>OX387377.1:27750749-28950749 GCA_947563715.1 Lycia hirtaria | reverse complement strand
CCGTCCATTAAGTTGCAACTAGTAAAAAGTTCAAAGCCTGTAACGGTAGTTTTCAAATGCATGGATGCGACGAAAAGCGACCGATTCGTCGATCGAAAAGCGACCGATTCGTCGATCGCAGCTGCTAAAAGTCGCTAGTGTGTTAGTGTGTCCTAACCCTTAATATTGAGTGAAGTTTGATTTAGAAACTTTAATATTGACTCGTAGCCGATTTGCAATTACATTGTAGTTAGAATATGTCAATATGTGAAAGTACTATTTCAATAAAATATTTATTTGTGTTGTGCAGTAATTGCTTTATTATAAATCTCGATCAATTGTCATTCAGAATTCAAACAAATATAACTAATTTAAATACCGAACAGGTATCTATTTTGATATAAAAATTAAGTATTCCAATAAGGGTTCTATTATTTTTTCTTTTGATGTACGGAACTTTTAGCTGCAATACTAATCTATGAGAAAATATTTACGTGCTAGTGAAACAACAGGCGGCCTTATAGCTAATAGCGCTCTCTTCCAGGCAACCTTGTGATGGAGAAGCGAAAAAATGTAATGTGTGTGAGTGTTTTAATAATGTATTCGGACTTACCTAGTATAACAAATCTCTGTTATACAGGTCAATAAAGTATCTAATCTATAGAAAGAAATAGATGACGGGGTGTCCAACAAAAAGAAAAAGTAATAATAGTAAGGAAAAAATAAATAAATAATAATAATAATTGGTAATTATCAAATATAATTACGAAAGCATCTCACGTGTTAGGTACTACGTGGATAGTTACAGAGATGTTGCGACACCGGCGCTAGTTTTAACTCAATTACCGGTGTTGGCGCCGACAGCCGCACACACAACTCTATATATATCCCTGTCTATTTGATTATAGGCTTGCTTAATCGATTTTAAGTATATCTAGTATGCAATGGATAAGTAACAGAATCTTTACTTAATAACTTAGCATAAGATTTTTTACCCGACTGCGTAAGGAGGGTTATGTGTTTCGAATGTATGTAGATTTGTTTCTATATGACAGTCTACAGCCTAAACGGCTTGACCGATTTTGATTGCGAGGTCTCGTTAGATCCGTCTTCACTTTGAGAGTGTCATAAGCTATATTTTTTGTCTAATTATAATAATACATCTCTCGCAAAAATAGAAAACTGCGTTTTTTCGTAACCTCCAACGAAAATTTTCATAGTTAATAGGTATGTGATTTTACTAGAATTATTGTAAAGAATGCGCATTTATAATTACAGCGATTTAACGCATACTTTCACACAAAAACGAACACTCAACAGCATATCAAGCGTAACGAAATCGTAAGTTAGACTACAAAAACTGCTTTCCTGTCTCGTATTTAGTTTTTTTTAAAGATATATACTTGTTACATTAAATAGATCTACGATTGACCGCCAACTAGCCTGACGTTAAACGGCGGCGTGAAAAGACTCAAACGAGTCCGATGACTGTACAAAAACGGACAAGTGCTACTAATAGCATCCGCCACCCTTTCTTTCCGCTATTTACTGTAATTATTGAGGAAATTACCGGCTCCATTACTACACGACAATTATCTGCTATTTTACTTAACTAGAGGTTTTTGCTAATAGCTGCGGGTTATAAAAGGTTTTTGGAAGTTTCCGGCAGCCTAGTCGGGAGACCCTTGCGATCTGCAGGTCCTGGGTTCGAATCCCGCGGCACGCACCTCGGTCTTTTCGAAGTAATGTGCGTATTGTTGATTGCCGCCAACTTCAAACGGTGAAGGACGTCTCGTCTGGTAATGCCAGCTAAAGCCCGCGCTGCGCGTGACCTCATTTAGGGTGCAAGAGGTAAGGAGGGGGGAAGTTGTATATATGTTTATAAGGGTGTATGTCGGTATGTATGTGTGTATGTGTGTTTTATATTATTACCTAAATGATTTGCCCGATTTTGATGTGCGAGGTATAGTTAGATTCGTATTTACTCCCTGTCATAGGCTATATTTTTTAAATAAAAAAATACGCTTTTTAGTCATTTATTCTTCGTGTCGATGGTTGTAGTTGTTTTTTTTTTTTTAGTAATCTCCAACGAAATTTAAATAAATAATTGATTTTACTTAGTTATTTCAGTTAAGAAGGCGTATTTATAACCTTTTACAGCGATTTTTCAAACATATTTTCTCAACAAAAAAAACACACTCAGCAGTAAAAATCGTAACTCAGACTGCAAAAATAGCTTTTCTGTAGTCGGGTATACTTGTTTGTATAGAAACATACATACGTACACTCAAAACTACTGTCCTCCTTCATGTGCAGTTAAGTAAAAAAATCTAAATAACGTTCAGTCATTTAATTGTAATATTTTTCACTAACAAAACAATATCATGCCTTATAAACAAACACTAAAACTAATTTGTGAACCCTTTGGAAAACGTTTACAATAATTTCAATTTGAAATAGACTCTAATTTCTAAGATATTAAATCTAAATTACAGTGACGGCGCGAAACGAAAACGGAATAAAAAACGTTTTATCACCATCAAGCAAAAATTACTTTTGGGATGGAAAGCAATAAGGGTAAATTTAGGATGGTTGATGTATTTAGGGGTGCCACAAATGGAGTATAAAAAGCTTTATTAGCACATTTCGGGTGAAGTCGAGCGTGTCTGTGATAAGTGACAACCTATTGAGATGGTTAGGGTGGCCATGATGTATATTGCTTGGATTATTATTTACTTTACATTTAATAATTCATGCATTTAGAGTTGGTTATGCAGAATGGTAGAGAATTGTCAAACATTTTCAAATCACTATAGTGATCCAACAACAGGACAGCTTTTTAACCGACTTCCAAAAAGAAGGAGTTTCACATTTTGACTGTATGTTTTTGTATGTTTGTTCGGCGATTACTCCGCAAATTATGCATATTGTTTTTGATAATTCTTTTTTGTTAGGTAGGTTCCATATAAAAATGTCATTTAAGTAAACAAATTGCGTATTTCATTTTATCTATGTTTTACATATAATAAGACTGCAAATGCTAAAAATATATACATTAAATATTTTTGGAAAGTTTTAACTTTTTTCTGTCCATATATGTAGTGTAATCCAATGATGGCATCTCAGCACTTTCGAAGATCACATCCTTAACGCCTTTTAGTATCTTGGCCTTATATATTTGGTGTTGCACTTTCTAAGCACACACGATGGCATTGTTATTGTGCACAAGTCACGAATTACGTCTAACAGCGTTGCCCGACATGTCGCAACTGAAAACGAGTCGGGTAATTACCTTACTTGACTTGCCATGCAGAGCCGAAACCTATCTACGAATTAGGTACATTATTGCACCTCAATGAGAAATGGGTGGTCAGTGTAAGAACTTTCTACTTGTCCACAAAGTTATATTTGCTGCAAAAAGTAATATAGAAACATACATACACACATACATATATATCTAAGATCAATTCAATTCAAATCTTTATTTTCACATTATGTACATAATTATATTAAGATGTTGTTTTAACTGTTTGGTAAACATCACCCTTATTTTAATCACTGAGATGATACATAAAACATATCCCATAAAGTACTCGATCATGGTCACCCTACCCCAATTTTGTGCCCAACGCAGCGAATTCGATTACCATCGGTCTCTCATTGTTGTCTATTTGTCACTAATGTGCCCTTAACGCTTCAGCAACCAAAATAAGCTGACCTCTCCAAACTGCACTCTATATTACACTTTATTATGGATTATTATTATTATGGATTTTTTACAATTAATCCAAACAAGAGAACTCTTATGCTGAATTACAACTTACAGCTCTATCTAATCTGGTATTTGAAGCTAAAACAGACATTTTCAATATGATTCTTCTAAAATTGTTTTTTAAACCAAATTACATAGAGCGGCTACGTTTCACTATTTTACTTGCAGTTCAATCTAAAATGGCTATTAAAACGTTCAACGTTTAAAGAGCTCTCGAATTGAACATATTGTTTCATTGTAAGTTTATATGCTGGTGATGTGTGCGATAGTGTAAGTGTTTACATACGAGTGAACTTTTAAAGAAAGTGATTTAATCACTTTTGTTGCAAGTGATCTTTCAAGTGATAACACGATAAAGTGATGATAAGCTTTTGTTGTTTGTAATGTATTTAGCGAATTGTGAAAAATGAGGGTTTTTTTTAAAGATAATATCTAGTAAATTGGTTCACTGGTTTACTTTTTTGTAAATACTATAATTATGTAGGTACTGTATGCAGGTAATTAAGGCGCCAGGCTGAGTATTGCAGCTGTCTCGCTCGCGCGAAACGTTTTTTATGGTTTTTAGGACACTTGACTCTAACAAAAATTATTAATTCAAAGCTTAAAATATCGCAAACGATTTTTTTAATTGAAACATTATTTTCGCACACCTCCTATGTTTTTTTATCGCCTATCCAATGATACCCCACACGATGGGGTAGATGAGAAGAAAAAAAAACATCCCCGTCTTACATGTAGACGAGGTACCCCAAAAAATATATTTTTAAAGATTTTTTGGCACGATTAATGTATTTGTTCATGCTAAATTCCAGCTTTCTAGTACTAATAGTCTACCAGACAAACAGACAGATGGGCATGGCGATTCTATAATGATTCCTTGTTTACAAAGAAACTCAAAAAAATACATTAAATGTACATAGAAAAAGTACCATAAAAATCTACCACTTGCTGGTATAACCTACCATTACAGCTTTCTAGTAGAATGAGTCTGAGCTATGTTGTGAACGGACAGACAGACAGACATAGCGAAACTATAACGGTTCCTGAAAACCAGCTACATACAATCACATCAACAAATTGGTGTCCAAAGAAATATTTCAAAAAAAAACTTTGATTGTTTTTTTGGGGAACCTTCGCTACACGTAAAGTCATTTACCCCATCGTGTGGGGTATCGTTGTATAGGTAATTCAAAATTATTTGGGATGTGCGCAAACCATTTTTCAATTTAGGGATCCGATTTCGAAAAAAGAATAGACAACCTAAAAAGGTGAGTTAAGCCGCAAAAAGTAGCTAGTTAATGCCAGCTGCACACATGCACATGCAGGCTGGGGTGACCATAATCCACCATAATGTGGGACATTACTGGATTGGACACGGGTTACCATTATATTTGCTCGATTATACGGGATAAACTTGTGAATGATGAATATGTAACATAATATTAACAGTTTATTTATTTTTAGCCGACTTCTAAAAAGGAAGAAGTTATCAATTCGACTCATTAAGTTTTTTTTTGTATGTTCGTAGCGCGATTACTTGCCAATTCTGAATAGATTATGATGATTTTTGTTTGGTATTTAAACCGGTACTTTTACTTTTTTGTTTGGTGTTTGGTAAAAGTACTTTAGATTTTAAAACAAAATAACTGGAAATATGTCGTCCAAGTAAATTAAATTGCGTATTTTGAAGTCGGTTGTTTCAGTTTTTAAACTACCTATATAGGTATAAGCAATAATTTATTCAGAGATTAGATTATGTTTTTTTTTTTTTTTTTATACAAATTTATAGATAATAATTTTTACCGCCCATTTAATTATTTTCCTGCTCAATTATATATTCACTGATCCATTTCATTATTTTTTATTACTCGTTTTTGTTTACTTTACTGCTTAGTTTTAACTGCTGAACTAGTTATTAAACGTGCCATTTATAATTTTTAACTTACCAAAACCGCTATTTACAACTGCCTCTTTAAATCAGTGCCTAAAAAAATATTAAAACAAATAGGTAAGTAGGTACTTACCTAAAAAATATTTACATACTTAACCCATTGACGAAAATTTCATCAAACATTAGAAAACGAAAATCTATTAACCTACTTAGGAATAACTTCCACCTTGCAAGACGCTTTTTAATAGCTATCATGGATTAGTTTGCAATTTCAATCGCAAGCGAACGGAAATATCAAGTTTAGAGTTCCGCCGGCGACTGCAGTAATCCACACCGACATGATATGTAAGGAACCCACTATTAACTCTCTTTTATTCATACTCCTTTGTCAAACAACCAGCCTTACTTGATCCATCACTTTTGAACAAACATTAAAAATATTTAAACTAATCAAGGGTCTAATAAAAATGGGGCGTGTAATATAGTGCTATACGTCCAGAGTTTCCTGATCCTTCACTTAGGAATAAGGTTCAAAAATGTTAGGACTGGTGAAGGGTCTAAATGAAATGGTTGGTATATTATAGCTAATAATTGAATTACCCTTAATTTTAGTCCTTTCCGGCTTTTTAGAAACAGGATGAAGCTGTCAAATTTTAATCAAATTATTTGACAATGGCAAATTATGATTAAGATTTGAATTGATTTTTTTTAATCATAGGCTATTTATTGAATGGAGTTTATAATTGAAAAGAAAGGGCATTGTTGGAATAAAATAAGGATTTTACCAATAATGGCGTTGTGCTCATATTAACAAGTACAAGTTCAGAAAACTAAATAAAATTTCTTAAATTTTTACGGTCAAACGGCTGAACCGATTGCTATGAAACTAGGTACAAAGATAGCTGCGCTGGCGCACCTGGAGCACAGAAGAAATTAATAGTATTACATACAGAACGGACAATAAGAAAGTGTGAAAGATGACATGCGTGCGAAAAGTGTGAGTGTAGAAACGACATCTGATAGAGTGAAGTGGCGGAAGGAAACGAGCTGTGGCACCCCACCTAGTGGGAAAAGGACAAGACAATGATGATGACATACAAAACGGACACTCTCCGCCTCCCGCAAATCTCGGTTTCCTCACCCGCTCCCCGCGCTCGCCCTGTCGTTTGTCAGAATTTGGCTGTACAGAGCCATTCATTTGTAAGTCGAGATAAGTGTTTTGAGCTTTAAGCGTTCTAATTCCAATTCCCATTGCGAACAAGCAGCAATCTACGACAAACATAATTTCATACATTTGTGTGTATTATATACAGACGTCAACTCGCTTATATGCCATTGATTAGCGCGCCGTTGTATGGGGTGTCCGACGTGTATGGACATAGGCTTTAAGTATTTCATCATTCTTTACCTTGTGGCTCAGTCGATAGTATGTCTGCTTGCTGAGCTGTAGGTCGTGGGTTCCATCCCCACCCAGGACAAACATTTGTGTGATGAGCTTGGATGTTTATTGTGTCTGGGTGTTTCTATGTATCATATGTTTACAAAAAAAGAAGTATTTATGTATTCTATCAGCCATCTAGTTCCATAGTACAAGCTTTGCTTAGTTTGGGCTTATATTTATTTATTTTATTATTTATCGCTTTACGTCGCGGGCGAATCCGCGGAGCACTGTTAGTTTCCAATAAAATAAGGTAAGTCTCAAGTTTCGACACTCGCGGATATTCTTCATCCTGTTCTAAATTCAAACGGCGTTATCGACCGGAAACACCCCCGAGACAAAATAAACGACTGCAAATGATGTGATCTGGATATACACAATTTCCCGGTTTCTTTTCGCGGGGAAATGGCACGTTGCCTTTCCCACGGTCTTGTGGGAGGAATCACGTGTTTTGTGGTAACTATATACCTATTTTGTGATTATGCAGGAGCTGTGTTTTTTTTAGAACTAATATTTTGGGGCTAAGCAAGATATATAATAAAATAATACTTTTTTTTTTAAATAAAAACTACGGGTCACTCACGTCTGTTTTGAGACTCGCACTGAGGCGCCTCAGTGCGAGGCGCGTCACCGAGGCGCGAGTGAAGTTTGCGCTGCTCCTTTGAAAAAGACCGCCGAATGCGGTTGAAACTATAGTCGGATTTTTCGGCTCAAAACAGACGTGAGTGACCCGTAGTTTTTATTTAAAATGTGTGAAAACCACCTTAGTTTCCATAGTAAAAATAATACTTACGTTATTATAATTAATATAGTTTAAAAAACTAAAACAACTGACTTAATAAGTAATATTGTTTATATGGATGACATTTTTCCATTTATTGTGTTTTTAAAACCAAACTACTTAATCGATTTTGATAAAAACTAAAAAGTTACACATACTTTGAATACATGAATGATATTATTTAAGTTATGAATTCTGAAATAAATGATTTATTAATAATAATTTACACGTGAATGCAAAACAGCTCAATCGGAAACCGGGAAGTGGGTCAAACTTAATTTGCAAGATTTGATTTGATTTTTTTTAATCTGCTTTAATCTTGAAAAATTGATTTGCGCATGTCCTGGGACACCAGGACATGCGCAAATCAAGTCAGACATGACTACCTATAGGCTGTAGACTAAATAAAAGCTTCTAATTCTAATTTAAGAGATAGGTATATATATTTCTTGATTAGGTAGATGTAAGAGACTTAGCTAGTTTATTAAATAGTCCCAAGATCACTTATTAATATGACATTAAAAAATCACATTAATTTTAATTATCGCAATAAAAATACAGGCATCAGGTAAAGGCAAGTACATAAACATAACATAGGACCCGTACATAAGGCCTGTGTACACTGTCGGAACGAGCGGCGTCGGCGGGCCCTAATTAATTTATTGTTGGGCTGGCTGATGTAGAGATGGCTTTATAATTTTTATGAGACATTTAGGGCCTTACCGAAAAACGTTACTCAACTTTAACCATCGGCTTAAATTCTCTGTCTTCTTTCCGCAAGTGACATTACGTGTCAGCGAGAAGTTGACAAAATATGTTAACAATGTTTAAAGTTAAGTAACGTTTTTCGGTAAGATTGTTTATGTTTGGCAACCAACTTGCGTAAGTGACATGGCCGAGGATATAAAAATAGTTCTTGAGTAACACTATCATTCCAACGTTGATTTTTGTAGATTTTTTTATCCACCTGCAAAAGTTTCGTTGAAGTTTAGCTGACTTTTTTCGAGCATACTCGTATTACGTATGTACCTATATACTCGTATTCCTAAGCATGCTCTGAGGAAACTTTTTTCACGTTGATAATGCTTTACTTTTTAGTCTAAAATATATTGAAAAGCAAGTAAATAGCCAAGAGCGTGTCGAGATTCCAGTCACAGTTTATAGTCGGCTTTTCATTTTTACTTTCAACTGATTTCACCCTACCATACCTATTCATCCACCTGTAAAGCACAAAATTACATATTCCCCATATTTTTTAATTATATCTACTACATAAGGACAGACAAACGGACGGACAGAACGATAAGTACTAAAACGTTTTATTTGTAGTACTCCAGTACAGAATAACCCTCAAAAATATTAAAACATGGACAGTTTGAGAGTGAAAAAATAATTGTCTATGGTTAAAAGCCGTTTCCATCTAAACCGAACTTCGAATAGCGAATTCCTTAATTAAATTTTGCACTAACACCAACTCTGTGCCATACTCGGCTGAAAGGTTAATTTTACTATTTGTCAGCTTTCAGTACTTCAAAACGGTCACAACTCTCCACATCTCCACAAACAAACTGCAACCTTAACAGCGAAATTATAAGATTGAGATTTGAATGTCTTGGTAGTATATAAGCAGAATCTTTCGTCGCCTTATATTTATTAGTATTCATTAAGGCGCTTTGAGAGCGGCGAATTGCTAATTAATTCTCGAGCTTGGCCTTAATTGGAGTAATTATGTAATTAAGGGAGGATTTTGCGTTAATTCGGTGTTGGTGGAGTTTCTTATTCTTAAAATACGAGAAAATGTACACAGACGTCTTTTAATAGAACAAAATCAAAATAATTGAGTTGCAAGCCCATAAAATGAGTTAATTGAATTTAAATTTGGAAAGAGCTGTGATTGGTTCCGCAATGAAGTGGACTCGCGAGCTCAATGTCCATAATATGAGGATTACTTGTGGTAAGTCTACTTGAGATTTGTATCTAGATAAGGCCAGTCATATTAGGGCAGGTATAATATAAGACCTCATAGACCAAGAGCTAGCCGTATGTAACATACGGCTAGCGGCGACTTTAAGTGGGTAAAAACTAAACATACGGTATGTTTAGTGTTTACCCACTTAAGCGGGTAACAATATGTGACCTGTCTAGAATGACGCAGATTAGAAAAGTGTCTCCAAATGTACAGGGTTGTCTAGGCTAAAACTGGAGTGTTTTGTACAGTTACCAAAAATGTGCCAAAATCAATATGCCTGCCGGCTGACGGCTGACGGCTGCCGGACACTGCAGAAATTTGATACTATATACTTAAGTACATTTTGAAAGTGACTGTAGGTTCATATAGAACTAGATAAGCTGACTTGCGCTATATTGCGTCGTTGCCTGAGAACTAAGTTTTTAGTATCGTACTTTGTATTTCGAGGCCAGGATTAGTGCCAAGTCCTTTAGTTAGTCGACTATGACTATTATTTGTTTAGTTAGTCGGCTATGACTATTATTTTTTGATTTCCCAAATGCTGACTGTTATTATGATGTTATGACTTGTTTTCTTAGATTTGTTTTTTTAAGCAAGTGATGAAAAAAAGATAGATAGATAACTCTTTATTAAAAGACCACACATACAGAAAAATCAATACAGAGAAAACATAAATATACTTAGCTTGGCTTTTAATGTAATGAACAGTGAATCAATATGGTCAAATGTGTATTTATCATATTTCAGGTAAAATACCATGAAATCCTCCAATAAAGTCACAATCACACACTTACTGCCTTACCGGAAAATGTTACTTAACTTTAAGCAATGCTTAAAATATATTGTCAACTTTTGGCTGACACGTAATGACACTTGCGGAAAGAAGACAGAGAACTTAAGACGTTGGTTAAAGTTAATATGCAAAATAATAATACGGAAATACATATGCAAAAACTTAACTTATATAAGTAAATATCTAATATGTTTCCGCTTCGAGCGGAATAAATTAGATTGAAGTCTTTAATGACTAAGATTTGACTAGGACTCGTTTTACTGATTGACTTTCACTAGGACTACACCAATGCATATTTAATTATCAAACTTACTGTTTTGAATACAGAACACCGCACTATTCTCTGGAGGCGAAAGGAATAGTATTATTCCTTTCGCCCAGCAAAGTTTCCCAGTGTTTGAATCTGGCACAGTTTCCGAGTGTGGGGGCACGCGTGGCGCGCGCGTGTCCACGCCTAATTACAGCGTAGCGGCGCGTCACACGCAAACCGGCCAATTTGCAGCGATGTTTGTACAGTATCATATTACAGCAGAGGGTGGCAGTGTTAAGGTCGGGCTCAAAGCTATCTCGCGCAGCTATCTCTCTCGCGCATCACGACCTTTTTAAACATATAAATAAAAGTAGTACCTGGGCGACCGTGCTCCACTTGGTTTTTTTATCACTAAAAATATGAGCAAACCCGGGTTCACTAAAAATTAAACCTAGCAAGACCGATTTATCGTCCCCTAATCTACCTACAAACCAAATTTCATTAAAATCGTTGGAGCCGTTTCCGAGATACAGATTATAGATATACAAGAATTGATAAGCTTAGAAATCTCAAAAACACTCGAAAAATAAAAACGACTGAACCGATTTTGATTAAACATAATTAAGAGCACTCTTGATGCAATCCTCATTCAATTAAAGAAACTAAATCAAATTCGGTCCATCCGTTTGAGAGCTACGATGCCACAAATACATACACAGACATACAAATACACACGTAAAACTTGTATCACCCCTCTTTTTGCTTGGAGGTTAATACATAAAGTCACTTAGTTGGAATATAAAAAAGTAAGAAACATAATTGTTTATTTAAATAGGAGAAATATTAGTAAAAACTTTAGATATATAATATATATTGGCGACGTAGTAATGAAAAAAATATATATTTTGGAATTTCTCGGCTAAGTTAAAAGATATCGAAGAAAATATTTTTTAACCATTTCTCCCATATAAATAAAAACTTTTCTCTCTAACTTTTCTAATATTCCCATTCATTGATTGTATATATTTAAAATGTTGTGATGTGCGAGAGAGATAGCTACGTGATTTGAGATCAACCATTTTAAACGTAAATATGCAAGAATATCAAAAAAAGCTTTGAATTACTATAACTGAAATGAAATTATTCATGTCTTGGGATATCCCAAATTATTAAGAGACATGAATAATTTCAGCCTTTTTAAAGTCAATTAAATACATTAGCCTTCTCCATTTTACCCGACTGCGTAAGAAGGGAATGTTTTTCGAGTGTTTGTATGTATGTGGCGGTTATAGAACTTTAACCATCGTCTTAAATTCTCTGTCTTCTTTCCGCAAGTGTCATTACGTGTCAGCGAGAAGTTAAAAAAATATGTTAAGCAATGCTTAAAGTAACGTTTTTCGGTAAGGCCGTGAGTATCTACCCAAGTATTAAGCACCAAGCTATAGATATAATTATGTAGATGTGTAGAGGGCACAAGTTAAAACGTTAGTCGGCGAACTAACTCAATTATACACGAACTCATGCGCCGCGACATAGGCCTACTGGATGTGGCCATGGTGGAAACTAAATGTCGACTACAAAGTGTAGATAATGACAGGTAAAAAAAATAAGGATTCGCTCAACGCGCGCAGCTATCTCTCTCGCGCATCACAACCTTTTTAAACATTTAAAATCATTGAATAGGGATTTTAGAAAAGTGAGAGCTTGTTTATTTAGACACGACAAATATTTAAAAACAAGTTTTTCTTCTATATCTTTTAAATTGGCTAAGGAATAAAAAGAATGTTTTTTTGCTAATACCGTCACCAGTATAAATTATATCTGATTAAAACTTTTTTAAATGTTTCTAATATACTATTATACTCTCTAAATAAATACATTTAGCCCTTACTTTCCTAATATCCCTATTCAATGATTTTATATGTATAAAAAATTTATGATGCGCGAGAGAGATAGCTGCGCGCTTTAAACGAATTAAATCAATTAAAATTAAAGTAAAACTTGTCACCGACACAACACCATTTTCTCACTTCACCCCCACCACAATACTTTTTATGTATGTGAACAGTTTCCGATTGGTGGATAGTGCTACACCATCATTATGAAGGTCTACTGTTCACTAGTATAGTTATAAGAGGTAAAGGGTGTAATTAAAAACATGTAATTTAAGGAGTTAAATAATCAGATCTATATTATCCTTATTTCTTCTTATATTTGGAAGAGATGCTACTCTTTCCTAACACACAGGTGAAGTGTACGATCGAAGAAGAAAATCAAGATGGCGGTTGTTTCGTTTGAAAACATTCAGTTCGTTTTAATCGTTAAGATAATTTTTTGCAAATATAATTAAATAAAACCAACAACTAGTTCTGGCTAGAATATAGTTAGTCAAAACCTTTGATGTGTCAAATCATCTGCAGATGACGCTAATGTTATCCTACTTAACTGAAGGATGTAAGCAAGTTAATCCAAAGCAGGTTGGCTAAACGTTTCCGCAGACACTTCCAGTGTGCAGTGAACTAATCCCTCGTCATATTAAGTTATAATGGTTTGTAATTGCAGGCTAACACGATCCGCGCTCGCTAACTGAACGTCGCGAGGACTTATCCACTTTGTCGCTTCGTGTTTTTGTTTATAAACGCACTATCATCATCATCATCATCATCTCAGCCATAAGAAGTCCACTGCTGGACATAGGTTTCCACTCGAGAACCTTTCGGCCCCATCAGCCATCAGTTCTCCGTGCTATGTGCCCTGCTCATTGCCACTTCAACTTGCTAATCCTCTGTACTATATCGGTGACTTTTGTACGTATCACTTCATTTTTGATTCGATCTCGTAGAGAGACTCCGAGCATATTAGCCGTCTCAATAGCTTATTGCATACTTTCACTAAAATAAAAATAGCTGAATTAAATTGTTTATTAGATAGGTATAAATCAATCTATCAGAACATTCCTGTCATTCGCATACATATTAGTTATCCATTTTGGTTTAGTCCGTAATTCGACCATAGTCCGTCTCGCTCGCGCATGCTCACATTTTATAAAATGACTTATAAAAAACCGTCGTTCGTATAAGCAGAAAACAACATCACAAATATTTGAGTCAAAAAATTTAAATGTTATCCAAGTTAATTTTCATAAATAAAAACAATTTTTAGAAATTAGGTAAAATATTTTTATGTATAAAAATTAACGAGGATCGAATTGAAATTTTTGTCGAATATTTGTGATGTTGTTTTCTAGTTTTACAAACGACGATTTTTTTATAAGTTCATTCGTCATTTTATATCTTCAAAATGTGGGATATGTAAGAGCGAGACGGACGATGGTCGAACTTCGGACTCTTTAACTTTAATTCCATCTTATTCCCCAAATATCCGTATGACAATAGGTAGACTTCCAACAATGAAAGTGTCTCATTTTCGCACCAAAACAAGCCGCCATTTTGTGATACAACAATAAGACGGCTTGCGCAAGGACAGATTATCCATCCAATTTCACAATTCAATACAAATCGAAAACTATTCAATTCGGCTACGACTATCGGCCTTCCTAAAGGATTCTTACAACTTCTGTTCAACGTAAAATTTTGACAAAATTAACTTTTATTGTGAACAGAATAAGGTTGTTTCCAACTGCTGGCACCAGATGGCGTGGAAACATAATACTGACACTGAGACTAAGGATTTCTTCACAAAATCTCGAGTATCAAGTTCTGGGACCCTTGATTCATTGAAAGGGGATTACGAGCGGCTAATATGAAAGATTTGTTTGGATGTTTTCTTCTTAAATGGCTCAATTGAAGAGTGTGAAGTGAAGCCGCTTCAAATGATGATGTAATGTGGAACGATACAAACTTTGCCTAAGACACAGATTAGATAGTAGTGTTCACTTAAATAAACCTATCCTCGTTTTAGTCTAACATTTAATCGGTAATACACTTTCTTTATCTTCTTCCATTGGTTAGAAAAAAAAACTATTTTTTTTTAATACATTATAGATCTACGATTACATTGTCAACTAACAATAAATCCTGCGCAAAGCAATTTCGGGACTCTATTTTTAATAAGAACGGCTAAAGAGTGCAATGCACTTCCCAGCTCGGTGTTCCCTAGTATACAGGTAAATCTAAATACAACATGGGTATCTTCAAGAAAAGCGTGAATGGGGAATGTGAAAACGTGCTCCATCTTCGACCATTTCATCGCTTTCCATCACGTGAGCTGTGGTTAAACGTTGGTCCATTTCATTTAAAAAAAACATGGTTAACATTTCAAAAATTCGAACGAAGCGCTTATGAACCTTTGCTATATGAACTTTTAAATTGTAGAATATGCTACCATGTAAATATAAAAGTCGTGAACATATGAAGTCATTAAAAAGCATGCAAAAAACAAATTCGCTAACCTCTTAAAAGCTATTAACAAAGTATCAAACTCTCTTCAATGGTAAACGGGGCAAATGGAACAAATAATTGCGTCGCGAACCCCTTGTTCCATTGTTCCATTATGTTCTTTTTGTTCAAGGGGTCGTAATCGAAACTGTGTTCGTATGCGGTGAGAACCAACTATAATGGGCATTAGCTAAATGGAGTCATATTATTGTCACGATTTTCGATTAGTATTACATTTTAATTTTGTGTCTAGCTTTTAATATTAGTTGCTGGTTTTATTAACCGACTTTCAAAAAAACAAGGTTCTCAATTCGACTGTTTGTTTTTTATGTTTGTTCCGCAATCACTTCGCCAATTATGAATTGATTTTGTTGTCTTTTTTTGACAAAATAACTAGAAAAGTTCATTCAATTAAACGAAATTGCGTATTTTGAAGTTGGTTGTTTCAGTTTTTTAAACTTTAATTATGTAACTTAATTTCTTATAGAAATAACAATACAAGCAAAAGTAACTGTGTCAGCTAGTTATTCATATTTGTTCTAAATCTACCAACAAAAAAGCTTTAAATATCACACAATCCATATTTTTTCAAAAGCATAAACCAACAAAAATCCCACACAATCGAAAAACAAAACATTGCGGTAAACAAAAGTCTCACCTTTACCTATATCCGTTTCCCGTACAAATAATGCAAGCATTGTAATTAATATATCTCTAAATCTAATTACTTGTTTTAAAACAAATATAGATAGATCTTACATAATTCATAGTTTTCTAAAATAAAGCAACAAAAAAAGATTGCCTGTTAGGGAACGTCCGGCAGATGTGAAACAAAATGTAATATTTTCTGAAATACAAAATGCATATACAAGTATTGAATATGCTAAAGTTGAATATATAGGCATACGCAGTATACCTAAAACTCACACAGAAGTAACGAAGTGTATAATATATTTGCACACCCGTAAGGTAATCGAGAGCCGTAACGTAGCGGGAACATGACGGTATGAAAGAGCGTCATGTCATTTTCTGTAACGGCATACGAATTGATTTTACTGCCATGACGCACCAATAGACGTCATAAAAAAAACTTAAAAATCAAAAACAAACAAAAATCCCACACAATCGCAACCAAAACATAGCGGTAAACAAAAGTCCCACAATTCCGTTTCATTAAAAACTCCGAAACCCGCACAAATAAAGTGAACAACACCGCCCGCGAAGTAATTAATTTCGCTCTACGAAGTTGATTCGATTGCTGGAACTCGTTTATTTTTAGGGTTCCGTACCCAAAGGGTAAAAACGGGACCCTATTACTAAGACTTCGCTGTCTGTCCGTCCGTCCGTCCGTTTGTCACCACGCTATATCTCATGAACCGTAATAGTTAGACAGTTGAAATTTTCACAGATGATGTATTTCTGTTGCCGCTATATCAACAAATACTAAAAAAATCGAATAAAATTAATATTCAAGGGGGCTCCCATACAACAAACGTGATTTTATTGGCGTTTTTTATAGATAATGGTACAGAACCCTTCGTGCGCGAGTCCGACTCGCACTTGGCCGGTTTTTATTTTATAACCAACAATGTAACTAACGATTCAATTTAACACGGTACCGTAAGTAATTTGTTTTCGATTGAGTTCTTTATTGAAAAACACCGCATTGTCCTGAATGAGCTTGACAGAATTATTCTGCTGGGTTTTAGCCGATCAACTGCGCACGTACCCACGTGGGTATAGAAAAAAAGCCGCAGGAACGGCGCACGTACCCATTTGGGTACGAACGTCAACTGTCAATAAAAGGCGCGAAAACTAGAGCCGACTCTCTTGTACGCAGCGCTAACTGCGTTTAGAGTGTAAATGAAAGACAAAGACACGAAATAAAACCGTTAGAATTGTTACCAAGCATAGAAAATATTTGGGAATATTCCATTAGTTCGCGACGAACCGCCATACGGCGCGCGGACGTTGAAAATCGTTTAAAAGCGTCATGGCGGCCGGTCTCCCAGTTGATGATTAAATAAAGATTTTAAGTATTTATTTCAACTAAATACATATGATTTTATATTTAACACGTGGTTAAATAGTGACAAAACCTAATTACAGTGTCAAATACATGTCAGTGTGAACAAAAAATCGAAATATTTTTATCGAAAAAGTGATCACTGTGACGTCATGTGACCATTGTGCTGCCAAAATTCGTGTAATTAAAAATTGTGAAGTGTTATACATAGTTATACATTGACTTAATTATAATGAGGACATGCTTAAAGAACGGCTTAGACAATTATGATGATCGAACGCATAAGAACTCTGTGAAACGGAATTATTTATTTATTTTATTTTTATTTTCAAATGAAAACTAAGAGCTAAATATATACGTACATTAGAAAATGGATATAAGAACGGAAGGCCAATTAAAATAATTTAGGAATTTAAGTAGAAACTTCTGTAGATAAAATAAACCGACAAAGTACGAATTTCACTCGTACACCGAGGCTTCCGTATTTTTATGCATGAGACAATACATAAACATGAACACTGATACTAGGGCTAATTCTTCAACAACTTTCTATACAATGAGAATTGCCTGAAATGCTAGGATTTCATATAGCAAGTCAAAATAAATAAGTGATACAGACCAATTTTTTTATTTTGGAAGATTTTAACAGTACCGTTTACTCTGTCGTAAGTTACACATTACATCAACTGTCAACAAACGTTCACTTGACATTTTTTCGTTGCTTTTATGTGGAATCAACAATAAAGTTTTAATCGCACAATAATTTCAATTTTTTTCATAAAATTTTTGCGCAATCTTGTCTCTCTATGACCAGTTTTAAGTATTTGTATTTAAACATCAAAGTAAACCCTATACGTAGGTTTGCCAATTTTGAGACTTGTATCTATTAGCGTTTAAAATATACGGCCGTTTTAAGTATAGGACAGACAGACAGACACAGCCACACGAATAGGCTCCCGTACCCTTCGTACGGAAACCTAAAAATAATAGATTCTAGGTAAGTAAAAAATACGTATTTACAGCGATTTTACGCATACTTTCTCACAAAAAATGTACACTTAACAGCGTATTAAATGCAACGAAATCGTAAGTTGAAACCTACTTTTATGCAGTCGGGTATTTTGTTTTTCTTTTAATATAGATACTTGTTTAGTAACTGTTTTATTCGACGTAATTGAATTAATATTTCGTAAGTAATTATGAATAAAATATCTAGAACTGTCAAACATAGTATGTAGGTCTTCAAGAAGAGAAAGCGAGTGCGTGAAATTTTGACAGTTCGGAATATTAGCTAAAAAAATACTATATTTCTTGAATGGGCGATCCTAAACGTTAAGTCAATGAATTCTTATTAGCCGGTTCAATTATCGAAATTAATTTAAATAATGTCGTCGAAAATGACACGAGATTTTGGTATTGAATAGATTGATTGTGGGGGTTTTGATTACTTGTTGGGGGTTTTTTGGGTAGACTGTTTGTTTTGTTGAAATAACCTTGTTGGAAGGATATGAACAAATGAATGAATTGATAATATTGTTTTCAATCATTTAATTATTTTTACTTTATTGTTGAAGATGGAGGGTAATGTTATTGTAATGTATGTGTGTACATATGAACAAATAAATCCGGACAAGTGCGAGTCAGACTCGCCCACCGAGGGTTCCGTACAAACTAAATAAAAGGGGGAAATCATATTTTTTTTAATATTTTCTTTCATAAACCGAAAAATATACATCGTAAAAACATTTAACACATTCCTTGCTCACCACTCGGATCCGAGTAGGAGCTATAGTAGCGGCGCCTCCAACTCGGATCCGAGCGAGCGAACGTTTGAGGTAGCCCTCATTCCTTGCATAGACACATTTTTTTTGTGATTAAATTTAAAATGTCCAGTTTTCGGATTGTTTCCTATAAGTGTACTCTAACACAATGCTTCTTGCCAAATTTCATAGTTCTAGGTTAACCTAGGTACCCCATAGGTTTTGATTCCCTTGTGAGCGTCGGAATTTGCGTTTTTTACGATATACTTATTCGGCTGTAACTTTTTTAACGGACGGACGGACAGACAGACGGATAACAGAGTGATCCTATAAGGGTTCCGTTTTTATACAATATATATTTTAAAACACATACTCGGAAATAATTCATCAAAGATGTTAAATGCAATAATAAGTATTAGAATAGTGATCGTTCGAACAAATTCAATAAAACCCTGTGCAAAGACAAGGCTGTATTATTGCGTCACTCTCTAAACACAGGGTAAACTAACGAACTAGTTGTGGCTGTAGGTTAGGGTTACCATATTTCACTGGGATCCCGTCGGGACATGCATCAATCATAATCATGTTTATATATGGCTTTATTTGAATATGTACTGTAAGTAAGTAGTGTTAGGTTATGTTATTACCACAGTTTTATTACACAGATCATTTTACTGTTGACAAGACACTTAGACTTTATAAAATTCAGTTCTTTAGATTTAGATACTAACATATTCTTAAATTGTGCATGGCGTTAGGCGGAATATGGCGTTCTAATTCGTTATTTTTTTCCAACTCTGTACACCCATGTTCGCAATAAAATTATTTGAATACGCTCTCAATACGCTCCATCGTTGACCGCAACGGTTGCTTAAGGCGAGGCTTGTCCAGAAATTTAGGTATTTTACGGTACCTCAGTTTACGGCATAGTTCCGCGTTTTATGAGAGCGCGAAGTCCGCACAAAACGTGGCGTACGTTTAGTGCAATACCGATCCGCCGCGCGCCGCGCGGCGCGCGACTCGTCTGAGCCACATCTTCATTACATTGTAGTGGCAAGTAAGTTGTGATATACTGATATCAATCTATAAGCTTATTTCTTGAAAATCTATGAAATAATAATTTACTACTCGTACTCGTTCATTTTTCCGGGATAAAAGCCTAAGTATGTCATACTAAGTGGGTATATCTATCTCCATTCAACAACCAACTCACTAACTCACATAAAACACAAAAGTATCACATTTATAAAATAATAGCTATGCTCCTGCGGTGTAACCTGCGTAGTGATGAAAAACGATGATGATTATGATAAAATATAGCCTTTGTCCTTCTCCAGGTCTTGAAGAATCTCCTGTCCAAATTTCATAAATATTGGTTAGAATTACATATTACAGGTCAAATATATCACGTAAATATCTTTGACAATAATGTAAAGGTCTATACAGGATGTTAGGTAATAAACACAAGCAGACGCAACAAGGTTAATTTTATAATTATATTGCAATACCATTAGTTAACCGACTTACAAAAAGAAGGAGGTTTTCAATTTGACTATGTTTTTTGTATGTTTGTTCACCGATTACTCCACCAATTGTGAATCGATTTTGAAGATTATTTTTTCTTTGGTAAGTGATTTCAGAAGTGGTCCCATATAAATTTTATCAATATCGGTCTAGTACTTTGGATTTTTATAACAAAATAACTTACAATTATTGTAGGTTTAAAAAAGATCCTGAGAGAGTTTACTACAAATAATATAAATAATAAGTTGTCTATTTTGTTTGTTTATTGATTAACAGATTTACAGATTTGCAGATTTACATATTTACATATTTACATATTTACAGATTTACATATTTACAGAGTTACAAATTTAGAATCCGGAATGTAACGAGGGATTCAATCTCGCCCAAGACAAAAACACCTTTATCCCCGAAGTGCATAATTTTACACCTAATGCGATTATAGAAAGAAATGGGTTTGAATCTACATTATTTAACAAAATAGAGCGCTTTGTTGTTATTTTTAACGTACAGCCTTGAAAAATTTCAGCATACGCTACCTGAACGGATTTTCTTTGATTCACATTATTATACCTACATTATGTAACAGAACGTCGCAATCGCAATTAAAATAGAGTTTTTCTAAGCAAACGCGCTCCATCGTAGACCGTAAACGTCGTTCAAAACTAGCGGGATCGGTGGTCAAGCTAAAGTTTCCCATAATAAAAATATAAAAAACAACCGTAGTACAATATCAAAAAATTAACAGATCTTTCAGTTGTAGCATATTTAATCTTCTTTGGTTGCAGTATTCGTGCCTGTTTTATTTCTTTTTTATGTTCTATTCTCACAACTATATCACAACTCACATGTCGATGTTATTACTCTCACATGGTGGAGTACGGGACAGATTATGCGAGTTTTCATTGACGGTCGTTCTGTAATATCAAAGTAAACGTTGTAGCAACCACACATTTTATCATTACAACGAGGCTAATGCACATAAGATATATTTTAATTATACAAACAGGTGCATTATAATTTATTTTACTTTTTTGCGTGAGGTTTTCACATAAATTGCTGGTCTACCTACCAATTCATACAAATTTGCAGTTACAAAAATATATGTGCATAAACCTAATTTTTTGTAAAATAAATAAGGTTGTAGTGCTCACTCAATCCTAGAAGTATTCAAATCAACTGGCTCTAATGTTATCAAAGACTCGTTGATTACTTCAAGATGCTTCTTTGATCTGCAATATACAAGAATAATGCTAACAAGGTCGATCACTGATAAATGTACCTAACTAACCTAACCTAACATCCTGTATTTGTGGTGGAAATATAAATGTTATGAAACTACCTATCTAAAATATTTTATACTCAAATACGTAATATATGTATACGTAAAATCGCTGTAAAAAGTTGAAGTGTGTATTTTTTTTTCCAGTAAAATTACTTATTTCTTATTTATCACGAAGAAGTTCTAGGTTATAAAAAAACATTTTATTTTATTTTTTCAAGAGTACAAAAAATGCGTTGCAAAAAATATAATATAGCATATGATATTCAGGGAGTAAAGACGAATCTAACGACACCTAGCACATCAAAATCGGTCAAGCTGTTTAGGCTGTAGGAGGTAATCTAAAAATATGCATAGTACATACATAGATATACACCCACATACACCCTTACATACATAAATACAAACATACATATACTCGATAAACAATCCTCCTTACGCAATCGGGTAAAAATTACCTACCTACGCGCGGCGCGGGCGGCGCGCGACAGACGGCGGTATACCTATATAGGTACTCTCAAAGTCTGTGACGCGTTCAAAGATGCCGCGCCATATGCCGCCTGCCGCGACCGCGGTGTATTTTTACCGAACTGTGCAAAAAGGTGGGTTATGTTTTTCAAATGTATGAATCATATAAGATTATAAAAGCGAAATTGTCTGTCGTCTGTCTCTCTGTCTGTTTGTTACCTAAACGGCTAAACGGCTGAACCAATAATTATGAAATTTGGAACAGAAATTCTTTAGGACCTGGAGAAAGACAGAATATATATATATTGACTGGCCTTGTGGCTCAGTTGGTAGTATGTCTACCTGCTAAGCTGTAGGTCGTGGGTTCGATCCCCACCCAGAGCAAACATATGTGTGATGAGCATGGGTGTTTGTTCTGTGTCTGGGTTTTTCTATGTATCATATTTATATATTTACAATAAAAGTATTTATGTATTCTATCAGCAATCTAGTTCCATAGTACAAGCTTTGCTTAGTTTGGGCTAGATGGTGTTGTGTGAAATGTCCCCAAATATTTATTTATTTATTTATATATATATATATTATTATCACCATTATTCATCACTACGCGGGTGAAACCGCGGGATGCAGCTAGCATGTGTATGTATGTTTATGTATACATTTATTTTTTATGAGCCCTGTTTGTACAAACTGTCCCACTGCTGGGCGCGGGCCATCTTCTCATTATAAGAAGGGTAAGGCCATAATCTACCACGCTGGCCAAATGCGGGTTGGCAGACTTCACACATCTATCATAACTGTAATATTTGAACATCAGGTAAGAGTAAGTAAATTTTCTTTATACGAGTATGAATAGAACTCATAAGTTTATGAACTGCGAGTGCGAGTGATCTATATAAATACTTACATGTATATTTCTAGGAAATAATAACTTCCAACTGGGTATTTACCTTTTTCGGGATCGCATCATTTCTATATGAGCCAAAATTTTGCGCTTACGCGTTCGCTTATTTTTTGGTTTCTTTGTTCTATGATTTCCCATAGTAATTTGTTTTATTTGGCGCGCGATGCAATCCGACACAGTACCGTCGCTGACAGTGGTCACCGACAGACTGGCGCGGGTGAACAGCTGAAGCAAGGCGGCGGGACGGTTGCTTGCGAGCAAACTTATTGTAAAATAAATTACTATAAAATAATGCACTAAACGTATCAAAAATGTAATTCTAGAGAACACTAAAAAAATGTAATAGCTACTTGACATGGTAAATTTGGTTTTGATGGCTTTAAACACTTTAGAGATAAATGGGAAAAATAAATAAAATGGCATATTTTTCAAAAAATAAAGCTATCGAGATTTTTTTCAGCAATCGTGTTTTTGTTTCTAGCGAAACTTAGCCAACAGATCGAAATTTTACATACAAAAAATTTGAGCTTGAACTAATAATACAAGTATTTTTTGTAAATTTTCAAAAAGCTTTGTTTTACTGCTTTTGCGGACTAGCCGGGCCTTAACGAGTTAACCGTGAAACACAAGCCTTTTAAAAAAAGAAATTTTTTTTCGCTGCCACTTAATACTGTCCTAAAAAAGTTAAACGCTTGGTCCCACCACAGTGTAGGGTGGCGCCCTCTATTTATCGAGAGAGTACTTAATAACGACTTATTTATTTGCACAAAGGCTCGCGCCGGTAATTGCGAGCGGATAATATGAGAACTATTAACTTGTAAGATGTTTGGACGAGGAGAGAGGGGCAGGGGGGGGGGGGAGGAAGTGAAATAGTTTTGTGGATTTCATTTACCGTATAATTATGGTGTCTTTGGTTTTCGCGAATATTATCCAGTGAAGTTAAACATCTTTTAATTTATGTATGTAATCTAGTTCGTTTATCTCACTAAGTAATAAGTATTATAAATGTGAAAGTTTGTATGTGTATGTTTGTTGCGTATTTTAAAACGGCTTAACTGTTTTTGATGAAATTTAGAGTTAAGATAGTTATAATAAAAACACGTAGGCTACTTTTTATTCCGAAAACATGAACGGTCCTGTGGAATAGCGGTGAAACCAGGGGGCGCCACTAGTAATTTAGATTCGGGTATTTTTTGTAAAAAAATGTATCTTATGAAACTCGAAAAAATCTAAAGACACCTCGCACATCAAAATTGATCAAGCCGCTTAGACTACTGCAGGTAAAAGAAACATTGATAATAACGAACACATACCTACTTACATAAAAACGTACACCGATAAAAATACCCCCCTTTGAGTAGTCGAGTAAAAATCAGCATATTTCGCCCCCAACCCCGCACCCTTTATCGACATTCAACATAACAGCAAAGTTCATTAATTTCCAATTGCCGTAACGCTTCACCCTGTGCAAAACGCCCGTGAAAAGGGCGCTTAATAGTCACCCTGTATAAAACACATTAAATACCTACAAGCCAATTTAAACCTAATCATATAGAGTTAGAGTACAAGTTGGTTTGTACTACAAAATATAATACTTACAAACGTTTTCTGTCTGCTTTCACGCCAACTTAGATTTTACTACATGAGCAACTAAGTTCTTAATAACTTGCAGTGTTGAGATAAAATTTGCGGCTACAACTTCAAGCTAATTTCGACTTTATTCCTAGCCACGTAGAGTAATAATGGTTTGCGGTGTTGAGATGAAGCCTTGCGGTTGGTTTGGTTTTTATCCATTCATTAAAATATATTTTATGAGCTGTTACGGTTCAAATAAGTGTTTTTTTTGATATGGTGTTGTTTGTTTTATCCATAGTATCTGGGCGATTGAGTTCCACTCGGATTTTTTATGACTGAAAATACGAGCAAACCCGGGTTCACTAAAAATGAAATCTAGCAAGATCGATTTGTCGTCCCCTAATCTACTTACCTACAAACCAAATTTCATTAAAATCGTTGGAGCCGTATCCGAGATTCAGTTTATAAAGGTATACTTATAACTGATACTTATATACCTATAGATACAAACCAAATTTTGTTAAAATCGTTGGACTCCTTTTCGAGATTCAGATTTTATACAAGAATTGCTCGTTTATAGGTATTAGATTTGAAGTAGGTCTGATAAATGGTAAGAAAAAAATATTAAACAACTAAGTATAAACATTTTGGGCTTTACCGAAAAACGTTACTTAACTTTAACCATCGTCTTAAATTCTCTGTCTTCTTTCCGCAAGTGTCATTACGTGTCAGCGAGAAGTTGACATGTACATTCTAAAAATTGTAATGACTGTATTCTGTTTCGTGTACCAATAAACTAAATAAATAAATAGATAAATAAACGAAATTTGGCAGGCGCAACGACGCATTTTAGATAGTTATTTGAAATATTATTTATCCGGCTTTAGTTATCATGTTACATCCGTGAAAAACATAGTTTCATTCAAGAGCATCTCAATTAAATCCAACATTAAAATCAACTTTCAACCTTATCTCCATAGCACAAAGTTTGAATTGCCTTTTCTTTTATCTTACACAAACAAAAACAAACCTCAACGGAAAGAAATAAAGTTGCTTTTTCACTGTAGGTTACGTTTCTTAAGGGGAGGCTGTTCGTGAATTCAAGTTAATTTAGTTGTGGATTAACTCAGTTTGAGTGATTGATGTTTGGGGATGGTTCGGATGCGCGGTGTTTAGTGTTTAGTGGCATTTGGGGGGGAGAGGGGACGATTTTCACGGTGATTTAGTTGGATCAAACTATCGGTTAATTTATGTTTGATGCACAACAAGGGATCATTTTGACGTGAACGTGGGCTAGAACTGGTTAAGTATGAGGTTGAATTATACACCAAGTCTTCCGTACGCACACAAGCTAAAAATTTACGTACTGGACTAGGATGAGCTTAGTGACAAATTTTTCTCTTTGTTCGAAAACTCTTTCTTGTCGTTCGTGATCTTGACGAGATTACTATGATCTAATTCTATGAATAAAATATAATATTTCTATCTATTTTTTATTCGAGAAAAATAATGGAGGAAATTTTGTCATCTTTGATCTTCAGGCTAATTACTTTTCATAAGTCAACTTTATATGGCGTATATGTTTGTAAATATTATCTCTACTCATTTTTAGGGTTCTGTAACCAAAGGGTAAAACGGGACCCTATTACTAAGACTCCGCTGTCTGTCTGTCCGTCTGTCACCAGGCTGTATCTCATGAACCGTGATAGTTAGACCGTTGAAATTTTCACAGATGATGTATTTCTGATGCCGCTACAACAACAAATATAAAAATACAGAATAAAATTAATATTTAAGTGAGGCTCCCATACAACAAACGTGATTTTTTGCTGTTTTTATAGATAATGGTACGGAACCCTTCGTGCGCGAATCCGACTCACACTTGGCCGGTTTTTATAAATTCCGTACAAGATTGTTATTGAGCACTTTCCTTTTTATTGTTATTTGTTGTTTTATTTAGGACAGAATAAGAAAAACTTGAAAAATAAATACGTTTGTTTTTACCTATGTCTAATTACAATTATGTTATATGTATACAGATAAACATAAAATATCATTGATGCCTACACAACGTAATATGATTTCAGTTGAAAATTTAAACTATCTATTTATTCATTACCACCCATTTCTCATTGAAATGCCAAAAATCCATACTCAGCGATAACGATCCACATTCCTGTTGCGTACTGCACAAGAATGGAAATCTTTGCCGTCATCTCTGTTTCCTGAGACCTACAATCTGGAAATTTTCAAGGCTAGAGTAAATAGATATCTTCTAGATCGGCGAGCTCCATCCTCGGCCACACCGTCGCTTAACATCAGGCGAGTTGGTGGTCAATCGTAGATCTATCTTGTATAAAGTAAACGGTTCTAAAGATAAAGCTAATAGAGTAGATAAATAAGTTTATTTATATATGTGTTTAAGCGTTTGTTTACGCACATTAGTGTGGGCAAGTAAAATGAAATGATGAAACGTGTATTTTCATGTTCTCGGCAAAATTTCTTAGAAGATTTCAGTAAAATCACCACATTACTGAGATCAATCCCAGTTGACTCTTAATATAATTTTCACTTGAAAAATAGCAAATGTGCCAATTATGTGAGTCCAATAACTTATAGGTAAGGAGAAAACTGCGAGGATATATTTTGGCTTCCGATATATTTTTTTATTTTAAATAAGGCTTTCGATATTTTACTTGTAATGATTCTATACTTTAGGTTCGATTTTTATTTATTTCTTGTTAGTGAATATATCTAGTGCTAGGTCAATATCGAAGTTAAAATTAACTATCAAGCAAAGTTGTTACTTGGTCACTTTCAAATATTAATAAAAATAATCACTTTGTGTGTTTTAGGGTTCCATACCTCAAAAGGAAAAAACGGAGCCCTTATAGGATCACTTTGTTGTCCGTCTTTCTGGCTATCTATCTGTCTGTTCGTCCGTTTGTCCGTCCGTCCGGATGTCAAGACCTGTATTTCGGGAACGCGTGAAGGTATTGTGTTGAAATTAAAACCATATACCTACCTACGCAGATCTAGTCTCTTGCTGCAGAAAGAAAAATCAAATTTCTCAGTTTTCGTAAAAAAAGTTACAGCCGAATATGTCGTAAAAAACGCACATTTCGACACTCACAAGGGAATCAAAACCTATGGGGTACCTAATTCCCGTTGACCTAGAACTATGAAATTTCATTGAAGCATTGTGTCTACATTAAGTATAGGGAAAAATCCGAAAACTGGAAATTTTTTGTTTAATCACAAAAAAAAAAGTCTTTATACAAGGAATGAAGGTCCAATTAATTTTAAAGTGAATTAACCGTATCATGTGGGGTATCATATGAAATAGCTTCATTAGTCTATGCTAAAACAGATTATTAAAATATTTTTACAATGTATATTTTTCGGTTTATGAAGGAAAATATAAATAAAATATGATTTCCCCCTATTATCTACTAATTTGTACGGAACTCTCGGAGGGCGAGTCTGACTCGCACTTTTTATTTCCATATAAAAAGAGAAAAGGATTTCTTGACCTCTAAACTTGATATTTTTGTAACTTAGAATCAAAATTTTACCATATCGATTGATTTAATGATGCCAAAATCCACCATTAAAAATTAAAAACATGTTTCATTGTTAGCTCTGAGCCCCAAACTCGTCACAAACAAAACCACGTCACCTAATAGGGGTCATTATTAAAGACCGCTTCAGAAGCAGACCTCCGTCACAAACAGTATATCATTACTGTAAGTCGTCCCTCCCCTTAAGTGTCCCTAAACGTTATTATTAATTTTACCTCAACCACTTACAATTGAAAATCGACTTAACCCAATAAAGGATAAGGCACAAATTGGTTCGCCAATTCTCTTTCTTAACAGCTCTTTCGAAGTTACTTATTGGCTAAGTTGGTCCACGACCTGCATCTAAGATGGCGTTTGATCTCCTCTCTTTCTTGCGTAACGGAGTTGATATCTTTTATCTCCGTTGTTTTCTTGTGTAATAGAAAGATGGTGAAATACTTTTTGCTCTTGTTTGTATAGGGGATCAGAGCGAGAGAGTGAATTAAAGTCAATTGCGTTTGTTGAGCAAATAGGTTAGGTCGATCGATGGAAGTGTTTTAAATTGAATTTTTTTCACCCTTGATCTTTACTTTGTTTTCTTTTCGAGTCTTTATTGGAAACGGCGGGGTTGTTACGAGAGAGTAACGCAGGATCTATTACGTCATCTGTGGACTTTTCTCCTTTATACACGTGTAGGTACTTAGGCATTATAAGTTAGAGAGATCGTTATCTTTGTAGCATACATTTTGATATAGAAAGTCAATTCCGCTGTGATATTTTGTGATCATTTGACAAGTGTCATTTAGATAAGTATAATTAACTTTTTAACTACTTTCAATGTGTTTTATCAAAATCGGTTCAATAGTTTTCGAGATATGGATTTTTTTAATTTTAAAATATGAGCGTTTTAACTACGCTATACATAGTACTGGGTGGATTTGAACGAAATTCGGTAGGTTTATCACTTATAGGTACTTACTATGTGAAAGGATCTGGTACACTTTATAACGCAAAAATGTTAAAAAGGTGTTACTAGTGTAACGCCTATTACATATGTAGTGAAGTGCGTTTGAAAATGAAACAAACTTACCCAGTGAAGTAAAAAAATTAAACCGACTTCAAAACAATCTAAATAACTGAAAAGTGGGAAGTTGCACCAAAAAAAAAATCGAAAATAGTTGGTTTACGTACCTACGTATGTAAATGCCCAGTTTTGATTTTTTTCGTGTTATTTCTCTCTTTTCATTTAATTAGATTGTTTCTATTCCTACCTATTGTTATGTTTATTTAAATAAAATTTATATAATGAAATCAGATCTAAAAAAAAAAAAAATTGATTGTTTTGAAGTCGGTTTAATTTTTTTTAATTTAGTTTTATTTGTCCATGTAGCTAAGTCAGGTATATCTTGTCATTGATTGTAATATTTGTAATAGGTATTTGCGAAAATCGAAGATTGTTCTTTATTTTGTCATTATATTTATCAATAATACATCGTGTAATGTATATAAGTATAAGTAGTCTAGTAAAAATAAGATTTGTGACAACATAATAGACAACTAAGTATATTGTTATTTAAATGAATGTACTGGTGTTTTGAAATACATTTGACACAATTTCATAGTGATATTATAAAAGATAATTTTGTTACGTTTACACGCTCAAACGGCTGAACCGATCGTTATGAAAATTAGTATAGAGATAGCTTTGGACCTGGAGACGGACATAAGCTACTTATCATCATCATAATCATCACCGTTTTTCATAACTACGCTAGTGAAACCGCGGAACGCAGCTAGTCTATAAATCGGGGATTATTGTTTATGATTTTTAGCTATTTTCCTATCATAATTTCAAAGAATCCCCCCAGTTGCAAATACTGTGATGTGCTCCATACAAACAGATTTATTTTTACTATACTACGTTTAACGTATATCTATAGACACCCATTTTCAGTAATTCAAGCAACTTCTCGGTAAGTACCTATATAGGTATAAGCAACGAGGCACATTATTTGATTCTTAAATTGATGTTGTAATATAAAGAATAATCTTGGATTGTCGCAAACATTGTGATCAAGTTAAAAAATTATCTTGTGATCAGTTTATATAATTACTTAACCGAGCTAGGTACAAGGCCACAAAAACTGTTTCAAATTTGAATTTCTCGCATAAGTACGTGTACTTATCGTTGGCCCGAGTTTGGGGCCCACTGAGAATGCATTGCAATAGTAATTTACTATTTCGGAAATAAATATTTAGGTACTTTACTTTACTTCTTATACAACTACTTAGCTACTTGCTGAATCAAGTGAAACAGTTTATTACTAATAAAGTTTTTTGTATACTTACAGTACAATTATAAATATTATTTAATTAATTATCTATACATTTGTATTGTGGTAAATTTTGAAAGCACCGCGAGACTAATCAAAATTCTTAAAATCACTAAAAAAAAAAAAAAAAGGCCAAGTGCGAGTCGGACTCCCGCACGAAGGATTCCGTACAATTATCTATAACAACGGCAATAATCACGTTTATTGTTGGTATGGGAGCCTCCCTTAAATATAATTTTAATTTTAATTTAATTATTTATGTTTAAAGTGAATAATATAACTCAATACTCTGTGAATATTTCAAGCGTCTAAGTACGTGTTACTGTTATCAATATCGAGCAAAAAAATTACGTTTGTTGTATGGGAACTCCTTAAATATATATTTTATTTTGTTTTTTAGTATTCGTTGTTATAGCGGCAACAGAAATACATCACCTGTGAAAATTTCAACTCTCTAACTATCACGGTTCATGACATACAGCCTGGTGACAGACGGACAGACAGTGGAGTCTTAGTAATAGGGTCCCGTTTTCCCCTTTGGGTACGGAACCCTAAAAACGAACAAAAATTGTATAGGAATTTTCTTTTCTTTTTTAAATTTAATTAATTTAAACATTTTAATTATTTAAATGGTGCCTTCAGGATAGTTCTTACAGTATAGATATTTAATTAAACATGTTTTTAAGAAAATCAATTAATTTAAATGGTACCCTTTAAATAGACCACAGTATAAGTACACTCTTGATAAGGATATTTAGATTAAATCTAACAGTACCTACTGTTATATTTAATCAGTAACAGTACCTACCTAAATATGGTTCAGGGTCACAAGGTCCAGTGGACCAAAAAATCCAGTGTCCCAAAAGGTCCAGAATATGTACTCGGAAGTGGATGCTACATTTAAATAACCTTATGTACCTACCTATACCTATCCAATATCAAAATGTCGGTGTGTGTAGTTGAGAAAGCTTACCTAGTTATTTAGTTTGTTCTTAGTTAAGTAGTTAATTTGTGTTTAGTTGTTTTGTGTCACAATAAAGTTAAGAAATATGTCGATGTCACTCCCACACATAGACTTCTTTAGATACCCGAAGTGTATGTACCTAGAGTGTCAACAAGTATGATAAAAATCGCAGTTGACGACCAAGATTTATTTAATTTCAGGTGATATATTATGTACTTCCGATTCGATATTTTGTCAACTAGTTACTAGCGTACAAGCGCGCGGATGCATTGGGTTGTATAGATTTCGCGCGGATGGTCATTCCATCACAAAATCGTTTGTGTGACGTCACAGTCGGAACCAAAAATGTGGCACGCATGGTTTTAATATAAATGAAGTCGCATGCTCCATCTACTATGTCTGTCCTCCCACAATTAAAATTATCTAATGACACCATGTTGAATCCGTCTATCGACTAAATAAATATTATACATACGTAGGTACCTAAAAACGTTTCCTTCTTTTGTTAGTCGGGTAATAAATACTTTTTTTTGTAAGAAGAATAACATCGCCTATTTTCCAATTCTCTAGTGGTTTTTTTCCTCAAACCGCGTCCGCAGCCTGTCTGTCCGTTGGTCTTTTGTTTTCCTCTCCGACATGTCAACTAGTTATGACTTTGACATGCGACTATTGCGACTGCACGATGGACGATGCACGATTGTGAGGTCTGCCCTGTCTAGGAGTTGTTTTAGTCTGCGGTTTGAGTAGTTTCTGAATTCATATTCACTTCTTTTTAACACGCTTTTATTAGGTCGACCTATGTAATGAAATCTAAGGTAACTAATTTAACCATCTTCCAAGGATCGTAGCGTCATGAAAATTGGCAGCTGTAATATGTAGTTCTGATGACAATACAATAATATGGTACTGTCGAACTGATCTGATGATGGAGCCGGAAGATAGGAACCAGAACTTCATGATGGAGCATCGTATCATAGCTGTGTTTGGATTTGTTAGAAAAGTCTTGTAATGAACTTTGACCACAATAATTTGTAGCGTGTTTTTTAAACTGTAATTTATTAATATTCGATGGTAGACTTGTGCTTGACCGCTAACATCCGTGATTGTGGTCTACGATGAATTCATCAGATTCGCATATAAATAAGAATTCTTATTTATGTACAATAGAATTTTTAGAGAAATTTATAAGTGTAAATAAAAAAGTTAGAATAAGTATTTTCATTCTTATAGAAAAATGCATTTAGTGAACAATTATCGTAAAAAAACGGAAGAAACTAAAGCAACAATTTAATTAACATGGATGACATATTTTTCCAGTTATTTTGTTTTAATAATCAATATGTAAGTACTGACTCGATTGTGATAAAATTTGTGTGAGTGAAGACATCTACCATATGTATGTATGTTTCTATATGGCTGTAGTAGCCCTCCTTCTTACGCAGTAAGGTAAAAAAATATTACATAAATAAATACATATCGAAATGGGATATTATTTAGGCAGAAAATATACTTTGTCCTGTTATATTAAAAATAAAACCGGAAAAGGCGAGTTAGACTCGCCCACCGAGGGTTCCGTACAAACTAGTATATAAAAGGGCGATATTATATATTTTCCTTCATAAATCGAAAAAATATACGTCGTAAAAATATTTATCCTGTTTTAGCTTGTGCTAATTAAGCTCTTTCATGTGATACCCCACATGATACGGTTAAAGTACTTTAAAATTTGGACCCACCTTCCTTGCTTAAAGACCCTATTTTTTTGTGATTAAATTGAAAATGTCCAGTTTTCAGATTTTTTCCTATATGTGTATAACACAATGCTTCTTGCCAAATTTCATAGTTCTAGATCAACCGGAAGTACCCCATAGGTTTAGATTCCCTTGTGAGTGTCAAAATGTGCGTTTTTTTTCGAAGTATTCAGCTGTAATTTTTTGTTATGAAAACTGAGAAGTTTGATTTTTCTCTCTGCAGCTTTTTTTTTACTATGGATAAGCGTATATGGTTTTAGTTTCAACTCGATACTTACCTTCACGCGTTCTCGAGATAAAGGTCTTGACACCCGGAGAGACGGACAGACGGGCAACAAAGTGATCCTCTAAGGGTTCCATTTTTTTCTTTTGAGGTACGGAACCCTATAAAGCACAATGTATGGTAAAAAATTACGTGATAGCTTTTATTTTAATTAAATAAAGAAAGTTTTTATAACCAAATAAAGGTAGGTAATGTAATCAATTCTGAAGACTAAACATTTTTTTTTAAATCTCTTATTTCAATAATTTATTTAAAAAAATTAACAAGTTTAGTGTTGCTTTGAGAATTACTCCCATTGTGTATTTGTATGATATTCCAGCATCAAATTGTCCTCCATAAGTCAGATATACCGGCTAACCAAGTAAATCAGCCGGTCGGTAATGCCGCGGAAGTTGGAGGCTCACACCTGATTTCCATGCTCTTCCTGATCTTATCATCGAATACCAACTCTATAGATACATATATCCTGGCAATGGGCCTGATTCTGTGCCTTAATCGACATTTTATAGCAATAATCTAACCATTGTTTTAGTGAAATTTGTGCCTGTAAAAGGTTATCAGATCTAATGTACAATATATACTTATACTAAGTGGAAACTTAAGAATAGGTATGTAGTATTTTCACTTGGCGTATATATCTAAATAAATAAATTTTGTATCGTGACAGTTGTTAAAGAAAATACTTATTGAAATTTAAAAAGGTGAAAGGAGATTTCATAGTTTATTACGTATCTATCTACCTATTGTTCTCGATTTTAATTTTTAAGGTTCAGTAGTAACTACGCGGAACCCTTATAATTTTGCCATGCCCGTCTGTCTGTTAGTCATTTTAGTCAGAGACTATCAGCTATACCTACATAATAGAAATTTATGAAGGAAAATAAAAAAAAATATATAATTTCTTCCTTTTATCTACTAGTTTGTACGCCCACCGAGGGGGTGGGCGAATCTGACTAACTCTTGTCCGGTTTCTCTTAACCGACTTCCAAAAAAAAGGAGCTTATCATTTCGCCTGTATTTTTTTGGTAGTTTTTCAGCGATTACTCAGCCAATTGTGCCTTGATTTTGATGATTATTTTTGTATTTGGTAGGTCATACTTCAGAGATGCTCCCATATACATTTTATCAAAATCGATGCAGTACTTTGGTTTTTATAAAAAAATAACTGGTAAAATATCATCCAAGTGCTTGTAGAAAAGTAAACAGCAAGTCGCGTATGCATTGTATTTAATTTAGTTTGTACCACAATTACTTTTATGTGTAGGCTGTGTAGCCGCTATATAACTCAAGACCTCATCATAGTAGCGATTTCGTAATACCTATTTATGTCGCAGACAATGTAAATGTAAACACTCGTACACTATTTCAGTTTTCTTTACTTAACCCCACTCTCTGGAAAATAATTTCAGTGACGTATCACCTCCAAAACGTGAGTGACACGCGCTTTTAAAAAGTAATACTGTTTTGAAATGTATAAGTACAGAGCTGTAAAAACCTGTATGTGCTCTACTCTAGGAAAATTACTTGTAAAAATGAATTCCACAACTTTTCAAATAATCAAAATAAAAAATATGAGTACCTATTTATTTTACGTTTTAGCTGAGTATTAAAAGTTTAAATATTTAGTTTCACATAAATGTTTTCATAAGTACTCTAACGGCCAAAATGCGTAATTTTATGATCTCCTACGGTGTAATTCCACATTATGACGCTGGATCATCCGGCAGGATGGAACAAGGCCCATGATGATGATGATCTCGTACATGTATTTGTAGTGGTAGGAATCTTTTGTAGTGTCCACCTAAACATATACTTCACTGTCATGTTTTATTTGTATTATGTAGTTTGTTACCTCACCTGTTGATAGTTATTTGACTCAGTAGTGTTGCAAGAATTACTGTATTTTGGACATCAATATTTTCAGTGGTCCGGGTATTTTAAAGTAACAAGAGCAATGTAAATTATTGCCATACAGAATACTTATCGAACTATTAAAGCCCAAAAGCAATTGAGATGTCATTCAACTTTCATAGACAAGTATGAAATGTATAACCAGATGAAACTGGATCATCTCGTCACTCAGTTCCATACATAATAGATTGTCACACTGAAACCATCAAATCACACCCCGAGCAACTCTATATAATTCCAAATCCCAGCGGGCCGCGTGCGTTGGGACCAATTAGCCAACAATTCTCAACACGAAATGTTTGACCACTTTAATTTCACCCCAATAACACGTTAACTTCACCCCCTCCCCTTCACCCCTCACGACTTAAAGATAAGAAAATCGTAGTAAAAATTAAATTTGAATGGTTAAACCTAATTTGAACGCGATAAGATACTTCCTCGTTAACTTTGACCGGGTTTTCCAATTGTCAGATAAATTTTAACAAAATAATAAGGTTTATCAAAATTTTAGTCAAGATCAAAATTATATTCGAATAGAATAGTTTTTATTTTGAACAAACGGGTTACTGACGTCTATTTTTGAACCGAATTCTCCGACGATAGTTTCAACCGCAAACGGCGGTCTTTTTCAAAAGGAGCAGCGCAGATGTCACTCCCGAAGGACGTCTCGTCTGGTACAACCAACAACCACGTTACCTACGTTACGTTGATGTAACAACCACGTACATTCGTTTTTTTTTATACATTAGTAGTGGTAGTTTTAGTTTTCTTAGTAGAGTAGTTTTTGACTTTTAACATGAGGTCGTCTGTGCACCTAATCATCGTAGTTAACCCTTAAATAAATTATAAATAACAATGACAATAATAATAATAATAAATTTTTAACTACAAACTGAGTGCAAAGGAATTCCGTATCAAATCGCGAGTTGACCTTTGCACCACAGTTGAAGGGGTCAATAAACTTTGCAAAATAACCACTATACAATAATAAAAAAGCATAAGAAAATAAGTTTTGTGAACAAATAAAGGAAAAAAAAACCCATCGAGTTATCATAACTGATTATGTCTAAATATCCCATTAACATGTTTAAAACATAATTTCAATTACACAACAAATTGAAACATATATGCAATCAGAGAAAAACTAACACATGTCATGCTAAAGTCAATTTAACATTCGATTAACGTAAAAAGTCTCTACAATCGGAGAATAATTTAATTACAACCAATCCAATGTAACAAACAGCGGGATCGAATCATATTTAAATCAACAACCAATCACCGCAAGCGATTCGAATTCAGAACATTGAGTAGAATATTATGAGAGATACAATTCATTTGTTAGCTTTTTTAACATTTGTAGGGATTGTCTGTACTTACTATTAAGTAATTTAAGATACAGGTATGTACAGTTTTATTATAATTCAGTCATAGATGTGCGTTTGATAGCAAACTTTGCCTGATGCTAAGCAACATTCTTGTCTACGATGGAGCACGCTTACCTATACTTACTATATTTAACAATTCACTCGCGATTTAAATGTACATTTATTTATTGAGACAGAAAAGGACAAGTCGATCAACAATTTTTTTTATACTAAAGAGATTGTATTAATTAGAAATTTACAATAACATTTACATTTACAATAAACATAGAGCTAACATTTTTATTTTATTAATAATAAAATTATGTTAATAAAAGCTAACGTGTATTACCCATAAAATACAAGTTTATAAACTGTGATAAGCGATATAATATATTTATTAATATATTATGTCGCTTGTAATACATAATAATACACTTTAAAATGTCTTATAACAAATTTTGAAAAATAGTAAGATGCGCAATTCCATAGTAAAATCTCCTAAATATGTAATAATGTCATGTTTAATGGATACATATTCAATTTTAGTTTTTCGATTAATGCGCATTCCATTTTTTCGTAAATATTTCTCTGCACATTTCCTATTCCACACAGTATTCAGCCCGCGCAAATCTGACAGATGTCATATTTGGGCGCCATTGTTAGTGTTTTGACGTTCGCTTTTTGAAAAGTGACAGTTGGCGCGGGCGGCCCGCGTTTTGTTTCGTTTTATTCAATCTCGGGCGAGTGAAAACATGACGTTTATTGGAGAGAGTTCTCCCTCAGTTTTTCTCTACGTACGGTAATCCTGTGGGGTACATCTCGTTCTTCATTATTTTTTATTAGATCATGTTTCATTCATTCATTTGCTCTTTGGTAAAAGTATTTTCGAAACAAAGCGTTGCTATTAATCTTCTTTTACCCGACTCTGGTGAAAGGAAAAGGTAACTTTCCTCTTCCTTTCACCAGAAGATTCAAACTAGACATATGTGCATCTATTCCAGCATAACTTCTAAGCTGTTTGTCACAATTTGACAAATGGGGTTTCGTTAGTAAGTAGCATCTTGATACTCCGCTGGTAGCTTATGTGATATGCTATTATGTTTAGGTACTTCTAAACATTATTATTTTTTGATAAATTACCCAATTGCGCAAGAAGGAGGGTTATGTTTACGAGTTTATTTATGTTTGTACGTCTGTATGTATGTATGTATGTAGATATGTATGAATACATGTATGTGCGCTCTTACAACTCTCGCAAAAATAAAATATTGCGCTTTTTCTTTTTCCTACAAACTTTTTCATAAAAAATTATGTGATTTACCAAGAATTATTTTAAAGAATATCTATTTATAACCTTTTATAGTGACTTTGCGCATACTTTCTTACAAAAAACGTACACTCATCAGCGTGACAAAATTAATCTCCAATTCGCCACAGACTCCGGAGTCCGTGCCTTTTATAAATCGCCCAGGTACTTAACCTGGGCGACCGAGCTCTACTCGGATTTTTTATGACTGAAAATACGAGCAAACCCGGGTTCACTAAAAATGAAACCTAGCAAGATCGATTTATCGTCCCCTAATCTACCTACAAACCAAATGTAATTAAAATCGTTGGAGCCGTTTCCGAGAGTCAGATTATATTTATACAAGAATTGCTCGTTTAAAGGTATTAGTTAAATGTATTTATAACTACTTACATTTTTGTTGATTATTTTGAATTTTATATTCTTTGATCTTTATTAGGTGCCCTAAATAGTTTATACAACTTAAGTTCTAATTCCGAAACAATATTTCTAAAAGGTTGACTTCCAACTATAAAATTCGACCACGAGTGCATGTAAGGCGACCGGCAATAAACCCGGCAAAGGCATTGTTTCCCTAATTAGTTGGAACGAGAACGGGCTCCAGCATTAAATGACTAATTCACGATCATTAATAAGTGTTTCCGACGCACGCGACACTAACTTTACTTTTACATAGTGATGGGGTAAGAACATTAAAAATATATCGATGTTTTTTTTGTGCAACTCAGTAACTAGCCATACGTGAGGCCGTCTATAACACTCAAATATCATGTTTTTTTTTTGATATCGGCAGTTCAAAGTTTTATAAGGCAATGTGCTAAGCTCGTCACTGTGAAATATAAAATCTCAATCAATATGCCTAGAAATTCCGTTGGAAAAGTCGCCTTTAAATATGTATATATCGCATATTCACGTGTAAGCAATTACAATGTGACAACCAGAGTTGTTAATGGCGATGCCTCCTGTTTTTTTTTTTGTTTTGTTTATTAAACTTTTTTTTTTATACGGATTTTGAACGGAACGTAAATTGAAAAAAAAACTAACCATCGAAGCAAAACCCATTCATGATTACAATCAGATAAAAAAGCATTATCGAAATCAGATGTTTAGAAAACAATATTCTCTTATTTGTATGGAAGAGCGCGGAACAACGTTTCTTTTAATAAAAGTTTGCTTTTACAAGCTTTATATTAGCTTGCCGTGTTTTTCTGTCTGTATTTATGAATGGTGAAATTTTACAAGCTTAAATTGAAACCACTTTCGGACGTTTGATCGAGCTCAAATTTGGTATACTTACGTATCTTTGGTGACAATACAATAATATGGTACCATGGAGCTGATCTAATGATGGAGTCGGATGGTGACCATAGAAACCCCTAAGCTAAATAAGATAAACTCATCGAATTAGAGCCCATTTGTTTTCTCTTGGCAACAAAACACTTTATGAGTAAGTGTTATAGTATGAGCTTGTGCAAGTAAAAACAAGCTGTTACAAAAAAAAATTAAAAGCTTGTTTTTAAAGAGGTTTTTTTTTTTTGAACCTGTTCTCTTTATTTGAGCATTATTTTCGGTGTTGCGATGTTTTAATTATTTTGATTCTTTCTTATGTTCCATCGTGACGTAGTCACATCACTAGTTATGAGCCCGCCCTATGAGCAATAAAAATTAAATAAACGATCGCGTAGACCCGTTACGAGCTCAAACTGTTTGTTTCACGATACTTACGGTTTGTCACGACTCTGTCAAATCAAATCAAATCAAATACTATTTGTTTTGCTTGTAAATAGCACTACACAATACAAGAAAACTGTACTAGATTAAAGTAATTATATTGTAAATGATTTTGAAAGTTTGAAAGTGAGAAATGTCGTGACATTAAAATATCTGTGGCTTAGCCACGATTTACTGATTATTTTCGATCAAAGTTAACAAGATAAAAGTAAGATGTCTTGCTTTATATTTATCAAGAAAATCAAACTTCAAAGTTGACTTGACTTTTGTCTTGCTTTCAAGTAAAATAATTGAGAGCGTGAGCAAACTTAAAATGAACATCAGCCGCATTACGTGAACTTAATATTACAATGAAAATTAGACTTAAGCTTGAAACGTTGCATTAACAATGAAAATTAGACTTTAAGTTTAAAATTTTGCATTTACAATGACAATTAGACTTTAAGCTTAAAACGTTGCATTAGCAATGAAAATTAGACTTAACACCACGTGACAATGAAAATTAGACTTTGTTGTTTAGAACAATGTCATGTAGTCTGTTAGTCATTTCAGAAATTAAAAAAAAAACTCTCAAAGAAAACTAGCTCTGAGCGTCACTTTCATGGACCATCCCATCAGAATACGATTTTTTTTGGATGTTAGATAAATAGATAGATAAACTCTTTATTGTACACACCTTAGAAACTTACAATCAAGATAAGCTACACGCTTGATTGTTATGCGACCGTGTGGCAAAGGTTGGAGCTAGATCTAGAAGTATCTATTCAATCTAGCTTTGAAAATTCCGAAATTATAGTTCTCAGGAAACAGAGAAGGCGGCAGGGAGTTCCACTTCTGCGCAGTACGCATCAAAAAAGTGGACATAGCTCGTTGTGTACGAATTATGGGCATTGCAATAAGAAATGCCCATTCCTTAAGCAAGATCATAAGAATACGACCGCGTCCCAATCTCCCCCGTCTCTTGCCATTACCGTATTCTAACCGACATAAAACATACATTTGTTTATTTTATGTGCACATCGATAAGCGTGGGTTATGGAGTGGAGGGATACATTCGTTAAGTGAATGTGTCGTGACACGTCGTTGGCACCGCGCGCCGCGCGCCGCCAGACACCATACGTCATGGCGAGGGGCGAGGGGCGAGGGATGTGAGGCGATACAAGTTTACAGGCAGACAGAAACTTGTAAACTTGAGAGTGGGCCTCTCAAGTTTACAGGTAGACAGAAACTTGTATTATAAGTACAAAGAGTGGGCCTCACAAGTTTACAGGCAGACAAAAACTTGTTTTATAAGCACAGAGAGTGGGCCTCTCAAGTTTACAGGTAGACAGAAACTTGTATTATAAGTACAGAGAGTGGGCCTCACAAGTTTACAGGCAGACAGAAACTTGTTTTATAAGCACAGAGAGTGGGCCTCTCAAGTTTACAGGTAGACAGAAACTTGTATTATAAGTACAGAGAGTGGGCCTCACAAGTTTACAGGCAGACAAAAACTTGTTTTATAAGCACAGAGAGTGGGCCTCTCAAGTTTACAGGTAGACAGAAACTTGTATTATAAGTACAGAGAGTGGGCCTCACAAGTTTACAGCCAGACAAAAACTTGTTTTATAAGCACAGAGAGTGGGCCTCACAAGTTTAAAAATGCGTTTTTTCGTAACCTCCAATGAACGTTTTCGTAATAAACACACTTGTTTATTACGTGTTGTTGTTTGTTTGTTAATAAAATAATTATTTTATTAAAATTATTGTAAAGAATTTTATAAAAAAGATATTTATAATCTTTTACGTCGATTTTACGCATATAATATTTCTCTTCTCTAATTAAACAAATTTAGCTCTAACTTTTCTAATATCCCTACTCAATGATTTTATACGTTTAAAAATGTTGTGATGCGCGAGAGAGATAGCTGCCCGCTTTAATCTCCACCTTACACCACAACTTCAAAGACAAATAAAGTCCCCAGAAGCCTTAAGTCCACCAAAATCAACACTAGTTAATAGATAAGTCGTAAAGTGCAGCCGTAAAGTCGCTGCCATCGCCGGCGCCCGCACATCGTCCCGACTGTTCCACGTTCAACAAATTTAGTACTTTTGACAGGTAAGTCATCAAACTCCGCATGCCATAGCGCCCTGTCGACTATCACACTCGACGTGATATTTACCGACTTCAGAATGAAGGAGGTTATCATTTCGGTCTGTATATTTTTATGTATGGTTGTCCATCGTAGCCAATTGTGCGTTGATTTTCAACCGATTAAAAAAAGGAGGAGGTTCTCAATTCGATTGTATTTTTTTAAAAATGTTTGTTACCTCAGAACTTTCGACTGGGTGAACTGATTTTGATGATTCTTTTTTTATTTAAAAGCTGGTGCTTCCCGTGTGGTCCCATTTCAATTTGGTCCAGTTCTGACAATGGCATCCATGAGCCATCATGGTTGCTTCAGTTTTTGACGTGACAGCGTCTAATAAATCGATGAACGCCGCGCGCCGGCTGCACGCACGAAAAAGGATGACTCATTGTCCCGTTACGCTCATTGTAACGGGAAGTGTTTTCATCAATGTTTGTTATGACGTTGTCACGTTAAACTATCGTCCGCAAACCAACCTTACAGACAACCTTTCTTTTTTAACTATTATACTTATTTAAACTATAATTATCTCATTATCAACTCAACTCTCAATACAGCCCTCTTAAGATTTGAACCCAATCCCGCCGGATACAATTCGAGCAAGATCAGCACTAGACAAATATACAATTCTACTTGTGTGTCGGTTCTAGTTTGCGACAAGTGATAGCTCATGTCTCGCCAGAAATCGAAGACAGCACGCGAACACCGCGTACCCCCTTTACCCCTCCAAATATATCATTTCACACTACTGTTTGACACCACATATCCATTGAAATAAACAAAAATAACCTCTATTACAATAACGATAAAAGTTATTTTGTCTACGCCTCGGATATACAAGGTGTTCGGTATATGAAAAACATCAGTTTACTTATGCCTCTAATCCTATTGTGTTTTATTTTTATAAGTAATATCTTATGCTTGCGAGAAGGTAACAGAATATATTTAGCATTAATCATTAATTCTCAATATATATTTTCGTTAAAACAACACTATTTTACGAATAAACATCTGAAAGGACAATTTTAGAGAAATAAAACAAACCATCGTCCTCAAGGTCTGTCGCCCGAACCGAACACCCAGTATAGAAATTGATTGAGTTCGTGTTGTAAGGTAAAACGTATATTTGTGAGTTTATGTTTGTCCTTCACGAACGTTTAGTAGAGATTTATTGTAGAAAGGTAAACTTTTTATGGGTTTTCATATTCGGAGTTTGGTTTAGTATGATTCGGTTACAGCTTAATACACGCCTAATTAATTATCACCTTTACGGGGTAACATTGAATGAAATGCATATCAAGGAGTCATTATCATAATGAGAAATATTTAAAAAAAATATCTTAGAATGTTGTTTTTTTACCCGACTCCTGGAAGGAGGTAAAGGAGGAACGACAAAAAATTTATGAAATTTTAGAATCTGTGTACCAAGTTTTTTCGATTAACTGAAAAGTATGACCTTTACAGCTCATGAAAGTATGACCTGTACAGGTCATGAAAGTATGACCTTTACAGGTCATACTTTTCAGTTACGTGGTTCGCGTACAGGTCGTATTTTTAACCCCCATCCAAAATGCCCTCATTTTGGATGGGGGTGTTAAAAGTTTGACGTGTGTATCTGTGTATATTTGTGTGACAGACACACATGTGGCATCGTAGCTCTTAAACGGACGGACCGATTTTGATCTAGTTTTTTTTGTTTGATAGATGACTTGATCAAGAGTGAGTGTTCTTAGCAAATTTTCATCAAAATCTGTTCAGCCGTCTTTTATATCAATCAATCAATAACACTTTATTGACACCACACATACCACCATTGATATATCTATCTATTATCCATAACAAACATCCGGATACTTGAAAGCAAGTCTTGCTAGTTGTTGAATAGAATTTTAAAGGTCAAAAGTAAGTTTGTATAGACTGAGTGGCCAGCCCTATTGTCAGAGTTACTAAGCGACCTGGCTCGACTATTGCTGTTTTTAAGAACAAACAACCATGACCTACATTATTATTATTATTCTTTAGTTGCAATCTGACAAAATTCATAAAAGTGGCTCGCACATTCTGTAAAAATAATATAAGTATCTCATCGCATTGGTAGGTATTGAACTACTGTAATGGTGTTGTATAACTTGTATAATAAATAAATAATAAATAAATAAATTATAACGTGTCAACCAACCCACGGTAGCGCTCAGAAAGAAATTCCACACACGGTCACCCATCCGAAACCTAACCGATCCGTTCGTTGCTTAACATTGGTGATCGAGAATACCTAGTCAAGCTACGCCACGAGCGCTACAGTGGATCAATGAACAGAGACCATCTCGTGTAAACTCTGCGTTCTCCATTCCAGGTGTGGTTCCAGAACCGGCGCGCCAAGTGGCGCCGCCAAGAGAAGATGGAGGCAGCTCGACTGGGTCTCTCTGAGTACGGGTGCGGCGGGGGTGGTATCCCCCGGCTCAGCGGCCTGGGGCTGCCCGTCGACCCCTGGCTGGCCCCACCGCTGCTTACTGCTTTACCTGGTGAGAGAAATATTGTGAAACTTTAATCTTTCAACGACGACATCATAGATAGCGATAGCGATACGTATCCAGGCGGTCGTCAGCAGATATTATAAATAAATAAATATATAAATAAATATTGTTGATTCAGGTTGACAGAGTGAGCGAAGCAAACGAACGTCTTTGCATCAACTTTTCGCAAGATTTTCGTTCTTCTGTCCGAATGTTTGTTGGTACTCATATTTTCCGTAGTAAACAAGGAACCCTTATAGTTTCATCATGTCTTCTTCTTCTTTTTTGTATTGGGCCCGCATTAAAGCATTTGCCAGTGTCAAGTATTAGCATTTTTTCAAGTTTCTTGAATAAAACAAGTTGTAAATGTTCTAGTCACAAGCTAAGTCACGTATACAGTCAATTTATAGTCGAATCCTGCTTCAGTAAAGTGGTGGCGACTTTACTAGAAACTTCTATGGAGTTTTCCCGACAACGTAAAATCACACGTTTTACTACTTTATTTCACTTGCCCACACTCACGCACTTTATCGAACACTTAATGAATAAAACATCACCATTTTTATAGCATTAATGTTCAAAATAACACAAGTTTAGGAAAATAAAACAAAGCAACAACATGTTACTAGACGTTCCCGCCAAAACTCCTTTCACCATGTCTGTCTGTCCGCGGATTTGCTCAAAGACTTTTTAGTACTAGAAAACTGCCTTACTCTCCCCTATAAACAGATTTAAAGATAATGAACAGTACGCGATAATTTTAAAGCACATGCTTATATTCGTTCCAGGGTTTCTGAGCCACCCTCCCTCCGGCTACCCGTCATACCTGACGCCACCTGCGCCTGCGCCGGCACCCCCCGCCCCGCCGGACCCTCGGTCCACCTCCATCGCAGCACTACGGATGAAGGCGAAGGAACACGTCGAAAGCCTCTCCAAAGGGCTACAGATGGTGTGAAAGAGAAATTGTAAAAAAATAAGGGAAAAGGTTTTAAACCCTTTCACGTAAGGGATTTTTATTGTATAGTCACACATCGGACACTCCATACGGGCTGATCAGTGATATTATTTTACGATTTGACAAATGTATTATAACACAATTATAGCACTGAAATATAACGTAATTTGAAGAAGAAAAACATAGACGTATGGTTTTAATCAAATACCAAGTGTGTATATTAAAAGAAAAACAAAATACCCGATTGTAGAAAAGCAGTTATTCCAGTAAAAACCTACCATTTTGTTACGCTTGATACGCGGTGGAGTCTTACGTTTTTTGTGAGAAATTATGACTAAAATCGCTGTATAATCTTTACAATAATTCAAGTAAAATCACTTGTTTATTACAAAATAGTACGTCGGAGGTTACGAAAAACGCATTTTTTTTATTTATGCAAAATATGTAGCCTATGTATATTACAAAAAATTATAGCATATGATACTCAGGAAGTGAAGACGAATCTAACGACATCTCGCACATCAAAATCGGTCAAGCCGTTTACGCTGTAGGAGGTATATAGATACATACATAGGCTCGAAAAACATAACCCTCCTTCTTGCGCAGTTGGGTAAAAATCAGAGCTCGCATCGAATCGTAACAGCAAATGTAAGTCAATTTACAAAATGCCTGTAATTATATACGAAATAAGTCCATTGTTACAGCTGAAATTGCCAATATCAGTTTTTTCAGGAAATTCAGAATTTTCAATTGTCGCAATTTCTTGAAGTTATAATAATTTTGATGTATCCGCACCATATATAGAACAAAGGGCTTTCCAAAGAACTAATGATAACATAAACCAATATAGTTTTGTATTTGTCTATCTAATACCTTTAAACGAGTAATTCTTGTATATATATATAATCTGAATCTCGGAAACGGCTCCAACGATTTTCATGACATTTGGTTTGTAGGTAGATTAGGGGACGATAAATCGATCTTGCTAGGTTTCATTTTTAGTGAACCCGGGTTTGCTCGTATTTTCAGTCATAAAAAATCCGTGGAGCTCGATTACTCAGGTACTGATGATAACATGAAACAAGAAATTTCCTTAAGACGCCGTAGTTAATTTTCATACATAAAAATCATTTTTAGAAATTCATAACGCAAAAATTATTTTTATGTATGAAAATTGACTTGGATCAAATTGAAATTTTTTATTTTATATGTGTGATGCTGTTTTCTAGTTTTCAAACGACGATTTTTTTTATAAGTTCATTCAGTCATTTTATATCTTCAAAACTGTGGATACGCGCGAGCGAGATGGACGATGGTCGGACTAAGGAATCATAAACACTATTCAGTTTTTCAGGTAATTTCTTGTAAGTCCATTTTTGATTTAGTACACACAGATACAAATTTACAAAGATAAATATGAAAATAAAATGGAAAAACTTTCAAAAACTTTGGATGTAGACATCTCAATTGTCGTAAAGACATTTGGTGTAAAACATTTTCGGCTTTACCGAACCTTACTTAACTTTAACCATCGTCTTAAATTCTCTATCTTCTTTCTGCAAGTGTCATTACGTGCCAGCGAGAAGTTGACAAAACATGTTAACCAATGCTTAATTTTATGTAACGTTTTTGGTTATGGACGTTTGTTTTCAATACCTAAATTTGACATCTTGGACTTGCAATAATTTAAGTAGCTAATAAAATATAGATTATCTTAATAAGTAACTTATTCAAGTTAAATGTATGTTTTAACAATAGTGTATCAAAGCAATAAGTCATTGTAAATACATTTAATGATATTTTTACGTTAAGATAAACCTACCTATAGGCATAATGTAAGGCACATACGTTAGTATTTTAACCGGCTTCAAAAAAGGTTATAGATTTGGTTGTATTTTTTTATTTCTTACTTCACAACTCCGTCTTTTGTAAATACTGATTTTTAAAACTATGTTTTACTTGAAAGGTAATAAGTTCTTCCAGATTGGTCCCATAGAAGTTTCGTCAAAGTCGGTTCGCTACTTTTGTTTTTAAAACCAAATAACTGGACAAAATACGTCATTCAAGTAAACGTAATTGCATATTTTGAAGTCGTTTTTTTAAAAAGTTTTTTAATCTATAGTTATCTAAATAAAGTTTTCATTTTACATACAAAATGCATACATACAAAATTTAACTGACTTTATGGCTCAGTTGCTAGTATGTCTACTTGCTAAGCTGCAGGTCGTGGGTTCGATCCCCACCCAGGGCAAACATTTGTGTGATGAGCATGGATGTTTGTTCTGTGTCTGAGTGTTTCTATGTATCTTAAGTATACCTATATTTATTCTATCAGCCATCTAGTTCCACAGTACAAGCTTTGCTTAGTTTGGGCTAGATGGTGTTGTGTGAAATGTACCCAAATATTTATGTTTATTTATTTAATGATACCATAGACGACCAGAAGTAGGTAATTTACATTCTATACAATAAACAAATCTATGTCAACGTCTCATAACAATTTATTCGGTAATACATTGCACCAATAAGCAAAGCGTATCAGTTCATAAATTATTGTGCTAAAATAAGTTCCTCACATATTTATGCATTGCATATTTTCAGAACCAACTTCTGTCCATATGTATATGTAAAAATTAAATGCAACTACGTTTGCGTACTTAGGAATTCTTTTAAAAAATTGTACTTACTAGCATACAACATAATTCAGTTATATAGTTCCTTATTAGAAAATGAATATATTCTAAGTTGAAATACATTTGTGACTTCAATTTGAACCGACTTCCAAAAACGACATCATTCTCAATACGACTGTATGTTTGTTCAGCGATTACTTCGCACATTATGAATTTATTTTGATGATTCTTTTTTGTTTGGTGGTTCATAGTTCAAAGATGATTCCATATAAGTTTTATCGATATCGGTTGAGCACATTGGTTTTTATAAAATAACTGGAAAAGTATGTCATCCAAGTAAACGAATGGCGTATTTTGAAGTCGGTTTTTATTTTTCAGTTTTCTAACCTCTAATTATTTAAGATTGTTATTATTGAAATTTACTTGCATTTATCTTAGTATGCAAATGGGTAGGGCTGCGTACGTTAGTTTTGAAAAAGACCGCTGAATACGGTTAAAACTATAGCTTCAGATTTCATAAAAGTTTATACTTCTGTAATATTTTAAACATGTAAGTACTTATAAATAGTAGATATTGAGCAATAACTTTTTGCTATAAAAGTCAAGTAGTCATAGAATATATAATAAAAAATATAATTTTAAGTATTTTTCCTGTAAAAATGATATTACAAGTAGTGACTTTTTTATTCCCAGTGCTCTGTGATGTAAATAAAATGAAAATAATTTATGAAATTGTAAAAAAAATGTGTGACAGTAGAGATGAGTAGGAATTAGATAAAAGATATTATCAAGTACTTAAATGAGAGATAAAATAAATGTGTTCTTTCCTATACTTTGTTTTATTTCACACCAGCTAAAATGTCTCAGAGTGACAAGCGTAACGCGTTGCCACACAGGTTTAAACTCGAACTCGCAGAAATCCGAAATTTTGGGCGGCGTTGAACTTTTATCAGCAATATCAGCAGTCTTAGACAAGTGGCAAAAGTTTCTATTTCTACAACAGCTTACTCTTCAAAACGCTAAGAAACTGTGACGCGCCGTCACGTGACATTTCGTCAGCTAACGTCAATTCCATACATTTATTATTATATTCAACTGGCGTTCATGAAATTGAAAGCCACTTGTCTAACCCTCCAATACGATTTGTTTGGTTTCTAGTCATTTTTTTATTATTTTCGAAATAGATCTACGTTTGACCACAACTCGCCTGGTATGCGACGCCGCGGCCGGGTATATAGTAAAACCTATAACCAGAAGGACGAAAAACGAAATCAACAGCTGAAATGCAAAAATACAGAATGTACAATATAAAATATACTTACAGGCCTTTCACTGAATAAATTATATTATTATTGTGATAGAAAGAACGAAAACTATTGATAAACTCATTGTTTTTTTAATTCAGTTATTTTAATTAGTTTAATGGTGCCTTGAAAGTAGTTCTTATTGACGGCAATGTCAATAAGTTGCTATGTCAAATATGTTACCGTAGAACTACTACGAAACTTCTGCACTGCGTAGAACTGCTACGAAATACTAAAGTAATTCGTAGCAGTTCTACGCCGTAGCTTTAAATAAATAAATATTGGTGGCCACCAAACACCAACTAGCCCAAACTGAACAAAGCTTATACTATGGGAACTAAATGGCTGATCCAGACACAGAAAAAGCATCTATGTTCATCACACAAATGTTTGCCCTGGATGGGGAATGAACCTACGTTTTAGCAGGCAGATATACTGCGAGGTCAGTCTTTGTAGCATAAAATCAAGCTACAACGCTACGCCAAAGTTGACAGATTCTGGTTTACTATTTTTAATTAACTTTGTTAGTTGCTGTTAACAACGAACGCTTTTTTAGTATGCTTTAAAACCTAGATGGCCAAGACCTGTCCTTGTGCAAAATATGATAAGTTACACAGACCAAAGTCTTTGAAACGATTCTAAAAGTTGGTATTCTAAATATAGTTGACGCAATATTTATGCTAGAATTACCCTTGATTAGCCTTAACTGTCGCCATTCTTTATAGGATGGTAGAATGTCAAAGTGAGCCAAGAAATTAATAAGCAAACTAAAATAAAAACTTTTTGTATGAGCGTATAAATTCTCATTAATATTACATGACAAAATAGTAAAATTCTGAATTTTTACTAATAATTACTAATATGTAATGACAACCAACACATTTGACAGTAAAATAATGGTATGACCGAGGATGGAGCACGTCGATCTATTAGGTATCTTGTTTCAGGTAACAGAGAATGCAGCAGAGAGCAAGAAAGATCCATGGTCCCGGATCTGGGGGGCCACTTCTAACCGGTCTTTTTGGATAACCATGGAGGACCATGGATACCCAAAAAGACCGGTTGGAAGTGGCTTGCATCCAGCGACTTCCTACCACTTGTGTGAAATCTTCAGACCATCCAGTGCCTAGTCTTCCTACGCAGCGCTTGCCAATGCCTTTCGAGAATTTTTCGGCCCCATCGGCCATCAGTTCTATGTCCAGCACTGGACTTCTTGTGGCTGAGATGTAAAAGAAAAACACCTTTTTAAAAGTTGTGTAAAAACTGAACGTTTCATCGTTGCATATCTCCTACAAGTATTAAGGCACCGGTAGCAATCCGTCACCGCTATCTCAAAGGTCATAACTTGACTAACTTTGACTTATTTCTAACTTAGTTCACTGTTTTACGATTAATGCTGACAGTTGTTTACTTAAATAGGCGTTCTTTTTACCCGTCTGCCGAGAGAAGGTAATGTTCCAACTAATTTAGAAAATTATGACACAAGTAAACAAAAGTGAAAACAAAATGTACTGGGAGCATAAATCTGATGTAATATCGGACAACATTACAGCGAGTTCATTTGCATATCGAAGCGCTTAGTTTAAACGAATCAGGACTAATTAATGCATTGCTTAATGGATACAGTTATAATTTAGAAGAGGAGCTGCGGGTAGGTTATGTTACGTTAGTGAGAGAAATTATTTACTTGAGGTTTTTCTAACTTTCATTTTATTTTTAAATTACATTCTTCGAAAAAGAATTGTGTGTTCAATAGTTTTTTAACATCGATAATTTCATTCTTTCACGGAGCGAGGATAATGAAAGAAATTGGAAGTGAGCTTTTCCCAGCGTTGGGACAATATCGGTAGGTTTAGCAAATAAAGTATAATATTATATTCTTTGTACATAACCCTCCTTCTTACGCAGTCGGGTAAAAAACCTTCTTTTGACCATTAACTCGCCCGTTTGTCACTAGTTGAAATCCAATTTTGATATTTTTTACTTATATTAAAAATCAGTTACTTCAGTCTAACAAAATTATTTCAGTAGTTAATCATATTCATATCCAATTATATGATATTTTTTTATCATCATCATCTCAGCCATAAGAAGTTCACTGCTGGACATAGGCCTCCTCCATGGATTTCCAAAAAGACCGATTGGAAGCGGCTTGCATCCAGCGTCTTACCGCCACTTGTATGAGGTCATCTGCCCATCTCGTTGCTGGTCTTCCTATGCTGCGCTTGCCGGTGCGTGGTCTTCACTCGAGAACTTTCGGCCCCATCGGCCATCAGTTCTACGTGCTATGTGCCCTGCCCACTGCCATTTCAACTTGCTAATCCGCTGTGCTATATCGGTGACTTTTGTAGGTACGTCTACGTATCTCTTCATTTCATATTCGATCTCGTAGAGTGACTCCGAGCATAGCCCTCTCCATATATTTTTTATAGTGTGATTATTTAAATATGTTATTTCAGTTGTAAGAACTAATGATTACATTTTTCATAATAATTATGAAAATCTAGTAATCTAAGACCAGTCACAAAATGAATAGATGACCTCATATAAGTGGCAGGAAGATGCTGGAAGCAAGCCACTTTCAACTGTTTTTTTTTTAATTCTACAAGGAAGGCCTATGCCCAGCAGTGGACTTCTTGTTGCTGAGATGATGATTACGAAATCTAAAATATTTATTAATATTTATTGATTTTATATATTAATTGTCATATTAATACTCGTAATAATTTTGTCCACTATCTCCCATACTAGAAGGCGGGTCAAACAGCAGATTAGCGGTAACCAGATGTAAACATTACCTTAAGCACGAGAGTCGCGCATTAGCGCCGCGTAAGTACACACAATTAAATCAAGGATATTAACGAAATAACGCAATAACGCTAAAGGTCACGACACACACAGAGCATTGCGACGTGCGATAGACACATTATAATTCTAAGGTCTTTACCATGATCGGATATATTGAGCTCGCTCACATGGCGGGGGCACAGCCGTGCCCCCAGATCAAAGTTAGGTAGTACTCGCTTTTATCTCGCTTTTCTGTGGCTGAGAAAGCGAGACAGACGTCGAAACAAACTAGTTTTGGAAAAAAAATTGTTGTCGGTTTACGGACGATAATTTTACGTGATAACGTCATGATATATGCGTCACAAGTCGAACGCTTAGGCCGATCGTGCCTCTCTATAGCTTGTTCTGCACTCTCGCTTGCATGCTCGACTCAGGCGGAACGTGACAATGTGGCATGCTTTTTCGTGTGTGCAGCCGGCGTTCATCGATTTATAAAACGTTATCACGTCAAAAATTAATCTTGAACTAATAGTACAAGTATTTTTTGCAAATTTTCAAAAAGCTGTCTTCTGCTGCTTTTGCGGACAAGCGTGGCCTTCATGTATCTGAAGATAGAAGACAAAAAATGAGTGAAAACTAACTTTGAGTGGTGACAAGATCATGATCATGGCGTCAACCATGGTCTTTTACTACCTATCGATCACGCTCGCTTTTACCCAGCTCTTTCAAATTGAAAGAGTGAAACAAAAACTTTATTAAACGATTTCAATTTGATCCAACTTAATTTTCATACATAAAAATCATTTTTGCGTTAACAATTTCTAATAAGTATTGATTGTTATATGGAAAATTAACTTGGATCAAATTGAAATTTTTGTCGAATATTTGTGAGGTTGTTTTCAAGTTTTACAATTTTTTTAGTTTTTTTTTTGTAAGTTCATGCTGTCATTTTATATCTTCAAAAATGTGGGTATGCGCGAGCGAGACAGACGATGGTCGGACCACGAACTCTTACTGCCTTACCGAAATGCTTAACATATTTTGTCAACTTCTGGCTGACACGTAATGACACTTGCGGAAAGAAGACAGAGAACTTAAGACGTTGGTTAAAGTTAAGTAACGTTTTTCGGTAAGACCCTTAAATGTTAGTGTGACCTCACCCTAATGTCGCAGTTGGTCAGTCGTTATCTTTCTTGATGAGGATATTCGTCAACTGTAGTGGATAATTAAAAATGTATGAATAACTAAGCAAGTGTGTCTTGTTTGAGAGCCAATTTTCATTACGGGCTGATTTTAGTGACCATATTTGTTCACGCTCAGTAGATGAGGTCAGGGGGCTTACTCTCATCTCCTATAGTGGTGCAATGTTGGCTCAGTTCAATTTTTTGTTACTCTTGTATGAAGAAAACTCCTTGTCTGAACTTTATGACGCTTTATTATTACTTATAACACTGCACTTATTTCACTGCACTGAGCGGTCTGACGCTAAGACCGCCTTTTTGCTACCGAGTTACGCCGCGACTACTTTTTCGAAGGGCCGCCCGCGCTCGTCCGCCCGCGATATATCCCCTCCCCGGAATTACAACATCACGCCATCATCCGGGGTAGCGTTCATTCTGTTCGATCACCGTTCTCCAGAGTATATAAATTAAGAAAATAGCAGTGCTGCCACTCCGCAACACTGAAAACACCGCACACCACATACAACAAATATTCAAATCATGACACTCGGCCATCCGCTTTTGTGCAACGTCCCGATGCACAACAACTCTCTAAAAGCAAGTCTGATTAATCATATCGAACCCTTTGGACTCCTTAAAGATTTGCTGCAAAATAAAATAGTTAAACAGTAATTATTATGCTAATTTTATAAAACTACTTATGGCACACTAAACTTTGTAGTATATGTTGTCGTAACTAGTTATTATTGTAGATACAAGTAATCATGACACTCGGATTCGTTTTTAAATATGACAATTATTTTATGTTTATTCTAGCTGGTCTGGGAACCGGAGGCTTCCTATTCGTGTGTAAATGTACACTATGCAGATAAATCATTGTTGTACAAATATGTTATACGGATCGAGTATATATTCTGGTATTTCCAGAGGTTTGGTATATAATTAAAAAAAGTACATAAAAACTTATTCAATTCGAATTATTAATTTACTGTCGGTTACTCAATTACTTCCTCCTCTGGCTTAGTGATTGCGAACGGCAGCATCATTATATAAATGTCCCAATGTTGTTGTGGCCACTGAAGTATCATTCAAACCTTGTAGACTTGGACTTGTAGACTTTTTTTTATGAAAAACTCTATAAATACTCCTTTTTGTTCTTCGTCCAAACATTAAAATGACCAACGACAAAGCTTGAATAAAATGAAAGCAAATTTCGTCCAAAAATAATTACACATAAATTCAAATATTTAGATCCAACTCAAACCAGCTCCAGTAATAATTTGGTGACACGAGTACGTTAATTTTGTAAGTGCTCTCATAGGAATCAACATTTTAAACTGTATTTCTGTCATTGTCCTGCCATTACCAAATAGCATTTTAAAATTGTGTAACGTATACTCCCCAAATCCGAGTAATAGAGAGAATAAGAGAACGGAAATAATTTTCCAAACCCCTTTTTTTTCTTAGCAAGTCGCTACAACCGCATTAATTTCTGTCAAGCTTGTGGATGATCGGCAAAGCACATGAGCAAAATTTTGTCAGTTTAGAATGTCAGAAGTATTATTATTTTCTAATCACTAAATTTCATTATCATAGGGACAAATTAGTCACGATAAACTACAGGTAGCTGATCCATTGTCAGTCCTTCACCAACCGTTATTTGACTGGCGTATACCTGTTGCTGTTTACCATTAAATTGATGTACTATCAAGTTGAATCACTTCACATCACAGATGCCCTGAGTTGACATCTGTCGGATTTTAATCTGTTGTTTGCCAAATTCTTCTTCTTAATCGTACACTCTAGTCAGAGTGGTCGTGGTTGCAATGGCGGTGACTCCTCGCCGTGTCACCGTCACTCTCCAGGCCAGCTGCTCTTCTCGCGATGCTTCTCCATTTCTGCCGGTCGGTTGCATTGCGAGTACACTCTACTTCGGTGGACTGCGTAGCTTTTCTAATGAGGTCGGTCCAACGTGTTGGTGATCGTCCAGGACTTCGCTTGCCTTCTACACGGCCATGCATATGCTGCGATAGGCTCTCCGTCGAGTGCTCTTTTCTTGAGATCTGCGCAAAGAACTTCAGTATTTGCAATTGCCCAGTCGACGATAATCTATCTCGTATATGAATCTCTTTGAGGATAGAGTTGTTGGTTGTTTGTCAAATACGTCATCACTATTTTGATGACACGTTAGCTAGAAAAAATACTGTACACATTACATACTAACAGTACTCAAACCGAGAATGTGGACATATTTATTTTCCCATCCAATATTTATAGTACTGATGTAACAGTAGAGCAGAAATTACTTGACTAGGTTTTAATAAACTTAATTGTAGGTAAAGACTGAGAATGTTTATACACAGAAGCATACTTAATTCCTTTTAGTGCACACCTGAACTAATACTAAAGCATCAAAAGAGAAGAAGCAGGTAATCACTTCCATAAATAAAATTAGTCTCAATATTTGTCTTACTAATTTCTGTTGTCTTTTTTTTTAAAGGTCTATATGATGTCGACTAGTCATATCATAACTGCTCTTGCACTGAGTACAAGCCAGTGGTGATTTTGATAGTTGCCGTTTTATTTCAACTAACAATCATATTTCGGAAACGTTACCAGTCCTATCAAATATTGCTTATTTTTAATGAAGATATTTTTTTATTTATCGATTAATTTTCGTATGCTGGATCCAATACTGTTATATGCTTACCAAAATTATACTAGACTTATCAAAATGTTCATATGCACGAACGATATTTAACGATATTGATACTTGAACGCTTTGACAGCAAAAATAGAGGGCCAAATGTTATTACTATCATAAGACCACATGTTTGTATACCTATTTTGCAAGAAATAAATTAATTATGAATATTCGGTTTTTATATTTGACTAATTTTTGAACTCATAAACTGTACTTTTACAATAAAACCGCCACCGGTGCAATATATTTTTGAGGCTACTTTGTTTGAAATATGAAACTGATCAATCAGTTCTCTCTTTGAATTATCTTTAGTTCGTGATAAGAAACTTCGGTATCGCTTAAATTCAAAGTCAAATTATTTCTTGGGCTTGTAACAAAAGTGTTATATTAGAAAAGCCCTTTTCAAATTAGTATTTTTTGTTATGTTTGTACTCCAAGCTTTTTCTGTTATAAAATACGATTTAACGTAGTTTTTATTAATTTAGATATAATATATTCTATTTATTTATGTCATTTTTATATCCAATAACATAATAAATAATAAAAGGATGTCGTCAAACTTATGTCAATATTCATAATAATGTTCAAAAGGCCAAAATAGAATAATAAAAAATATGCTAATCCACTTATGGAAGAAAGTAGAAAATATGATCCGCTGTTCCATTAGAACGAGAATTCAGCAAGATCTATTCTCATCAACTCATTCAAGGCATAAAATGGGTTTCTCTCAAAGAAACGTTTACTACGTACGTTTACTTTCGACTAATAGTTTTGTAATATTATCGAGTGGTTCATTTAACATACAGATTTGTTTATATATATTTTACGATAATTGTCAACGCTCATCACTGCTTACGTCACTGTCCAGCGGACAATTCAACAAAGTGTAGACACTGCTCTGCAGTTGCGAAAAATAACGTGGGTGTTCAAAACATGACATCTAATTACGTTGGCACATACAGATCGCTGACATCTATATATATTTTTATAATAATCCTTAACCGAATAGTATTTTTCGGAAAATGTCTTAGGCTTACTCATTTATCAATTCATGAATCTTATTGATGGAGTAATTTCCATTCTCTCTATAATCTAATAATAATAACCATAATAATTGAGAATCTAATAATTGCAAACAGATTACTCATAAATTTATTCGCTCTAACGCACTATACGCGTTTTATCAAAAGTAAGTGACTTAGTCGATTCTAATTAGTAAGTTTCGGAAATTTCAAGCATAATGGCATTTGTCAAAACTCCTCGACACTTCGAGTTGCTATGCTCGTCAAGGTTACTTGCTGCGTGTCCGATCGGTTGATCTCTCATATATGATTTAAATTTTCTCTATGAAACTCGAAACTACATCAAAACTGGAATTATAACGTTATATCATCATTAAAAGTCAGGTGCTCAGGTTCTGGGAAAGTCCGATCAATGATTCTGCTATTCAACGCTTAACATAATCACATTAAAATGATCATTAATCGACTGGATTAATCAAATCCACTAAAATACAAGATCTGTGCACACTCTTGCACACCATATACATATTATACAAAATTTAGTTAATCAAGTTATTTATATTAAATACAGTTTGGAGCTTCTACTTTCCTTTGAATGGGCTTGACCTGCTGCAGTTTAAAACGTTCATGGCTGGAAGCTAAGTGTTCCGTGACCGGTTAAAATTATCATCCTGAAACCAAACCTTCATGGTTACAGCTAAAACATCATTGAATAATTGAACTTCAATCTTACAGCTCACTTACATGGTTGCAGCGAGAACATCATCAAATCTTCAAACTTCGACATCGTCAAATCTTCAAACTTCAAACATCATCAAAACTTCAAACTTCAAATATCGTCAAATCTTCACACTTCAAACATCGTCAAATCTTCAATCTTCAACCTTACAACGCGCCTATATGGCTGCGGCGAAATCATCATCAAATCTTCGAACTTTCCTTACGGCACACCTACATGGCCATACTTCTTTAGAATATTACCCTGCAGCTCACCTACACGGTTGCAGCGATAACATCATCAAATCTACGAACTTCAACTTTACGGCACACATACATGGCACTCTTTGGAACATTTTCCCTGCAGTTCACCTACATGACTGCAGCTAACAAACTCGTAAACACTAAAAATCCTTGAATTTCAAACTTGCAGTAACACTAAGTGTAGTTGTTAACACTAAGAAATGCACTTTAATTTTCAGCACTGTCGATACTCTGATATCTTAGCGCGGCTTTAAATTCCGCCTCCATGATTACCAGGCGTCAACGGATAAATATTCGCGACAAGTTACCGGTACACAATGGTACTATTTCTGAGGTTATTACATTACATGCCTTCGAAATTCAATTAAGATTTTAAGTCAATCGAACTATGTTATCTCTGTATAATTCAACTTCATAAACAGACTTCTGTATTAAATATTTACGCAGTGATACTCTGGTAAATCCATCAATTTTGTAGCTCTACTCATATAAAATTTCGTTTGACACACTTATGTGGTTCAAGATCTTACAATAGTTACGTCACAAAGTAGTTATAGTGTTGCAGGTGGAGATACAATACCAAAATTTCGCTTCATGGTATAGCATACTTACACGACTAAAGACAGTGCTACTAGTTGTAGTAGACTAGTTGTCATACTAGAATATTTTACTTGCGGTACTTTATTAACCTTACAGAAAAACGAACACAGTACAACTCGCCCTAAATGGCCGTAACCGTAAATACAGGATTCCACCAGTGTGCGGCTCTGTACCGCACAGAGTGCAGCATAAATGTATTTCTTGGTGAACTCTTACGGGCAGCACCAGCAAACTGTGCGCGCACTCTATTGGACAAACCGTGAACTTTTGTCGCGCACTCCTTGGTCTCGCGGTGTACCCGCGACGACGCACTCGCACACATGTTTACGCACTAAACTGAAAGTAAAGCACATTTCCGAGGTATAAATGTTCGTGTACAAATGTACCGTACAGCACGCATACTAAAGTTACGCACAACTGAGGTGGTGGACACAGGCAATCTACTATTGTGATCAAGTTCGCGCACTGCAAAAGGTCTGCACCAAATTTTTATCAACAAGTGTTCTGAATCTGAACACAATTTTAGTGCAGCCCAACCTTAACAGCTAGATAATAAGCTGTTAAGTTTACCATAATATTTTATTTGCATTACTGTTAGCAATATTCTAGAAAAACTACATTTAGAAGCTCGCTTAAGTCTGCACCAAATTTTTATCAACAAGTGTTCTGAATCTGAACACAATTTTAGTGGAGCCCAACCTTAACAGCTAGATAATAAGCTGTTAAGTTTACCATAATATTTTATTTGCATTACTGTTAGCAATATTCTAGAAAAACTACATTTAGAAGCTCGCTTAATTGGCTGTATTGATGTAGCCCAGTTACCGAATTAAAATATTTTATTCGCAGCACTTTACTAGTCTTCTAGAAAAATAACACACTGCTGATCGCTGACACGGCCACAGACCGATATGCCATAGCCATTGTACTATTAAAAACACTACTCTCACCATCACACCAAAAAAATATTACCTCGCTATGGTTCCTCTGAATGGCTGCAGCATAATCAAATACAAAAAGTAAAAATGGTTCTCAAACAAGAAAAACATATTTTCGTATACTTGTCTCTCGGGATGTTAACGAAATAATTTACTAATGACTTACTTACAACAGACTTCATTTCGTTTAAATTACGATAAAATTATCGGGGAGTAGCCCCAACCACACTATCAAAATTTCATTAGGTTATGATAAAATCGTCGGATTATAATCTTTAATCGCTGTGCTACAATAAAATAATCTGGGAGTAGCCCAGATCACATCTCATTGCAGTATCTTAACAGATTCTGTCTACCCGTATTAAGAATATCCCGTTATAATTATTTTAACAACCTGTTTCAACACTTTTAAGAACCATTTTCTCCAATTCGATATGCGTGACAAATTTTTAACATCAATATTCAATAAACGGAGGGTAAAATATAATCTCGTAGGTGACTCACGATTTTACCGGGCTCGGCTCGCAGGTTGATATCCCACTTCTGATATATGAAGAAAACTCCTTGTCTGAACTTTATGACGCTTTATTATTACTTATAACACTGCACTTATTTCACTGCACTGAGCGGTCTGACGCTAAGACCGCCTTTTTGCTACCGAGTTACGCCGCGACTACTTTTTCGAAGGGCCGCCCGCGCTCGTCCGCCCGCGATATATCCCCTCCCCGGAATTACAACATCACGCCATCATCCGGGGTAGCGTTCATTCTGTTCGATCACCGTTCTCCAGAGTATATAAATTAAGAAAATAGCAGTGCTGCCACTCCGCAACACTGAAAACACCGCACACCACATACAACAAATATTCAAATCATGACACTTGTAAAACAAGATAATAAACGAGCGCGAGCTAACTTTGCACCGCATAAGAGATAAGACTAAGCCCCCTATAATAAACTGTTATCCATAAACAAAGTAATAGATATCTATAGTTGAAATAACGGAAAAAAAAAACATTTTGCTTGCGGACCTCCTTTTCAAAAACCAAACATAAGCAAACAATCCTAAATTAATTACAACTATAAGTTTAGAATATTCAAAAACCACCGGAAAAAACGGCTGAACCGATTTTGATGAATCACAGCTCACTCACTCTTGATGAAATCCTTTTCGAACAAAAAAAAAACTAGATCAAAATCGGTCCATCCGTTTGAGAGCTATGATGCCACATACAGACACAGATTTACAGATACACACATCACACTTATAACTCCCCTCCTGGCTCAGGGGACTCAGGGGTAAAAACCGATGAGTGTGGTATCTCGAAAAAAAATTACATATAGATAAGATTTGTGGCTCCATCTATCGTTGAGTAGCAGAACTATTTATCCAGGTAGTTTATGTGAGCTTCCGTACACTAACAGCTGCATCTTTTGAACGGTAATAGATACGAGTCACAAAATTGGCAAGTTTATTCATTTTATCGTACGTAATTAACCGATTTCAAAAGAGAAGGCAGTTCTCAATACTGTTTTATTTTTTTGTATTTATTATCCCAGACCTCCGTCATTTATAAAGCGATTCGGGAAATTATTTCATCAAAATAGTTAAGATAAAAATATGTTCACCAAGTAAACGATATTTCAATATTTTACTTTCTTTCAGTGGTGTTTACTGTTTACCTTGCTTAAGTTAGCCAAGTTAGTAACTTACGTGTGGTTATGTGGCTATTCACAGACTGCGCTTGAGTTTGTCGTCTGCTAACGACAACTGTATTTCATTGCCGTTAACGACACTTAAACTACAATTTTATATTTACAAACTAACAGATAGTTTCGTAGATATATCGGAAACTAACAATTCGCCAATGTTGCAACATTGAGATTATATATATATATTAACATTGTTTTCTAGGACACCGATAATTCATCAATATTGCAAATAAACTCTTTCTTATTGAGTAACAAAGTACGCTCTAATTTGAATTTTGCTTCTCGTTCACAGCAGTCATATTCATATTCATATTCGTTTATTGAGATAAAAACGGAAAAGGACCAATTACAATTATCTCACAATATTCAAAAGTTATTCTTAAGCAATTCATGTCTTAACATTAAGTAATATTCAATATAAATACAATATAATTTAAAAGTAGAAAGAGCGAGGTCAAAATAAACAAACAATAAGAAAAAAACTAATCAAAATTAAACTTCAGTTGTATGCTTGTAGGTATTTGAGGCAAAGAATTAAATAGTAAACTAGAACAGAAATTTCAAACAACAAAACGGTCGTCAAAGCTCATTAAAGCTCATCACCGCTCACGTCACTGTCTAGCAAACAATTGAACAAGGTGTAGACACTGCTCTGCAGTTGCGATGAACAAAGTGAGTATCCTTTTTTAGGGTTCCGTACCCAAAGGCTAAAACGGTACCCTATTACTAAGACTCCGCTGTCTGTCTGTCTGTGCGTCCGTCTGTCACTAGACTGTATCTCATGAACTGTGATAGTTAGATAGTTGATATTTTCACAGATGATGTATTTCTGTTGCCGCTATAACAACAAATACTAAAAAAGAGAATAAAATAAATATTTAAGGGGGCTTCCATACAACAAACGTGATTTTTTTGCTCGTTTTTGCTCGATATTGATAACGACAACAGGTAGATGCTTGAAATATTCACAGAATATTGAGTTATATTATTCACTTTAAAAATTAATAATTAAATTAAAATAAAATTAATATTTAAGGCTCCCATACAGCAAACTCATTTTTTTGCCGTTTTTATAGATAATGGTACGGAACACTTCGTGCGCGAGTCCGACTCTCACTTGGCTGGTTTTTATTTTTAGTCCACAAATACCAGGGTCCGTGACCTTTGTCATAATTACAAATTATTATTTACTACTTATCGTTGCGGGAAAATTATTTTGTTTTAGTTTTACAAAGTGAGTATTCAAGACATGACATCTATTACGTTATAAGATATAGAACACTCATTTGAGGCAATATTTTAATATATTGAGATTCAAAGTTGGCTTTTGCCTTAATAATTTACAGTTTAAAAAACTAAAAAACACGCTACAAATTATTGTGGTCAAAGTTCATTACAAGACTTTTCTAACAAATCCAAACATAGCTATGATACGATGTTCCATCATGAAGTTCTAGTTCATATCTTCCGGCTCCATCATCAGATCAGTTCGACAGTACCATATTATTGCAATGTCATCAGAACTACGTACAGCTGCCAATTTTCATGACGCTACGATCCTTGGAAGATGGTTAAATTAGTTACCTTAAATTTCATTACTTATTTAGTTACATACAGGTCGACCTAATAAAAGCGTGTTAAAAACAACGGTTTTTATGACAGTTTCTCATGTCGAAAATCAAAAGTTTGTGCTTAAGAAGCCGTTCAGGCATCACGCTAAGTGCAAATTATTAAAGTAGCAAATTTCAAGTAATAAACGTAACCTTACAAAAACACTCTAAAACAAGCTCAGTCTGGAAACCAATTCTATTTAATTTCTCAATCGCTATAAGATCTCGCATTCTACAAAGGCTTTAATAAGGTGGTTACATAAAATTCTCTTTATAGACTCCAATAAGCAATCCAATAAAGCTTTGGGGCGTGGAAGGGGTAAGAGGGGATGGAAAGGGGGTAGGTAAGGGGTGAAGAAGGGGAGGAGAGGGGGTGAGCTCAATATACCCTCATATCTCGTGCAATTACGGCAAAACAAATGAGCGCTAACGAAATTCACCTCCAGAGATAACGGGAAAGAATAAGGAAGGTATGGAGTAGGATAGAGGATTTTTTTTCCAGTGATATTTAACTGACCCCTGTGAAGTTCTATTGTAATCGAAAAATAATATTAAATTCGAGTCATAAGAAAATAAACTTATATTTTTGGAGTTTTTTAAAAATCTACGCATAATGGTTTTGTTACAAAGTTAAAATTAAAATTTATAAATAAAGAGCAAGTCCATAGCCTACTGTTTTAATATTATTATAATGTTTTAAAAAGTCTAATTTGTGGAAGCATGACGCCAACATCAAGAAAAAAAGTCTAATCAAACATAATAATTGTAGTTATTTATGGCAGTCAAATTCTATAAATGTGGAATTAATTCCACTTTTTTATTGCATATTGCACAGTAGTGGAACTACCCTATTTCCTGTAAACTAAACTTTTTGAATTTTAAGGTCATAATGAATAAATATTTTTTCGATCGACGTGTTTCACAAGCAACAGGCTTACCATGAGGCGAGTTGTTGGTCAAAATACACAAAGAAATTAATTTGCAAAATGTCATCAACTCTCAGAAAAATCGGCAAAAAATACACGTATATGACACATCACATCACATTACATCACATTAGGAGGCACATCACCTTGTTAGAAACAGTTAATTACGTTTGTGTATCCTGCTTAAAAACAACCTAATCGAGTTTTTAACTCAGTTTACTAATGCTAATTTTAATTTAACCTTTATTTTCCAAAACCTTTTAGCTAAACTTTTCCTAGCACGTCCCACCTTTTCTCTGTTCTACCGAGCGCCAAAGGGCTGTGTGTCGGGTGTTTTAGGTTTTTTCAGAGGCTTTGAATTGCAAATTTAACAGTCGCGAGTCTACAGAGCCCGCGGCTCTGTGGGTAATTAAAAATCAGACCGCGATCGCAGCGCTACGGGCTATGGTAGCGAGTAGCGGTATTAATTAGAGTAGTGATGCTGAAAGCTAACAATGCTATGTGGCTGTGAGACAGCTTTGGTTGGCTTAACTAACTTTATAAAATGTTAAAATCTTAATAATTACTGCAATAAAATTACAATAACATTTACCGATACTTGTTAAAGGAAAAAAAGGCTTTTGTTTTGTGGCGGCAAGTAGTTGAACTAATCCATGGCGTTTTACGTTGATATACCAATACTAAACTAACTTGATTGAGCCTGTAGAACTAGAATTTATTCGCAGTACTTATTTATTTCTTTTTTTAACTAAATATCAATAAAATTATAGTTATTGCAATTCGAGTAGCTAAACTAAACTAACCATAGCGCTACGGCTTATAGCGACGAGTAGCAGAACTATTACGCTTACAAAGCAATGTAACTTATTGGATCGAAATAGTTTTCTTTACAAATTAAAGCGTGTATTTATTAAAATATTAAAAATATTCTTATTATTGAAAAGAAAATAAATAAATAATTTGTAAAAGTTTGCACTTGTAAGACATTCGAACTATACGCTATCTAGGGACGAATTTTGATACAAAATTTACAGTGCCATCTAGTGTTGAGATAAAGCAAAATATAAGTATACATTGGTTATCACAGATGTCAGTAAACATCGGATTTTTTTTCCGGAATAAAGTTTACAATCATTCAACTCTGTGAGATTACCAAAAATAGGATTAAACAGTTATTTCGATTTTATTAGAACAATAGTGTTTCGATATTTAATAACATAATGTTTACGAGCGATGTATTTATCATTATTAACAAAATAAGTAGTCTATTATATTCGGGAAGTGAAGAATCTAGGACACTTCGCTCATTAAAATTAGAGTGTAGTAAAAATAAATCCGTATGTATGGAATGCACCTTGGAGGATTCTTTGATATACCAGACTGCAGAAAACCAGTATTTGCAGTCTAAATTCGATTGCGTTATGCTTGATACACTGTTGAGTGTAAGTTTTTTGTGAGAAAGCATGCGTAAAATCGCCGTAAAAGATTATAAATGCTCATTCAGTACATTTTTTTTTCTATCAGTCCTGTTTTTACAAACTGTCCCACTGCTAGGCGCGGTTCATCTTCTCATTCTGAGAAGGGTAAGGCCATAGTCTTAGCTGGCCAAGTTCAAGATCATTGAGAACTCTCAGACATGTAGAGTACTGAGTTCTGTACAATAATTACCTATAGTAAAATCACTTGTTTATTACGAAACAGTTCATTGGAAGTTGAAAAAACGCGTTACATTTTATTTTTGCGAGAGATATATTATTATTTCAAAGAAATAGCATATGACACTCAGAAACTGAAGACGAATCAAGCCGTTTAGTCTGTAGGCGATCCTAAAGAAACTTATATACATACGAAAAACAACCCTTCTTCTTACGCAGTCGGGTAAAAACAGATTCACAATAAAATTTCCGATTTAGCTAGTTTATCCAGCTGCGCCACGCGGTTCACCCGCGTAGTTATGAAAATCAATGATGATGGTGATGATGATTAATCCTAGACTTGGAGACGACCATAGCTCTCCAAGTCCACTACTACTATCGTCGTGTAAAGTTAACAAACATCGCATATTATTAAAAAAAAAAAAAAAATATTAAAAAAAATATTAAAAAACCAACTTCAAAATACGCAATACAACGCATTCTACAGGCGCTTGGGTGATATTTTACCAGTTATTTTCTTATTTTGTTATAAAAACTAAAGTAAGTATTCCATCGATTTTGATAAAAAAAACATGGGACCACCTCTGAAGTATGATCTACCAAATACAAAAAGAATTATCAAAATCGGACTAATCTGTGAAAAGTTCTGTGAAAAGTGAGTGGTCATACATAAAAAATATACGCGTCGACTTGAGAACCTCCTCGGTTTTATCGTCGGTTGACAAATGTATTTCAAAATACTAGCACCTTTTTTTCTAAACTATTACGGTCATTCATTAAAACACGATTCAATTTAATTATAATTTTATTATATTATTTTAATTCAATTATTGATTGCCGACAACTTCAAACGGTGAAGGAAAACATCGTGAGGAAACCTACATGTCTGAGAGTTCTCAATGATCTTGAAGATGTGTGAAGCCTGCCAACCCGCACTTGGCCAGCGTGGCAGACTATGGCCTAACCCTTCTCACAATGAGAAGATGGCCTGTTCCCAGCAGTGGGACAGTTTGCACAAACAGGGCTGATAAAAAAATATTCTATTAATAACGGGATATTTACCGTGGTTCGCGTTAATTTTGACCAGCACCTTCGTTTAAATTTAAGCAATTTTCTTTTGTATGTTAAGTATGTTGTCACAAATCTTATTTTTAACCCCCGACCCAAAAAGGGGGGTGTTATAAGTTTGACATGTATGTGTGTGTGTGTGTGTGTATATATTTGAGTATCAGTTGTCTGTCTGTGGTATCGTATCTGTCATACGGATGGACCGATTTTGATCTACTTTCTTTTTGTCTGAAAGAAGATTACGTCGAGAGTGTTCTTAGCTATGTTTTATCAAAATCGGTTCAGCATTTTTTTTGTCGGGGTTTTTTGTGTTTTCTAAACTTATACTTGTTACTAGACCTATATACTTACTTAACTTCGACGAGTTTTTTAACCGACTTCCAAAACGGAGGAGGTCCTTCACTTCGACTGTGTTTTTACGCAAATATTTCTTCAATTAATTAAGAATTGATTTTGACGATTCTTTTTTATTCAATAGACCAAACTTCAGAGATCGTCCCATATACTTTTTATATCAAAATCGGTTTAGTACTTTCGATTTTAAAACAAAATATCAGAAAAAAATGTGTCATCCAAGTAAACGAATTTGCGTATTTTGAAGTCGGTTGTTTTAGTTTTTACCCGACTGCGTAAGGAGGAGGGTTATGTTTTTCGAGTGTATGTATGTATGTATATTTCATTGACACGCCCTAGAGCCTAAACAACTTGACCGATTTTGATGTGAGTGGTGTCAATAGATTTGTCTTAGTAGTGAGAGTGACACTGCGTACATCATAATTAATTAACCACATAAAGTAATAAGACAATAAACACATAGGAAAATGTCCCAAAAGGCGGTCTTATTGCTAAAATTCCAGACAACCTTGGGATGTGTTAAAAAGTTATGTAAAGGTGGGCGGTGGTGTTGATTCATGAGATACTCTTAAACAAATCAAGTTTAAGAAAAGAAGACAAATAAACTACTTAAACTTACTAAATAACAATACATACACAGATACATACATACATACACATGGGTTAAAAAAACATCTCAATACCTATTACCTACATATATCATGTTTTGTTATATTTTTCGTTGAATCCACAGTTTAGTTGCGTTTTTGAACGCCAGCCAAAGTGAATATAGCTCGGTATCTACGCGACTTGACACACATTATCTCAGTCTACAGATCTCTCATAACGGATTTATAATGGAGCAAAATAGTTAGAAGCATAAAAAAAATACATGTAGATATTAGTAGTAATTATGAAAAATAGAAAAACTAAATAAATAAAAAAAATTGAAATAAAAAAAAACAAAAAAAAATTATTTAAATATTTAAATTTAATTAAATTAGCGTTTGAACAGAAAAAAATATGGTTGTCTGTAAAGTCGGTTTACGGACGATAATTTTACGTGATAACGATGCGTCACAAGCCGAACGCTTAGGCCGATCGTGCCTCTCTATCGCTCGTTCCGCGTTCTCGCTTGCACGCTCGGCTCAGGCGGAACGTGACACTTTATCGTGGGTGCAGCCGGCGTTCATCGATTTAAAAGACGTTATCACGTCAATATGTTTGTCTGTTTGGATATAGCAGCCGTATATACTCTCAACTTTTACAGCGATGCAAAGTTCGCTCAGCGTTTGTTTTTGTCTTGCTTGTTCTGCAATTAAGAGAGAGACACAAAAGTTTAAGCTATTATTAAAAATATCACAAGCTGAGCGAACTTTGCATCGCCTTAAGAGGAGAGAGAACCCTGCAGAACAATACTGCCAAAAAAATAACGATTCTATTGAACATAATTATGGGACCAACTTGGAAGCTTTCTATATATGTCAATTCACGAAACACAAAAATTGGTTCTCGAATGACGGAGTAATTCGTGTGCATACATAAAAAAAAAATACGGTACGAATTGATAACCTCCTCCTTTTTCGAAGTCGGTTAAAAATAAGGAAATAAGGACAGCAGAGCCCTTTTAAAAAAAAACAACGGGTTAGCGCTCCGGGAGTGCCGGCAGTAGTGAAATCTAAAAAATTAAATAGCAAAAAGACTGACTCGTGAAGGATTTGAACCTCCGCCCTCCGATTGACAAAATGAAATTTATATCGGTGCTCTAACCTATTGATCTTACGAGTCTTACGTGCGTGTATCGAAAATAAGCATTTGGCGCAACGAATGACGTCATGCTAGAAGGACAAACTTGAACATACAATAATGAACTTTAAATGCAGAACGTTAGAATAGGTTTCTGACTGTCCGTCTTGCGATCGGACGATCTGACGCGAGTCTAACTGTTTTTACCCATCCCAAAAATGCACAACGCCGCTAAAGAAGTTTTCACTTTAAAAATCATCTATCACTATAGTAATACTAGGTGCGCCCTACGGTTTCCCCTGTTATCTCATATGCACCGATAATAAATAGTTGAAAATAATAATATATCTCTATCTCTATCGCACACCAACAGAAACAATACACAAACAAAAAAGTCAGAAACAATGTTTGGCAGTACAATGGGCGGCCTTATCTCCTAAAGCGATTTCTTCCAGACAACCTTAGGATGGACTAAGTTAAAAGAAAAATGTTAGGGTTGGTGCCTATGTTATTCTAAGGTGTGTTATGTTAGGGGCTATATGTTATTCTAAGATATAAGCTAACTCTATGGGTTGTTGTAAATTTGCATGTAACTGAATTGAACATGCTTAGTAAACACATCATTTGAACAGAATAGGTCTGTAAACAGAAACACACGATACCGGCTTCCTGTGTAACCGATGATGTAAATAATGTGGGTATAAAATGAAATCAATCATGGCTACGTATCTAGTTTTTTTTACATGTCCCTCATCATTACATTATTCTCATTGCATGTTATTTACTTTTACATGGCGCAGCCGAATAAAAACAAGTCAAAATGGTGAAATTATAAACATAAAGTTGTAAATTAAGTACATATATGTACGAGAGAGTGAATTTTGGAAAAATAGAGAAGATTAATTTATTATTTTATTCATTTCCATCGATCCAATTTATCGCGCAACCTAGAAGTATTTAATAAGATAAATACACCCAGTTTGTATCTATCTAAAAAACTCGTGAGTCTCAAGATGGACGTAGTCATTCCCTATGGGCCTTATAAGGAAGCTCAAAGTCACGCAATGAGCTATGGACCTCTTCATATTTAAAGCTATCTTGCTCAAAGTCTCTCCGAGATCGAACTAGCCGTGGAAAGATCCGTACACGAAAGTCACTGGCATAGCACAGTGGATTAGCAAGTTGAAGTGGCAGTGGATACAGCAAATAGCACGTAGATTTGATGGCCGATGAGGCCAAAAAGTTCTATAAAAGCCTATGTCCAGCAGTGGGCTTCTTATGAATGAATGGGTGTACCAAAATCAACTCTTGTAATGCACAGTTCTGGACCTAACTCGATAGCGGTAAAGATATATAATAAGTTGCCAAATGAATTAAATGGTCCCTAACTATGGGCCTTATAAGGAAGCTCAGGGTCACCCAACGAGCTATGGAGAGGACTATGCTCGGAGTCACTCTACGAGATCGAATCAGAAATGAAGAGATACGTAGACGTACAAAAGTCACCGATCTAGCACAGCGGATTAGCAAGTTGAAGTGGCAGTGGGCAGGGCACATAGCACGTAGAACTGATGGCCGATGGGGCCGAAAGGTTCTCGAGTGGAGACCACGTACCGGCAAGCGCAGCGTAGGAAGACAAGCAACGAGATGGGCAGATGTCCTTATACAAGTGGCGGGAAGACGCTGGGTGCAAGCCGCTTCTAATTGGTCTTTTTAGAAATCCATGGGGGAGGCCTATGTCCAGCAGTGGACTTCTTATGGCTGAGATGGTGATGATGATGAAATGAATTAATGGACCTAGATGCAGAAAATAGCTTCGTCCTGAATCTCAAAACATACCTAGAAGTAAATAGTTATCACTCTGGACGAATTTTTTAAGGACACATTTGTAAATATGAAAATAGAGCGTTCCGAATCTCCTGTTGCCATGCCCTTATAGGGCCATCTGTATTTTCAAATAATAATATGACAATTATATAGACATTTGTAATGTACCTACATATGACGCAATAAATAAATGAGTAAGTGATATAATGATGAAAAACTCAAGAATCATAAAAAACATTTCATTAGCAAAATTGAAGAAATCAAATGAAATCTTATTAAATTCCCCATCATTCTTAGAAATACACGCTTCCAGCCAGAGCAAACATTTAGACTCGAATTTATCCGAAGTCAAAGAGACTCAAACATTTAAACACCAGATGTTTACTTAAGATTCCTTACAGACGTCCCCGTCTTCAAATGATAAAAAACCCCCAAACCTTCCTTACAAAATGATAAAATCCAACCGACAAAATGATAGCACTTCTTAAAAAGACAGGCAAAGTACGAGTTTCACTCGCACACAGAGGTTTCCGTATACATACTAAACACTATCTATCAGTGCTACTTACTTGACAAAACAAACTCGTATTTTTATGTTTATTGTATTTTGTTATATTTTTATGTTATAATTTCACATATTCTCCAGTTAATTCAAAGGCAATTTCGAAGGCGAAACGATTGGCAATTGAAATAAAATATCAAAGTTTAAAAACCTGAAACAACAGACTTCAAAGTACGCAATACCGTTAATTTGGGTGATATATTTTACCCAGATATTTTGTTTCACAAATTAAACTTCTAAATTAATTTTGATAGAATGTCTATGGGACCAATTTGAGTGTAAACGAGTAGTCGACGAGCTCCATCCTCGGCCACACCGTGGCTTAACTTCAGGCGAGTTGGTGGTCAATCGTAGATCTATCTTGCATAATAAAATCCTTTAAAACCAACCCAAATCGGTTTATATGTAACGGAATTAAGCGATAATAAAAATTTAATACAAACTACAGAATCGAGAACCTCCTCCTTTTTAGTCGATAAAAAAGCATACCAAAATAAACAGTTTTACTTTTTGTTATTATGTATTATTAGCCTCAGAGAAATACAACTCGGGGTTGTTCAAGAAAAAAGTGAATAGATATCTCCTAGGCAGGTGTGCTACATCTTCGACCTCATCATCGCTTCCCATTAGGTGAGATTGTGGTCAAACGCAGACCTAGTTTGTCGTAAAAAATCCAACACAGGTTGGGGCATTTTATTTAACACATTTTGTAAAAAAGTTGAAACTTCATATCTAATACGGTCTAAAATATAGCCGTTTGTATATAAGACAGACAGATGGACAGCCAGACAGCTGGATAGCAGTACAGTCTTAATACGTAAGGAACCCTAAAAATGATAGACTAGAGAGTTCCATACAAATAAAATGATGGAAATGAAAACCGCTAAGCACCGAAATATTAAGTTTGTCTGAATGAAATCCTAAGTTGTTCAAACACATAATGTAATTTGAACAGGAGCGGCGTAAGGCCGGGCGTGGGGGGTGGGTTCAGAATTTAATATAGCCAGCGCGCGGGTTAAGGCGACGTGCAAATAAAACTCTATGAAACCGCACCCCTGAGATGTTAAGGGGATGCTTAGCTTTATGTCGGTGGAATGATAAATTCGTACCAAAAATTATACATGTATAATTTTTGATACTCATTATCATGTATAATATCATATTATGTATAATATGAAATATAAAAATAAAAATTATACATAAGTAATACATATACGTTGGTTATCCGTGACTTTTCAACCGACTTAAAAAAGGAGGAGGTTCTCAATTCGACTGTATTTATTTTTATGTTTGTTACCTCAGAACTTTCGACTGGGTGAATCGATTTTGATAATAAATATTTGTGGACATTTCACACAACACCATCTAGCCCAAACTAAGCAAAGCTTGTACTAGATGGCTGATAGAATACATATATACTTCTTTTTTTATATATATACATATGATACATAGAAACACCCAGACACAGAACAAACATCCATGCTCATCACACAAATGTTTGCTCTGGTCGATAATCGATTTTGATGATTCTTTTGTTATTTGAAAGCTGGTGCTTCCCGTGTCTGACAATGGCATCCATGAGAAGTCGATTGCTTCAGTTTTTTTAACTATAATTATACGTGTAAGAAATATTGCCGACTAAAACTAATACTAATTTTATCAATCAAAATCTGCTTCACAAAACTTCATTTGGTGTATTTGATAATCAAGTAAATTTCACAAAAAAGTAACACCTAATTTTTGAATAAAAAATATGATCCTTGTATAATAGCCCAATTTCATTCAAATCCCTCTTTGGTACATACTTTTATAACTTCTTCCCTTTTCTGCAGTTCAGAGAGCGAGATAAAACTCGAAGCGATTATTTAAAAAAATCATAGTTCTAAGTTGTTTAGAGGGGCTCAAAGCTCGCAGCTATCTCTCTCGCGCATCACAACATTTTTAAACATATAAAATCATTGAGTGGAAAAAATTATTAGAAAAGTGAGAGTCAGATTTGTTTGTATAAGAGTTTTAAAAAAGTTTTGTATGTTATCTTCCATATGTTTCAACTTGGCTGAGGAGTTCAATTTTTTTTTATGTATCAGCTCTGTTTGTACAAACTGTCCCACTGCTGGGCGCGGGCCATCTTCTCATTGTAAGAAGGGTAATGCCATAGTCTGCCACGCTGGCCAAGTGCGGGTTGGCAAACTTCACACATCTTTCATGATCATTGAGAACTCTCACACATGTAGGCTTCCTCACGATGTTTTCCTTCACCGTTTGAAGTTGGCGGCGACAATACGCACTTAACTTCGAAAAGACAGAGGTGCGTGCCGCGGGATTCGAACCCGGGACCTGCGGAACGCAAGTCGAACAATCTCCCGACTAGGCTGCCGGAAACTTAGTTTCAAACTTACTGGAGTTCCAAAATATACATTTTATTCAAAACTTCGTCACCAATATAAATGATATCTGAATAAAACTTTTATAAAGTATTAGTCCTATCTAAATAATCGAATCTGTCTTTAATTTTACTAATATATCTACCGTGATTTTATACATCAAAAAATGTTGTGATACGCGAGAAACTACGCACTTTGAGCATCACCATAAAAAACTCGCTTGTTGTTTTGTCTCACTCTAACAAAAACGAATGCAAACCATTGGTTTGCATAAAAATAACCTATGCAACGTAAACGTAACTTAACGTGCCTAATATTAGTTGTTCAACAATATTGAACAACAAAATATTGGGCACCAACACATAGGTATATTTGATTTTTAGTTTTTTATTCAAAATTTTAGTTTTCTTTAGTTTATTTAAGTTGCATAGGTTATTTTTTTAATTTAGTTTAGTTTTATTAAAAAAATAAATAAAATGGTATATTTTAAAATAAAGCTATAAAAAAAATACGATATTAATATCGTAATTTTGGACCCTTAAGGGTCCGTAGTTGCCAGAAAACCTTTTTAAAACGTTTCCACGTAGTCTGCCACAGTATTAAGCGGAAGCGGCCCGTCTTCCCCTTAACTGTGTGTCTGCGTATATTTTTACAAACGTTATTACTGGCGCGCAGGTTTCTTTATTAAATTGTGGTCTGGCGCGGATTACCCAGGCCTCGGGGGGTTTGTTCGAGTGCTGACAAATGTGGCCTTTTAGTTGATGTTTTACAAGCTTTTATTTAGATTTACGTAGCATTTGTACTGGCGCTGGACGCTGGCTGCGGGAAGCCGGACGTTGGAAGTTGGCCGCTTGATGCTGGACGTTGTATGTTGGACTTTAGACGCTAGACGTGACATTCTTGAAAACAGTATTGAATAATTCTCACTAGTTCACGCTACATCGTGTCTACATCGCACTTTAACACACAAAAACAGTTTTTAACAGTTTTAGAAACAGTTTTTTTTTTTGTTTTTTTTTTTTTCACATGGCAAAAATTTATAACATATAAATCGTTGAATATAATATTTTCCCGCCGCTTCCATAAATCGTTGAATCTAATATTTTCCCGCCGCTTCCAATCGGTCTTTTTGGAAATCCATGGGGGAGGCCTATGTCCAGCAGTGGACTTCTTGTGGCTGAGATGATGATGATGATGAACAAATATTTTAAAAGCGAAAATAACTATTATCTTTTCACGGCCAAACGGCTTAACAAATTGTTATGAAATTTGGTACAGAGGTAGAACAGAGATAGAGTAGGTAGAACCTGAAAACAGTCATGGACTACTTTTTATAATCAAATTCAACCCCATTTTTCATCACTACCCAGGTGAAACTTCGTCCCCGAAGTTTCACCTGGGTAGTGATGAAAAATGTCCCGCAACTAATAAAATTTAAATATTTTTTAGAACTCGTCCGATTTTTTAAAAATATTCAAGTACATGACATCAGACTCCATACCGTGCTCTAGTGATTTTATAATTTTTAACGCTGCATGTTATGAAACAAACTAGACCCGTAACTGTTATAACATAACCTGAGTCACCCTGAAAGTTTGACGCCTTACTGGCAGTCAGAGTGTTAAATTTCGGGATATTTAGACTTAAATGGAAATATCATTGGGTTAAAATATAAAAATATGGAAAAACAAGACTTAGCAGACATAACAATGCATGTCGGCTTATTATTATCAGCTGTTTGAACCCGGATTAAGAAATAACACTAACTATGTTGACTATGCGACCCAAAATGTGCCTTGGCCTCCGATATGAAGCGGCGCCAGCCAAATAAATAAATAAATAAAAATCTCTATCTTGTGTAAGTTCCTGCCAGGCATGGATATCCAGTTCTATTAGATCTTTCTCGACCTCATCTTTCCATATCTACTTAGGACGGCCGACGGGTATACGTCCTATGTCGGCAGTCACAAGAGGTGGCCGAGCCATCGGAGTCTATGGGACTTAATTTCACCAATTATATTGGACTCCGCCACCAGCTCTTCAATCTCTGTTTTGCGGATCCTCCAATTACCGTCTGCCTGCTTAATCGGCCCTACAATTTTTCTCAGTACTTTACGTTCTGTCACTAGTAGTTTATTTTCTTCCTTTAGCGTTAGCGTCTAGGTTTCACAGCCGTCGAATGACCGTTTTGCAGTTGCAGATTTTGTGCTCCTACTAAGCAGCCTGGAGACCAAGATTTTATGGAGGGCTTCAACTACAGCGAGGAGTATTTTGTATGCTTATATCAATTTCCTCTTCCCTATTATTTGTATCCACGTCACAGTTCTATAGAACTAATGGGAGTTACCGCATTATAGTACAGCCAAGGTATTCGAATTTATCTATTTATTTAAGAAATAACAATAATATCTCAAAAGAACTGACACTGACAGATTCGAATAGCACACTGACACAACAAAATAAGCTAAAGTACACGTGTAAAGTGAAAATTTAATAAACTCCAGTCATTACTTCAAAGTTGCCTGCGACAATGGCCAATTCCGAGTCAATAGATGCCAAAAAGAACAGAATTATTCAGAACACCTTTTGAACTTTGAACCTATTCAGTGTTACACAATAAGCTACATTCAAATCGAATCTGTTAGTTGTTAGGCCGCCTGTTCACGGACTGTCATGCTCGCGGTAGTTAAGGTGTTTGCGAGCTTGTTGGAATACGACATTCTGATTTAGACATACGAGTATCTAGGCATATTTTTTATTGCGACAAAAATATGCACATAAATTGACATACAAAACACAAACAATAGGTAACTAAATAGGCTTGCAATTAGAGCACTTAATTGAGAGGGTGTGTTAGAATATTATTAACGATTGTATGTATTAAAAAAACAAATTCAAATTTCAAAATTCAAAATAATTTATTTCAGGTTATATACCCATTACCCATACAGAGAAAAAATAATTTTAACAACAACAATGAAGTCGATTAAACATACAATTACAATCAGCCAGATGAGATCCGTCATAATAAATATCCATTATAAATCAAAATAAGTAAATAATGTCACAAGTGCTAATTAATAATGTCAGTAAATATAAAAATAAAATAAAATAAAAAAAGATAAAATAAATATAAAGGTATATAAAGATAAAATTTGTCAGTTATAAGTATACAAAATAAAATAAAAAATGTATCCATGATTTTACCTTATCAATAAGTAAGTGCTAATTAGACCATATCCCTAAATTAGTTATCCCTTTCTCTCTTCCGAAAAATTTGTAAATGGACAGTGCACATGGATTATGTCTCGATATAAATAAATATTTGAGTTATAACGACAAATTACATACGTTTTCTATTCAATTAAATAAAGAAAGTACCTTCCCACTGTATTACTGACACTCGCTTTTTATTAACATTGGATATTTAAACATTTTGTTCGTTGATATTTTGTCAGCATATGAATATCCAGCCTAAAGTGCAAAATTAATAAAAACCGATGAAGCTTGGTTGAGCGGCTCCGAAAGAGCATCGCCTGCGCGGGATATTAACCTTTATCGACAATTAAATTCTATAACGGATGCCGGCAGATTCGCACAATACGGCCCTAGATGTAGCTTTTGAGGTCGGCGCCACTGGTGAATCTAGTTACTTCAGGTGTTCGCAGTTTTGGAAGAAGTGTTGAAGAAATTATGTATCAAGCTTCTTGAAATTTGGTTAGATGTGTTGTCAATCTTTATGTTATTTACTACAATAATTATACCTAGTAATAATATGCTTGAAAAGCAAAACCCGGGCTGCCATTATAAAAACCACCAACTTACCAAAATACTGACCAAAGTCTACTTTGTACCTATATATAAGTAGTTCACGAAATTGGACAAAATAATGTTTTCTTAAAATTTTTGATTGTATAATTGTTTTATTAATAAAATAGGCTTTGACGTTATAGAGGTAAAGATTAATCTAATAATGCCTTGCACGTCGAAGAGAAATCATTTCATTTCTTTCTTCTGAAATAAAAAATAATCCTTTCAGCGGTGTTGTGAAAAGATAACAAAATGCCAGACAGGCAAGTTTATTTTCTCTTTTAAAAAAGAAGAAAATCATAAGTGTCACGTGTGTTTCTGTTTATCTGTGTGTATGTATGTGATACAGTACTTAGGTACCGTTTTAAGAAACTTACGGATGACCCGATTTTGGTATAGTTTTATTTTGAAATGTGACTTGATCGAAAGTGTTCGTAGCTATAAGTAATTCAAGAAAAACGTATTTATGTAACGTTTGTCTTGAATTATAGCTACGTACGTATTCATTAATATTATTTACAAAATCACGACAATTAGTTATCACTGTGTTCCTTAATAATTAGAAGAACTAATTCCAGACGCACAAGTAATAAATAACTCCAGTGTCTCTCAGACTAATCCTCCAGCCTTCCACCCCCTCCTCCCCCGGCAGCGGCGTTAATAATCATTTATTAATATAGTTTAGGATCGTAATGGAACGACCACGATAACTTATCTAATATTCGTAGAGAGCAAATACTCGCGGTCGGTTATAGGCTGAGAGCTGGGTGCACGGAAAACAGGGAAGTTTGCCCGTAAATTCGGCGGTCCCAAATCAAAAGTGCAAGAGCAGTGCACGTGCGAAAGTTTATATGTAGTATTTGCTGTGTGTTCGTGTACATGCGCTTTCCGTTAGTGTGTGTGCGGGACGGAGAGCGCAACGCATAGTGATAGCAAATACAATACGTGTTTTCATAATCTATACACCCTTTCCTTTCTCACTCAGGTGGGGTCAGTGCAGTATGTATTATTTTCTTCGCTCGTCTCTATCTGAATTCAATCATTTCGCTTTCAACATACAATTGTTGAAAGCGAAATGATTACTTTTTTTTTAAATAGCGTAGGTCTTAAAAACTATCAGCACAAGTCTTCCGTTAGAACCGACAGGTGATATCATATACGGACACTCACTAAATTTACATGTATATAACTTTATACTTTTATCTTTATACATTTGAAACTTGATGAACCTAACAGTACCTCATTAAAATCGATCAAGGCGTTTAGACTATACAAGCTTTTATATGCAAGATAAATCTACGATTGGCCACCAACTCGCTTGATGTTAAGCGACGGTGTGGGCGAAGATGGAACTCAATGTTCTAGAAGATATCTGCTCACTCTAGTCTAGAAAATTCCAATATTGTAATTCTCAGGAAACAGAGATGGGAGAGGTATTATACATTATATAATATACGTGCATATGAAAAACAGCGCAGGTTAGAAATGTTTTAAATTTCTGGGCTAGCAAAGTAACAATAATATGACTGACGTTGCAGTTGTCCATAAGCGAAGGTTATCATTTACCATATTCACATTTTGTATAAAAAAATGATAATAAAAAGAAACAATTTTCTTGCAACCCGAGCTCCTGGTCTATAAAGTAGTATCGGTGCTTGATTACGAATATTAGTTGCTTTTCGCAGCGTCTCCGTTACACCTTCAACATATAATTGAATTCATGTTATTACATTACAGCCATTACAGGATTCAATTATTACATAAAACTAATTGAATTGGATCGAGCTATGGTATATGTATCGACTTCCAAAATTTGCTTATATCTGCCTGGTTGTTTGTTGGCTTGTTTGGATATTGTATTGGTATGTGCGTACAGGTTGTATTTTCAAGTAATTATAACCAACTTCCAAAAAGGAGGAGATTCTCCATTCGACTGTATTTTTTTTTTTGTATGTTTGTTCAGCGATTACTTCGCTGTGTTTGAGGTCTTCTGTCCATCTCATGGCTGGTCTTCCTACTCTGCGCGTGCCGGTACGTGGTCTCCACTCGAGACCTTTTCGGCCCCATCGGCCATCAGTTCTACGTACTATGTGCCCTAACCACTGCCACTTCAAGTTGGTAATTCGCCGTGCTATGTCGGTGACTTTCGTATGTCAATGGATATCTTTGTTTCTAATACGATATCGTAGAGAGACTCCGAGCATAGCCCTCTCCATAGCTCGTTGCGTGATCTTGAGCTTCCTTATAATGCCCATAGTCAGTGACCACGTTTCAGTGCCGTAGTCATCACTGGTAGCACCTGGTCGTAAGCTTTCGACTTGAGGCATTGATTTATATTGGAAGAAAGTATATTGGACGAAAGTATATTGGACGAAAGTATATTGGACGAAAGTATATTGGACGAAAGTATATTGGACGAAAGTATATTGGATGAAAGTATATTGGATGAAAGTATATTGGACGAAAGTATATTGGATGAAAGTATATTGGACGAAAGTATATTGGACGAAAGTATATTGGACGAAAAGACGCTAATGTTATTTCAACAGCAAATAAATTAAATATATGCGACAATCGCACTTCAAATCACATTTATTTATTAGTCACACGTTTGTCTGCCAACTGTGAGCCAGTAGCTATTGTAGAGGGATTTATTTAACGAGGATTCTGGTGCAGATGTAGTTTGGCAGCTACCCGTGTAAACAATAGATGTCGATGTTTCTGTGATAGCCGATTCGTCTTTTTTATTGTATTATGTTTTTCGAGTGTATGTGTATGTATTTATGTATGTGGGTATGTATGTTTATATGACAGCATACAGTCTAAACGGAGTGACTGATTTTGATGTGTGAGGTGTCGTTAGATTCGTCTTCATTCCCTAAGTGTCATAGGCTATATTTGTTTGTAATAATAATTGTACATTCATTGCTTCATTTTTCAGATATGATTTTATTACCAACTGTAGTACCTCTAGTTACTAGGCAACTTCCGCACAATTTTTAAAGATTTTAAAGTGACTGATTGAACGAGTGAACGAATGAGTGAAGGAAAGAGTGAACTTATATCAATCTATCATTCATTGAGCCGCCATATTGTAGTTGACTTGCTCATTCCTCTTTTGTGCGCGGCGACTTTCGCACGTCCCTTTGCGCCATGCCAAAAAGAAGCGCACAAGAAAAGATCGAGCGTTACGCTCGTAAAATCAGAAGGATCGAAGAAGAGCAAAAACGTCGTAGTCATTTAGATCCATCATCGGAAGATGAAGGTAAGCGAAGAAATTATTTTTATAATGTGAAAGTTTAAGCTTTGGTACGCTTTGGGATTGACTGCGAGTCTATAACATAGCCGTTTACCAAAACAAAAAAGTCTTATGCATCGGGGTTGACTGCGAGTCTCCAACGATGACAAGAAGCAGAAAATACGTACATCCTGAAATAGGTGTAACGTTCCTCTGTGCACCCAATACTATAATACAACGGCATAATAAGTTCGTTTTTATTGTCTTACTTCCGTTTATTATAATTATTAAATTGCATTATAATATCTTCACATCCTAAATTGCAATTTGCAATTGCAGGTAACGAAGATGCAGAACCACTGTTGGAACTAAGCACACCTGAAGTCGTGCTCGACGTTGCGCAAGACGCAAGTCTAGTCTCTCAATTTCTAGGATCCAACGAAGCTCTGCCTAACGAGGACGAGGTAGGGGCGGGCCAACAAGTAGAAACAATCACCGAACCTACCGTGGATCCTGATTTATTATCAGCTCTCGGGGAATCTACTTCTGATACCCCAGACTATGGCGAAAAGATACATGAGAATCTAGTTAAGCTTTGGCACCCAATATTGAAAAAAGGAATACCCAAAGAAGAAAAAGAAAAAATTATCAAAGATCATCTGATTCCTGACAATTGTCGTTTGTTACAAGCGCCGAAACTCAACGCAGAAATTTCCGCCTATTCCTGATATGGTACGCAATCGTGATAAAAATCTCGCCGCATCACAGCTACAGCTTGGAGCGGGTATCACTGCTATAAATAGAGGCATAGACACACTCCTGAAGAGTAACGACAAGGTCCAGGCCATGAAGTTCCTCAGCAATGGTTGTAGGTTGCTCTGCGACTCGCATCATCTGGTCACACAGAATCGTGTTAAACTAATTATGCCCAGCCTTGATAAATCCGTGTTGAATTTAATTAACGAGTCCGAAAGAGATGAAACCTTATTCGGTACATCTTTATCTGACAACATTAAGGCTGCAAAAGCCATCGAAAAGCAAGGTCAACAAATAAAGAAGCCGAACAAGACACCTAAAACAGCAGCTGCTCCCCAACCTACTGTTCGGCCTTCTACATCTTATCAGGGAAACTGGTCTGCACCTCCCCGGTATCCGATGAATCGGGGAGGTCGCGGAGGCTACAGAAAGCCTGCGCCAGCAGGAGCGCGACGTCCGTATTCTGCGCCCACGCAGCAGCCGCTGAGGCTGCTGCGTTCCTTCACTCATTCGTTCACTCGTTCAATCAGTCACTTTAAAATCTTTAAAAATTGTGCGGAAGTTGCCTAGTAACTAGAGGTACTACAGTTGGTAATAAAATCATATCTTCAAATGAAGCAATTCGTACAATAATGATCGAACTTCACGTCTTTGAAGTTCGTTTGATCATATATAATACATCTCTCGCAAAAATAAAAATATGCGTGATTTCGTAACCTCCAACGAACTTTTTTATATACAACAAACACATTTATAATCTTTTACGTATTAGTATTTTACGCGTAACGAAATAGTAAGTTAGACTGCAAAAACTGTTGTCCTGCAAGATAAGCATCGAACATAAGTTAGGTAGGTTAGGTATATATATCAATAGAATCTATTCTCGAATTAGATAAGTTTGAACTTTTATTACTTTGATTGAATTAGCCTTACACAGGCTTAGTTCATTTTTAACCGACTCCAAAACAGGAGAAGGTTTGCAATTTGACTGTATTATATATATTTCTTTTGTTACTTCATCATTTATAAACCGATTTAGGTTTTTTTTTTTAAGTGAAAACTTCTTAAGGTGCATTTAATGTGATGTACTCTATTATTTTTACAGATTTATTTTTACTAGACCACTATACCCATAACCAACGCAGCTGGGTATCTTTTGAAGATATCCCCCTCGTCAAAAAAAAAAAAAGATCAGTGTACCCATACAAAATTACTACTTTCTAGTACCAATAAATGGTATTTGAGCTAAACTGCGGACAGATGGACAGACAGACAGACGGACGGACATTAACAACTATATATACAATAAAATAAAAAGCTTTAATTTCATCTACACTATTACATTAAATCAATCCAATTGTCCGAAATGTCAGATAAAAAATAATCCACTTTCTCATGTCAATATTATTTCATATTAATGTAATCTTCTTCGTCAATTTCAATTAAATGTCTTCAATATTGTATCTATGTCATGTTTTTTTTTTTGAGCTTACCACCATATAAAAAAAATATCATAATAAAACATACATAGAATTAATATAAATTAATAACATTACTAATAACTAAAACAATCTTTTTGGCGGGAACGTCATAGTAAAATGTTGTTGCTTTGTTTTATTTTCCTAAACTTGTGTTATTTTTAACATTAATGCTATAAAAATGGTGGTGTTTTATTCATTAAGTATTCGATCAAGTGAAATAAAGCAGTGAAACGTGTCATTTTACGTTGTCGGCAAAACTTCAAAGCTTCTAGTAAAGTCGCCACCACTTTACTGAAGCAGGACTCGATTTATAAATTGACTGTATACGTGACTTAAATATTGTGACTAGAACATTTACAACTTGTTTTATTCAAGAAAATTGAAAAAATCCTAATACTTGACACTGGCAAATGCTTTAATGCGGGTCTAATACAAAAAACAAGAAGAAGAACTAAAACAATAAAAAAAAAATAAAAAAACAATTTCTTCTGTTTCTAATGTTGTTCTTGTGTGTCGCATCTTTGGCGTAGGCCTCCCCCAGTTTTTTCCAATATTTTCTATCTCAAGCTAGTCTCATCCATTCAATTCAAATTAATGGACATTGACAACTACCGTATATTAAATACTTTCGCTCGAAGCCCGCTAAGAATTGGCCACAACTTATGTGATTCACGAAACGTGCTCAGGACCAGAATAGTGCTCAGTGCAGTTGTATCTGTGGGTGCGCCGTGTTTTCAGCCTCTAGGTACTTATATAGTATTGTTAGGATTTGCCAAATGACGTCAGAGTTGATAACACTGAATCAGTCCGCTATTTCTAGATGAACTTGTGACGATTGGACTATATATAGGTCTTATATAGTACTGTTATATGTAGACTATGGCCTTACCCTTCTCACAACGAGAAGAGTGGAATAGTTTGTACAAACAGGGCTGATAAAATATATATATATATATATATACATATAATATATATATATAGACAAGCCGATGTCTCAGTGGTAGTTCGACTGCCTCCTGAGCTTGTAGGTCGTGGGTTTGATCCCCAGTCCCCACCCAGGGCAAACATTTGTGTGATGAGCATGGATGTTTGTTCTGTGTCTGGGTGTTTCTATGTATCATAAGTACGTATTTACAAAAATATATATATATGTATTCTATCAACCGTCTAGATTTCATAGTACAAGCTTTGCTTAGTTTGGGCTAGATTGTGAGAAATGTCCACCAATATTTATTATTAAAAAAAATATTGTTATACCAACACATCGTGCTTAGTTTGGATCTCTAAGCGTTTTATTATTTGTACAGTTAGTTAAACCATTTTCTTTAAATTGTTTTAGCAAACACTGTACTTTCTAAATGGTAAAGGTTCTCAGGAAACAGGAACGGCATCAAGGAATTCCATTCCTGTGCAGTACGCATCAAAAACGTCGACCGATATCACTGAGTACGGATTTTCGGCATATCAATGAGAAATGAGAAAGTCTTGCAAGACTTTCTGCTTGTCCTCTAGTGAAATGAGGAGGTTGAAATTCGGTCGTGAAGCTCTTGGGCACACTCCCCTAAATGAATCCTATTAGTTGCACCCCCGTAAAGTAGCTTGTCTGTCTATGTTAGATAAACAAGCTACTTTACGGGGGTGCAGCGGTAAAAACTGAATAGGTGATGGTGATGATGATGGACCCAGTAGATTTAATTATGTATTTAACAAAACTCAATAGATTAAATCCGAAGTAATTCTTATTCTTATTCGAGGTGGGGGCAATAGGTCCTGCACTGACGTCCCGCTTGGGGTGTATTGTGCATTTCCCCCTACCAGCATTACTCGAGCCATCCCATCTCCTTGAAATAACGGAGTGAGGCTTTAGGCTGCTGGCACAAGGCTGTTATTGACATTGAGGCTAAAGCTCCCACATGCAGTCCTGTGGATTTTCTGGTATCTTCTGCTTTGCAATGCCACAGTACGTGGACTACGGTTTCCTTTTCTCTCAGACAGCCCCGACATAGAAGGCTGTCTGTAGTCACTTAGTTTGGACAAATGGCTATTCAATTGGAGGTCCTGTCGTTGCAATTTTAGAAGGTTGTTCGTAACGTTCCTGTCAAGGATTGGAAAGGCTGCTTTGGCGTGTTTGCAGTCATCTCTCTTTTCACACAGGTTTTGCTGTTCCTTTTCCGTGTACTTTCGTGTAGCTCTCGCACTTCCATCGCGGTTGGTTTATAGATACTCACCATGTCTCTGTTTGCCTGTATCTTTGTACCTCCAAACGTCCAAGTATTCGAGAACGAAATAAACAATACATTGGAAAATGTTATAATTTGGCTAAAAAGTCTAAATCTAAAAGTGAACATTGAAAAAACAAAATTAATACAGTTTAAAAACTACAAACAAAAAAGCCTAAAACTAAATATACTTAACAATGGAAATCCAGTAAATCTGGTTAATGAAACAAATTTCTTAGGTGTAGTCATAGATAGTAATTTAAATTGGAAACAACACATACAAAAAATTTACAGTAAACTTTCTCAGTACATATATGCATTATCTATAATTAGAAATGCTACTTCCAAAACCGTTGCTACAAATGCCTACTTTGGTAACGTTTATCCTCATTTATGTTACGGCATAATATTTTGGGGGAACTCAGTGGATGTGGAATCAACTTTTCTGTTACAAAAAAAATGTATCCGAACTATTTTCAACCTGGAAAGTACGCATACCTTACGTGAAATATTTAAGGAAAATAATTTTCTCACTCTGACAGGCATATATATTCTAGAAGTTTGTTTATTTATTAAAAAACAATGAACATTACTTTTTTAATGTACTTTCAAATCGTGCTGACATAATACGCTCTAAGCAAAAATTCAATATACGCATTTGCCAAGTTAACAATGCTATGTTTTACAATAGTACATTTTATACTGCCATTAAAATATACAACAACTTGCCTACTGAATTTAAATCATTAAATGTATTGCAGTTTAAAGTTAAATTAAAATCCTGGCTTATAGTAAATGTATTTTACAGTTTGAAAGAATATTTTGATATTCGATAAAATGTTATTTTAGTTTGTATTAAATAGTTACTTGGTTATATACTTATATAGTCTTAATTCACCTAGTAGTACTCTCCCTGATTGTAACTCTACAATACAGCATTATCTTTATGTAATTATATTGCACGCCCGCTATGGGTACGCTGTTGAAACATTTTATTTTTAAGAACTTATGTGCACAGTGTTGCAATAAAAATTTTCTGATTTCTGATTTCTGATTTCTGACCTTCTTTTGCAAGGGTGTCTGCTCTGTTAAGACCCGAGCATGTTCCGTGGCCTTTCTTCCACCTCAATATCGTCTTGTACTTATTTGCTAGTGATTGTGATAAGGCACCGTATGGCATTCCGCTATGACTCTTGACCTTGTGGATCTCCTGAGAGCATATATGGTAGCCACACTGTCAACAGAGAACATGAGAACCTCTCTGTTGTCTGAATTATTAGAAGTTGTGAGAGCCTCACTAAGTGACTCAACTGCTCTGGCAGCTAATAGTACACCCATTCCCTCCGCCTGTAGGACTGTGGAGGTTTTATTAAGCTACAGATTCCTTGAGTTCTAACTCATTAACAACCGCACTCAGTAATAACCTCAGCCGACGTCTTTCTTATTTTTTGCACCGTCGGTGTATACATTCCAAGAGGGCAGTACCCCATTTAGGTTATTATCTTCTGTGACCAGCTCATAGTTTTTGCTGTCTAGGTGTACGTTGGCTATTTTATCAGTGCCTTGTGTAGCTTAGGGATTATCTTCGTCGCCCTGTCCATTATTTTACAGTGGATTGTGATTAGACCCCTGTCTTTTTACTGTTTGGTGGATTTAATCCTCAGAGCCGAGGCCATTGCCGAGGCCTCCTGTTGTATATGTAGGTGCAGAGGAGTCAGTCCAAGTATAATTTCCGACTATCCGAAGTATAATTAAGACAATAATATACCTACCATAACAATTTTTACGCTTAAACTCCAAAACCTCCTATCCCAGTAACAATCAATTGAACATAAAAGTTGAGTGATATATATAACTTGACACTTAAACATGAGGCGACAACACCTCAAATTCAAACCAAAATATACATTCTAAATAAGGCTACTACTTACGCATGTCTTAAAATCATTATCAATCAATGACATTGTATTTATAGGACAGTTAACAGCGAGAGAGTGTCAGTGCCGAGTTCAGAGAACCATATACTAATTTCCATGTTTCAATAAATCTACTAAAGTTTCACAGCTCAATGTTGATACCACCCTGAATGGAACCCTACTTAAATTCGAATACGATGCCAAAAATTGCTAACCAAATTCGGATAAAGAAGGCAATAAATTACGTCATAATAATAATAGACTGATATTTGAACAGCCTTAAAAAATATCAACAGTTGGTTGGAATAAATGTCAAACTAGATTTACAGCCGCATAAACGAAGAGCTCTGTCGATAACTGCCTACACAATATAAATATAGAAGAGAATATGACGCTTGATTATCATGTCATGCCGAATTCTTCATATCACATTACTGGGAAACCCCTCCATATTTACTGGCAGAGGTTATACACCTCATAACCTCAAACTATTTAATTCATAAACAAATTGATCGAAGAACTGAGTGAAATACGATCAAAGGTTCATTCAACAAAATTTAGACAAAGTGAGAAAATAAAACAATGTAAATGAAATCAAATAATCAGTCCCAAACTATTTCAAATGTCGAAGTCCAAATGAACGAGCAAAACAAAATGTATAATAAGTCAAACGCTGCAGCATAAACAGAAGCACGCTCGAGCAGTGAACCAAGAAAGCTCCGCTTCTCAGATTTCTGATTCAACAGCAAAACGTCCTAAAATTAAACTAGTAAACACACGTCACAACTACGCAGGCACACGCGGGCAGACATGGAAACTAGAAAACGAGAACGAGCGATCCGGGAGACTGGAATATTAATAGCCAAGTCGCCGGTACATATTTACAGATATTTTAGGAAAGACCACGATGAAACATTAACTTATTATCGGTTGCTGAGTCCAGGCGCCTCAATTTAAATTTAGAAGACGGTTTTGGACGCGGGATGCTGGTTTACTATTTATGGTAATGCTAGCGAGGGACTGCGTGGGGTATTATGAAATCTAAATTTAGAACTGCTTTCGTTGTAGGGAAGCGGGCGCGTGCCTCCAGACAATTTTTTTTTGCTGGAATGTTGAGATGCTTATACGACTGTGTGACCTACTTATAGACAGGTGTAGCAATACCTGCTGAAAGTTAGTCTATTATTAAACTTGTGTAATCTTACACTATGTGACAGGAAGTAAGGTCAGGAAACTAAAATTAAATAACCAAAGTCAACATATAAATAAAAAAAGAAGTTATGTAATTAAAATAAATAAATTAACCGTTTATTTATTAATTACATTTGGCTTGAGATCCATAACGATCCCGTGTATAATAATAAAAATAAAAAAGAAAAATTAAATTTATATAAATTTTATACAATAAATTACATTATAGTAGATGGCGTTATATTAGATGTTCAGTTCTGTCAGGTATCACTAGGTACAACGTACAAATGCTTGCGTTCGACTCGGACAATAGAACCACAACACACAGCACTAGACTCATGCAGCAGCAGCGCTCAGCGAATAGCTTAGAAGCACTTGCGGTGGACGATGCCGGGGCCGGACTCGTCGTACTCCTCCTTGGAGATCCACATCTGCTGGAAGGTGGAGAGGGAAGCCAGGATGGATCCACCGATCCATACGGAGTATTTCCTCTCGGGGGGAGCGATGATCTTGATCTTGATGGTGGAGGGAGCGAGGGCGGTGATTTCCTTCTGCATCCTGTCGGCGATACCGGGGTACATGGTGGTACCACCGGACATGACGGTGTTGGCGTACAGGTCCTTACGGATGTCAACGTCGCACTTCATGATGGAGTTGTACACGGTCTCGTGGATACCGCACGATTCCATACCCAGGAAGGAAGGCTGGAACAGAGCTTCGGGGCAACGGAACCTCTCGTTACCGATGGTGATGACCTGACCGTCGGGAAGTTCGTACGACTTCTCGAGGGAGGTGGAGGCAGCGGCGGTAGCCATTTCCTGCTCGAAGTCCAGGGCGACATAGCACAGCTTCTCCTTGATGTCACGAACGATTTCCCTCTCAGCGGTGGTGGTGAAAGAGTAACCCCTCTCGGTGAGGATCTTCATGAGGTAGTCGGTCAAGTCGCGACCGGCCAAGTCCAGACGGAGGATGGCGTGGGGCAGAGCGTAACCTTCGTAGATGGGTACGGTGTGGGAGACACCATCTCCGGAGTCCAGCACGATACCGGTGGTACGACCGGAAGCGTACAGGGAGAGCACGGCCTGGATGGCGACGTACATAGCCGGGGAGTTGAAGGTCTCAAACATGATCTGGGTCATCTTTTCCCTGTTGGCCTTGGGGTTCAGGGGAGCCTCAGTCAGGAGGACGGGGTGCTCCTCAGGGGCGACGCGCAGCTCGTTGTAGAAGGTGTGGTGCCAGATCTTCTCCATATCGTCCCAGTTGGTGATGATACCGTGCTCGATGGGGTACTTCAGGGTGAGGATACCTCTCTTGCTCTGGGCTTCATCGCCTACATAGGAGTCCTTCTGACCCATACCGACCATCACACCCTGGTGACGCGGGCGACCGACGATGGACGGGAAGACGGCGCGGGGCGCGTCGTCTCCGGCGAAACCGGCCTTGCACATGCCGGAGCCATTGTCTACTACGAGCGCAGCAACATCGTCGTCGCACATTTTGGCGGTTGTGTGTGGTTAGGGACGCGGTGGATGTTGACTCTACGGCAGCGAGACTGCGAGTGCGGCTGACGGCGGCGCGGGGAGCTTATATAGCTGACGCTGGGCGCGACGGCGCGCGCCTTGTATGGCGAGCGCGCATGCCCCCGCGCCGGCGCTCTCCCTCGGAATTAACCACGATTCCATCACTCCTCACACATATCTACCATATCCACTTCATTTTACGACCCTTACATGCTTTCATTTAAGGGTATTTCCATCCCTCGGTGGCTTATTTCGACCCAGCGCCGAATTGGGCGCGCGCTACGCCGCCCGCCCGCCTTGCGCCATTTCAGGCGATATGCGGGCGCGGTTCAATCTAATTATGATGGTTTATTTCGAAGATTAATTAATTTGGATAATATCTTAGATCCGTTTCAGCATCCTTTGCGCCTAAATTACTTATACATAACACAAAATATTTTTATTTTTAAATTTAAATATTAGTATGTCTATTTTGATAACAGTTATTTTCATTTCATTCATGCTTCTTTCATGGTGTCCATTCATATTTTTATGTGTAGAAAATTCAATTATCATCAATATTAGACCAATTTTTTTCAACTTGAATGTCTTAATCCCTGCAGCATAAAGTCTAAATTCGCTAAAATATTTTACGTATCTTGGAGTTTGTCGACCTACCTAGCTCAGTAGGTCAGGAGTAGATTCTAAATCTAGACTTCATGTATTGTTTTAAGTAATCATTCATTTTTCATAACCATCATCTGACATAAACTCAATTATGTTAGTTAAGTAATGTCTGCCAACCCGCACTTGGCCAGCGTGGCAGACTTTGGCCTAACCCTTCTCACAATGAGAAGATGGCCCGGTCCCAGCAGTGGGACAGTTTGTACAAACAGGGCTGACAAAAAAAAAAAAAAGTTATGTTTTAGTCTCTTTCGGGGTACTAATTTTGCTTTTTTAAACTTCTGAAAAATTTTAGAACATGAAACATTGGTTCAGCCATATAAACATAAAAGTAATAAGCAAACAAATTAATTTCTCACCAGCAATTCGGCTAATTTGAAACCTAATTCAATAACTAAAAACAATAAACTTGATATAATTTTTAGGCAATACATTTTTAGCAAGTTTAGACAACAAAAAAATCCTTGATATAAAAACAGCTGAACCGATTTTGATCGAACATAGCTAAGAACACTCAATAAAAATCTTTATGAAACAATAAAACTAAAGCAAAATCAGTCCATCCATTTGATAGCTACAATGCCACAGACAGATATACACAGATACAGACGTCAAACTTATAACACCCCTTGTTTTAGTCGGAGGTTAAAAACATATAACTCATTTATACAAAAAAAAACTTATTTACATAGAGGCGTTATTTAACTAGATCAAAATGACATATATAATTATCCATAATAAAACCGTTGTTTTTTTTCTTTGTAAACAAATTGTAATTTTGAGGTAATTTCAAGTCGAGGTTGGTTTAGAACTTTACATTTTAGTTTCTGTATTCTGGAATACAGTGGTTATCCTGCAATAAGAACTGATTTAATATTAAGACTACTAGCATCTTTAAATAAAATAAATATTAGTATTTATTTTATATAATAAATAATAAATATTATTTTTTAATAATAAATATTATTTTTTAATAATAAATATTATTATTTATTTTATTCAAATGCTTGATGATTTTCCACTGGAGAGACAGAAAGTATCTTACGTCAAATATAGCGCCCAATGGCCTTATGGCCTTAAATGCTACCTAAGGGAAAATAGGCGTGATTTTTACCCAACTGTGCAAAAAGCAGGTGTTTTTCGAGTGTATGTATGTGGGTTTGTATGTATGTATGTTTCTATATGACCGCCTACAGCCTAAACGGCTTACCGATTTAGATATTCGAGATAATTCGTCTTCACTCCTTCGTCATAGGTTATTTTTTTGTAATAATAATACAAGACAATTTATTCACCAAAAGAACATCAATATACATACATTATGTACATGTTAACTTGATAACGTATAATAATTATGTATACATCAACTTGATAATGTATAATAATAATAGATTTCTCGCAAAATAAAAAAAGCGTTTATTCGTAACCTCCAACGAACAAGAGATGTTACTACAATTATTCTAAATAGTGCGAATTTATAATCTTTACAGAGATTTTACGCATACTTTCTCACAAAAACCAACACCCAACAGCGTATCAATCGTAATTTAGACTGTAAAAACCACTATTCTGCAGTCGGGTATTTTGTTTTTCTTTTAATATAGATACCTTTACAATGTTTTATAAGCCTTAAGTTCACTGCTTCCAACCCGCACTTGGCCAGTGTGGCAGACTATGGCCTAACCCTTCTCACAATGAGAAGATGGCCCGTTCCCAGCAGTGGTACAGTTTGTACAAACAAGGCTGATAAAAAAAAAACTCTGCTGGGATTTGTACCCGCACTCCTCTGCAAGTATAACCAACTCAACTGCTATCGCTTCAAAAACTGTTCCAAGAATGAGGTTCATATTTTTATAAAAGGTATATGTATGCTTTTATGTATGTTTATATGTATGTTACTGTTTGAATGTATGTATAGTTCCTGCAGCAGCCAATCGGTCATTTTCATTTCATTGACCGATTGGCTGCTGCACAAATATACACGTCAAACTTATAACACCCCTCCTTTTGGGTCGGGGGTTAAAAATATAGACAGACGTGTTACTTTACGTCGTTGCACGAGACTAAATACGAGTAGAACTTACATAATTATAGTTTAAAAAACTGAAGCAATCGACTTCTCATGGATGCCATTGTCAGAACTGGACCAAATTGAAATGGGACCACACGGGAAGCACCAGCTTTAAAATAAAAAAAATATAATCAAAATCGGTTCACCCAAAGTTATGAGGTAAATATTAGAAAAAACAGTCGGATTGAGAAGATCCTCTTTTTTTGAAGTCGGTTGAAAACTTGAAAAGTAGCCGTACTACAAAGTAATGAGGCCTGGCATGAATGTACTGATGTATGTGATATTTACACTTGAATGAGCAATAAAGGAAGTGTATTGAATTCAACACAGTACCTACGAGTACTTTACGTTTGTAAGCATAGAGTAATAGGTCTTTCCGAATAAATATAATCTAGGTGTCTTCAAATCGCGAGTGAATAGGTTTCTAGGCGAGCGTGCTCCATCGTAGACCGTAACTGTCGCTTAACACCAGGCGAGTTAACGGTCAAACGCATGCTTATTTACGAATAAAAAAAAATGCACTGCTGACTAATCTCAAGTATATTCCTAAGCAAATCGAGCTTCATCGTAGTTTAGAATTTCTAACTCAGATACATTAACTTATTTCAGGTTTTTAAGTATTTTATTAAATGTACTTATTTAATTTCTGAAAGTATTTTTCAAATCTTCAAATGTAAATCGTTTAAAAAATATAAATTAATATTAAAATAAAAGTTACATAAAAAACTAAAATATCATAATTAGTGGATAAATATCGCATTTTCGGACAAATTTCGCATTCGACACATCGAAATTGCTTTAAAATATAAAAAAATTCCTCAATTTTTTTTTGAGAAATCTAGGGAAGAATCTAGAAAAAAAATGCATTTTTCATAAGGTGCAAGCAGTCTACCTAACCACTCCGATCCTAGATCTACTATCACCATATCATCACTTTAGCAGGAGATGATATGATTTATCATCAGTTTGATTATGCACATCTAGGCTAGTAGATAAATAAGCCGCTACAACAGCGATATTAATGCGGTCACATTTTTGGCACGAGATAATCTCATAATTTTGATCTGATTGTGAGAAAATTATGTCATACTCTTATCGTATTTCGACTTTTAATAAAAGTCCTAGTATATCGCCCTGAAACGCCAAAAAGCGCCATTGTTACATGGTATATTTCCAAAAACCTGCAACGAAACGCTTTAATTCAACTTTCATAATACATACCTATACCTAAATTGTAGAACACGTTTCCTGAGTCAGTCTCGGCCGATAGATATAATCTGGGTGTCTTTAAATCATGAGAGAATCGAATTCTAAGCTCGCTATCGGTCCATCTTGGACCGATTTTCGCCAGTACCTACATTACACGTTTTTATGTCGAACGCCCATGTAGTGCCCACCCCAATATCTGTGGGTAACTCCACTCTTGAAGTTGTTGACGAATATGTCTACCTAGGACAAACGGTCCGATTAGGCAGGTCCAACTTTGCGAGAGAGGTCAATCGTCGTATCCAACTCGGTTGGGCAGCGTTCGGGAAACTTAAAAGCGTCTTCTCGTCCAATATACCCCAGTCCCTCAAGTCGAAAGTTTACGACCAGTGTGTGTTACCAGTGATGACTTACGGCACTGAGACGTGGTCCCTAACTATGGGCCTTATAAGGAAGCTCAAGGTCACGCAACGAGCTATGGAGAGGGCTATGCTCGGAGTCACTCTACGAGATCGAATACGAAATAAAGAGATACGTAGACGTACGAAAGTCACCGATATAGCACAGAGGATTAGCAAGTTGAAGTGGCAGTGGGCAGGCCACATAGCACGTAGAACTGATGGCCGATGGGGCCGAAAGGTTCTCGAGTGGAGACCACGCACCGGCAAGCGCAGCGTAGGAAGACCAGCCACGAGATGGGCAGATGACCTCATACAAGTGGCAGGAAGACGCTGGATGCAAGCCGCTTCCGATCGGTCTTTTTGGAAATCCATAGGGGAGGCCTATGTCCAGCAGTGGACTTCTTATGGCTGAGATGATGATGATGATGATGAATAGGAGAAAACTTATTTCCACGCGCATCACCAGCAGAATCGACTATGGATAAGCAAAGTAACATTAAAATTTTACAGTGTAATATAGACCGATCGCGACGCAGTCTCCATGAGCTCCTTCATTTTTTTATGGAGGGGGACTATAAGATCGCAATAGTCCTGGAGCCCTACGTTGGAAATGGCAATGAGCTGAAACCCATTTCGGGGCTAAGAATATTCCAGTATTCGGGCGGCAGGCGGGTAAAAGCTTGTATTCTGGTGAAACCTGAATGCGGCCCAGTGCTGGGAGAGACTCAATATTCATCGTCAAATCTTTGTGTTATACAGCTCACAGCAGGCCACAAGCGTATATATATTGCCTCGGCATATATAGAACCGAATCACGACGAGAATAATACTCTTCCTAAACTGGAACATTTTCTGAGATTAAACGAAAACTCTCCAAAAATTATTGGCGGAGACTTCAATGCATGGCATTTAGCATGGGGCAGCAGGTCTATAACTAATCGTGGAACTGAGATGATGGAACTTATACAGGGAAATGACTTGTTTGTTTGTAATTCTGGTAAAACACCCACATTTGAAACCGTCTCCCATGGTCAGGAAAGGTCGTCGATTATAGATCTCACTCTAGCATCCGGATCTATTTTCAACGACATTTCTGAATGGAAAGTTAATCTTGATGCTTGTCCATCATCACAACATAACGCAATAGATTATAATATCAATTTGGGTAGGGACCGCCTAAAAACGATTACTAGCACATCAACTTTTCATTTTAAGAATAACAAAGCCAATTGGGCTGTATTCAAAGAATCTCTTCATACATATCTCGCCAATTCCGATATTCTAGACTACGATGTAATCAATGCCAGCCCAACTGAAATTGATTGCATTATCGACAAACTCACAAAAATAATACAGCGTGCCTGCAGCGACTCCATGCCTATCAAAGGAGGCGGCGGGCGCACACCTAAACCACCTTGGTGGAACGATAAGCTTGATAAACTCAAAAAGGAAGTAATAGCCACACATCGAGACCTACATGTTGCAAAACAGCACGGGCTGCCGCTAGAAAATATAATTCAAAAGCAACTCGATATTAAGAAAGAATATGCTCGAGAGCTAAAAGCGGAATCGACAAAGAACTTTAGAGAATTCTGTGAGTTACAAACCAAGGAAAATGTCTGGTCGCTCACAAACAGACTTTTGAAAGAGGCTTCACCACGGCATCCCCCCTTTACTCTGAGAACGGAGGCTGGGTTTACCGCTAATGGAAAAGAAACTGCAACTGTACTTTTAAACCACTTTTACCCAGACGACAACACAGACACGAGCCAACGACATCGTTATTTAAGAACCACCTGTAAAGATTTTCCTGATACACCGGATGACGTTCCCTTTACAGCAGATGAGGCATTGGAAATCTTGAAACACATGAATGCGAAAAAGGCACCTGGCATCGACCATCTCACTGCAGACATCTGCCTTCAGGTCTACTTTAATTATCCCGACCTCATGACCAGTATTATGAATAGATGTCTTACAGTTCAGTATTTCCCTCAGGCATGGAAAAAGGCATATGTGAAAGTAATACCGAAACCTGGCAAAGATGATTACTGTTCTGTGGGAGCTTTTCGACCAATCGGACTTTTGCCCGTGTTTGGAAAGCTTTTAGAGAAACTATTCATCAACAGGGTAATGTACAGAGCCTTAAATAACAATAAAGCTAATAACAGACAATTTGGGTTTCGTGCGCAACACAATACTACTGAAGCAATAAATACCGCGCTGGATACGGTCCGCTCGGCCAAAGCCCGCAAAAAATTAGTAGTGGCGGTCTCACTCGACATAAAAGCGGCCTTTGATAACGCATGGTGGCCCGCACTGTTCCATCGCCTCAGAGACACTGACTGTCCTCGTAACATTTTTGGACTTATTCTCAGTTATGTTCGAGACCGTCAAGTAATACTAGACCACGCGGGTGAGCGGGTCACCAAAACGATGACAAAAGGATGCATTCAAGGATCCACTTGTGGGCCGGTGCTCTGGAACATCATTCTTGACGAGCTCCTCGACCGATCGTTGCCACTGGGTTGTCATATTCAGGCCTACGCCGATGATGTCCTCCTGGTCGCATCAGCGGCCAACGTGGCGGAGCTTGAAGCTATAGTAAATCGGGCTCTGGCCGACATCGGAGAGTGGGGCGCTAGCGTCAAATTGACTTTTGGACCAGCTAAAACACAAGTCATTTCTTTCACTCCCAAAGCAAAAGAAGCACGTTTCACAATGAATGGGAGTGCCTTACGTTTTTCGCACGAAATAAAACTTCTTGGAGTTATAATAGACGAAAAGCTAAGATTCAGAAGTCATGTGCGCCACGTTCTGAAGAAGGCGACCATAATTTTTAATAAGCTCTGCCTTTACTCTCGACCCACCTGGGGAGCCCACCCAGAGAACGTGCGTACGATATATACACAAGTCATAGAACCTATTGTGACTTACGCAGCTGGCATCTGGGGAAAGGTTTCTAAGCTGAAATGCGTCCAGCGGTCCTTGCTAAGCATGCAGCGAGGTTTCGCTTTAAAGGCCATAAAAGGCTTCAGGACTGTATCCACCACAGCAGCCCTCGCCTTGGCGCAGTTCGTGCCTTTGGACCTTAAGCTTCAGGAAGTGCACTGCATCGAGAATGTGAAGCTATCTGGGATCACAACCTTCCTCCCAGATCAAATTACCTGGGAGAAACCAATTTCTATACACAAATTACCACATCCAGCTGAGAGAATAGCGATCAAATACAATATTGCCGGGGACAAAGACGAGGTTGACAATTATTGTAATTTCAACATGACAAAAATCTTTACTGATGGCAGTAAACTAGACAGTGGAGCGGTGGGCGCGGCATTTGTGTGTTATAATCCCGACACAAGCACAGGGACAACCTCAAAACAATTCAAGCTTCATGATAGCTGTACAGTTTACCAGGCGGAACTACTTGCTATCCGGAATGCCTGTCAGTGGGCACTTGATCACAAAATTCCCCAAGTTACAATATTTACTGATTCGATGGCTTCGCTCAAGGCATTAGAAAATCGAAGCAACACTCAGCCCCTGGTGTCACAGATACACCAGATCATACGGCAATATCATCAGGTGGGGGAACTTGGATTTTGTTGGGTAAGAAGCCACGTTGGTATTAATGGGAATGAAGCCGCTGATAAAGAAGCTAAAAAAGCGACTGAGCTGCAATGTACGCCGGATTACTCAAGTTTCGCGATCTCTTTCGTGAAACAAAAGATCAAAAAACTCACCTTGGAAACTTGGGAACAGCGATATTTAAGTGCACAGCAAGGACAGCATACGCGTAACATTCTCCCGAACTTACATCTCATCAGGAAGCTCAGAGAATGCACCGAAACATCATTCTATTTTACACAGTACCTTACTGGTCATGCTTTTAATAAATTCTACCTTCACAGATTTAAAATAACTACTTCCGATTTGTGCCCTTGTGACAATAGTTCAATCCAAACAATAAAACATTTAATGGAACAATGCCCCACTTTTAGTATACCCAGAAACGCCCATGAATCCGCATGCCTCTACTTAAACATCAATCCTTATAATCTCGAAGAACTCATTAAGAAAGAAACTGCAATAAACTCCCTATTAGAACTTATACATTACATATTCAGTAGATTAAAAAAGTTTAACGGAACATGATCCACCAATTTAATTCAATTCATTTATTTCAGATATTAATTAACCCCCTTAAATAAATCATAAATAACAATGACAATAATAATAATAAATTTTAAACTACAAACTGGAGTGCAAAGGAATTTCGTATCAAATCGCGAGTTGACCTTTGCACCACAGTTGAAGGGATCAATAAACTTTGCAAAATAACCATTATACAATAATAAAAAAGCATAAAAAATAAGTTTTGTGAACAAATAAAGGGAAAAAAAAAAAAAAAAAAAAAACTACTACCCAATTTAGAGAATTCTTTTTTATATGGTTAGAGACGTAGCTATCAGCTACCAACTACCACACAGGTTACATTTTATCATCATCACCATTAATGATCATCATCGCTTTTCATCACTATGTAAGTGGGACACAGCTAGTAATATATAAAAACGTAGTCATTATTTTAACATAACCCGACTTTTGTATAAAATCCTGGTTGTACAGTCCTGCGGCATTTGTATGTAAATAATTATATCGTAAACAAGACCAAGACAAACTTACGTTCCATTGTACGCTCTATTAGTGGGTACAATAGTATAAATATACCCACCATTCATTGATCGAATTGAATCGAATACCAATAGTTTAGTTGTACCTACATACTTTTACTAGTAAGTAGTATCTAGTACTGTAGGGAGATTATCGCAATACTGCATACATTGCTGGGCTTCAACGTCACTATTTTAAACCTCCAAATCAAAAAGAGGGTTATTTTTTTTTTTTTTATATATAGATTCCCGCCCGTTCCCAGCAGTGGGACAGTTTGTACAAACAGGGCTGTTAATAAAAAAAAAAACTTAATGTTCTATAGTCAATAGTCAATAGTTTATTGCATTCATTATAGGTTACATGGAGATGTTACAGTACATGTTTGTTTTTAGTAATACAATGACCCTGGTAGGGTGTAGCAACTGGTACGGAGCGGAACAGTTTGTTCGATATTTTTTTTATCATTAAGAAACTCGTCTAAGTTATAGTAACACTTATTAATTAATATAGTTTTGAGGGTCTAAATGTATATTTTATATCTTGCGCGCACAAATTTAGTCATTAAGTAATCTAAAATATCTAATCATTAATTATAATTAAATTAATTTAAATTCAATGTCATTTCATTGATAATAAAGTTTTAAAAAATATTACTATTAATTTATTATTAATTTACCACACCTAACTGATTGCTGCTGATTGGGATTGTCGGGCTCGCATTTGACAGACTTGCGCTCGGCGGCCCTCGCCGTGACGGGCCAGACGCAGGCACAGTCACCGGCGCAGGCACGGTCTCCCCAGGTTTGGGGTTTGGGGCAGGGGCGAGATAATCTCAGGAGTGCCCCCAATTCCTCTTAGTGCCCCCTCTCCCGGGGGTGTGTAGGTCTGCCCCGCTCCGGAGATGGGCCTCGTGGTGGAGGCGCCGTCTGTGCTTCGGCGTCACGCTCTCTTTGCCGTTGTGCGTCCATGGTGGCATCTCCTGCGGTGTTTTTATCCTCCCCCGGCGGGTGCGTGTAGACGTGGGTGTGGCTATGGATATACATCCTTTTTTCTACATAATAATAAAAATGGGTTGACCCTCTTCCCGCCGCACCCTCCCCCGCCCCCTGGAAGCCCGGCGGCCCGTCTTCCCACGTGCCCCCCCTCTTCATTGTTTTCACTCGTGCTCCACCGGTACCACCCCGACGCACCCTCGCCTCTCATGAAGCTGTACGGCTCCCATATCCTCGGCTCGTGGCTAGTTGGGGACGGGGATCAAAGAGAGGGGGGGCGCTCGCGTCCCATATGTACCGGCGTCGGGTTTCGGGTCGCTCTCCCTCCCTCCTGACTCTCCGGGAGAATCGGGGAGGCATACTCTTGGCATTGTTCCCCGCGCGGGACGCACTCGCCTTCAAGTTCTTGCGGCGACTCCCCGCTCAACATCCTCTCTAGTGCTCTCCGCCTTCTTCCCTCGAGGCAGCACTATGGGTGTATACCTCCCTTGGGTTTCCTGCCGCGGAACCAGCCATTGAGGCTGTCTGGGTCCGATGGAGGCTCCGTAAGTTCCCCTTCCCCTGTTGCGTAGGATATGATGCTCTCCACACTTTCCGCCTCTGTCTCCGTTAACTCCCCTGGCTCCCTCTGTTTATCCCGGTGTGGCGTTTCATCTTGCTCCGGGATGCCAGTCCAAAGAGGGATCAGGTCCTGCTCCTCAAACGCACCGTAGTCCTCAACTACAGCTCCTCTGTTCATCATTTTATTCGTTTATTTAACTAAATTGTGCTTGCAATGTGCTAATTTACTAAGACGTTTTCACAAATAAAGTGTATTAAATTGTTATTTCTAATACAGAAGTTCAATTTTCACTAAATATTTTAGGCCTTAGGTAGACTCGGTCGCCCGGTTGCGCCTTTTTTGGCGCAACCGGCGCAACCTTTGCATCATTGTTACTGCGCGACCGGCGCAACCGGGTCCCACTGTTAAAGTTTGATCGTTCTCCATGATGATGACGAGGTCCCCCATGACCCCGCCACCCAGTGACAGGGTCACTGGTGACCTCCGCAGTCTTTTTATATGAGCGCAACCGTGCGCTGTTTCTCATGGTTTTGCCACTTTCACTCGTCGGTTGCGCCGCCACCGGTTGCCCCATCGCCGGTGACACAGCCCGTGGCAGCTTCGCAACCAGCGACATGGCGCAACCTTAGCAACCTTTGCATCATTGTTACTGCGCGACCGGCGCAACCGGGTCCCACTGTTAAAGTTTGATCGTTCTCCATGATGATGACGAGGTCCCCCATGACCCCGCCACCCAGTGACAGGGTCACCGGTGACCTCCGCAGTCTTTTTATATGAGCGCAACCGTGCGCTGTTTCTCATGGTTTTGCCACTTTCACTCGTCGGTTGCGCCGCCACCGGTTGCCCCATCGCCGGTGACACAGCCCGTGGCAGCTTCGCAACCAGCGACATGGCGCAACCTTCGCAACCTTTGCATCATTGTTACTGCGCGACCGGCGCAACCGGGTCCCACTGTTAAAGTTTGATCGTTCTCCATGATGATGACGAGGTCCCTCATGACCCCGCCACCCAGTGACAGGGTCACCGGTGACCTCCGCAGTCTTTTTATATGAGCACAACTGGGCACTGTTTCTCATGGTTTCGCCATTTTCACTCGTCGGTTGCGCCGCCACCGGTTGCACCGTCGCCGGTAACACAGCCCGTGGCAGCTTCGCAACCAGCGACGTGGCTTCCGGTGATTGCGGATCTCTTCCACTGATAATAGGTATTATAGTTTTATAATCTTGCACCGTTCGCTCTCGTCGCGATTGTTAATATTTTCTCTCCAATTTCAAGGAAATCGTCCCGACACTAATCGTCCACAACGATTTCTCGCAGCGTTGTATTACTTATTGACATACCCGTCCTCCACTCGCACTCCATTCTCCTCAGCTCGTATTTAGGACATTCGGTTAGTTTAGTATGTGCAGGACTGTTTCAGGAGAATGTTCGTCACAAGTGCAGGACGGGTTGTCTTTGAGTTTAAATCTGTGTAGATACTCGTTAAGCCCGCAGCGCCCCGGAAACAGCTGAGTTCTAACTTTTCCCACTTCTAGTTTTCTCAGTATCCTGTATGCCGCTATAGGGTCTGGAAAGAATATTTTCGTTGTGGTTGCCGACGGGCTTGCCTCGTATCTCTCTTTCCATTCATTTTTTGTTTTGTTACGCATGATGCGCCTTGCATAGGAGAGTGGGAACGCGTCGTAAGCCGGAGCGGTTTTCGATTTGATAGCTGCCTCCTTGGCTAGCTCGTCAGCCCTTTCGTTTCCCACTATCCCTGCGTGTGCCTTTATCCAATACAAGTCGACCTCTATGCCATTATCTTGTATCATCCACTGGATGTCTGCTGCTATCGGGTTCTCCGTGCTTGGATCGCATAGTGCTTCAACTGCTGACATCGAGTCACTCAGACAGAGATTTAGACATGACTTTTCGACTCAAATATCTTCTAAAGTCATAGCTTTAATATATGTTTTAATAGTAGTGCTTTCGGCGGCTTAAAAACTCTGGCACTAGGGCTAGCTACTTAGTTACGAATTAACTTACTTTTTATTTTTTTATTAATGTTTACGAGATTTAAAAATATAATTGAAATTTGACTAAACTAGCATTAATAATACAAGTTAATTGAAATTATAATAAGTGGTAATAATCTGACACAACATTATTAATGTTATTTGTATTAATTAATGTAATTACTATGGCCGTTTTAATTGATAAGCTAAATAAAATTAAAATAAAGTGTAATTGGCTTAATCCGTTCTTATTATAATAATAAATAAATAAAATTCATAATTAAACTATACCTACACTTGACGACCATGTTTGGTAAAAATACATTTGTATAAAGATCGTACCACACACTATAATACTTATAAATTGTATTTTTTTCCAGCAATGTACACGGTGCAACTCCTATCCATTCATGCGCATAGTTTGCTTACTGCAAGTGCGCCGGAGTGCATTGCCCAGCTATTTCTGTCGCCAGGTGCGCTTTCAGGACCGAGCTGCTTTTATGGTGAACTTTTATTTTGGTCATACAGTGATGTAACGCCGTGTCTTGATTTACGTGGCGTCTTGATTGAATGACGTGGCGAGATTTATCAAACTACAATATATTTTTTATCAGCCCTGTTTGTACAAAAACTGTCCCACTGCTGGACACGGGCCATCTTCTCATTGTGAGAAGGGTAAGGCCATAGTCTACCACGCTGGCCAAGTGCGGGTTGGCAGACTTCACACAAATAAAAAATAGTGTTCAAATGTAGATCTATTTACTACAAAAAATAAGCGGCCAAGTATGTGCGCAAGATTTTATTCTACGATTTTCTCTAAAATACTAATATGCATATCCATGCTATATTACAGGAGCAAAGCCGCGGATAGACAGACAGACAGACATATAGGGTTCGAACTTTTCGAGTAGAAACGTTCGTTGGATGTCACGAAAAGCGTATTTTTTAATTTTTGAAGTTGTATTATTATTGTTACAAAATATATGGCCTATGACACTCGGGGAGTGAAGACAGATCTAACAACACCTCGCACATCAAGATCGGTCAAGCCGTGTAGGCTCATAGATACATATATACACACATACTCACATACATACAAACATACACTCAAAGCATAACCTTCCTTATAGCGCAGTCGGGTAAAAAAGACGTTCCGGCTCGGTCAACATAGTTGAACTATGTTGACCGAGTCGGAACGTCTTTTAACGTGCTGAAACTATCCGACGTGGTAGTAAAAGTGTTCAGTTACAATCTACAAGTACAGTGTCGCAGCAACAGATGCGAGACCGCGTTGGCATATAAAGATGAGTCTGGCGAGATACGCCGTGGCCACATCATTAGCGACGAAAAGATTTATATTTTGTAACTGTTTCTTTTTACTTATTTATACGTCTTTAGCGACGAATAGATTTATATTTTGTAACTGTTTCTTTTTATTTATTTATACGTCTTTAGCGACGAATAGATTTATATTTTTATTTAGATCTGGGTGGTACCTAGTGGTCTGCATGCGAGGGACTGGCAGCCTTCTAATTCTAATTCTAATTTGAAGTGGGGGCGATAAGACCTGCACCGACGTCCCGCTTGGGGTGTATTGTGCATTTCCCCCCGCCAGCCTACTCAAACCAGCCAAGCTCCTTAAAATAACGGAGCACAGCTTTGGGTCGCTGGCATAATTGTACCACCACTGTTGCGTCAGGTGTTTCATTGCAGAGCTGATTTTGACTTTGAGATTTTTCCAGAAGTCCCGATCTGTAGCAGTACAGTGCAGTAACACATGCTCTACAGTCTCGTTATCTAGAAGGCAGCCTCTGCACAAGGGGCTGTCTGTAGCTCCAATCTTGTGCAGGTGGTAGTTTAAGTCACAGTGACCTGTGATGATACCTATCATTTGTCGTAGGTCCGACCTGGATAGGCCAAGTAGCTTGTTAGTTATTTTCCTGTTTATTGATGGATAGATTTTTTTTGCGTGTTTACAGTCTATTGTTTTGTTCCATAGGTTTTGTTGTTCCTTCTCTGTGTGAAGACATAATAAATTTCGTGTTTCAGCCGCTGTCGGTTTGCATAGTTCCGCAACGTCTGCACATATTTCTTTTTTTGTACCTTCTTTGGCAAGTAAGTCTGCTTCGTTGTTTCCTTTACATGAACTATGGCTTTTCGTCCATTGGACTACGACTTTGTAAGTATTGGTTAGATGTTGTAGGACAGAGTGGCATTCGGCTACAACTCTAGACCTAGTAGTGGGCTTTCTAAGTGCATAGATAATTGCTGCGCTATCGGTAATAAATGTTAAAAGCTCTTTATTTCCTGTTGCACTGCGTTCCGCATCTCGTGCTAGTACCGCTCTAGCCGCTAGCAAGAGCCCCATCGCTTCTGCCTGCAGCACGGTTGTAGTTTTATTTAAGGCTTTGGAGTCTCTGATTTCGAGTTCTGGCGAATAGAAGCCACATCCTGCTCCTTTGTCATTTTTTGCACCGTCTGTGAAGACGTTTTTAGATTTGGCCCTAACTACCTCCGCTGAGGCATGTTCTTCTGTGACCAGCTCATAGCTCTTGTTATCCAAGTATGTGCTGGCCACTGAGTGGCCAGCACATACTGGCAGCCTTACATTAACATTGGTTAAGAATTAGACTTTTAACCCGACTGCGAAAGAAGGAGTGTTATGTTTTTCGAGCGTATGTATGTATGTATGTATGTATATTATGTATATTGTTTTTTGTAACTTCCAATGAACTTTTTCGTAATAAACAAGTGATTTTACTAGTTTTTTTTTTTCTAAAGAATGCGCAATAATCTTTTACAGCGATTGTACGCATACTTTCTCACAAAAAAAACGTACACTCAACAGTGCATTAAGCATAAAGAAATCGTAAGTAAGTTAGGCTGCAAAAACCTCTTTTCTGCAGTCGGGTATTTGTTTTTCTTTTAACATTGATATTTGTTATTTTATTATATTATGTCAATATATTTAGTATACGGCATATAATTAAGTATTTTTGTAATCCAATAAATGTTCTATGTAATTTTAACTGATTCTTTTTTATTTATTTATAGGTCTTTAGCGACGAATAGATTTATATTTTTATTTAACTGATTCTTTTTATTTATTTATACGTCTTTAGCGACGAAATGGTTTATATTTTTTCACTGATTTTTTTACCGACTTTCAAAAAGAATTTTCTCATTTCGACTATATGTTTTTTTTGGTATGTTTGTTCAGTGATTACTCCGCCAATTTATAAATGATTTTAATGATTCTTTTGTCTTTAGTAGGTGGTCCCATATTTTAACCTTAACCTAGGCGATATCTATTCACTTTAGTCTTAAAATTCGAAGATTTTAGTTCTCAGGTAAAGTAAACAAAACAGGTTACAACGCAGGAATAATAATTCCATTATCTACGATTATACGATACGATTCATACTTGCAACGCAGAATTGCATCTATATTCTAGTAAAAATAAATCCGTTTGTATGGAGTAGATCGCAGTATTTGCAACTGAGGGGATTCTTTAAAACTATGATCATAATGAAAATAACTAAAAATCATAGATCAACAATAATCCCCAATTTATAGACTAGCTGCGTTCCGCGGTTTCACTCGCGTAGTTTTAAAAAACGGTGATGATTATGATAATGATAAGTAGCTTATGTCCGTCTCCAGGTCGAAAGCTGTCTCTATACTAATTTTCATAACGATCGGTTCAGCCGTTTGAGCGTGTAAAGGTAACAAAATTAGCTTTTATAATATAATTATGAAATTGTGTCAAATGTATTTCAAAACACCAGTACATTCATTTAAATAACAATATACTTAGGTGTCTTTTATGTTGTCACAAATCTTATTTTTACTAGACTACTATGGTGTGTTTTCTCGCCAACAAAACGTCGAAAGCACTCACTGCACTAGTAAGCCACTGAGTGAGGTGCGGCGTTCTCGCCGCAGTTGAATGTAACAAAGTAGCTACGAGTGGCGTCTGCTCTCGTACGTAAGTACATACAGCTCAATGGTATAAAGGTGTCTTCTTTGTCGTCGCAAATATCTAGATCGAAGATATTGCTACGAGACTGCGCTCTCTACTCATGGCCGCTCGTTTTATGGCCCAACAATAACAACGCACCGACACTGAACTTGTCGTATTTATAAACCACACCCTACAACACTGTGCACTATTGCGTAATCTGTTACACGTAAATAGAATCGATCTTATCGATCATTGGCAACAGGATCGATATCAATTTTAGAATTGTATCGAGTTGACACTGACTTCAATCGATTAAATCGCAACGAGGTGACTAAGGGTTCAATTGATTAGTTTATTTGTAGTGATAGTTATAGTAAAAAAAAAACTTTAAAACCGACTCAAATTGCGCAATTTTGTTTTTAAAACAAACTACTGAACCTATTTTGATGAAAGTTGTTTGGGATCAATCTGAAAGTGTATAATTTCAAGTAAACAAATCTGTTTGTAAACGACGTCATGAGAAACAAACATAAAAGAAAAACAAAACAAAGTACAGCCGAATTGTTAACCTCCTTCTTTTAGAAGTCGGTAAAAATGGCAAATGCATCAGCCGCGTGAGTCGTAGAGTTAATAAAACATAAAACGCTAACGGCGCATATGAATATAGTCTTACCGAATTGCCTTATTGGTTACTTACGTTTCCGGTCCACATTCTTGATGCGTACCGCACAGGAGTGGAACTTCCCGCCGCCTTCTCTGTTTCCTGAGAACTACTATCTTAGATTTTTTTTACACAAACAATGAATATATAAATCATCTAGATCGACATGCTTCATCCTCTGCCATACTGTTGCTTACAATCAGGCTAGTTGTAGTCAAACGTAAATTTATTTCGTGTAAAAAAAGTTTAAAAAATTAAATTTAATACCCTTTGGACGTTTACAAATACTCGTTCGTTTCAACACAATAAATTAAATCAACCCAGATCATAAAACCATAAAGTAATTGTACAAATGTAAAGAGATATTTTATCCTCCCTAATTGCCGTACAAATTGGTACGGCAGATTGTAATCTGCGGCATTCTATCTGCCGTATTGAATAGTCACGCGATGCCCTATCGCGGGATCTTTTTGTGCCACCCCTATCTGTTACCACCCTAAAAAAATAAAACCTTGTTAAAAAAAATGCAACTTAATATATTTATTATCTTAGAGTAATAACAGGGGCCCAATTCAGTTATTCAAGACCGCTCCATAGCTGAACCATATGTGGAGCGTTTCCAGTCGGCCGCCATAGTTTTTTTGATTCAGTCACTTTTATGTCATACAATTGACACATTTGCTGAAACGTAACACGTCCTTCACTCGTTACTAAATCAAAAAATGATAGCATCCGACAGGAAATGCTTTGCACAAGGTTCAGTTACGGATCGGTTTTTAATAACTGAATTGCCCCCCAGTTAAGAGTGATAGTTTCACAAGGTTCAGTTACGAATCGGTTTTTAATAACTGAATTGCCCCCCAGTTAAGAGTGATAGTTTCCGTCAAAATTCCGTTCATAGGTGAAGCCAATAATTGTATTACTTTAAAAAGCTGAAAATAAAACCGACTTCAAAATACTTCAATCGTTTACTTGGACGACATTTTTTCAGTGATTTTGTTATAAAAAACCAAAGTACTGAACCGATTTTGATAAAATTTATATTCGACTATTTCTGAGGTATTATCTACCAAATAAAATAAGAACCATCAGAAACAATGCATATTTGGCGGAGTAATTACTTAACAAACTAAAAAAACATACAGTCGAATTGAGACCAAAAAGGAGGTCTCAATTCGACTGTATGTTTTTACAGGAAGTCCGTTAATATTTTTTTTAATAAATGGATATGTAGGATAATATAATTGTATAAAAAGACGAACATAATAAAAATGAAGCTACAATTGGTACATAAAAAATAATTAGTTCCATTAGACATGTACGGTTAAACAAATACCCAATGACAGCAAATTAAATCACAAATCTCACGCTCCTGTCAACGCCATAGAATAAATGATGTAACTTGTCTAACAGATGTGTCACTGTATTGAAAACTTGCATATTTTCAACTATGGCGAAGCCGATATATATGTACGTATGTTCGTCTATCCCGCTTAACTTCTGAACTACTTATAATACCTTCTAAGCCACACTCTTACATTTAAATTCAAGCCTTAACACTATATCCTTTCTATATATTTTTTATTGCGAATAGGTCCACGTTTGACCACCAACTCGCCTGTTGGAAAGCGATATATATATATATACCGTGGTTAGAGGGAGATATGTATATATATATATATATATACATATCTCCCTCTAACCACGGTCAATTGTGGCGTCAAAAGACCTCATGGTCTTTGACGTTCTGTCTACCTTATAAATGATAAGACGTGTCTATGTTTTAAATATTATAGTTAAAAAAACTGAAATAACCGACTTAAACATACGCAATTTCATTTATTTGGTTTGTTTCCTGTTATTTACTTATTTTGTTTTATAAACCAAAGTACCGAACTGATTTTGATAAAATTTATAAGGGACCACTTCTGAACTAAAGTATGACTACCAAATGAAGCAGGAATCATCAAAACCTATTCATAATTACCGAAATAAGCCCGTAACAAACATAAAGTCGCATTGAAAACCTCCTCCTTTTTGAAGTCGGTTAAAAATAAAAACAAAATACCCAACCGCATAAAAATGACTCATGTAGTGTAATTTACGTTTACGTTACGCATGATATGATATTGTGTGTACGTTTTTGTGAGAAAGTATGCACAAAGCGTCTCTATAATTTATTTAAAGTAACATTCTTTAGAATATTTTTTATTAAAACCACGAATATTTGTTACGAAAAAACACATTTTTTTTATGTTTACTAGAGTTGTATTATTATTATTATTACAAAAACAGGTAGCCTCTGGCACTCATGGAAAGAAAACGAATCTAACGACACGCTTATTATCAAAATCGATCAATCCGTTTAGGCTTTAGGAGGTAATGTAGAAACATAGATACATATATACATACAGACATACACACATACACTCGAAAAACATAACCCTCCTCCTTATGAAGTCGGGTAAAAAAGGATAAAATCAAGTTTCTTATAGATTCTCAACAGTTCTACAGTTTACGCGCTAAAATGATTTGGTTCCGTGCCAGATCGTATCGACAAGATGGCTACCACGTAATTTAGCCGATTTGTTGTCCAAACATGACGTAATTCAAGTGATTTATTACTTGTTACATGACGTCATTTGTCTCCCAAACTCCTGCGCGTGATTTTATATACATATTTACTTTGCCAAATGTGACAGTAAAGTGATTTTGTAGCGACTTTACACGATAGGTAACAATTCAATTTACTAGTAATTCTATGAACAATACATCTCGTGGGCATAAACTTTAAAAACGTAAAATCAAAAAAAAAAACAGCGCTAACATGCATCAAGCACATCCACGCGCCCTCACTGTTACACGCAATCTCAAGTTGGATGTCATATCTCTACAACCACTTGACCAATTCTGTTTATTTTTACGTCAAGTTGTAATAATTGTGTACTTAATCTACCTACCAAATATCATTAAAATCGGTTGGTAATTAGCGCCGCAATAAACTTCCCTTTTTTATGGGAACCACCCCTATCAAAAATCGCCGACGACAAAAAAAAACATAGAACCTATACGCCAAGTTTCATCAAAATTGGTTCAAAATTACGCCATGTACACGAGTACGAACATACAAACTCACAAATCACAAACAAACTGACAGACGAAAGAAAATTTTTCCAGTTGATGCGGAGACGCTTCGCTCGCTCGGTCAATAAGTCTTAAAATTGGCAAAATTGCAGGTTTTTCTTTAATGTAAATCTACAAATACTAAAAACTCGTCAAAGAGACAAGATTGCGTAAATAATTTTTGAATAAATGGAAAATTATTGTGCGAGATAAAATCTCCTTGTTGATTCTACAAAATAAGAAACGAAAGATGACAAGTGAACGTTTCGATGACAGGTGTTGTCATGTGACATAAACTTAAAATAGAGTAACCGGTTGTGTTGAAATCGCTTCAAATAAAGAAAATAGGTCTGTAACATTTACTTATTTGGAGTGCCTAGCATTTCAGGCTATCCCTATTGTTGAAATATGTTAAGTTACAAATATTCTTAGATATAACGCACATTTTGTTGACTAATTAGCCCTGATTCAGTGTTCATGTATTGTACTTCCGTACTCCTATGTCATGCATAGTAGTACGGAAGGCTCGGCGTGCGAGTGAAACTCGTACTTTACCGTATTTATTACATCCAAATTAACAGAAAACACCTATTCAGTTAATTCAACATTCTAATTTCAAACTTTATTGTCGAAGGTATCGTCTATGGATTAGGTAATCTAATCAGTTTTCTTTATATTTATTTATCAGCTTATTTATCTCTGAATCCTTTGACTAAAAATTATATTAGGCAACGTTACATAGTTGCCTATAATAGTTTCTCTTCTATAGCGCCATATCTAGTCTATAGTGTGCGTCTGATATGCGTCTGTAAGGGGGCGTACACACAGTAAAGTGCACATCGCGGCGCGCGGCCGACGCGTGCCGCGACTGCAATCATCTACCTAATTGACGATTTGATTTCTGCTGTACAGTGCATGCCAGTTCGGACGCTCCGAGTGTGAACGCCCTCAAACACAATGAATATTTGTATAATAAAGCTAAGGCTAAAGGCATCTTGTTATGCGTGGAAATATCTATCCCACCAAAAACATTTCATGTAAAATTGGTTGCCATGTGTCGCATTGTCATGCCACTTTCACTGACAAAAAGATATCAGATGAGATCTGACTGAATCTGAAGAGCCAAGCCGCTAACTCTACAAAATCTAAGGCTACAATACTTATCTCTGTAAACCTTAAATCTTGGTAAAAAAGCATGGCTTGGCCGTTTTCCGACGGTCAGTTACAAACATATGTCGCATAACATGTCGTACATGGACAAAGAAGATAAAGAAACTAAAAGTTCTGCTCTTGAATGTTGTATAATTGGAATAGTAATGTAATAGTTCCATGAAAGTGAAACGACCAAGCCATGCTTTTTGACCAAGATTTAAGGTTTACAGAGATAAGTATTGTAGCCTTAGATTTTGTAGAGTTAGCGGCTTGGCTCTTCAGATTCAGTCAGATCTCATCTGATATCTTTTTGTCAGTGAAAGTGGCATGACAATGCGACACATGGCAACCAATTTTACATGAAATGTTTTTGGTGGGATTTAATTTCTTTTTGTAAGAGACCCTGTAATTTCTGCAACGTTTTGTTTTAACGGAATGTATTTCCCTGTGCATCTGTTATCATTTCTTTAGCAGTACACTCTCTGTCATAGCCTGTTTTTCTTGTTGACTTATTACTTAAAATAGATGATAGCTGCTGTAACCTTCAATTCTGATGTGGCGCCATACTATAAGAGTCGGTTTCCAGATACACTCTTCAGCACAAGTATAAAGTTGCAAATCGTCCCAATATTCTACAACATAACGAACAATAGCACACCTTAACTTGCAACGCCACATCAAATACGGTCTTCTATAGATTGAGTAAATGTCAATGAATGGAAAAGGCATGAACCATTTCCAGGCATACTATGAACTGTAGTATAGACGATAGGGCCCTAGCCCTTCTCCCAAAGAAATTGTTTCGTTACTCATATTGTTCGTCTTATTTCCTTTTTATAGGAATACGTCCACTAAACCAACTTTAGATTTATTCTTGTATCCAGACTATTATTCAATAACTTAAATTCTTAACCTATAACCTAATACCCCTTCACTTACAAGATCGGTCCCGAAACCAAGCTTCTAAATAAGCTCTCGGTTGAAAGTATTATAATTTTCTGTGTAAATAAGTCCCTAAGCCTAAGTAAGTACTACCTAAAACAAACCAAGTCATCAATTAAAGTCGAATAACATACAAACCTATAACCTAATGTATATATATATAATACAAAATTACAAATCCATATTTACTAAACAAACATGAAACAACGAACGAAAACGATACTATTTATCCTTATACCAAACAAACCGTTATCATAAACGAGAACCAAATCAGAACGAACGAATACACAACACAGACCAACCATAAATACGGAATACTTTTGTGCTTCAGCGCAGCGTGTCGACTTCCAAAATTGATTTGCGACAGAGCGCGAGAAATGATACCGTGTGCTAACTTGAGGCGCACGCCATCTAGTATCGCCTTTTGAAACTAATTAGATAAACGATCCTCACTGAGTGGTAAAATTGTCGTATTTTAGATGTGAATCATATCTAAAGTACAAAAGCTAAATAAATGAAACTTTGTATGTTTTATAAATGTACTGTCTACTTTTTATCCTGAAAATTTGGGCTCTCTAGTATTATCCATATCGAAGTTATGTTGTGTTACAGAAATATAGACACACACACAAAATCACACTTTAAAAGGGTTGGAGGGTGAAAAATACAAATATCGTAATTTTTCTGTTGTTTATGTACTAATCGTAGTTTGCATACCAAATTTCAGCTTTCTGAAACTTCAGGAAGTACCCTATCTTTTTGATTACACTCAGGAGGTGTGCTCCCACAAATAAAGGGTTGGAGGGTGAAAAGTAATAATATCTTAATTTTTTCGTGGTTCATATGTAAATATTAGCTTACACACCAAATTTCAGCTTTCTAAGACTTCAGGAAGTACCTTATATTAATTATTGATGAGAATAACGTAATAGCCCCCAAATAAGGGTAGAGGGTGAAAAATACAAATATCATAATTTTTCTGTTGTTTATGTACCAATCGTCGTTTGCATACCAAATTACAGCTTTCTACTACTTCAGGAAGTACCCTGGAATATTGATGACGAGAACGGGATAACCCCAAATAACCCCAAATAGGGGTTGGAGGGTGAAAGTTACAAATATCTTAATTTTTCAGTTGTTTGTGTGCAAATTGTAGCCTACATACCAAATTTCAGCTTTCTAAGACTTCAGCAAGTACTTTATCTTTTTTATGATCATCAATTAATTTGTGCCAAATCGGCGTATTTTAGGTATTAATAAAATCGAAAGTATAAAAGCTAGATACATGAAACTTTTAACATTTTATTAGACCGTGGACCACTCTTGATCCTGAAAATTTGAACCCTCTAGTGTTATCGAGGCCGAAGCTATGAGGGTCTAAAAATCCGACGAATGTGTTCGAGAAAAGATAGTCCCGGCCGTACCCGCTGGCTCACATGGCGGGTGCACGGCCGTGCCCCCAGAGTTACGTTAGAAAACGTATGAATTCATCATCATCATCTCAGCCATAAGAAGTCGACTGCTGGATATAGGCCTCCATATTTCCAAAAATACCGATTGGAAGCGGCTTGCATCCAGCGTCTTCCCGCCACTTGTATGAGGTCATCTGTCCATCTCATGGCTGGTTTTCCTACGCTGCGCTTGCCGGTACGTGGTCTCCACTCGAGAACCTTTCGGTCCCATCGGTCATCAGTTCTACGTGCTATGTGCCCTGCCCACTGCCACTTAAACTTGCTAATCCAAAAAAAAAATGTAGGAATTAACACTTAACAATCATTTAACCCCTGACGCAAAACTAGGGTTTTATAAGTTTAATGTGTGAATCTATCTGAGGCATCCTAGCCCGCAAACGAATAAGCCGATTTCGTGGGTTCGATCCCCACTCAGGGCAAACATTTGTGAGATGAGCATGGATATTTGTTCTGTGTCTGGGTGTTTCTATGTATGATAAATATGTATTTACGAAAAAAAAAGTATATATGTAATAAGTATTCTATCAGCCATTTGGTTTCCATAGTACAAGCTTTGCTTAGTTTGGGCTAGATGGTGTTGTGCGAAAATGTCCTCCTCTTCGAATCTACTTTTTTTCAATAGAACATTAATATTGTCCCGCAGTGTACATCAGTAGATCTAATCCTCCGGGACGATCGCCGCACAGAAGGCGTGTACTTAATTTGTCCTGCATTGTTGCTCGGAGCGGCCCCTAAACGCACCGACACTGTAATAGGAGTTTCACATTGGCGTTGTTTTCACGTTACGTAAACAATATCGAGCGTGAATAGATAATTTATTGCTATTTATTGTTATTTCTATGAAGTATTTTTTTTTACAAATTTGTAACTACATTATAATATTTAACTGTAGGTGTGACTTAAATGACAATATTTCTTAATACATTATCCTATAATTTCTATTTTCAATGTTTCGTAGCAATCTATCTATTGAACTAGTTTTTATATTACTACTTAACTGCCTACTACTACTATTATATTACTATTTTGATGTGCTAGGTGTCGTTAGATTTGTCTTTACTTCCCAAGTGTCATAGTCTATATTTTATGTAATTATTATATTATGAAAACTGAGAAGTTTGATTTTTCTCTCTGCAGCAAAATACTATGGATCTGCGTATATGATTTTAATTTCAACTCGATACCTTCATGCGTTCCCGAGATACAGGTCTTGACAGACTGACAGAAGGACAGACGGACAACAAAGTGATGACTTAAGGGTTCCGTTTTTCCTTTTGAGGTACGGAACCCTAAAAATACATATTAATATATTTATTATATAGTATTTAATTGATTTTATTTTTATTAGTAAACTGTACTTGTGAGTTTCCACTCAGTTATATTGGAAATAAACCTTGAGCCACTCAAACCGCTGCGTCCACCACGCACCAGTGTGAAAGGGCCGCACTGGCGACATACGCTCCCCGCGCCGTTTAATTAATTGTCCATTCTCGGGGTAGTGCTAACACGCTGCTAACTGGTGCTGATTTACCTATTATTGCGATCATTTATTTTATTGACTGGCTTCGTAGCTTATTGGGTGGTATATCTGCCTGCTGAGATTTAGGTCGTGGGTTCGATCCCCATCCAGGGCAAACATTTGTGTGATAAGCATGGATGTTTGTTCTGTGTCTGGGTGTTTCTATGTATCATAAGTATGTAGCTATTTACAAAAAAAGTACATATGTATTATATCAGCCATCTAGTTTCCATAGTACAAGCTTTGCTTAGTTTGGTCTAGATGGTGTAGTGTGAAATGTCCACCAATATTTAATTATTTATTACTTTTTTTTTATTGTGAACTTGTTTAGGCGCGCTGAGCACTATTTTTAATAGCTGTTGAATGAAACTGAGCCGTCACGTTCGGCTATGTAACGCTCGATCGGGTAAAGTCGGCTTAAGTAGACTAAGGGAGAGAGATATAGCTAACACGTGACTGTTATTTCTATACTTCGTATTATTGACGTCGCCTTGATGAAGTGTTCAGTTCTGTCACGTGATCCAATTATTTCTAAATTATTAATTGTTTTTAACCGATTTCAAAATAAGGAGGTTATAAATTCGACCTGTATGTTTGTAATATTGTCAGAATTGCACAATTTTTGTATGTGTTAGTCTATACTATGTGTGCCAAATTTCATAAGTGTATGTATGTTTGTCCACGCATTATGCATAAACTAGAAGTCGTATTTCAAAAATTCTTTTGTTTATTGAATAAAGTATGTTTCAACTTAGGAGTCACTGTACGTTTTATCAAAATCAGTTCAGTAGTTTTCAAGGTATGAGCTTTTGAACACTCACTTCGTTCATCGCAACTGCAGAGCAGTATCTACACCTTATATTTCAATTGTTTGATAGACAGTGACATGAGCGGTGATGAGCTTTGACGACCGTTTTTAACCAACTTCAATTTATTTTTATTAAAAATGAAAAAATAAAAGTAATTTAAAAAAATTAAACCGACTTCAAACTGAAACGAAAGAAATTACTCGAATGAAACTGACTGAACTGAACTGAACTGAACTGACCTTAGGACCTAACACCAAAACTACACAACTCAAAAAAAAAAATTGTTGGTGTACGTACCTACTTAGGTATATAGACGCCCAGTTTTGCTTTTATCCGAGTTATTTCTTTCTTTTCAGTTTGAAGTCGGTAATTTTTTTTTAATTACTTTTATTTACCAACAATGTTTTTCATCGGTGATGATAAAGCTAGTTGCCAAAAAGCTACTTAGTTTCGAGCATTACCTCAAAGTAGCGTGTCTGACAATATTCTAACGGATATATTTCGGCGAATGTGCGCAAGAGCTTCACGACCTTATTACACCTTCCCCATTCCACAACAGGACAAGCAGAAAGTCGGAACATTACCATCAACTTCTCATTAAAATGCTTAAAATCGTACGCAACAATTTGAATTCACATTATTAATGCGCACTGTACAGAAGTGAAACTCCCTGTCACCTTTTCAGTTTCTTGATAACAAACATTTCTTGCAACAAACTTTTGTTGTAAATAGTCTCGCCGACCACGTCACAGGTAAACAATCTATTACCCAAGATTCTTATAAACTATAGCTTGTCTGTCTATATTATATATAATATATAGGATTCATTTCGGGGAGTGTGCGCAAGAGTTTCAAGACCTAATTCTACCCTCCCCATTTCACTACAGGACTAGCAGAATGTCGGCGCATTGCCACCCATTTATCATTGAAATGCCAAAAATCTGTCAAAAATCTACTCAGCGATATCAGTCAACGTTCTTGAATGCACAGGAATGGAATTCTTTGCCGCCATCTCAGTTTCCTGAGAACTACATTCTTGGTCTGGCCGAGGATGGAGCTCGTTGATCTAGAAGAGATCAACGAGCTCCATCCTTGGCCAGACCGTCGTTTAACATCAGGCGAGTTGGTCAACCGTAGATCTAACTTGCATAAAAAAATTATCAGTATATTATTATGATACAATGACCCTTTTATAAGGCGTTGAAATCACTACATTACCATGCCAAACACTTATCTCCACAAAATAATCACATTTACTGTCACCAAATATCAGAATTGAGCTGTAGTCAGACGCCAACCCAGCCAACCATAAAATACGATTTCGTCACCAAGTCTCGTATTTCCGAGACGTACACAAAGCTCGAACCAATTCACACCAGTTTCAGATCAGTGTGTTAGTGAGTCAGAACGCCCACACACGTACTGTGGGAAAATGACAATTGTATAATATTAGTTACAGTTATTTCAAGTCACGACATCACACAGCCTTTGCTTGTGTGCGTGCTGTGTTTGTGTATGTGTGTGGCGCCTGTACGCTCCATCCCACACACACACACAATCGCGATGAGAATAATTAATTGAAAAAAAACTTTTGCGTCACATAAAATTTATACCTTAAATTTAATAATAAGTTCTTTGTTTGAACTTGGTAAATAAGCTTATTTCTAAAACAATGTGACAATAACATACACTAGCCAGTACAAACTCCTGTAAAGGTGCTCCCTCACCGGGCGCATTCACGTGTAATGTAACGTTACATTACATCGATGAGGGAGGAAAACTGCGCATTACAATGCGCACCTTGTAATGATACAATGAAATTGCAACACTATTAGTGTTTTATTACTAATTAATACTAATTGCAAAAATGTGAAGAAAAAAAACATGGAAAAAAACTTGGGCCCTTGTTTTGATTCTTTCTAAAATATCCAAACCGCCTGTATTTCGCCGGTTTTGAAATAATTCATGACACCAATATCGTTTCTTCTTTTTTTTTACGCAAATGACAATATCGTATTAATATTGCCGCACTTAGCACAACGACCGCTTCGTCTGACATTATGGAATCAACTAAATCACACAAGAATACTCGGCTCGCAAAGTCAAATCTATTATGTTACATTACACGCGCATGCTCATCAGTCAGGGAGGTATTATTGTAATGTAATGCGCAAAGTCGAATCGAACATTTATAATGTTACATTACACGTGCCCGGTGAGGGAGCACCTTAAAAAAAATGTCTGTAAATAAAGATACTTTGAAATTGAATATCGCGATGTGTATGTATACTAACGCTACACGTGTACTACATATAAAGTATCGCGCGCGATTATCAATTGCAGCAAATATATTCTTGTCATATCACAAGCTGCATTGTTTTTAGATATTTTAGATTTTCCTGGAAAAACTGGGCGGATAGTATTTCTACGCTACGGTATTTGTGCGTGAAAACATTTGCCGTTAAAAAAAATAAATAAGAAGCGTATATTTATTTATAGGGTTACCTACATAAGTAAACATATACCGTCTCATAAACGCTGAATAAGCGCATTTTAGTTAAACAGTGTTTTGTTCCATTTTCGCGCGTGACAGAAAGTGACAAGTCCTTATTCAGTGAATAAGATTTTAACACGCGTTTATAAGTAAGAAGACGGATAAATATTGAGTGTATCATTAGGTGTGGTCCCATTTGGCACCGGTTCACTAGCTCACCTTTGACTACACTTTGTTGCGACGGATTTATGGGATCAACTACAGACTGACCCATCGCGTTCCAACCTTTATTTAAATAGAATAGACGGCCAAAAAACAAGCAGCAAGAGACTATAGATCTGCGTATATGGTTTTAATTTCAACACGATACCTTCACGCGTTCCCGAGATACAGGTCTTGACACCCGGACGGACGGACAGACAGACAAACAGATGGACAACAAAGTGATTCTATAAGGGTTCCGTTTTTTCCTTTTGAGGTACGGAATCCTAAAAAGGAGATTATTTTATGTTTGTAACCGCATAACTCCATCATCTTTAAGCCGATTTGAAAAAAACATTTTTGTTCGAAAGGATATACTTTCAAATTGGTTCCAATAGAAATTTTAGTGGTTTGGTTTTTGAAACAAAATTGCGCATTTTGAGGTCGATTTTTTCAGTTCGTTAAACTATAATTATATCGGTTCAATATAATTATGTACATTCAGACAATATGTCTAAGCGCACACAGCTGTGACTGTGGCAGGTGGACGACACTTGGCACTCATGGCAGCGCCGACCGGCGTGCCAACCTCTGACTGCATCGGACCGCGCCGATATAGAATCCGCATCGTAATTCGATGAATGGAAAATCAAATGACATACCTAACCTATACTTCTTTTTTTTTATCGGACCCCTCGATTAGCGATTTGCCAGTGTCAAGTATTGAAATATTTTCAAGTTTCTTGAATAATACAAGTTATATAATGTTCTAGTCACAGTATAAGTCACGTCATTTTCAAATTTAAGTTTTTCCTCAGTAAAGTGATGGCGACTTTACTAAAAGCTTCTATGGAGTTTTGCCGAGAACGTAAAATCACATGTTTCACTGCTTCATTTCACTTGCCCACACTCACGCACTTGATCGAACATTTAATGAAAAAAACACCACCATTTTTGTAGCATTAATGTTCAAAATAACACAAGTTTAGGAAAATAAAACAAAACAACAACATGTTACTAAGACGTTCCCGCCAAAAAACCAACCTATACTTTGTTTTTTATCTGTAATGGATATTGGACTCGTGCATTTAATATATTTGCCATTATCTAAATTTATATAATACTTGTAGCTTAAATATTATAGTTAAAGAACTGAAAAAACAAACTTCAAAATACGCAATTCCTATACTAGAATGACGTTATTTAAGTTATATAAAAAAATTTTAGTACTGAACAGTTGATAAAATTTATATAGGACCTCTGAGGACTCCTCTGGAGTATTACCTACCAATCAAAAAAATAATCATCGAAAACAATTCATTATTGGCGGAGTAACATACAAATAACAATACAAAAAAACACACAGTCGAATTGAAAACCTCCTTATTTTTGAAAGTTGGTTAAAAACTGAAAAACCTACTTCAAATTGCGCAATCTCAAAATCGTTTATGTAGGTGGTAATCAGACGGTACCAAAAATGTGGCACGCAAGGTTTTCATATAAATAATAATAATAATAAGCTTCTCCGGCGCCAATATGCGGTGCCACTATGGGGGGCCCATTCAGTGGGTGGCGAGTCATCACCTGCCTCGACATTTTTGTATGATGAGACGAAATTGGCAGGTGCCGTTATCTCATTCTGATGCTCCCACACAGAAGTACTTTATCTTACTCACTGTGTGGGAGCATCAGCCAATAAACTAGTTTTATAAGTCATAACCATTTCATTGCAATAGCCCCGATTTGTCAAATTCCATATTGTACAATAGTTCCACCATCCATCCACATATCAAAACACTGTATTTCTTATATTATATTATGTAAAGGGCCTCTCAGTGTTGGCTTCGGCTCCACTGATGCCCATCAAAGGTCCGGGCTGCGACCCGAGATTTCAGTCAAATTTCAGATTTCAGTAAATAAAAATCTTTATTTCGATTTACATTAGGTAGGTTGAACGTAACTCCCCAGTACTTTCATATCTCAACTAACAATTATTGACCGAGCGAGCGAAGCGTCTCTGCATAAACTGTAAAAAAATTCTTTCGTCTATCAGTTTGTTTCTATTTGTAGTTTGTTGTGTATCTGGGCACGAAAATCTCTGATGCAATACATCAGGCTGGGGATCGTCAGAGATGGAAAGAGATTTGTCGTCATCTGCCACACCAGGGTCGGGAGCATCACGACGCTAAGCAGTGAGCAAACGAATAGAGGAGGAGGAGGATCAGTTTGTTTGTGAGTTTTTATGTTCGTACTCGCGTACAGGGCGTAATTTTGAACCGATTTTGATGAAACTTGGCGTATTGAATCTATGGTTTTTTTTGTCTTCGGCGATTTTTGATTTGAGGGGTGGTTCCCATAAAAAGAGAAGTTTTTTTTTAATAATAATGTTTTATTCAATAATAGAGGAAATAACAAGAGATCTTACATTTATATGACTTATTCTAGGTATATAAATATTATACATTTGTAAAAATTCTGTAGGTCCACAAGCATGATACATTAACTATAGTATAATAATGATATTTGGTAGGTAGATAAAATACACAATTATTACAACTTGTGGTAAAAATGAACTGAATTGGTCAAGTGGTTGTCGAGATATGACAACCGACTTGAGATTGCGTGTAACAGTGAGGGCGCGTGGATGTGCTAAGCTAACTTTATGTAGGTATTATGTACAGATGACCCAAGGTGAGCTGCAAATAAGCTCTCTCGCGAGGTCTACTGTTCGTAGAGCTACTACTTGTGTTTTATTTTGTCACAAACCTTATTTTTACTTTACTATTATGTTCTATATTCCAGAAGTTTCCAGCAGCCTACAAGTTTCCGTCAACCTAATCGGGATACCGTCTGACTTGCGATCCGCAGGTCCTGGGTTCGAATCCCACGGCACGCACCTCTGTCTTTTCGAAACCATGTGCGCATTGTTGATTGCCACCAACTTCAAACGGTGAAGGAAAACATCGTAAGGAAATTTACATACATGTCTGAGAGTTCTCATTGTTCTTAATGATGTGTGAAGTCTGCCAACCCATACTTAACCAACATGATAGACTAAGACCTTACCTTTCTTACAATGAGAAGATGGCAGCCGCGCTCAGCAGTGGGACAGTTTATACAAACAGGGCTAAAAAAATAAAATAAAAAGATGTGACTATGTTCTGATGTTCTATATTATTTCAGCGCTAGCTTAGCGCACTTTGGAAAATACTCGTGGAAAGGCAGGGCTATTCACTACTTTACTAAATTACTATCATAATGTGAAACGGTCCTATTCACAAGTTCGATGCTCCCTGCAAGTAAACCAAAAAATATGAGTAAACCATACAAATAGTTATGAAAGCAAGATAAATGAAATTATACAACACAAGTAACGCAAAATAACGTAAACAGACATCAAGACTCACTACGAAAATATTCTATTGACGAAAATATTCACATGTGCCGAAAACTGACAAGGACGGAGATAATACTGAAAGAATTCCTCTTACGATAGAGCGGGACGTAAATAGTGCATCGCGGACCATTTCAGGCGAAGCTTTACTTTGATTCATGATTGAAATGTCTTGAACTCGTGTAGATTTGTTGAAGAGAATTGAACGTTATTGCAAAGGAGTAAAGTAGATATTTATTGTAGGTCTTAACGTTGAGTTATTTCTAGGTTTTTCACGCGCTGATTTTTTTAACCGCCAAAAGTTTGTAGTACAATATAAATATTGCATCACGGAAGCTGTAGATTCGCCGTTTTCGAAGTTTGAATTTTTGTAATGGCAACGAATGAAAAGAAAACAAAACTGTATTCGATTTTTAAATCCAATTTTGGAGTTCTGATTCAACCTTTTTTATAATATTGTAAAATATATTTGTTGTTTTCAAAATTCGATTTTATTTATTGGCAACGTAGAAAAGAAAACAACTAGTGTTCGATTTTCAAACTCAATTTACAAGTTCTGACTCAACTTTTTGTCTAATTAGAAAATAGAATGAGTTGAAACTATGCAGGTAAAAAGAAGAAATCAACATAACATAGTGCCATTTTCGACATTGAGCTGTATTAACAATATGGTAAAGTTGATTTTGGAACGGTTACAAAGGTGTTGGTTATTATTAGCGTTGTTGCAGAATGCGACCGGCTTATTTGGTGAGAAGAGACGAAAAATGTTCGCCGTGTAGTTTAGCAGCAGATGTTTTTTTTTAAAGATATTAGGAAGTATTTAAAAATAATCGGCCAAGTGCGAGTCGGACTCGCGCACGAAGGGTTCCGTACTATCATCTATAATACTACAAAGTTTAGTTCTGTTTATAAAATAACGAGAAATCAACGAAATTCCAAGTAGTAAATTGCAAACTTATAGGTAGGCTTTCGATACACATCCGGGCAGCATGACGACGCTCGCGCGCATACGCGCGGCTATGGCTCGCTCCGCGATGTTACCTCCCCCGCTACCCGCGCGGCGCGGCTCTCGCACCGCGTTTAGATGCACGGATTATTTTCATTTTGTGAGTTTTTATGTATTAGATTAGGTATTTATTTTTATAGTTAATATATTTCTAAATATTTACTTACAAATATTCAAGTTACTACCTGTTAATTAAGATCGAGTAAAAATTGCTTAAAAATTACGTTTGTTGTATGGGAGCCCCCCTTTAATATTAACTTTATTGTTATTTAATTATTTATTTTGAAAGGTAACATACAAGTTAATATTCTGTGAAAATCTGAAGCGTCTACCTGTTGCCGTTTTTAATATTGAGCAAAAAAATACGAAAAAAACACGTTTATTGTATGGGGACCCCCCTTAATATATTTTTTTTTTTTAATTTTTAGTATTTGTTGTTATAGCGGCAACGGAAATACATCATTTGTGAAAATTTCAGCTTTCTAGCTATCACGGTTTATGAGATACAGCCTGGAGACAGACAGACAGACAGACAGACAGACAGACAGACAGCGAAGTCTTAGTAATAGGGTCCCGTTTTTACCCTTTGGGTACGGAACCCTAAAAACTAATATTCATTTGTTGTCCGTAATCCAATTACCTACGTCGCCCATTCGGTTCCAATATCCCTATTACATAAAATTACTTTTAACTCGACTGTGCAAGAAGAAAGGTTATGTTTATGTATGTATACGGGTGTATGTAGGTATATTTCTATATTCTTTATATATTATCACGTACAGTCAAAACAGGTTTTGAGAAGTGACGTTAGATTTGCCTTTAATTTCCGAGTATCATAGGCTATTTTTTAGAGTTCCGTACCTCAAAAGGAAAAAACGGAACACTTATAGGATCACTTTGTTGTCCGTCTGTCCGTCTGTCCGTCCGTCCGTCTGTCAAGACCTGTATCTCGGGAACGCGTGAAGGTATTGAGTTGAAATTAAAACCATATCGTAGATCCATAGTCTCTTGTTGCAGAGAAAAATCTAATTTCTCGGTTTTCATCAAAAAAAGTTACAACCGAATATGTCACAAAAAACGCATATTTCGACAGGGCTTCACGTATCATGTGGTATCTTATGAAAGAGCTTCATTAGCACAAGCTAAAATAGGTTTTTAATTATTTTTACGATGTATATTTTGCGGTTTATGAAGGAAAATATAAAAAATATATAATTTCCCCTTTTTATCAACTAATTTGTACGGAACCCTCGGGGGCAAGTCTGACTCGTACTTGTCCGGTTTTTGTTTATTAGTGTATGTGTAGTTTGTATAATGTTTTGTTGTAGTTAATATAGATACGTTCCTGTTAAAAAAAAAAACGTTAAACATTTGTGAATTGAGTCACGGAAAGTAAATTAATAATTTTATAAATAACGCATATTTTCGTCGTTTTCAACAGACTCCCAAAATGATGGAGGTACTCAATTCGAGGTCTTGTTTTTGATGGTTCTGTTTTGTTTGGTAGGTGGTCGCATATAAATTTTATCAAAATCGGTTCAGTACAATGGTTTTTATAACAAAATAATTGAAAAAATGTCATCCAAGTAAACGGATTGCGTATTTAGAAGTCGTTTTTTTTTTGTAGTTTTTTAAACTATAATTGTTATTTTTCAACTTTAATCACTCATGCCTTGAACAAACACTTGGATTTTATGTAGGTATAGTTCTGCTGTGAACATGTTTATTATTTAGTCAGCTGCCAAGACTGTGTCGAGACACGCATATTGTAGGGTTCCGTAGCTAATTCTGTAATTATTGTTTGCGAGTATTGTTTGCTTAGAATATTTTGCAAAAAGATCAAAAACCTCTGTACCATAACCACTTAAGTGTTTCACATAAGCGTCGCTTTATCTCGAAAAGTTGTAACCAAAGATAGAGTAGTAGTGTTCAAAATAATTTTCATTGTTTTTTTTTTTTTTTTTTTAAGTGAAAACTTCTTTAGCGGCGTTGTGCATTTTTGGCATGGGTAAAAAAAATTAAACTCACGTCAGATCGTAAGACGGACAGTCAGAAACCTATTCTAACGTTCTGCATTTAAAGTTCATTATTGTATGTATAAGTTTGTCCTTCTAGCATGACGTAATTATTTTAGTCGGAAACCTAGGTATTCTAACGTTTTGCATTTAAAGTTCATTATTGTATGTACAAGTTTGTCCTTCTAGCATTACGTCATTTCTTTGCGCCGAATGCTTATTTTCGACACATGCACGAAAGACTCGTTAGCTTAATAGGTTAGAGCACCGATATAAATTTCAATTTGTCAATCGGAGGGCGGAGGTTCAAATCCTTCACGAGTCAGTCTTTTTGCTATTTTATTTTTTAGTTTTCACTTCTGCCGGCACTCCCGGAGTGCAACTCGTTGTTTTTTTATTTATTTGGTCGATCAATTTAACCACGATAAAAATGTGGCCTCAAACGACCTCATGGTCTTTGATTCTCTGCCTACTCCGTAAAGAGGAAATAGACGCTTTATCTAGGTATAACTTATGATAGTAAAATGGCTGTGACATACGGACTATTACGGACAGACAGACAGACAGGCGGGCATGATAAATTTATAAGAGTTTCTCGTAGTTACTGCGGAACCCTAAAAACCATGGTCGCATGTATTATAGTTTTATTATGTGAATAAATTGTCACACTTATCGCTTACGTCAAATCTGAATTATGTTTAATATTTTAATTCCCAGGATAGAAACAATGCTTTTTATTATTATCAATAAAGCTATGTTATGAATGCATTCTTTAACATTAGGTGGTCGTAACAAGTCTAGAACAAAATATTAATATTTTAAGTTAAAAAAATATATTAATTCCTTTTTAAGGTAAGTGAGTATTTTGTTATTTTGCGTAAAAATAATTAATTTTTAGATATGTATCGTATTGTTTCTAGAAATTTATGTTTTTCAAGTATGTGTGTTAACCGATTTTGAAGTGTGATTTAGGTGTTTTTTTTTAATTGTTTTTGGACCCGCTTAGAGCATTTTTTTTTGTCAAGTATCAAGATTTCTTGAATAAAACAACAATCTAAGTCACATATTATACAGCCATTTTCAAATTCGTGTCGTGCTTCAGTAAAGTGGTGGCGATTTACTGGAAGCTTTGCTGACAACGTGAAAAGGCCACATTTCGCCGCCTTATTTCACTTGCCCACACTCACGCACTTGATCAAATACTTAATGAATAAATCATTATCATATTAATAGCGTTAATAAGTACTCAAAATAACATAAGTTTAGGAATATAAGATTAAAGACAACATGTTTGACATTGTAATGTTTGGTGTACAATAAAGATATATTTATTTATTTATGTTTCCATATATATATTTGTTCCGGTACAGATGTATCCAGCAGGTCAGCATCCCATCTATCCTTACACAGAAGAAGACAGACGTATAGTCCTAGCGAACGCGGAAACGAGAGAGGAACAATTGCAAGAAGACGTGGAAGCTATTATTCAGTGGGTTCAGAAACAGCCGCATTTAGCTGAGGCCGGTATTGGTATGTATTTTATTTTATATCGATGAACGCCGGCTGCACGCACGAAAAAGCATGACTCATTGTCACGCCTGAGCCGAGCGTGCAAGCGAGAGCGCGGAACAAGCGATAGAGAGGCACGATCGGCCTAAGCGTTCGACTTGTGACGCATCTATCATGACGTTATCACGTATAATTATCGTCCGTAAACCGACTTTACAGAAAACATTTTTTTTTTTAAATCTTCAAATAAACAGATAGTACTTTATAAAGAACCCTAACATATAAATAAAATAGAATAATAGCTATAACTTAGACTGCGAGTTGACTCTAGCTAAGTGAATCAGTTTTGCATTTTAAGTGCCCTGTCCAATGCCACATCAACTTGCTAAACCGCTGTGCTATGTCGGTGTCTTTCGTTCAGATTCGATCTCACACTTCGAGCATAGCCCTCCTCTTAAAAGGTGATCATTTACTTTACTTTTGTAATTGTAATAAATATTGTAACAATTTTTAGAGCCACACGCTGCGCTATCCCACCTCCTCACGTCAAAAGGCTCCGTAGAGAAAGCGAAGCAGAGAATCGACTCCTTCTACAAAGAAAGAGCGAGAAGTACCCAAGACATGGCGGATAGATTGAAACTTCTGAAGGAGCAGTACAGACCTGTGTGGAATACTCAGTGAGTATATTAACTTCATTGCCATTAAAATCAATCGATACTATGGTCAAACGTCGGACACCCCAAACAAATTGTGCTATTCAGTGATACATGTCCAAGTTCTTTAATAAACAAATCTATCTATATCTATCTATACAAATATAATAAGACTGTAACGGGTCAAAATCTGTACATTTATGGCCTTACCGAAAAACGTGTCAACTTCTTGCTGACATGTAATGACACTTGCGGAAAGAAGACAGTAAAGTTAAGTACCGTTTTTCGGTAAGGCCGTAAATATTTTGATTGGAGGATGCATTACTATCGATATAGAAGGCAAAAAAGCTATTTTTGAATTTTTTGTCTGTCTGTCTGTCTGTCTGTACGGTGTGTCCGATGGGCGCTGAAACTACTGGATGGATTAGGACGAAATTTGGCAGGATTACTACTTATACTATGTAAAAGGATCTGGCATACTTTTTATCCCGAAATTTTTTACAGTTCCTGTGGGATACACTAATCATTAACAACACAATGGATCACAGCATTATTGATTTACAGCGCAGCTAGTAAATAAATAAAAACTTTATTAAAATAATAAGTTTATTTTGTTAAATAAATAACAGTTAACAATACAAATCCGTCTGTAAAGGGAACCACTGCATACTTTTACCCTTTTTAAATAAAAAATAATTTAATTTATTTTTAAATAAATCAAAAATTTCAGACGTTAAAAACAATTTATAAAATTGCAAAATATATACACCTATTCATATAAGTTTCGTTAAGATTAGTTGAAAAATACAACCAATTAGGTGAATAAGTACAAACAAATATCCTAGCAGAAAAAAAATTAGTCAATTGAGTCAGAGTAAATAAATATGTAAATATTGGAAGACACGTTCACACAACATCTTCTAGCCCCAAACTAAGCCATGCTTGTACTGTGGGAACCAGGTGGCTGATAGAATACATATCATCATCATCATCATCTTAGCCATAAGAAGTCCACTGCTGGACATAGGCCTCCCCCATGGATTTTCAAAAAGACCGATTGGAAGCGGCTTGCATCCAGCGTCTTCCCGCCACTTATATGAGGTCATCTGTCCATCTCGTGGCTGGTCTTCCTACACTGCGCTTGCCGGTACGGATACATAAGTATATACGTTTTGTTTTGTAAATAAATTACCTAAGATATACAAATATAAACATCCAGACACAGAAAAAACATCCATGCTCAGCAGAAATGTTTGCCCTGTGTAGGGATCGAACCCACGGCCCACAGCTCAAAAGGCACACTGTCCTGAGTCCTTTGTTCGGTTCGCTCACTCGGTCAATATTGACTATATTGGCCGGCAAGCGTAAGAAGACCAGCTAGCAAGTAGACAGACGACCTCATAGATCGACCTCCTAACAGACATATGACCTCATAGAGATATGATGAGTTAGGAAATTGTTATTTTATAATAATTATGATTGTTTCCAGTATTATTGCTCCAGCGCCGAAACTATATAACGGGTCCCGCGTTCAATTCATGAAAGTCTACGATTGGGATAATTATACAACAGAAGAATTATTGATAAATGTAGCCATGGTAAGTATTTTCATTTAAGAGAAGTGTTTTAGTGCTATCTCCCATACAAATACCACACCGTCGCTTAACATCAGGCGAGTTGGTAGCCAATCGTAGATCTATAATGTAAAAAAAAAAAATAGGGGGAAAACTCTTTCCTACCCATGAACATTAACCGATTTAAATGATTCATTTTTTATCTGATTTAAATTATAAATGTTTGTTTGTTTTTCTCAAACGTTTTAATTTCGAATATCCTATATTCGTAAATTATAGGGCCGTATAAGGAAGCTCAAGGTCACGCAACGAACTATGAAGAGGGCTATGCTCGGAGTCTCTCGAATCAGAAATGAAGATACGTAGACGTACAAAAATCACTGACATAGCACATCGGATTAGCAAGTTGAAGTAGTAGTGGGCAGGGCACATAACACATAGAACTGATGGTCGATGGGGCCGAAAATTTCTCGAGTGGAGACCGCGAACCGGTAAGCACAGCGTAGGAAGACCTGCCACGAGATGGACAGATGACCTCATACAGAAGTCTTAGTAATAGGGTCCCGTTTTTACCCTTTGGGTACGGAACCCTAAAAAAGAATCATCAAAAACAATTAATAATTGGCGAAATAATCATGTAACAAACATACAAATAAAACATACAGTCGAGTTGAGAAACTCTTTCTTTTTGGAAGTCGGTAAAAAAAGACGGGGTAGGAAAACAATTTTCGCCTGTTGTATGAAAAACGCGTTATGTTTTGCCAGCAAAATATCGCACGACAACGCGGGTTATAATTTTTATCAAAATCGGTTCAGTGTTAAAAACTATAGCCCTCAGTCGGTTTTTTAGTTTTTTAAACTATAACTAAATATAAACTGCATTAATGATATATTGTGCCTGAGTGTTTTAGTCAAAATAAGACATTCTTAGTTATGTAAAAAAGAAAAAAGAAAAAAACTACTTTGCGAAATATGCCAACTGCTACCAAATATAATACTTATGAAGTTTTTCTCACAAGTATATTATTTCCTTGTTTTTTTTTTGTTGTTTCCTAGTAATTGTTGCAAATGGCAATGAGTATTGTTTTTGAATTTTGTTATTTACCATGGCCCCCTCTACCTTTACAAGGTTGAGGTGACGTTTACTAAGCTGAATGGAGTTTTTTTTTAATGTAGAAATAGGTTCGCGCTTGACCGCCAACTCGCCTGATGTTAAGCGACGTTGCGTCTATTAAACTCATGAATTGCTTTTACACATCAACTATAAACTGTAGAAATACCTAGAAAACTAAAATTCCCTATTTTTGGAGAGGCCATTGGTTCGAAACACAGTGTATACTGAAACCCATGGATCATATTTAGAATAGAATATCATCATCATCATCTCAGCCATAAGAAGTCCACTGTTGGACATAGGCCTCCCCCATGGATATCCAAAAAGACCGATTGGAAGCGGCTTGCATCCAGCGTCTTCCGGCTACTTGTATGAGGTCGTCTGTCCATCTCGTGGCTGGTCTTCCTACGCTGCGCTTGCCGGTACGTGGTGTCCACTCGAGAACCTTTCGGCCCCATCGGCCATCAGTTCTACGTGCTATGTGCCCTGCCCACTGCCACTTCAACTTGCTAATCCGCTGTGCTATATCGGTGACTTTTGTACGTCTACGTATCTCTTCATTTCTGATTCGATCTCGTAGAGAGACTCCGAGCATAGCCCTCTCCATAGCTCGTTGCGTGACCTTGAGCTTCCTTATAAGGCCCATAGTTAGGGACCACGTCTCAGTGCCGTATGTCATCAATCAGAATAGAATAGAATAGAATAGAATAGAATAGAATAGAATAGAATAGAATAGAATAGAATATATTTTATTGTCATACAGTCACAGTCCTAACAATTGTATATAAAATAATATTAAGGATGTTTCTGATATGGACTCGTCAGTTCTTCTACTACTAATTTCATTAATTGGAAATAATACCTAAGTACTTCATGCTTTGTATCTCACTCAAAAAACCACAATAATATGAGGGTAGTTTGAAGTTGAGTTGCATTCGTGCAAAATTAAAATTACATAATATTAGCGGTTGTATAGGGACCTTTTCAGACTAGAAAACTCCAAGAATGCAAAAACTATGGCTTATAAAGTAAAACTTACGTTTTGCATGTACATTGTACTGTACATATTTGTTTTTTTGAATCAAATAAACGCTTTGTATAGACATCGACGAGCTTTATCCTAGATATTATATAGATATGATAGTCATATCTTTATTCATAACTTCTTTTTTATTTTTTTTACTCCATACAATATACACATCTAAATTATTTTAATTTTATTTCAGCAAATGGATATCCGGCACGCGAACGATTTAAGTTCAGGCGAGACATACGTGATTGATTTTGAAAATGCTACTCTCGGTCACATCGTTAAACTCAACCATATGGTCTTAGGCAGGGCTTATAGGATCCTAGTGAGTACCTAAACTGATATTTGTAACTACATTTAAGGCGCAAGGTCGTCTACCTAACTTTTGATACCCTTTTAAGGGTTCGAAGCCAACAAGGAACCCTTATAGTCTGTCTGCCCGTGGCAAGTGCTAGAAAATTGTAATTTGGTACTTAAGGTTCCACATTGATATTATTACGCCGACAAAGTAACAGAATAAAATCTTGAAATTATTTATTAAGTTTGAAGTGTGTATCTGTGTATTTGTGTCCGTCTATGTTTTGACCTCAAAAAAATAGTTGATTTACGTACTTACTTAGGTAGAGGTCCAGTTTTGATTTTTTTCATGTTATTTCCTCCTTTTCAGTTAAATAAGTTGTTTGAAGTCGTTTTAATTTTTATTAATTTAATACCTTTAAAAGAGCAATTCTTGTATGTATATAATCTTAATCTCGGAAACGGCTCCAACGATTTTAATGAAATTTGGTTTGTAGGTAGATATAGTAGGGGACGATAAATCGATTTTGCTAAGTTTAATTTTTCGTGAACCCCGGTTTGCACGTATTTTCAGTCATAAAAAATCCGAGTGGAGTCGGTCGCCCAGGTACTTACTTTTATTTACAGAAATCTTTGGGTGTGCGCATTTTCGCAATTCATATATTGAACTGCGCTGCTGCCAACGTCATCCAAGCTGTTCTGAACCTCTGTAAGGTGTTCATGAGCCCGAAGCTGGTAGACAGGATCAAGGTCCACGACACACCCGAAGGGATATTTCAGTACTTGCCAAAGGAATATGTCCTCAAAGATTATGGTGGAGATTTACCGTCTTATGACGTTTTCAGAGGTAATTTATCCTTATTTTATATCATCGGAGCTACAAGAAGTCCACTACCACTGCCTCCTTTTGGATTTCCAAGAAGTATCTATATTAAAAGAAAAACAAAACACCCGACTGCAGAAAAGCAGTTTTCAGTCTAAATTACGAATTCGTTACGCTTGATACGCTGTTGAGTGTACGTTTTTTGTGAACACGTATGCGTACAATCGCTGTAAAAGATTATAAATACGCATTATATAGAATAATTATAGAAATTTACTTGTATATTACTAAAAAGTTCGTTGGAGGTTACGAATTTTATTTTTTATTTACGAGGGATGTATTATTATTATTACAAAAATATAACACTCAGGAAGTGAAGACGAATCTAACGTCAACTCGCACATTAAAATCGGTCAAGCCGTTTAGGCTATCATATAGAAACAAACATACATACATACCCACATGTTACAAACATACATACCCTCGAAAAACATAACCCTCCTTCTTACGCAGACGGGTAAAAAATATACAAAAGAGAATAAAAATCATACACACAAAATAGAAACTAAATATCTAATGTAATTTTTCTAATTTCATTTTTGTGACAATCTGGCCCCAATTATTACATAGAAGTTACATTTTACAACTGTCACTAATATTTCTGACCATTATTTTTTAAGTGAGATCTTTTAAAAAAGTTGAAAATTGCCGATAGATGGCACTCATAAACATGACATTCACATGTCATTATACTCGTACTCTATGAAAGTTAATTTCAAAACGGAACGTTATACTTTTTAAATTCATTTTTTCTAATAATACACTTTAAAAAAAATATTTTACTGCAAACTTCTGTCTTCAAAAAGCATTCTGACGTTTTTAGCATAATTTATTATCATAATACGGTCGATTAGTTCATCTGACAACAAATTATAACAGATGTTCTCGAACGAATCTACACAAGTAGTTCAACTTGACATTTGGACCGATCGACGAGCCACCTAATAAACAACGTAAGAACTAAGGATATTTTTGTAAAAACCCCTCATTACTGTAATTTTCCTTACAGACAAAATGGAAAATTTAATAAAAGATGAAAAAACCAAACAATTCCTCATCGGCGCTTGCAAATTACTTTCCGATGAGAGCAAGAGACCCAAAAATGAGTACGACGGTGATTATCTTCCAGGGAACTTCAAGAAACTGGACCTGGACTAATAAGGAATCTAACTTATTATTATTAGCTTAACCCTTATCTTCTTCTTCATTTTAGGGTTCCGTACCTCAAAAGAAAAAAAAACGGAACCCTTATAGGATCACTTTGTTGTCCATCTGTTTGTCCGTTTGTCCGGGTGTCAAGACCTTTATGTCGGGAATGCGTGAAGGCATCGCGTTGAAATTAAAACCATATACGCAAATCCATAGTATCTTGCTGCAGAAAGAAAAATAAAATTTCTCAGTTTTCATAAAAAAAGTTACAGCCGAATATGTCGTAAAAATGCACATTTCGACACTCACAAGGGAATCAAAACATATGGGGTATTTCCCGTTGACCTAGAACTATGAAATTTGGCAAGAAGCATTGTGTTAGAGTACACATATAGGAAAAATCCGAAAACTGGTCATTTTTAATTTAATCAGAAAAAAAATGTGTCTTTACGCAAGGAATGAGGGTCCAAATTTTAAAGTTCTTTAACCGTATCATATGGGGTATCATATGAAAGAGCTTTATTAGCATAAGTTAAAACAGGTTTTTAAAATTTTTTATGATGTATATTTTTCGGTATAAAATATATGTCCCCGTTTTATCTACTAGTTTGTACGGAACCCTCGGTGGGCGAGTCTGACTCGCACTTGTGCGGTTTTATTTGTATTGGACCCCGCGATTAGCGATTTACCAGTGTCAAGTATTGAAATATTTTCAGGTTTCTTAAATAATACAAGTTATATAGTGTTCTAGTCACAGTCTAAGTCACGTAAACAGTCATTTTCAAATTTAAGTCTTGCCTCAGTAAAGTGATGGCGACTTTACTAGAAGCTTCTATGGAGTTTTGCCGACAACGTAAAATCACACGTTTCACTGCTTGATTTCACTTGCCCACACTCACGCACTTGATCGAACACTTAATGAATAAAACACCACCATTTTTATAGCATTTATGTTCAAAATAACACAAGTTTACGAAAATAAAACAAAACAAAAACATGTTACTAAGACGTTCCCGCCAAAACTCCTTAACCCTTATCTAATAATATTTTATTTGTATCTTTGATTGTCGCCAACTTCAAACGGTGAAGGAAAACATCGTGAGGAAACCTACATGTCTGAGAGTTCTCAATGATCTTGAAGATGTGTGAAGTCTGCCAACCCGCACTTGGCCAGCGTGGTAGACATAACCTTTCCCTTCTCATAATGAGAAGATGGCCCGCGCCCAGCAGTGGGACAGTTTGTACAAACAGGGCTGATAAAAATAAATTGTAAGCCCATCAAAAACCATGCTATTTAGGTCGTTTGACACCACTTTTGAGCTGGTGATAAGAATCTACAAGATGTACAAAATGTACGTACTGTTGTACATATACATATATTTATATACCTGACCTAGCTATAAAATGTATAAATAATTTATATTTTCGATGGATCTTTATTTGTACAAATCCAATGAGATGTTAAGTATAAAGAGGTTATACTCATTGAATATGAAGTAAAGGCGTGGCAAATCTCAGTTCTCAGCACTTTCGAGGATACGACACATCCTTGAGGTCTTTTAGTATCTTGACCTTATATATCTTGGTGTTGCACTTTCTAAAGACACTCGATGGCATATCACGGTTCATAAGTCACAACACCAAGATATATAAGGTCTAGATCTAGCATCTAGCAACGTTTCCCGACGTGTCGCAATTGAACTTGAGTCAGGCGATTACCCTACTTGAGGCTTGCGACACAGAGCCGGGGAAATCCTATCTACGTATAAATCATCTTTGCATAAATCCCTAAAACTTACCTATCTGTATACGTACCTAAAATAAACGTCACTTAATTATTTTTTTTCACTCTCTAGTTCACTTTGTTAAAAAAGCTTGTTATATTTTTTTTTCTTTTAATTTATTTTAACTTTGGGTAATTATTGAATTTTGTATCTTGCCTTCTATCCCCTCGTATACCTAGAACTAATAAATAGTAAATCTCCTAAATTAACCTTTATTGTTTTTTTTAGTACAAAAGTAGGTAAGGTCGACATGGGTAACTTTGACTTCGTTTCAAACATTGTACATAGCTTTTTTCGAAGGATTTCGATTCTTTTCTCCACAATATTAGAAGTCAAAATAACTGCTAATTAATTAATTCGGTAATATGACTACTATATTGTACGCCTAATCGGCACAACATGATTTTAAGCGACTAAATTTAGTGTAACATCTTTTATGCACTTGTTGTATAAAATTCTCGTGTTGTATGCAAATAAATTATCTTTATCTTTATCTTTATATTTTGAAAAAAATATCAAGAACTTTAGAGAAGTGATATATACAATTGACAGGCCTTTTGGCTCAGTGGTAGTACGACAGCCTCCTGACCTGTAGGTCGTGGGTTCGATCCCCGCCCGGGCAAACATTTGTGTGATGAGCATGGATGTTTGTTCTGTGTCTGGGTGTTTCTATGTGTCATAAGTATGTATTTACAACAAAAAAAAACGTATATACATATGTATTCTATCAATCATCTAATTTTCATAGTACAAGCTTTGCTTAGTTTGGGCTAGGTGGTGTTGTGTGAAATATCAACCAATATTACTACAGTATCTTACATGGAGTCAAAGTTACCTACGGCGACTTAATCGTAACTACATTATAATTATATAATACATTATAATTATATAATAATAGGTACGTCCCTTTCTTACGCCCTAATCATGTACTTATTGTTAATTTATGGTGTCAATAAAGTATTTTGTATTGTATTGTGTTGTGTATAAAATGTATTTTTTTCTTGTTGAATTAGAAAAACTTGAAAATTAAATAACTATATAAGATTTATGTAAAGAAAACAATGTATTTTATTTTTCTTGCTGCGTTACCACACTGCGAGCATCTGAAAGTTCACTCAAGACCGCTAAATAAGGTGCGTGGACCTACATAGCACTTGCCAACAAAACCACCAACCCAATCCGATCCTTATCAACTACTATTTAAAGATCATAATACTTTGAACAATTTCACTGAAAAACCAAAGTTTGAAGAACTTTTCAGTGTTATAAAATGTAAAGACCAAGAGGTCTAATAATTCTGGTCGCATCTCGAACTGAATTCGGCAAGGAACAATCGCGTGGGCATTCCCCCACGTTGTGTTACTCTAACATATTCTGTGTCCACGTTTGGTTGTGAGTGTGACTCAATCTGTTAGCACGTGCGATGGATTGACGTGTGTGGGTGTTTTATTTGTGTGCGTGAGGAGCCGTTTACACAAATAAATTAAACCATGATTAAGTAACTCGTGAATTTTGATTTCAAATCTTTTTGTAAAAATAGTCCTTTTAGGTTATATCTTTTCATTATATATTCCATAGTATCTTTATCTGTTTGTTGCAATTTTATGAAGTTTGGTTAGGAAGGCAGTATGTATTATGCGGTTGGAAATAATACTTTTCTATCGAAATTATTTACTTCCTATCAAAGTGCTCAGGAGAGAGGGCGATGTTTTTAAGATGTATATAACGATAAAAATATATGTACATATGTGTATGCTTCGCCTCTATGAGACCTCCTGTAGCCTACATGACGTGGCCAATTTTGATGTGCAAAGTATTTGTTTTACATTTTTCTGTAAACTATACACTGGATATCTTAAAGTCTTCAGCTAATTCTAAAGGTTTTATTGAGTATTTCATTAAGTTACTTCATAAAATTGCGTATTACTAAATTAAGATTCTCAGTTAATAAACAAAACTCAATAAATTAATTTCTATATATTAAACAAATAAATTCTTCTTTATTTTTTTATTAGAATCATCAAGTATACTGGATACGGTTTTTTAATAAAACATTACGTTCGGTAAATTGGCCTCCACGGCTTAGCTGGTACGGGCGCAATCTTTAATCAATTTGTCTAAACTTTTCCTAACTGATTTGCTTCAATGTGCTGAATTTCATTTGATGCATCATTAAATATCTTTTCGTTATCAATTTAATTCAAATCTTGCGTTAATTTTGAGACACTACAATATAATCGCATCAATCTTTTCTGTGTGCGCAGATTCTTTAACGTAATAAAAGGTTCTAAATCTAAATAATAATAAAAAAACTAGAATTAAAAAAATACTTTTTACAACTATCTTCCGAATTCTACAAATAGAAATATTTCTAAATGTTAATCAACTGTTTAACCGTAACCACTGATCAAACAAAATATCAGTTAAACCAGTCCCCAAATGACGTCACACTAACTCCCGCGCAGTTTTCAGTTTCAGTGTAATCTTAGCACTGGCCCAGAACGCACTATTTATTGTTTTTTTTTTTTTCATTACGTGCTTCTGGGTTCGTAATTAGAAAAAAGTTAGCATCATCTGGGATAGCTATAGAGTTGTTATGTGATATTTCACGTGATTATTTTTTTCAAAATTATGTTTAACGCAATTTTGTGCTGGTAACCGACTGGATGTTTTTTTTTAATATTTTGACAAGTGACGATATTGAGTGTGTTCTCAGCAACCTTACTATTTTAGGAGCTCTGTGATTGGTGTAAAGACGATATGCATAAATAAATTGTCTGGTCACAATACAGCTGGTCCCAATATTAGAACTTAATCCAATTTTATTTATCTCAGATAGATAAGAAAACCGTTTGCTCGAAGCGGGTCCAAATCCAATAAAAAAAATAAAATGGAAATGAAATTTTTGTCAGAACATTATTTACACAAAATGAGATTTTAGTTTTAGAGACAGTCTTATATCTCAAAATGTTATCCAATTTCGATGTTTTTTTTTACACGTGTAGAACCATATATGGTAAGGCTTCTATGTTTATCTTTAATTTTCAACTTCATAATTAAAAAGTTAGAAATGTAATTTGAAAAAAAAAACGAGTCTAGCCATTTATGATTCCAATCAGACAAAAGATCATTGAAATTGGATATTGCTTAGGGATAGAGATCTTTTCTAGTAAATCGATTCGATGATTAACATAAAATCTAATAATATTTTTATAGTATGTATAAATGTAATATTTATTTCAGATAATTCAAAGTGATTTATGTTCGTATATTGAGACTAGTGAAGAAATAAACTCTGACAAAATTAAGTCACATTATAGATGAACACCATCATTCGATTGTGTATCTTATCATTCCAAAAATAAAGCACATAATTGATTTATATGGTTCATGTATATTTATTATAATATACATATACATTGTTCAATTAGATTTTTCATTGATAAATGTGAAAATAAATGCTTATGCCGAGGTTAAAACACGTGAGCCTATAATTTTACATTTTGCTGTCGAAAATTTATAAGTTTTTTCAAACTTTGCGTAGATAATCAAGTCAATTATCACAATAAATCAGCTTTATTTAAAAAAACGTAAGGATTACATTTGTGTGGCTTTTTATTTGATACGATTGTACTTTCGAATCGAATTCGAATAGAAATTCGAACCCACGACCACTACGAAACTGTGGTTACGTATAAGTAAAAGACTTCTTCGATCGACACTAGTATCGTACGAAGAATAATTATGTTTCGTACGAAACTAGTTACGGAACAATAGTTATATTAGCGTTAATAATAACCTGTTTTAGCTTATTATTAACGCGTATTAACAATATTAATACGCGGTCGAAGCGGACCAGAAGGTAGACATACTATCACAGTGCCAAGCCACAGGCCTGTCGAATTTAACACGTATGTCCACATGTTTATTGTTGTAAACGTGATTGTAGTTTCGTTAGGTGGTTGTGGTGTAGTTGTGATACGTGTAAACAAGCCTTTATTAGTAATTTGTCTCGTCTAATTATAAATGTATGTATAAATACGAAAATGTTTCATATATGTCAGTGTGTTTATTAGTCACATTTTCAGGATCAATCTGCTTTTTTTTTATTCCTTGAGGTGTTAGTCCTTAGTCAACTTCATTATCTCATGGAAAATCAGGCAAACAGGACAAAATGTAAATCTATTTATATGTTCAAAAATCTTGACAAATTATTATGTGATCGCATCTGCCCCAAAGATCTTTTAAAATGGTAGATTCAAGGTTACAAAAAAAAACACGAAAAGAGGCCGATGTGTGTGTGTGTAATTTTGTATCTGCGTGTAAGTCTGCGAGATTATCGATCCCTAACATAAGTCATCATCATTATCTCAGCCACAAGAAGTCCATTACTGAACATAGACCTCTCCCATGGATATCGGAAAATACCTAACGGGAGCGGCTTGCATGCGGCGTCTTCCTGCCACTTGTATGAGGTCGTCTCCACATCCTGTGAACAGTCTTCCTACTGTGTTTGTCAATATACATAGCATAGTCTCCACTCGAGAACTTTTCAGCGCCATCAGCCATCACTTTTGTGTGCTATGTGCCCTGCCCACTGCTACTTTCAACTAATTAACAAATAAACCGATCGAAACAGTTTTTCTTAAAAGCAAGCTTGTTATAGTTTTTAGGGCTCCGTACCTCAAAAGGAAAAAACGGAACCCTTATAAGATCACTTTGTTGTCCGTCTGTCTATCTGTCTGCCTGTCCGTCAGTCCGGGTGTCAAGACCTTTCGCGTGAAGGTATCGAGTTGAAATTAAAACTATTTAAGAAGATCCATAGTCTCTTGCTGCAGAAAGAATAATCAAATTTCTCAGATTTTGCAAAAAAAAGTTACAGCCGAATATAAAACGCACATTTCAGCACTCACAAGGGAATCAAAACCTATGGGGTACTTCCCGTTGACCTAGAACTATGAAATTTGGAAAGAAGCATTGTGTTAGAGTACACATATAGGAAAAATCCGAAAACTGGTAATTTTTAATTTAATCACAGAAAAATAGTGTCTTTATGCAAGGAATGAGGGCCCAAATTTTAAAGTGAATTAACCGTATCATGTGGGGTATCACATGAAAGAGCTTCATTAGCATAAGCTAAAACAGGTTTTTAAATATTTTTACGATCTATATTTTTCGGTTTATATAGGAAAATATAAAAAAAATATGGTTTCCCCCTTTTATTTAGATTGTACGGAACCCTCGGAGGGCGAGTCTGACTCGTACTTGTCCGGTTTTTTTTGTGGAATGCGCTTTCTGAATGGGTCTTTCCGAATAGATATAATCTAGGTGTCTTCAAATCGCGAGTGAATAGGTTTCTTCGCGCGCTCCATCGTAGACCGTAACTGTCGCTTAACACCTGGTGAGTTGACGGCTTGACCGTCCAAGCCTATTTTCGAATAAAAATAGATTTAAAAAATCGCGTATGGTTTCAGCTAATATTCAGCCGTTTTTGTGTCAAGCTTTATTTGCAATATTGGTAAACAATTTTATTCCATTAGGACAGCTTTACTGCTTTGACGTTGAATCTACATGTAATATTATAAAATCTTTGCCTACGTCACAAAAACATGGAACTACGATTGCTCTATTTCTTTTCATTTGTTAGTAAATATATCTATTATGCAGCAAAAACCACAGCGAATTGTTCGACAATCGAGCAATACCACAAAAAGTTGTAACCTCTCTATAGAGATCCCACACATTTGTGACAAAATATGCGGATGAGTAACTCGATATAGTTAATATAGTTTACAGTAAGTATCTAAGGTAAGTACTGTTGGAAAAAAAATCAAACGACGATTTTTTTCTAAACTAATAAAAAGCTATTTTTACTATTTAGTAATGTTAATATTTCTCAATTGTTACATCACATTTTCCAAAATATTTTTTATTATAATGTTTTATGCGCTTAAAGTCATGGATAGCTAGTTTAAAGTTTTTTAAATTCGCTATTTTTTTACGCAACTCTCCGATCTACGATTGACCACCAACTTACCTGATGTTAAGAGACGGTGTGGCCTAGGATGGAGCTCATCGATCTAGATGATATTTATTCACTCTAGCGTTGAAAATTACAAGATACAGAGATACAGAGATGGCAGCAAAGAATTCCATTCATGTGCAGTATGCATCAAGAATGTGAACCGATAACGGTGAATACAGATTTTTGGCATTTCACTGACTTTCTGATAGTCCTGTAGTGAAATGGGGAGGGTGTGATTAGGTCGTCAAGCTCTTGCGCACACTCCCCAAAATGAATGTTAGAATATACCTAGACAGACATGCTACTAAAGCTTTGCTCAAGACTAAGTAGCTTCTTGGCAACTAGTTTATCGTCACCGATTAACCTCACAGTTCGCCGGTCCACCAAATCTAGATGTTTTTCTTGCAAAGTGTAAACAGGTATTCGTTAGCTAAAAATTTCACTTTCGTGACTAAACCTACATGATTTAGCTAACTAAAATTCTTTTTTTCTAACCGTACAATATATTTGTCCACACAATAAGACCACAATATGTCATTTTATCGCCATTTGCAGCATAGAGTCTTTCTTCAAAGGCGCAGTGGGTGATATCGATAGCCTTTTGTAATATTGTGGAAACTTTTTTTGCAGGTTTTTACTTTTGTAGGTTATTAGGTTTATGGGCGTGTAATACTTCCGATCTCAAAATGGATTGCTTAAAAAAATCATCATTATGTTTTTATTTAAAAAAAAAATAGATTTTTTATTCGGCATAAGACTTGTAGTCAAAGTCAAAATTATCTTGATGTCAAGCGTACCTGAAAAATACCTTCTTATTTGCACGGTTGGGTAAAAAGACAGTTTTTCTGTGACAGTTCCAAAAAAATGATATTAAATTTTTAGTGGTCGAATTGTTTTGCAAAGTCAACCTAGAGAAGCTGTGTTCCAGAATAAAGAGATTTATATGTTTCCAACATTTCCGGATACAACAAGGTTAGGTCTTAACAACTAACATCTCAGAATACCGAGTGGAGTGTATTGTCACACATCATCCTGTCTGTCCGTCTATTTGTCTCAACGTCATCATCTCAGCCACAAGAAGTCCAGTGCTGGATAAAGGCCTCCCATGGATTTCCATAAAGACCGGTTGGAAGCGGCTTACATCCAGCGTCTTCCCGCCACTTGTGTGAGGTCATCTGTCCATCTCGTGGTTAGGGTGCGATTTTTTAATCGCTCGAAAGGAATTCACATGCGAATTTTCCGACTTCCGAACAATATTATCATCAATATTTTCGTAGAATTTCTTTTTTAATATAACTATAATTCGAATGGTTGAGACCATTCGTTACATTAGTGAGAGAGGTGAATGATTGCGAGCCAACGAATTCTTTAATATCTTCCGAAACAAAGTCATATCCGTATGCGACAACTTTCGAGCGATTCAAAAATTGAGCCCCTAGAGCTCAAGTTTTCAATCGTTAGAACTCGCACAGCGGATTAGCAAGTTGAAATGCCCACTGTCACTTCAACTTGCTAATCCGCTGTGCTATGTCGGTGACTTTTGTACGTCTACGGATCTCTTCATTTCTGATTCGATCTCGTCACACATAAAAACGCAATAAATGCAATTACATTAAAAAATAAATTTCCAACTAAACCACATACATACATTATTAAGTCGTTCAAAATCCCATAAGCACCAAATTATCATCTAAAACCCATACAAAGAGTAAAACACAATGTGATAGAGAGTTAATCCTTCCCCACACCCTAATATTGATATTTATTTTGCTACCACCGTGTTATTATAAAAATATAATAACAGCAACATGCTCTAATGAGCTAGTGTTCGGATTTTGGGAGTTTTAGGGGCCAGTGGTTATGGGAACCCTTTTTGATACTAAGCTGTTTCGATTTCACCCGTGGTTGAACTTACAACCACGAGTTACTATTTAAGATGGTTATGCAACCATCAACAAACGAATTATTTTCAATCGATTTCAGAAAAGAAGTTTTGCGTTCAACTGTATATAATAAATTACAAATTTCTAAAACTTACAAAATAAAAAAATTAAATTAATTTTTAAAGTTTACAATTTTTTTTGTCAAATATTCGGTATATTTCAAAAAATTATCTGATAAAATTTTCATAAGCCTTGCACTTGTAGTTTGTAGCTTTAATTATAAGATTATTGACTGAGTGAGCGAAGCGATTTCATTCAAATGAAATCACTTTATAATCACCTAGCCCTCGCCTAGCCCTTTACCTGCCCTTCACCTAGCCCTTTATACCCTCTAGCCGAGCACATGAAGGCAGTTTTAGTGTTCAGATACAAAAATCTAACAAAATCTAAATTAAAAAAAAAACATATTGTCAACGTGAGTAGTTGACAATATGATTTTTTATTTTAATTTTTTACTAGGCAATAAAAACTCATAGTTGTATTAAAAAATATTAATTCTAACGTCAATACGGAACCCATCAACACGAAATCAATTCTCGCCTCCCCAGTCATTCGTACGAAGCTCATACAACAGCTCGGCTGGGGGTCTTTGTACTGCATAAAGGAGCGGGTCAATTTTGGTACTCCATCCGCCATCTCTTAACTTCACTCACCACATGCAACCAGTCTACTGTATAATACTATAGAGAACTAGAAGAGGTACTATAAGTTTAGTGAGTGAGTGTACCGAGCGCGAATAAGATGACATGAGAAATGAACGAGTGAATGAGTGGTTTTCTGATATGTGGGTCGGTAGACGTTGAGTTTCGCGCGCTATAATGAAGAAAGCAAATCATTTACATAAGATTAATCATCTTCTTAAATCTGTGCAATATCACCCAGAAATTTTCTGCTATTTTTTGTATATGCATAATTTATATTGTATGGTTTTGAATTACATACACTGTGAATATTACAAATATACCATAATAACTAGGTTATTATGACGGTAACTTGTTTTATAACAACCGTAACCGATCATTGTTCCAAACAATATCTATAAATAATTGTTGCATACAACCTATCCTCAATCCTGAACATAGAACAATAATTGTTGACGTAATTCGGAACATGATATTTGATCCCAGAATAATAGCAGGTTACAGATGATACTGATTAATATATTACTTACATGAACACCTTAATACTTGCGTAATATTGTTATAATGTGTTGCCATGTAACGTCTTTTTAACCGACTTCCAAACAGAAGGAGGTTAACAATTCGGTCTGTATGTTTTCTTTGTATCTTTGTTCACCGATTTCTCAACCAATTCTGAATTGATTTTGATGTTTTTTTTTTGTATTTGGTTGACCTACCAAATAAAAAAAAAAACATCAAAATCAAAGTTGGTTACTTCAGAGGTGGTACATACATTTTACCAAAATTGATGCAGTACTCTGGTTTTCATAAATTGGTAAAATATCACCCAAGCGCCTGTAGAAAAGTGAATAGCAAATCGCGTATGTATTGTATTGCGTATTTTGAAGTAGATTTTTTTCAGTTTTTTTTTTAAATGCGCATAATTATTTAGCGTTTTACTACGTATTTCAAAGTCTCATCCATACGTTACAACAAATTTAATTCCATGTTTACACAAGATGTGGCATCAAAAGAATCTAAACCATTTTCTACAATCATCAAACTTAAATTCGACGTTAAAGCATGGTAACATTGGTAACCCACAGTTTAACTATACACATTGTTGCTAAAATTGTCACTTCCGGCGACAAATTTTTCATTCATTCCATTTTTTGTTCGTTCTCTTCATTCATTCAATTGTAAAGTTGTAATTTGAGCTTTTAAAATGCTATTTACAAATTGTATTGTAATATTTGTAACTGATATGTTTCTATGTTTAGTTAAAAATTTATAGTACGTATATTTTTAAAGGCATATTATTAATCGGGCAAAATAATAATTAGGGAAAAAAACGACTTCAAAATACGCAATTTGTATACTTGGATGATATTTTACCAGTTATTTGGTTATAAAAACCAATGTACTCAACCGATTTTAATAAAATTTTATTAAAATTACCTTTGAAGTACCTACCTATCAAACAAAAAAAGAATCATCAAAATCAATGCACGGATGACGGAGTAATAGGTGAACAATTATGAAAAAAAAACTAGTCTTGGTGAATGATAGCCTGCTTCCTTCTTCTTGGAAGTCGGTTAAAAACTTTTTTAATATTAAAATCTGCATCTTTTAGCTAGCCTCACCTCAGAAGATTTTCTCCAGAAAATGTCTCGTGGAGAAGTGAAATACACGCCGACAAGAGTACTTACCACCTTAAAGACTTCAAAGCGGAAACACATATAAAATAAAATAAATATAAATATTTGTGGACATTTCACACAACACAATCTAGCCCAAACTAAGCAAAGCTTGTACTATGGAACTAGATGGCTGATAGAATACATATATACTTTTGTTTTTGTAAATATATGACACATAGAAACACCCAGACAGACCTAACATCCATGCTCAACACACAAATGTTTGCCCTGGGCGGGGATCGAACCCACGACCTATATTTGATTTCATTTGATATTTCTCTAAACAAACAGACTCGTATAACACTCGTACATACCTATTTTTTTAAACGTTACTAATTTGATTACATCCTAATTCATTTTCATTTTATATCGAGGCCAAAAGTGGAAACTAATGAAAGACAACAGTGCTCTTGTTTTCGAGCGGTATAATATCTAAATATTACATTAGTTCTCCATTCAATCAGACCGTTAACTGAAATTAATGAAAATAAAATAAGACTCCATCTCTCGATCAAATCAAACAAAAAAAATGATCAAAATCGGTACATTAGTTTCTACTGACAGACCCACAAATATACAGATAGAAACAGGAAATATGGCTTTAATTTTATTTCTTGGTAGTCCTTAAGTTTTTGCTGTTTCTATTCTTGAACTTGTCTAAATCTCATTATTAATTTTACAAAGAATTAATCTTTTGAAAAAGAATAGACTTTAAAAATATTTACCATTGTTGTTCTTACGTAAGTCATAAATACACAATCTTGTCGTTAATTTTAACAAAACAAATGAATACTCAAAATAAGCTTAACCAGAATGGTTTGACTATAATAAACCTCCTTTTGTATTTTTTAAAGGTAAATAAGTACCTACATAATGTTGCCCCTTTTTGTTTTTTATTTCTTACTTTTTAACCAAATTTCAAACTATTTTATAATCTGTGCGTAATCCACAGATTATCCAACAATAATAAAGTCAGGGAAAGCAATCCCACGGTAGCAAAATTACTAACTTAACCAATCATTGTAATCCTTTGGCCACCCACTAAGTTTTTACAAAAATAACTCTTATATCATTAACTTTAAGGTTCGGAGAAAATTAATCAAAAAGGACACACGGATGAATGGTTCAGTAGCTGTAATGTAAGTAAATATTTGTATCAATTAGTTAAAAGTATCGACACCTGTGCGGTTCCGGGTCTTTGAGGCGGTAACATCTGAGCGAACGGGGAAGTTAAAGAAATAAATAAATTAAATAAATAAATTTGGTGGACATTTCACACAACACCGTCAAGCCCAAACTAAGCAAAGCTTGTACTATGGAAACTAGCGGCCTTACCGGAAAATGTTACTTAACTTTAAGCAATGCTTAACATATTTTGTCAACTTCTCGCTGACACTTAATGACACTTGCGGAAAGAAGACAGAGAACTTAAGAGTAACGTTTTTCAATAAGGCCCTAAATGGCTGATAAAATACATTAACTCAATAGAATTTTGCTACCAACGTAAAAATACGTTTCACCGCTTTATTTCTTATAGTCCATAATACTTTTTTATGCTTTATATTGTCATATCATGGATAAAAAGTATTAAGCAGAAATACTTAGCTTTTATTTACAATATATAGTAAGTAATCTAATATTAAGTGAAAGTACAGGTGAATTAAATAAAGGGGTTTCTATTATCAAGCACGTGTCGAGTCTCACGGTGGAGTGACCACGTGCCTGATAAACTAATTCCATCGAGCATATACTAATTCTCATTTATTTAGAGTTTACTTATCTATTTATCCCCATTTCACTACAGGACTAAAGTCAGCAAATTACCACCCATTTCTCATTGAAATGCCAAAAATCCGTACTCAGTGATATCGTTCCACGTTCTTGATGCGAACTGCACAGGAGTGGAATTCTTTGTTGCCTCTGTTTCCTGGGAACCTTTGGAAATTTCATGGCTAGAGTGAATAGATATCTTCTAGATCGACGTGCTCCATCCTAGGCCACACCGTCGCTTAACATCAGGCGAGTTAGTGGTCAATCGGAGATCAATCTTGCACAAAAAAAACAAGTATAAAGACACTTTAATATATGGTTTTTGATATTAATTGGATATTAAACGAAGTGATTGTAAAGTTTTTACATCATAAATGTGTGAATTCAGTCAGATTCGAATTTCGAAAACAATTTTCATCCTAAAAGATAAAATAACCGTTTTCCACCCGGTTTCCAAACCGGAAAACGAATTTTACGCACTGGTGAGGTGAAAATAGTTATTTTATATTTATAGTAATAGTAATACTCAGAGATTTTCTTGTGGGGGCACGTGGAGGCACGCAGTACCCCCAAAGGAAATTTCGAAAATATCGAAAAATTGCCATAAAGCTGAAAAAAATAAAGAATTTGATAAAAAATGGAAAGGAATCAATTTTGGTAACCTTTACAATAAAAAAACTTGATGTTGTTTTAATAGGTCAAAATTATCCAAATACAAAATCTTATCTTTCCTGTCTATTTGACTTACAATTTTCAAGAATTAGCGTGGTCCCAAAAAAAGAAGTTACAAAAAAACGCCTGGTAATAGTTACTTGACACCCAATTGCGTACTTACCGATTTTCTTAACAGCTGTGATTAGCCCCATAGGATACAAGTAATTGATTCTGATAACACTATCTCTACTTAATGACTATTTTATCGGCTATTTGTATATGAACGTCCAATAGAGCTTATTTCGCGATAATTTACTAACGTCATTGATAAATAGAGGCCAAGTTTTTAATTAAGCTGTATGGTGGCGCCACAATCGTAATTTTTTTTAATTTCAATGATTATTAACCCCCGACGCAAAAAAGGCGGGTGTTATAAGTTTGACGTGTCTGTCTGTGGCATCGTAGCTCCCGAACGGATAAACCGTTTTTTTTTTTTTTGAAAGGTGAAGTAGTCGGGAGCGTTCTTAGCTATGTTTCATCAAAATCGGTTCTGCCGTTTTTTTTTGTCGGGGGTTTTTGAGTTTTATGAACTTATACTTGTTATACTAAAGGTTTTAAATAGTTAGTGGAAAGATGACCTCATACATTTGGTAGGAAACCACTATTTTAGTTATTTTTCATACATATCAAGGTTAGGAAGAGATTACTCTTAACGATAAGACCGCTTTTGTGCCTTTTTCTCATATTGTGTCTATTTCGTTATTGATTGATTGGTCTTTTTGGAAATCCTGTTTGGAGGCCTATATCCAGTAGTGGACACTTGCCCGTTTAAAATTTTATTTTTACAATTTATACAAAAAACTGGACAAGTGCGAGTCAGACTCGCCCACCGAGGGTTCCGTACAAACTAGTAGATAAAAGGGGGAAATCATATATTTTTTATGTTTTCCTTCATAAACCCAAAAATATACATCGTAAAAATATTTAAAAACCTGATTTAGCTTATGCTACTGAAGCTCTTTCATGATACGGTTAGATCACTTTAAAATTTGGCCCTCATTCCTTGCATAAAGGAATGAGGGCCAAATTTTACACTATTTTTTTGTGATTTAATTAAAAATTACCAGTTTTCGGAGTTTTTCCTATATGTGTACTCTAACCTGTACTCTAATACAATGCTTCTTGCCAAATTTCATTGTTCTAGGTCAACGGAAAGTACCCCATAGGTTTGATTCCCTTGTGAGTGTCGAAATGTGCGTTTTTTACGATATATTCAGCTGTAACTATTTTTTAGGAAAACTTAGAAACTTTATTTTTCTTTCTGAATCAAGGTACTATGGATCTGCGTATATGGTTTTAATTTCAACTCGATACCTTTACGCGTTTCCGAGATAAAGGTCTTGACACCTGACGGACGGACAGATGGACAACAAAGTGATCCTATAAGGGTTCCGTTTTTTCCTATTGAGGTTACGGAACCCTAAAAACATAATTTGTATCTCTCCCAATAATGAATATTGTACATAGGATTTGTTTATTGTATTTTAACTATATTAGATTTGCATGTTAGCTTTTAAAAACTAATGCTTTAAAATTTTCACCTTTAATTAAATTCCCACAATGTGATTGCTAACCTTATCCTTAAACCTTATCTAGCTAGGCATACATAATTTTAGATTTCGATACAGTTTATTAATACATATATGCAATGTGTACTTTCTCTTATTGCATTCTGTCGTTTACGTTATTGAATAAAGAATAAAAATCTACTAATAATTTTGTTTATGCTAGTTCCATTATTCCGCCATGTTCGTGTATAAGTTTGTAAACGTATAATACGAATTTAATGTATTATCTGGTAATATTGAGGGTAGGTACAATAATGGTAATCATCTATCAGGATTAGGAAGGGAACTGACAGGTGTTTCAATAATGCGTACTTTAATATTTGAGCATTATGATTATTAGAACAATGCCACTTTATTTCGTTTTTAGGCTTCTATATTCAAAGGTGAGAGCCTAATCTGTCTGTCCGTCTATCTTTCGCATCATCATCATCTCAGCCATAAGAAGTCCGCTGTTGGATATAGGCCTCCTCCATGGATTTCCAAGAAGAGCAATTGGAAGCGGCTTGTATCTGAATACAAGCCATACATAGGATACATTTAAATCATCGTCATCGCCGTTCACCATTCAATCATCGTCATAACCATTCATTGTGATCACTAAACGAGTGTAACCGCGTTTTTATTTGAACAAACGGGTTACTCAGGTCTATTTTTGAGCCGAATACTGGTATCAGATGAGACGTCCTTTAGGAGTGACGTCTGCGCTGCTCCTTTTGAAAAAAGACCGCCGTATGCGATTGAATCTATAGTCGGAGAATTCGGCTGAAAAATAGACGTGAGTAACCCGTTTGTTCAAATAAAAAGCGTATGTAACCGCTATTGAAGAAACCTCCTTTTGGATTCACCGTAGTCGGATCCCGTAAACGTTGTGAACCCTTCTTTCTATCACCATCATCAATCATCATCATCTTAACCCTCCTCTTTGCAACGTCGGATAAAAAAACTTTCCAGCCCATCGAGACTTAGTGTAGCATTGCAAAAGACCAATTGAACCGAAATCGGCTCGCTTGTTAAAAACAAACGATTTAATCTGCTCTAACGAGAGCGATACCAAATGTGTAGACTCTGCTTAATTGGACATTTTATTTTTATACAGGGTGTTTATGGTATTTATAGGAAATGTGTACTAAACGTAGGCCTACATAAATAGGGCCATATTATATTGGCCATATCTCGAGCACAAAACGCCACAAAAGAGAAAGCTCTTTTTAACCGACTTCAAAAAAGGAGATTCCCAATTCGGTTGTATTTTTTCAACCGACTTCAAAAAAGGAGGAGGTTAGCGGAGGTATTCCACTGTATTTTTTTTATGTTTGTTACCCATAACTTTCGACTGGGTGAACTGATTTTGATAATTATTTTTTTATTTGAAAGTTGGTGCTTCCCGTGTGGTCCTATTTCAATTTGGTCCAGTTCCGACAATGGCATCCATGAGAAGTCGGTTGCTTTGCTTTTCTCGGTTTTTTAAACTCTAATTATTTCTGTTTGTTACCGCATAACTTCGTCATTTGTGAACCAATTTGGAAAATATTTTTTTTCGAAAGAATCTACTTTCTAATTGATCCCACAGAAATTTCATCAAAACCGGTTCAGTAGTATAGTTGTTTAAACTAAATTTTACAATTTGAAGTCGTCTGTAAATTTTTTTTGAAATACATATAATAATTATTTTATTTTACTACATCTCAAATAGTGTTAGACGATGGTGTGACAAAAGAGTCGTACTTCATACATCCTTGAGAATACTAACTACTCTCAGATAAACAAGTTTTTTTTAAACGTATTCCTTTATGTAAACTAACAACAGAAATGTTTGCGTATCTAAGATACAAAAGGATATTACGAATTTCACCTAGAAATTTAACCTAGGGTTAAATTTGAATATATAGAGAGGCTATACTCATTGAATATGAAGTAAAAGCATGGCAAATTTCAATCTCAGCACTTTCGAAGGTAAGACCATATCCTTAAGGCCTTTTAATCTCATACTCATACTCATTTAGTTATGGCGTCATATGTACATTACAAATGTCTATATAAATGTCTTATTATTATTTGAAAATACAGATGGCCCTATAAGGGTGGCAACAGAAGATTCGGAGCGCTCTATTTTCATATTTACAAATGTATCCTTAAAAAATCGTCCAGAGTGTAATAACAATTCGCTTCTATAATATGTTTTGAGATTCAGGACGAAGCTATTTTCTGCACTGAGGTCCTTTAATTCATTTGGAAACTTATAATATATTTACCTTGGCTGTATACATCTTGGTGTTGCACTTTCTAAACACACAGGATGGCATTCCAATGATTTATTTATTTAATTTGAACTATTGGTTACTAATCTTATATTTTTTCTTTTAAAATTTAATAGCAATGAGTCAAGAGTGTGTGTTAATTTTTTGTCGCCATATCCACTTTTGAGTAATATAATTAAGCTAGTGCCTAAAAGACCATATTTTTAGATCATCTTATTTTATTGATATTTCTTTGCATCACTATATTCCAAGTGTAAGAGTTGTAACATTCTGTACAGTGTAATAAACCAATCGTCGTAATTGGAACTCTGTGCAAGCTAAACTCGCAAAACGGCTGTCGAAAAACTGACATGCACCTGAGCAGCTTTTCAATGTAACAGGTTCAAACCGGTTTGATCTAGTGAGGACTGGATTTATCCAGAAAAATAAAGTTTTTGACGAGAATCAGGTTTTTCGATATTTAAAAACGCCGTGGTTTAGTGGTAAAAGTGGTCATGACAACAAAATTCCTCTTGATAGTATTACTGATACGAGACGTGTTTGGAGATGGTAAGTACATATTTTATATTTGACACATCTAGCAATGTTATTAGCAACCTGGCATGCGTCGCTGCGCCTGCGCCTGCCAAATTTCGTATTGATGTTGCTGATTTTTTTTTCCTACATTTTTCATTGAGGCTAAAACGAGCAATGATTCGATAACCATTCTAAATACTATAAAAAACTCTATAAAACAAATATCCGAATAAACCCACATAGGAGATTTTAGCTTTGCAACGACGTAAATTTGGCAAAAAAAACTAGTGATAACAATAAAGATTTAGTACATTGTATTAGAACAAAAAATTTTACTTGTTTATTCAAAACCAAAATTATACATATCAATTGTTAAAGTCCTTATAAATACCATGCTTACCTAAATAAAAAACTTGTACCTAAGTTTTCTTTTAATATTTCGTAAATAATTAATTTGTTTAGGTTTTAATTTTCTTAATCATGTAAAAACAACATTAATAACAAAAATATTGAGTTATAGTTCAAAGTTTCGAATAACATCAATCCTAATCGCAACGCCTACAAAATTACTTAGAGCAATTTTCAGGAGACATTGGGATTTCAGTGGAACCTCAGGGTTCCTTAGCCACAACTACATTACTAATTGCGGCACACGGTTTCGTCCATTATACCATAAAAACCTTTTGTTTTCTCGCAACGCTAAATTGCATAGGGTTCTGTTTGTATATTATTTGATTTTTCAACCGGATTTGTGAGAAGGATCCAAGAAGATCAAACATACATATAACACAAATACAGTTTGGCTTTTATAATATTAGCGAAATCTATTTTACAACCTCACTGATTACAAAGATGATTATGTGTATGGATTACGTGTATATATGTATGTTTTTATACTAGCTTCCACACGGCCTAAACGGCTTGATCGATTTTGATGTGCGAGGTGTGGTTAGGTTTGCATTTACTTTCTAAATATCATATGCTAACTATTTTTAGTGCTAACAGTAATAAAACCCTCTAAAACTTATATGATTTCATGACCTGACGTTTCGAACACTGCACCTGTGACCACAGACGCTGGAAATTGGTCGAAATCCGCGAACTAGAATTATTGATGATTTACTAGAATTATTGCTAATAATACTCATTTAATACCTTTTACAGCAACTTTTTTCTTCTTTCTCAAAAAAAACATACACTCAACAGCATATCAAACATAACGCAAACGTAAGTTAATAGTTAATAAAGATATTTATTAACTTGTAGATCCTCGGATGTCGCGCATGCACGGTAACCCCCTCCCTGGAACGCTGAGCTCCATAGGAGGGGGAACAGAGGAGTCACCCCCCATCTATCGACCAGGATCTCAGGCGTAAGATTAACTTTACAGTTCAGGCCTATCTCACAGCTGGGCCACTATTCTCATAATGCAAAGGATTATGTCACAGTTCACCATGTCGATGGCCAAGTGTGGGTGTGGGTTGGCAGACTTTACACCTTTATGAACATAGATAAAAAGCAACTCAGCCACAAGAAGTCAAATTCTGGACATAGACCTCCCCCATAAAAGACCGGTTGCAAGCGGCTTGCATCCAGCGTCTTCCTACCTATGAGGTCTTCCTTGTGTCTGTACTACCTAAGCCTAAATAAAAACGCTAGGCATGCAGCAGGGTGGGCGAAGACAACTAACATGACAATATCATCGCTCACTCCTCCCCATTCCCTCCCATCGAACGGATCCCTTTGTAGTCAGTGCTTTTTATTAGTGACAAAAGAATATATTTGAAGATGAACTCTGCAAACTGACGACTGTTTCAATAAACCATACCACAGCTACGTCGTCTCCCAATTCGTGAAGCCGAAGCCTCCCCACCAGTACTGGGAGGAGGAGACCTCCCTGACCCTGGTGCCTGAGAATAAGAACTGCCTGCTCTGCGAGACCCAGGACTCGGGGGCCTGCCGGGCCATGCCGTCGTGTGTGTACTGCGAACCGACCGTCACAGCGTTGTGCGAGAGGAGTACACCATGTCTCCGATGCACTGGTAATTGAACCTTTTGACTCACTTGACCTTTTGGCCCACTGGACTTTTTGAAACTTTTAATTTTGGGTCAGTCAGTCAGAGACCGTTTGGGTCACAAGGTCTAGTGATCCAACGAACTGTGACTGAACGATTTGTCTTTTATCTATATCTATACTGTAACGGATCTATATATATAATTTAAATATCGGAGTATGTATATATAAACCAAAACAGCAATGTATATATTTTTTTCTATGTTTGCTTGTACTTTGTACTCAATTGGACACCGAAACTACTAGACGGATTTCAACGAAATTTTGCAGGATTTTTACTTACACTATGTAGAAGGATTTGGGATATTTTTCAACCCAATATGGTGAAAAGTATTAGTTAAATTTACTTTAAAATCGCATGAACTTACCTAGTGAATTTCGGTGAATTAGATTTCTAGGTTTACGTGCAAAACACGAACGTGCAGATACTTTTGAATATTACTGAGAAAACAAGTAATTGTGGATCTGTAAAATGCCTCACCACCACACACGAAATCGCGCTATTCGGAGCCAGCCATAACCTTACTTACCAAAGCAAATGCAAACATAGATATTTCTCAAGTCTCGGCATATCCGAGACTCAGATCAGTTGTTTGTTTTTTAACATTTGATTTGACAATGATACATACATATACAAACAATCACGCCTAATTTTCCTTACGGGGTAGGCACAGCATCAAAGGCTATGAGGCCATTTGACGCCATATTTGACCATGCTTAGAGGGTTAGTTGGAAGGGATAGGGTTAGAAGTTAGGAGGTGTTGGATGGTAAGATGTAATGTTGGCAATCAAGTAGCAATATAGGAACCATTAATAATAAATAGGAGAACGATCTGGAGAATACGAACCAACAAGGTCTGAAACTGCACTCCTATTGTTCTAAACTCAACGTTTACGTCTACGACCGCTTTCCTATCGACGTCCTAAATTCTAATATGTTCCCAGTGATCAAGAACCCGTTCTTCAAGTGCATCCCCGGTGAGAAGTACATGGACGAGTGCGACTCTTGCCGCTGCACGGATGGCCATAGCGGCTGGTGCACCAACCAGTTCTGCGAGTTTCGCTCGTTGCATCTCTACGCCATGAAGCTTTCCGACGGGGAGTTCTATTAAACTGGCTAAACAATTGCTACTTGCTTTTGTTTTACCTCTTCTGCTATGGACTTTTATTTTACAATTCGATGATCGTCTTTTGTTTTTATTCCATTCCCAAGGCATTTAACCTTCTGGCAGCCATGAAACTAGAATCTCAGACGGGGAGTTCTACTAAACTGGCTAAGAACTGATACTGGTTTTTGTTTTACCTATTTTGTTACCGAATTTAAATATAGAATTCAATGGTCGTCGCTTGTGTTTATTTTATTTCGGAGTCATCTTTCAGTTCATTAATCAGCATACAGTTCTGCGAGTTTAGCTCGCTGCATCTCTACGGAATGAAGCTCGCTGCATTTCTACGGAATGAAGCTCGCTGCATCTCTACGGAACGAAGCTCGCTGACGAGGAGTTCTAATAAATTAATTAAACAATTGCTGCAGTCTTTTGTTTTACGTATTCTGCTACTGGCTTTATTTTAGAATACAATTATCGTCATATGTTTTTATTCTATTTCAAAGGTAAATAATCATGTCCACATGGCCGAACCATCTAATGTTTGTCACTACATCTTCTTACACACCGCAATGTTGTTTACACATTAATTTTCGGAAAAAAAAACACAAATTTCAGAAAGAAAAAAAAAACAGTGACAAGACCTTTCCCTTGTTCCCGCTAAAAACCAAAATTATTCTTTTTGGGCTTTCACAAACTCATTATACTTGGAAAACGCGCGAATTGTACCCTGCATCTTGGTCCCATATTGTCGTTCCTATTACAATCTACCCTATTTGTCAATCAAATCAACAAATTGATTTCACACATACAATAAGTTCATTGACAACTAAAATTGCAACGAAAACAATCCAGCCCCTTACTTCCCACATAAATTAGGCGAACCCAACTTTCTGCGCATTTAGTTGTACTATTCATTATTTCACTATCCAAAAGAGACTCTAATGTTAGGATCTGAAAGATCAAATTCAAATGCTCTCACGTTAACACTAACTATTATTTATTCTGTGATAAATAATTTAAGTGAAACCCGTTTTATTAATTTTGAACTTTATCGTCCTAGATAAAAAGTTGAAATTTGATTGTAATTGCGGGTAAAATTTAGTTTGAATGATTTTTAAATGGTAGTATTCAATGTCCAGTTAACACGTCTACTTCCTTTTGTCGTTTTACAGTGCTTGGTTAAGAATATGTTCGTTGAATGGAAACATATCGTGAATTATGGAATCAGCGAATAATTTGCATTTGATTTGCGTGAGAAGTTAATATTTATGTTTGGTGAGAGTTATATTAAATTTTTGTTTAATTAAAAAACTGAAAAAATCGACTTCAGAATACGCAATACGACCCGTCATACGCGACTTGCTGTACACTTTTCTACAGGCACTTGGATGATATTTTACCAGTTATTTTGTTATAAAAAACCAAAGTACTGCATCGACTTTGATAATTTTTTATGGGACCACCTCTGAACTATGACCTACGAAATCCAAAAAAAAAACAAAATCAATTCATGATTGTTCTTCCTATGTCTGTGCTTCTAGTAGTGACGTAGATTCAAAGTTGGATCTATAGCATCATATCATAACTTAATGATTCCATACAACAATAGTTTCTGAGATAAATGAGCCTATCAAAGACATCTGTCAAATTAACAACGGAATTTCAGACTAGACCTTTTGGGACTTGCCATTTTGACTCTCTGGGCTTTTTGTCACTGGATCTTTTGGGACCTGTCATTTTGGGTCACAGGACTTTTTGAGTCACTAGGCCTTGTGACTGTGAACAATCTAGAGATTGTCAGACCTCTCCATGGCACAAGATAATGTTTTTTTTCTACTATAAATGTTAGGGCATCTTCATCTGTATGAAACTTGATTAAATACCTCTTTTGTGAAGTTGGTTAAAACCGTCAAACTAATGTAAAAATAAGTATAAATGGTGCATGGTGTGGTAAACGACATGTAAAGCTAGTTAGCGCGCCGCTGTCGCTCGGGGCGGACTAATAATGTGGCAGAGGGGCAATTGACCCAATAATAACGTACCCTACTGTACGGCCAAGCGAGGCACACGTTGACGAATGGACACGTGAAGCGTTTATTCTCTCACTTACTAAAGAATAGCACAGATTAAAGAAATCTGTTTTGTTACGAAAAAATAAGTTCAAATTTAGCAGCAGATACTATTTGACATTGGCATTTATTTATTTGTTTATTTACAATGAACGGTCACACCAATAGCACATTGCATATACCTATATAGTCATATTTATAAAATTCAATATTGAAAGAAAAATATAACATGTCAATAATGTACAAAAAAATAATAAGTTTAGTAGTAAATTAAATTCACTAAAAGGAATGTTTTTCACAAAATAATAATAAAAATTGCATTAGCCAGGTCAGTTATCGCAAAAAATACATTGATGTTTTTGTTCGTTGCCGTTTGATAGATATGGCCATTCCTCATCGCTGTTGCAGTCACTTTGTGACAAAGCACATTGAAATTACAAATCACTTTACTACATTTCCATGAACTCTCTATACAAATTTGCACAGAAAAGAGAAGGCAACAAATTCGTGTGGAAAGTTACTTAGCGTTAAAATTCTCCAATACGCGCCGTCCCTTACCGTCGCTGTAAAGAAGGGTACTGTACCAAATCGCTGTATAAACTTAATATCGGGCAAATTGGCCCCTGCGGGTGGATGGGGCTAGGGAGTGGGGTGAGGGGGGGAGGGGGTGAACAAACATCTACAGCTTTTATTGCGATGATCGTCTATTGATTCCGGTTATAAGCGATGTCACTGCGTAATTTCATTCGACGCTGCACTTGGAGGTTTATTAGGTAGGGGCTGGTGTTTAGTCTGCCAATACTGGCGAATCGGCAGGCAAAACCCGACTGCCGAAAAGAAGGTTTTTACCCGACTCCGCAAGGTTATGTTTTTCGAGCGTGGTATGTTTTTATGGATGTACATTATTTCCTACCCGATTTTGATGTGTGAGGTGTCGTTAGATTTGTCTTCACTCCCATAGGCTATATTATTTTTTGTAATAATAGCAATACCACACTCGCAAAAATAAAAAAATACGCTTTTTCGCAACCTCAAAGGAACTTGTTCGTAACAAGTGATTTAAAAAAAATGTTCTAAAAAATTTATTTAACAATTTTATTTTCATATTTTTTTTACAGTAGCTACTTGCGCATACTTTCTCACGAAAACGTACACTCAGCTGGTTTGTTTGTTAATTATGAATTGATTTTGATGATACTTTTTTGTTTGCTAGGTAATTGTTCAGAAGTTATCCCATATAAATTTTATCAAAATTGGTTTAGTACTTTGGTTTTTTTAACGAACTATTGGGAAAAATGGGAAAATTGGGAAAAAACCGAAAACTGGACATTTTTAATTTAATCACAAAAAATAGTGTCTATAAGCAAGGAATGAAGGTCCAAATTTTAAAGTTAATTAACCGTATCATGTGGGGTATCATATAAAAGAGCTTCAGTAGCATAAGCTAAAACAGATTTTTAAATATTTTTACGATGTCTATTTTTCGGTTTATGAAGGAAAATATAAAAAAATATATATGATTTCCCCCTTTTATCTACTAGTGTGTACGGAACCCTCGGTGGGCGAGTCTGACTCGCACTTGTCCGGTTTTTTTTATAGATAATGGTATGGAACCCTTCGTGCGCGAGTCCGATTCGTACTTGGCCGGTTTTTTTAAACTATAACTATATTAGCTAAAATAAAATTATGCTATAGTAACTATTATATAATCCGCACTCTTGCCATCAATTTACGAACGGTTTTTTAAGGTTTCTATTTGTAGGGAGGAGACATCTCATAATTACGTGGGCTAAATGAGAAAATCCAGTAGTATTTTCTGATAATTGTATTTGGTTTACCCCAAAAGAAATTGTAAATACTTTAATCCTTATTTTTATTGCACCTTATTAATGTTATTTACCAATTGATTAACTGGGCATTATTTATAATGCCCAATATGAGAGGGCATTGTGATAATAAATATCAAATTAATTACATTTACCAATAATGCAATTTACCAATAACTTGGCAGTATAATTTTTAGCCGACTTCAATAAGGAGGAGGTTATTTTATGACATACAAATTGTGTCAGTTACAGAGCAGTAGGCTTTAGTTTTTTTTTTTTTAGTGATGGAAGAATTAGTCTAGGAATAGTTTTTTTATGATGAACACAAATATAATAGGCTAGTTGCCTAAATTTGAAAACTTGGTTTATACCGAAAAACCGTATATTTTAAAGAAAAAGTAATATTTAAATTACGTACTTTGTTAAAAGTAGTAGTAAAGTAATATTTACATTACGTAATTAAAAAACAAAACAATTTAGATTTCACTTGAAAACGATGAACAGTGTCATGGCGTCTTGAATGACGTCACAGGATGCGAAATCCACGCGAAATCAAACTGCTTACATCAGCTGTGTCAAGTGTCAAAACAATACGGAGTAACCACCTGCTCTGCTGTAGGAAAACGTCAACAACAAATTGCGTGGCGTGACGTAACACTTTCTGATTGGTGTTCGCTATCATGTGACTTAATGCCTATTTTTTTCTAATTTATTTTCTAAAAATATTAATAATCTTTAACTTTTATGAGAAATAGACTGTTTTATTCTTATCTACGTCTCTTCATTTATAATTAGAAACTATAAACTAAGCAATTTGTTATTAGTGGAAACAAGCCTATTATAGAAGAGTTATAGTTTAGGTAATTTTTATAACCCACTAAAAAAGTACAAGCAGCAAGTATTTCTGCTAAAAGGTTGTGCTTGCGAGGTCAAATGTCCTTAGTCGCTTGCGGTGCGGGAATGGTGCGGTGGAGCAGAATATAGGTTATCTCTTTTGCTCGCTATATGTTTATCTTGTTCGAGTTGTTGTTAGACCTAAATGACATGTATGATGTATAATTATAATACCTTATTAGCTTTTGACAATCTTATTATAGTGCATTAATAATTAATTGATAACTAACTAAAATTATTATTGTTATAATTGCAAAATTACATGTCATTAACTGCTTGTATGCTTTAAAGCAGGATCTGGCAGAATACTAAAAATTGTAAATACCAACTTACCCTTGTACCCAGGACCACAAGCTAAATAAAATTTTGAATTTTGAATTTTGAGTCGCTTATATAGATTCCAGTGACAGTGAGCAGCGAGCCCAGCGCAAGCTGCCTATTCTAGACTTGAGCTGCAGCTCAGCGGTTCAAACCTATGTGATCTTCATATAAGAACCGATTCAAATTCTAAATTATTTATTGACAATAAAATAAAACAGACAAGATTTCAGATCTGAGTTACCCACGACTACCCACCTGTAGTAATTACGACCAACACAGACAGTCTCTCTGACTGAAGATGTAATTAAAGCTGGTCTACTCTCGGGGAATTACCAAAATAAAACTAATAAAGGGATGGGCGGGAACGAATGCTGGCGCCGCTTGGAGTAAATTGAGCCTTACTGTTAATTGGCTTCCCAGCCCGTTGGTAGTATGTCTACCTTTTAATTTAGGGTGTAGGTTCGACCCCCACCCAGGACTAACATTTGTATGATTAACTACATTTGGTCTGTGTCTGCGGGTTTGTCTAAGTACCGTAATGTATTTTATTTACAAAAAAGTTGATACCTACATAGGCATTCTGTCAGCTATTTGTTGGATGTAATACAAGCTTTGCTTAGTTTGGAACTAGATGGCGCTGTGTGAAATTATTCACATTTAACAAAAACTAACTACTTTTATGTTTATAAAACTTTTTTTACCATACAAATTGCTACTTTATCAAATTATACGCCAGAAAATTCAAATTTCTAACAATTTCCGTCGTTGTTTGTTACATTATTATGATTATTCATTAATAAATTCGTTATTAATAAATCTATTATTATTATCACGTATTTTTTTTTGTGGCAAGCGCCTTTATTAACTACAACACAACAATATACAGACTCAGCTACGTATTAATTAATTTGATTGGATTTACAGAGATAGCTTAGAGTCTGGTGATCTTAAGTCATTGCTGAAGATGGGTATAAACAACATTGATCACCATCAACGTGTTCATCATCAGTTGAAACCGCGGGGCTAGCAGCAACTAGTGGCTATATAAAAATAATAAATAAATATATAAAATAGGGTATCTCTGGCAAAGAGGCTACTCGCAGTACGTTGACACTGACCTTACCGCGCGCTGTGTTTAAGATACATATTATTTTGTTCTCTCTTAATATTGGCCCAACTGTCAAGCGAGAGCATATTGAGATGGTCGGTCTTTTCTATAAAAAAAAAATCGACAGAAGTAAAAACTTCGTCAAGGCGTTATATTAACATTTTTGAAGATATAAAATGACAAAAAAATTATCGAATGTTTACGATGCCATTTTCTAATTTTACAAATGACGATTTTCTTATAAGTCATTTTATGTGTTCAAAAATGTGGGTATGCACGAGCGAGACGGACATGTTCGAACGGACTCTTAATAATATGAAATAGCAGTAACGAGTTTGTTTTATCTCTCTCGCTCCTTTCGTCAACTCTAGCTGACTTTACCCGACCGAGCGTTACACAGCCGAGAGTGACTCAATCTCATTCAAAACCACAAAATAAAGTGCCCAGCGCACCTAAAAAAGTTCTCACTTCAAAAACACACGTAGGCAAACAAATGGAGCAACAGCTAACGTGCGTAGCCTCTGCGTGCACATCCTATATAGTGTAACCGTAGCTTAATCCCAATGAATGGTGGATGGTATCTCAATAATTGAGTAATCCCGAGCCGCCACAATGGTCTTCGTTTCAAACATTTGCCATTGACAGTGCACCGAACAATAAAATAAGAGAAAGAATATACTGGAAGTCAGTTACTCAGCTCGAAACATTTTAATGAGAAGCGGATTGAACTGGATCAATCCGCGATCTTTATTCGTTATCACTTAATATTTGTGATAATCCAATCTTGTCCTGTACAAGAACACATATAAATAAAATAAATAAATATTGCGTATAGCGTTTACTTTTTTATTTTTTATCATTTTAAGGATGTCTGGGAGAGATCGCTATTAGCCTTTTGTACCTTTTTAACGCCTTAGTTATGTACCTAATGTTATTTTTACTGTGGTGTCAATAAAGTGTTTATTGTATTGTAATTGTCTTGTATTGGTCGACATTTTTCACATAGAACTATTTAGCGCGAAACTAAGCAAAGCTAATTCTGTGGTATTACATATATAGGTGATGGAATTAATTTATATGCTTTTTAACCGACTTCAAAAAAGAAGCAGGTTATCAATTTACGAATTGAAAAAAAAAACGCTACGGCGTATTTTTTCTTTTCTTTTGTGTATGTACACGAATTTCTCCGTCATTCGTGAACCAATTTTTGAATTGACGTACGTATTGACGTAGAAAGCTCCCAAGTTGGTCCCATAATTCTTTTGGAAACATTGGTTAATTACTTTTTGAATAATCTCTAAAAATAAATATATTTTCATTGTATTCCTGAGTAAAGTGCGTCAGATTATTGAATTGCAGAGTTCCACTGACATGTTTTTTTTGCAAAAGTGTCAAATGATAAGGATTATCGTATATACATCTGCACATTTTCTAATCTTCGAAGAAGAAGCATTTGACATTCAATGACAAATCTCATTCTTGACAGAAGAAAAAACGAACGGATGAAGAGAGGTTACCTTAAAAAGTTTACACTCGTGAAGGATTTAGTAAGCTTGAAAAGTAAAACCTTCTTACTCCTCATTCAACGTGTCTAAGGAGAAAATACTTCAACGCTTGAGCGCCATTGTTTAAATATTACCCGTCTGAACATGATGATATGAACTTTATGTATCCTAATCTTTAATAATATTACAAGTAAACGAAATAGCGTACTTTGAACTCGGTTGTTTCAGGTTTTCAAACTATAAAATTATAACATTAACAACTGTTATCCACATCTCCCGTCCACAATGGCCGTCTGCCGCTGACAGCGCGGCGGAGCTCCATTGTTTACAGCTGTAATTACCGCCTGTAACCAGATATTCATTTATGATTGCGATTTCATATTGTAATGGATTCATTCTACACTTGAATTTAAAATAGGACATGTACAAGTGCCTTTATTAACTACGACAAAACAACGTACAAGCTACACATACTTAACAAACTAATAATTACAGTTCAAAATACTAAAAAATACGCTCAAACAACTAGAAAATCAATAAATTATTGTATTGTCATCGGTCCTCCATAAGTCTACAAAGTTTGAATGAAATCTGACCGTTTGAATTGGGTCAAAATCAAGTACAAAGGAGTCGGTTACAAACAAACATGTATATGCAATCATGCAAACAACCACCCATTTCTCGTTGAAATGCCAAAAATCCGTACTCAGCGATATCGATCCATATTCCTGTTGCGTACTGCACAAGAATGGAATTCGTTGCCGCCATCTCTGTTTCCTGAGACCTACAATCTTGGAATTTTCAAGGCTAGAGTGAATAGATATCTTCTAGATCGACGAGCTCTCTCCTCGGCCACACCGTCGCTTAACATCAGGCGAGTTGGTGGTCAATCGGAGATTTATAATGTATAAAAAAAAACTCTTCACGAGCTTATAATATAATCTGAGACAGGATAAAAGTATCAAGAAAGTCCACAAAAACATCGTTTTATTACTTCGCAAAGCTGCTTCCAAAAGTTAATTTAATAAGCCTCTAAGCCACTGACTTACAACATAGACTACGTACTTTGCTATAAATAATATATCGAATATCTTTAAACGAGCAATTCTTATCTAAATAATCTGAATATCGGAAACCGCTCCAACAATTTTAAAGAAATTGGGTTTGTAGGTAAATTAGGGGACGATTAATCGATCTTGCTAGGTTTCATTTTTAGTGAACCCGGGTTTGCTCATATCTTCAGTCATACAAAATCCGAGTGGAGGTCGGTCGCTCAGGTACTTTAATTTTAACAAACCAAGCTACGAAAGTCTTTTTCAGAACTGGAATATTTAGCAAAGTCAAAGTCAAAGTTTTATTGTTACAAAGATTTGTTTACAACTCAAAGTAGTATATTAAGAATACATTTGTAAAAAATTTAATTAAATTTCATGTCGAAGTTATTTTAATTACAATTAACTTTAGTCATTATGTTTGGTTCGTACGTTTGTTCTTCTCTACAGGTCGTATATTTCAACTTATCATAGTAGTTCGGTATTTGAATTCAATATTTTTTGAAAATAATTATTCCTGGCAACTTTGTTGAGAAATCAATTCTCAAAAGTCAAAGTCTCAAAGACGTGACGCCATGGCGCCATTTGCCAGCGGATTAAAAAAATAATTAATGAATTAATTATTTTAATTATATACTTACATTTACTACTACTGTTTTTATATATTCATAGCTGTACACCATGCTTTTACTCGCTAATTCAATTCAATTTCAAAGTATCTTTATTAACAGACATATTTTTACAGGAGTTTGTACTGGCTAGTGTATATTAATTCCTAGTTGTACATTATCTTAGAAGTAAGCTTATTTACCAAGTTTAAATCAATAACTTATATTAAATTTAAGGCATATATTTTATGACGCAGTTTTTTTTTTTTTTTTTTGTTTTAGCAATTAATTATTCTCAGTAATTATGTATATGTATGCTTTAGTGATAGCATAGCATTTATGACAGAAATTTAGATAAATAAAATAATAAACTAACCAGAAATTGAGGGTAGTTTAAGAAGAATGCAGAATGGCGCTCGAGTGCGGTAGACGCAACGTTAACCCAATTTAAACTGCACACATGCAAGCGCGCGCGACCGCCCGCGAGACCCGCACGCCATCTTCACCCGATACCGGCAGGTAATACGGGCGAGAAAGGGTTAAGCGCTGACGGCGAGCAGGCCGCGCCCGCTTGCACAAGTGACTCAGCCTATTCATTACACTCTAGAAACAAGTGATGGGGCAACTTGTATCTTTTGTACTTATCGATATAAGGTAATTGTTTTTTTCGAGTTTTACATAAATTTTTGATTAGAACATTTTTGTTACTAGGATTTTTCTGAACATAAAATTTTTCAGATAGTTTATAAATATATGCATCAATACGAGGTAAACTTATTTTTGAATGTAGTTTTTGTAAATTTGTACGAAATGGGGTATTGTAGGAAAATTTAAGTGCTTTGTTCTGAATCAGTTGAAGTTTGTTTATGTTGGTTTTACATGTGTACTCGCTAATTGAAAAATAGTGAAAATCAACACCGTTCTTATGTGATGAAATTTAGCCTATCTTTGCCTCAGTGCTTATTTGACCTATCTACTATTGGTAAAATTTCACAGGAGAAAAAATTTTTACTCTTTTTTTTTAAAGCTATATTTGTAAGGCTTAAAAGTCTTTTTTAACATGAGTTATATATACTCGTGTATAAAAAAAGATTTTCAAGCCTTACATTTGTAAGGCTTGAAAATTTTAAAATAATATGTTTCAAATATGTTTCAATATGTTATAAATAATTTGTTTCAAAAAGCTATATATTCAACTCTTCTCCTGTGAAATTTTACCAATGGAAGATAGGTCAAAAAAGCACTGAGGTAACTCTATGGCATTCTCCATGTTCTCAGTTAGGTATCTCTGTACCAATTTTATATAACGGTCGTTGTATTGAAAAGGTAACAAATAGACATAGAATAGGGATAAGGTTACGTTCGTTTTTGAAACATTTTTTAAAGGTGGAGATCAACCCGTGTACCTATCTCTCTCGTGCATCACCTTTTTAAACATAAAAATATGGGTAGGAATCAGAAAAGTGAGAAAAGATTTTGTTTATTTAGATAGAGAGAAATATTTTTAATGTTTTATTCTGATATCACTTATACAGGGTAGCTTGGAAATATCTAGAGGAGGCCTTCACCTTTGACCAATGAGGGGTTCTTACTACCAGCAAAGATTAATTAATTAGTTATTTTTATGATAAATTCAATCAATAACTGCAAAGTATGTTTTGTAATTATTTTCTGTTTAAGTAAGAAATGTAAGGTTTTTTAATTTTTTTCTTTATTATCACTTATACTGCTGACGGAGTAGTAAAAAAACTTATTTTTCCTACTATTCAGCCAAAAATTATGCATTATCTACATTAGTAGTAGTCTGTGTTGAAAACCTAGTTACCGGCAAGCCGCTGGGCGGGCCAGGGACGTGGGCGGGATCTAATAAACTTAATAACATTAGCCGCCCGCCCAACGGGCCGAGAGACGCTGTACACCACTTTTTAACCCACTTCCAAAAAGGAAGAGATTCTCAATTCGGATGTATATGTTTTGCATGTTCGTAACTGAATTACTTCGCCAATTCTGAATTTATTTTTATGGTGACCGACTTAAATACGCATTTCGTTTAGTTAAATGACATTTTTTAGTTATTTGTTATTAAAAACAAAGTACTGAACCGATTTTCATAAAATTTATATGGAATACCTATGAAGTATTACCTACCAAACAAGAAAGAATTATCAAAAATAACTCATAATTGGCGGAGTAATCGCTGAAAAAACATACAAAAAACATAGTTGAATTGAGAACCTCTTATTTTTTGAAAGTCGGTTCAAATAATTTAACCTATGACACTCAGGAAGTGAAAACAAATCTAATGACACCTCGCATATCAAAATCAAACCGTTTAGACTGTAGGAAATTAAATAGAAACATACATACGTACATACATACTTACATAAACCTCCTTCTTACGTAGTCAGGTGAAAAATGGCCATGATTATATCATAAATAATTATAGTTAAAAAAATTAAAAAACACGCTACAAATTATTGTGGTCAAAGTTCATTACAAGACTTTTCTTACAAATCCAAACACAGCTATGATACGATGTTCCATCATGAAGTTCTAGTTCATATCCGGCTCCATCATCAGATCAGTTCGACAGTACCATATTATTGTATTGTCATCAGAACTATATACAGCTGCCAATTCTCATGACGCTACGATCCTTGGAAGATGGTTAAATTAGTTACCTTAGATTTCATTACATACAGGTCGACCTAATAAAAGCGTGTTAAAAACTGAAGCAACCGACTTCTCATGGATGCCATTGTCAGAACTGGACCACACGGGAAGTACCAGCTTTCAAATAATAAAAGAATCATCAAAATCGGTTCAACCAGTCGAAAGTTCCGAGGTAATAAACATAAAAAAATTGTCGAATTGAGTACATCCTCTTTCTTTGAAGTCGATTGAAAATAGGATTTAAAAAAAAAAAAATAGGATTATGTATGTGAGAGTAAAAATATAACTGATATTGGTAAAATCCCATATCTGTAGCATACCTACTCTGTTCTCTATAGTATATCCACCAAACTGCAAGCAGCTTATCTCCATCCAGAATTTTTCCCAAATTAATCTTCCTTCAAACACTCGAGTTCTTTGCGGAACAATTGACGGCCAAATTTAATCTTCACCGTTCAAGTAGACTCTTATGTACTTATGGATATAGGGTATTGAGAGGATTTTATTGCTGCATAATAGCTGTATCCCACTGCTTTACTCGCAAATGAGAAATCGTTTCTTAGTGTATACCGCCTCTTTGCTTCGACAGTGTGTTATCTTAAAACAAAGCTATCCGTAATAATTACAGTTTAAAAAACTAAAAAAACACGCTTCAAATTATTGTATTGTCATCGGTCCTCGATAAGTCTACAAAGTTTGAATGAAATCTGACCGTTTGAAGTGGGTCAAAATCAAGTCCAAAAGAGTCGCTTACAAACAAACATGCATACAGGTGAAGCTAATAATAGCGTGTTAAAAAGAGACAATCTGATATTGCGAACTGACAAACCAGTGCTGTCTCTTTCACTTTCAGCTTCGCTATTTCACATGACAAAAATACCACATTTTTTTTTTTTGATAAATAAAATCAAATGCTACAATTTTAATTATCAAATAATAAAAAGATGATTGTCGTATTTACCACCTTATTGAAGCAAAGAGGCGAATTTCGTAAATTTCATAAGGAAAACACTCGCCAAATAGTCGCCAATACTTGTTTTTATTAGGGTTCCATACCCAAAGGGTAAAAACGGGACCCTATTACTAAGACTTCGCTGTCTGTCCGTCCATCCGTCCATCCGTCCGTCTGTCACCGTGATAGTTAGACAGTTGAAATTTTCACAGATGATGTATTTCTGTTACCGCTATAACAACAAATACTAAAACACAGAATAAAATAAATATTTAATGAGGCTCCCATACAACAATCGTGATTTTTTTTGCTCGTTTTTGCTCGATATTGATAACAGCAACAGATAGACGCTTGAAATATTCACAGAATTTTGAGTTATATTATTAACTTTAAAGATACATAATTAAATTAAAATAAAAATAATATTTAAGGGGGGTTCCCATACAACAAACGTGATTTTTACCGTTTTTATAGATAATGGTAAGGAACCCTTAGTGCGCGAGTCCGACTCGCACTTGGCCGGTTTTATTTTAAGTAGTAAAATGGCTGCGACCAGAGAATAGACAGACGTATGCGACGAATTTATAGAGATCCTTTTTAACCGACTTCCAAAAAGGAGGTGGTTCTCAATTCGTGGGAATCTTTTTTTAAGTATGTTACCCGATTACACGAAGCTGTACCAATTCATTTTTTTTTTTTGTTTGAAAGGGTTTTATACTTTTACTTCCAAAAAGGAGTAGGTTATCCTTTTGACCCTAGAATGGATTTAGTAACTTTGTAATTTATGGTCAGAATAAAAATCAGCAATCACTTACACATAATCATTTATTTTTCTACATTAATCATTGCAAACCCTCTACTTTCCTACATTCAATAAATTACATAGTTATCATTAAATACATACTTTTATTCCTAAATTATTGTGATTTTCTAAAACGCTACTGTGCAGTTCACTTAGACATAAGATATTATATACAGGCCAAAAAGTAGTTGATATTATTTACATATTTATTATTATAACTTACATTATTATTATTATATTAGCCCACATCTTCCCATTATAACTTACATAGAGAAAAATAACATGAATCGCTTAACAAGCATGCCTCAGGTTTATCCATAGACAAAGAACATTGTCTATGGATTAACTTTTTTTAAAAATTAAATCTTTGGAATCAATCTAGAATTACGGCAATCGATTGAAACTATCATCCGTTCCGAAATTGAATTTGACAGAATATTGACAACTACCAGTAACCAATGGAAACGCATTTTAGATTTTAACCAATTAAATACATTGCTATTGTGGTTAATTATGCAGGCACATAAAAAAAAATTCAACTAACGAACGAATGTCTCATACAATTTTTGTTCCTTTTTTGAATTTAACTTAATTTAGTGTTTTCAGAGTTGACCACATTTTTGAAGATATTTTTTCATTGTCCAAGCAAGAAAATGCCAGTTTCCCATAAATAAATTATGCTTGTAAAGTCAAACAAACATTTTATATCATAACTTCGGGGCCAAAAGAATACTAAAAGTTAAGGCACACGTATTTTATAAGTGATTGTTTTTCGAAAAATAATCTTATACTAAATTGAGAAATACCTTAAGACTCTATTTTCCCACTTTTAGTCATTTATCTTAATGTAATTTATTTATAATGAAAATATATTAACTGTGTATGTACATGTTTTGCTATGCTAAATACGACCGTATTTCGTACAATAACAAGCCTCATAATCAGATGCGGTAACAAATTTTACTTTAAAAGGGGAAAACTACGCCTTAAGTACATTGGAATATTAATTTAGTACATAATTGTAAAGTATTTTAATGACTAGGAATATTTTTAAAAACTAGTATTAATTACACTATAATTTACGGATTGTTCAATATACAGTTACATAACACGGTCATTATTGAAAACAAAAAAAAACTGCAACAAACTTATAGGTTGAATAAGTAAAACCAAATTATTTGTATAATTTTCGCATTATTGTTTTTAATTTTGATTATAAGTACCTATCCCTTATTAATTATATTCGATATTTTGTTTGGATTGATTTTGTCTCGATATTTTGTTTTTTGTTTGTTGTGTTTTACTTAATGAAGTATCTACATACTGATATACAGTTCAAATATTACACGTAAACACATAACTGCTAAACAAATAAAATTTCCTTTTTCATTTTCTGTATCGGGTAAAAAGTATAAGTTTAGGAAACTCAACAACTCCCGACAAAAAAAACCGCCGAACCAATTTTGATGAAACATAGCTAAAACACACCCGACCACTTCACCTTTCAAACAAAAAAAAACAAAATCGGTTCATCGGTTCGGGAGCTACGATGCCACAGACAGACACGTCAAACTTATAACACCCCGTCATTTTTGCGTGGGTTGTTAAAAATAATACAGTATGCTTATTAACATTTCGGGTCTATAAAGGCTTGTTCAGATATAGGTGATATACTCGTAATTACATTAATCGCTTCTCACGGTTACCTCAGACAGAATTTATAATTTATCACAAAGATAGAAGCGGATTCCGTCTATAGCTTAGCAAGCTTTCAACCAGACACACATCGTACTCCAAAATCTGTCAAACCGTATGGGTAAAGGTAAAGAAAGTTTGTACAAACAAACATTCTAGCACGCGGAAATATTACGTGGGTAAGCTAATTTATACTGCCAGAAAGCACTTGATTTCTGGCCAGCCGAAATATGTTTACCCGTGAAATATTTTTATTTATTTTTATAAAGCGATTGCTTAGACGAAGACATTTGAAGGTCATATGGCCCCAAGCATTGGCAGAATGCATGGCCTCGGCCTAACATGACACATCGAATCTTTGTAATTTCTTTCCAAAATTTCTTTTTTGAAGTTTCTCAAAAACTAAAACAATAAATTTTGTTATACGTTGTTAAAAATTGTAGTTAATGATGACACAGCTAACTACTTTTTTATCAATCAATTTCTCATTGTGTTTCCAAATTTAAATCCTAGTTTAGTTACGTATGGACCTTATTATTATGCTGCAGCACTCTATCCTGTATCGCGTCATGTGCCCTGAGCCTTAGTGTGTCAGCGCTTGCGAGCCGCGCCAGGGCCGTACTCGGGGTGGGGGGCGACGGAGGTGACGGCTCCGGCTCGGGGGGCCGGAGCGCAGGCGGTGGCAGGGCTAGTACGTATCTGGAGAATAACGAGGCTTGTTAGAACAGACACGGATTAAGTGAAGTTTAAATCGCCGTCATGTTTTTATCACTATACCGACTCGTCAGTCTGCGCCAAAGACCTAATCCCTATATGGATGTGTTTTACTCAATTATGTGCGATAATAATTGGTTATAATATATAATTGAGTAGCGAAAATTAGTTGACAGTACTTCTACAAATATAAAAGACGCGTTCACTCTCATAAATGTTTGAAATCTGTAAAAGGTTTAGCTGAACACACAAAAAAACTATTACAGATGGCGCCATGAATGCTGCTAAGATATTATGAATGATATGGCGTCACCAGATTACGTATAGCAAGTTGATATTATCATCTCTGGCACAGTTGAGAGTTCAAATTCTGTTGAACGTTGACATTTTTGACATTTCTCTATTACTGTCAATAAAATTATATTAACACGATCATTTTCATCCTAACCTTGCAAAATATGGAATGGGTTTCCATTAACAGTATTTTCGTGAAGCTACAGGTTGAGATTCTACAAACATAAACTTTCTATGTTTAGAAACTTTAATAATGTGAATGTAATTATGATACATCATAAATTGTAAATACATACATATAGTCAAGAGATGGCAATATTGGCAATACTCAAGCTGAGGTTAAGCTGTGTCTAGTGGATAAATACCCTACAGCTTGTAGTTACCTGTGTAAGAGTGCTCGGAAGGCCGCTGCGGGTTCGTCATGCCAGAGCGGGGCAGGCACCCCCAGCGCGCCCAGTCCTGCCCCCAGCCCCAGCGCCCACCACTCCCCGCCTGCCGGCGCACCGCTCCATTCCCCCACTACTGTAACAAAAAGTGCTCGTCAAAACCAAACCCGTCCAATTTTGCGTATAATTTTTTTTCTTCAGTGGATTTTGTGTACATATTTATTCATTACCTATACAGATTTGTGATTGAAAATGCAATATTAAAAAAAAAACTTATGTGTATGTAGTTGGATAAAAAATAACGAAGAGACGCAAAAATGAGGTGAAAAAAACCCCATCAAACTCAGTGCAGTCATCCTCTCGCTCACTCTCGTGTACATAGTATTAACGTATACTATGCTCTCACACGAATACCTACTGACGTAACATGAGTGAATGTCATGTTCTGACGTCATTGGCCATAACCGCAAATCGGCCGCGTTTTAAACGGGGCGAAAACAAAACTTCAATAACTTATTTATTTCTTAACGGATTACACTCATCCAAAGGAATTAAATAGTCTAAAAATACCAGTGCACACGCTTATATACTTAGAATTCAAATATCTCTAGCCTTGAACCTCATTAAGCTCAACAATCCTCTTAAATCTAAGTTCATAACGCCGTGTAAAATTCATCCACTTCTTATCATCCACAATTACACCGTTTGCGTGTACGGCACATTGTCTCCGCGTAACCGGCGAGCAGTCTGCCTCACAAAGAGCTTCCGGCACTTTGATCACGGCTTCACGGCATTTTGCAATTTTTCATCTGGATCTCGTTTAACGGAACGACAGGATGAGATGAAACGGTGTAATTTATTGTAGTAAATAGAATAATTACAATTATACTATTAAATCTACGTACAGTAGACTTGAAAGCGCATTTTTTCGCAATAATCTGTACTTGCAAAAAGTCTGTGCTCATGAACTCGTATTTTAAGTTCTTGCTCAATGAAATGAAATGAAATGAAATATTTATTAATAGCATAGCTACAAGTCATATTAAAGTGTAAAATAAATTCAAATCAAAATAATAACAATAAACACTATTATATAATATTAACAAATAATTTACTATAATATTTTTAGTTTTTTTTTGTATTTTTGTTTTAGGGTTCCGTACCCAAAGGGTAAAAACGGGACCCTATTACTAAGACTTCGCTGTCTGTCTGTCCGTCCGTCCGTCTGTCCGTCTGTCACCAGGCTGTATCTCATGAACCGTGATAGTTAGACAGTTGAAATTTTCACAAATGATGTATTTCTGTTGCCACTATAACAACAAACGTGTTTTTTTTTTGCTCGATATTGATAACGGCAACAGGTTACAGGTTACAGGTTAGGCAACAGGGACGCTTAAAATATTCACAGAATATTGAGTTATATTATTCACTTTAAAATAAATAATTAAATTAAAATTAAACTGATATTTAAGGTGAGCTCCCATACAACAAATGTGTTTTTTCAGTTTTTATATATAATGGTACGGAACCCTTCGTGTGCGAATCCGATTCGAACTTGGCCGATTTTATTTTTTGTAGTTTTTCCGGTTCATTAAGTAATATAAATGAATACTCACGGAAGTTTTAGTACTGTTACAGTTTATTCATAGATTTCTCTAAGAAAAGACTTCAACGCGCCCTTACGCGCATTTATATTTTTTTTTTAACCGACTTAAAAAGGAGGAGGTTCTCAATTCGTTTTTTTTTGTATGTTTGTTTTGCTTTATTTCGCCAATTATGAACTGATTTTTATAATTCTTTTTGTGTGGTAGGTCATTCTTCAGAGATGATTCCATTTACCAATTTTTTATCAAAATCGGTTGAATACCGATCGTGCCTCTCTATCGCTTGTTCCGCGCTCTCGCTTGCACGCTCGGCTCAGGCGGAACGTGACAATGCGTCATGCTTTTTCGAGCGTGCAGCCGGCGTTCATCGATTTATAAGACGTTACTTATCACGTCAAAAAAATGTCTTCGAAATAAATTCCAAATAATTGCGTATTTCTAAATCGATGTTTTCAGTTTTGTTAAACTATCACGGTCATTCATTAAATAACTAATGAACGCGAATTTCAGACTCTTCAGTTTTTTAAACCAATTCACCTGATATTAAACGATATTACGGTCCTTAATACAGCGCGTTTAAAACAAACTGACTTACTCACAATTTAAAGACATCCACACTACAAATATCGGAAACCCACACTGATATTCCACAATTTAGACAACAGAACAGAAAAAAAAATACTCGACCCCAAAATTTTACTACATTCAGTTGACTAAACTATATCTATTCACGATAACCTTGAAAATTCCAAGATTGTAGCTTTCAGGAAACAGAGAAGTCGATAGAGAATTCTAATCCTGTGCAGTACGCATCGAGAACGTGGAACGAAATCAAGTACGGATTTTTGGGAAATGGGAAATGGGCGGTAATGTGATTTTTTGATAGTCCTATAGTGAAATGGGAGGATGGAATAAGGTCGTGAAGCACACTCCTACAAGACTTGTTAAAAAACATTCGAAAAACAACACCCTCTTCAGCAGTCAGGTAAAAAAAGACAAAAACAAAAGCGCCGACTCATTCGTATACAATTTACAACTAATAACATACCTGACAAGCTATTTAAGCCCCATAACATTAATAAATCAATAATTGAAATATGATTCCCGTATCGTTTTATTTATACCAAAACATGTTGATAATAAATCAGAATATAAGCTGATACCCCGTAATTGTGGAATGGTGTCGCGTAAACACGATCTGTAGAGTCATTATTTGAGCATTAACTGGCGTAGGACGGGTCTACACGCACGAGCTTTCCTGCGGTAATCTATGCGTAATATAAAAAAAAAACTGTAAGAGAAAATCTGAACATTAAATACTGTTGGAAAATTTCAATTGGAAGAAGTATTAAGTACTATTGATATAGAAGAATGTCGCGGAAGAAGAAGAACGATATCGCGGGAATACGATGTGAAGTTACTACATACATAAAATTACGGCGTTTTCCCGTTTTACTTGCTCCGATCTTGACACGCGTACCTACATTTTTCGTTTCATTCACTTTTATGTTTTCATGTTTGTCAAAGTTGATTAATGTTCTAGAGAATATATATTATATCGAATCTGCATAAATCCAGTCCCTGAACTCTGGATTTATATATGAAAAAAGTATTAGTATAATGTGATTCTGAATATGCGTCAACATTTCGAATTCATTCATTTCATTGCCTGATTTTTAGAGAATTAGCAAACAAAATCCAACAAGGTACATATATTTAAAAAAAACTGTAGTATTATTTTTAAAATAATTTGTCAGGCATTAATAAGCTCATTATCTTTTTGGGTTAAGAGCTTTCTAACTAGATCTCATATGACTAGAAAGCGCTTCGTCTAATGTTTTCCTACGTGAAAGCGCGTGCGTGTGAATCAACCTAACAGTTGGCTTCTCAGCTATTTATAAAATAACAGGTTGCGTCCCTAAATGCGTTTTCCGTCCCTTTCGTAACAATTATCGCGTAAATACGCGTAAAGCGTTCAAACCCACGGTAAAGCTCGACCAATTATCACTGATTTTATACGATAAACACATGTTTGATGCGTGGTTGCGTTCCAATTCTGTTTGTGTATATTGTATTTTTTTTAATGCAAGATAGATCTACGATTGACCAACTCGCTTGATGTTAAGCGACGATGTGGCCGAAGATGGAGCTCGGGGATCTAGAAGATATCAATTCACTCTAGCCCTGAAAATTCCAAGATTGTACGTCTCAGAAAACAGAGATGGCGGCAAAGAATTCCAACTATTGTTGCGGTAACTTTGGTACTAAACGAGCGTAGCAACTCCATTTGAGAACATTCATTCATTTCTATTTTGATTGATTGATAAATGAAAATTGTCCATTTTATTGTATCCTACCTAACACACGCATGTGTTAGGTAGGTAACAAAGATAAATAAGTGGCAAAGATCGTGTCGCGTCACACATATACTGGGTTCCGTAGCTAATGATGTAACTTACAAGAAAACTACTTGGCGAGTATTTTTTGTTTAGACTACTTTGTAAAAAGGCCAATGACCTCAGTATTATAATGACTTAAGTGTTTTACACATTTATCTCGAAAAGTTGAAATCACAGAGAAATCAAAATACTTTTCATTGAAAATATTTTATATAAATAAAGGGGGGACACAATTTTTTCAATTTTGACGACCTATATCTAGCACACATCATATCTGAGAAAAAAATATATATTGAAATTAAGTCTTATTTTATTCGTTAAGTATATTATTTATGGAGTGCCACCCCTATTTATCATATTTTTTTGAGAATTTTACTATGGCATCTATTTATTTATTTTATTATGGCATTTTATAGTAGTAAACATAACACGTCTATATGCCCAATTTCGTTTATGTAGTATTGATAGTCTCTGAGTAAAATGATTGTGACATACGGAGAGATAGAGAGACAGACAGACAGACATGTCGAATTTATCAGGGTTCCTCGTAGTTACTACAGAACCCTAAAACAACCGAAGAGAACCTCCTTTTACCAACTTCAAAAAGAAGGTTAACAATTCGGCTGTTTCTTTTTCATTCTTTTTCTTTTTCTTTTGGTTTGTTACCGCATAACCCCGGCATTTATAATCCGAGTTTTTTGTTTTGTTTAAATTGCTGAAAGGATGTACATTCAGATTTATCCCATGGAAACTTTACTGAAATCGGTTCAGTAGTTTGGTTTTGAAAACAAAACCGCGTATTTTAGAGTCGGTTTTACAGTTTTTAACACGCTTTTATCACCTCGACCTCGACCTGAGGTCGACCTGTATGTAATGAAATCTAAGGTAACTAATTTAACCATCTTCCAAGGACCGTAGCGTCATGAAAATTGGCAGCTGTATGTAGATGACAATACAATAATATGGTACTGTCGAACTGATCTGATGATGGAGCCGGAAGATATGAGCTAGAAGTTCATGATGGAACATCGTATCATAGCTGTGTTTGGATTTGTTAGAAAAGTCTTGTAATGAACTTTGACCACAATAATTTGTAGCGTGTTTTTTTAGTTTTTTAAACTGTAATTTATATATCTACTATAATTATTTGTAGACGGTTAAAATTAACCTTATCTTCGCATAATGCTACCCCAATAAACTCTCCTATACCACCAATGGTAACGTAAACAACTAACTACTCTACCCCGGTAAAGGTGGTTGCACACGCAGGTGCTATTTCACAAAGCGATTATTGTAGTATTATCAATTTGACAAACATTGCCTCGTGCCAGTCCGCCACCCGCGCCGGTGTGATTTGACACCTGTTTAAACTGTTTCTGATTGATTTTTAACCCTACTCTTTGTGTATATAACCTAACTATAGACACACATTACACACATCACACATCTCTACCTACATTCGAACAGATATAATACGACGACGCGTAAACGAAAAGTCTAATTTGAAGGCGTATCGTGCGAGGGGAAAGGAGATAGCGATTAAGGCAAAAATAAAATCAATTTTTGAAATTCTTCCGTTGCCGAACATACTTTTTTTTGTAATTTTTGTTCAAAAGTTGACTGTAATATATATATATATATAGATATTGCAGTCAACTTTTGAACAAAACTTTTGGTACATATGTAACTACCATAATTTAAGTGTTTTTACTTATGCCTTTTTTAAATTTGACAGATCTACGATTGACCACCAAGATCATATTTACGTAGGTGTGAAAATTTACTTGGATTAAAATAAAATTTATGATGTTGATTTCTAGTGTGTTGATTAATGTTTTAAGTTCATTCGTCACTTTATATTTTCTAAAATGTTTGTATGCGATAGCGAGATGGACGAAGGTCAAACTGCAGACTCTTAAGGTTTGGTTTGATGCGTCACTCTTCTCGTCTTCTCTCTTCTGTGACAAATACGTATACTATCTTAAAACATTATTCAAATGCTAAAACAATACGCGATGGTCACGAACACATATATATTATTGGTTTCATATATGTACGGAATTTTAAAGAAACTATCACTGAAAGTAAATTAAGAAAAAATCATATAAATGCCTCCTGAAAATGTTTATAATTTTGGCATTAAAAAATATGTAATTTTTTTAAGTGTCAGTAAGACACTGGATGCAAGCCGCTTGCAACCGATCTTTTTGGAAATCCATAGGGGAGGCCTATTTCTAGCAGCGGACTTCTTTTTACCGATGATGAATCAACCTATCAATACTTACACAGGTTTTGACCACAACTCACCGTGTTCATGGTGCATGAATGGAGCGTGATCTCGCCCCAACGCTTTTTCTCGTTTGCGCCACTTTGCTCTGCGGTTCTGGAACCACACCTGTTGACAAAATATACATACATTATAATAAAAGACAAGTGCAAGTCAGACTCGTCCACCGAGGGTTCCGTACAAACTAGTAGATAAAAGGGGGAAATTATATATTTTTTTATATTTTCCTTCATAAATCAGGTCAGGTCTGGACACCCGGATGGACGGACAGACAGACAAACGGATAACAAAGTGATCCTATAAGGGTTCCGTTTTTTCCTTTTGATGTACAGAACCCTAAAAATACAAGTTCGCAACTTTATAATACACATACTTTAGAAACACAGAAGACATTACTAGTATTCAATGACTTTTATCACGAAATTTTTTTTAAAACAAAATTCACGAATATAGTGTCCTGGGTTGACCGATACTCATATACCAACAATACACTTAAAGATTTTAATGAAATCTTACAGACAAAATATACATTTTAAGTTTTACATCAGAATTGACTTCGCCCAAAACGTACAAAACATACCTAACAACCAGTTTTTAAGAATTTAATAACTAACTAAATTGGCGATAAGTCTCCCCTCCTACGTAGCAACCCTACGGTCATCAAATAGGGGTGCACCGCACTCAAATCACACTCGACGCGCCAATTGCTTTTAATCCACTCGATAGATGGCGCTTACAACAAAAGATCACCCCACCTACAACTTCAAACACACACAATTCTAAACTTTAAATCAAAGAGCATTAAGTTTAAATCCGTTTGAGGGGCGAGCAGTTACAATTTTACAAATTAATTTAATGATTTTCAACTTTAAAATAGAAAATTTAAGACTGATTTTTCCATAAATCACGGATAGTTGTATTTTTTTTGGGTTAATTTTTATTTTGAGTTTTAAAGTTAGGTCTGCAAGGTTGAAATTAGTATGAAACGCGGGTAGTTTTTAAGTAGGTATCTGAAGAGATCGCCAGTTGTAATCGACACGCGCTCTATAGTCATCGAGTGCCACTTGGCTCGCAGTCGTCAAATTAATTGACGTTTTTGATCAGACTTTTAATAGAGATGTTGGAAATAGGTCTTGTGACTGAACTACGGCCCTATCGGGTAACTATCTCCAACATGTTTTGTTTGAAAAGATATACTTTCAAAGTTGTCCCATAGAAATTTTATCAAAATAGGTTCAGTATTTTGGTTTTTATAACAAAATAACAGGCAAAAATATGTCATCCAAGTAAACGAATCGCGTATTTTGAGTCGGTTTTTTAACCGACTTCGAAAAAGAAGGAGGTTATCAATTCGTACCGTATTTTTTTTTATGTATGAACACGAATTACTCCGTCATTCGAGAACCATTTTTTCTGTTTTCTGAATTGACATATAGAGAAAGCTCCCAAGTTGGTCCCATAATTATTTTATAAACATTGCTTTATTATTTTTTGAATAATCTCTAAAAGTAAAAATATTTTCATTGGATTCCTGAGTGAGTGCGTCAGATTATAGAATTGCAGAGTTCCACTGACACGTTTTTCTTTACAAAAGTGTCAAATGTTGAGGTTTTTCCTATAAACATCTGCACATTTTCTAATCTGCGACGACGAAGCATTTGACATTCAATGACAAATGTAATTCTTGAAAAAGAAACGAGCGGGTGAAGAGAGGTCTCTTTAAAAAGTTTACAATCGTAAGGGATTTATTGCGTTTGAAAAGTAAAACCTACTTACTCCTCATCCAATGTGTATAAGGAGAAAATACAGTTACTTCAACGCTTGAGCGCCTTGTTTAATTATTATCCTTACTGATATTACAAGTAAACAAAATAACGTTCTTAGAAGTCGGTTGTTTCAGTTTTTTAAACTTTAAAATTATTAGTTTTAAACGATAACTTGTATTGATAAGTTATGCGAGAACAGATTTTATTTTACATAGGGGCTGAAATCATTCACGCACCAATTTTGTGAAAAGTGCGAAAAGTAAAAATGCAGTAGAAAATTCACGAAAAATCGAGAAATATCCGTCGATAAGTTAAAAGCCACAATCATTTCAACTTCATAATCTAGTATAATAAAACGATGAAAGAATTCCTCGACATAATCGCAGAAACGAAAGGTAATTCAAAGTAATTGGCTAAATTCTCGCAAAGAGCCATTGTGCGAACGCAACCAGAGACATTCGAGAAATTATGAAATTATACCAATTTTTACAATGTCTTTTATTAGCACGACTCGAGTACAACCACCGAGTAAAACGCACAGTCTAACTGTGGCACCACATACACATTTTCTACACAAAAAGTACAGCGCCTTGGTTCTGCCAGAATCCCGTCTGCACGTTTAAGTTGGTCGCTCATAGCTCAATTTGTTTCTATTCTCTGGCGGCTAACATTCGAAATTAGCCTCTATTGCGACGTGGTAAAGTCGCGATTGTGTAGTACGGATGGTGGAATGGAAACCACGTATGAAGTAATTGCTTTTCATTACTCTCCTATTGTAGTCGAGAGGTCAGGCAGGGAAGGGGGAGGGGGTGAGATAAAATTGTCGGCAATTACACAATAAAAAAATTAAAAGTCGGCCGCAAGCCTCACAACTCAGAATTGCACAGCTCGATTCAGTTTTCATACATACATATAAATTACGCCTTTCCCATTTGAGGTAGGCAGAGTTTACGGGTGAAATAGAATTCATAAGCATCCTTTAAGCCTAGGTCTCTCTCTCTCTCTCTCTCTCTCTCTCTCTCTCTCTCTCTTTAGTTAGTTCGTAAAGTCACATGTTAGTTCCTAAAATCACATGATTAGATTCTAAAGTCCCTTTCAGTTAGTTCCTAAAGTCACTTAATTAGTGCCTGAACTCAATAAGTTTCTAGTCACTTGATTAGTTTTTAAAATATTTGTTGATAACTGATCAAAGAAGTTCCTTTTAATTCACCAGGTGAGCTGACGGTTAAGCACAGGCCTGTTTTCGAATTAAAAAAAGGATTATTTTACACTTACACTTACACTTTTTTACACTTAATTAATCTACGAGTATTTACTCTTGAATCAACCTTTACATTTACATATACTTTTTCCAACACATGCCAAGGTTGTCTGGAAGAGATTGATTTTATCGATAAGACCGCCTTTTTTGCCATTCTCTTACGTGTTTAATATCTTATTACATTATATGGTGTCAATAAAATGTTATTAATTAATTAGTTCCTAAAGACACTTTCGAGCATAGTCATAATTTAGACATCACCCTCGCCTACGACCATTAGCCACTTTGTAAGTACAAAGTGTAATTTCCAACAGGTCCTTTGGCAGGTCCTTTCTCCCCCTCCTACTAATGCAATCTTCAGCACAATGTGAAGTTCCTAATTACTAAATGGCAACTCCAGTACTCGTGTGGTAACCATCTTTAATTTGCAACCATTATAGATACCTTGGCTGTTTGCAACTTTTTTTTTTAACACGAATAAGTCCGCGTTTGACCACCAACTTGCCTGTTGGAAAGCGAAGATGTGGATAAGAAAGATACTTTTATCTGAGTCGATAAATACAGGGTGCCATTTTAAACGTCGGACATACCTACTTTAAGGGAATACTGTAGACAACGTTCTATCAATATCTCATCACTAATTTTGAATATTTTTAACCGACTTCCAAAAAAGAGGAGGTTCTCAATTAGACTGTATGTTTTTTTATGTTTGCTACGCGATTACTTCACCAATTATGAATTGTTTTCGATGATTATATTTTGTTTCGTAGTTAATACTTCAGAGGTTGTCCCATATAAATTTTATCAAAATTAGTTCAGTAATTTGGTTTTTAAAACAAAATAACTGGAAAAATATGTCGCGTCCAAGAATCGCGAAAGTATTTTGAGGTCAGTTGTTTCAGATTTTTAAACTGTAATTATTTGTATCCGACTGCGCAAGAAGAAGGGTTACATTTTTGGAGTGTATTTATAACACACAAAAATAAACATACAGTCGAATTGAGAACCTCCTCCTTTTTGGAAGGAAAAGTATAATCATAGCAGTGACGTTCCCATTCATATCCAGTTCCGTTTCCAAAAACTGCGTGCGTTTCAGCGAGTACAGGGTACAGCTGACATTACTGAATTAAGCCCGTTTAACAAAGGAAGTCAGCTTTAATTACAAGGCAGACGAATCAACGAATAGAAAATCAACAGAAATACAGCTCATAGCAGCACCAAGACTGAGAGAATGAGAAAATCTATGTGTTTTATTTCTTCACGCTAAAATGTTTCAATGGAACCGATTTTTTTTCTTGCTATTGGTATATTAAATGTGAAACAAAATACCAGATTGCGGAAGAGCGATTATTCAGTCTAACTTATGATTTGTTTACGCTTGATACGCTGTTGAGTCAAGGTTTTTTGAGAAAGTATGCACAGTCGCTGTAAAAGATTACATTATGCACATTATTTAGTATAGTGATATTACTAGTAATATCACTATACTAAATATAGTGATATTACTAGTAATATCACTATACTATATTACTAGTAATATCACTATTACGAAAAAGTTCGCTGGAGGTTACGAAAAGTGCAATTTTTAATTTTTGCGAAAGTTTTATTATTAGTATTACGAAAATAGTAGACTATGACACTCTGGGAGTAAAGATAAATCTAACGACACCTCGCAAATCAAAATCTGTCAAGCTGTTTATATCGGTGCTCTAACCTATTGAGCTAACGAGTCTTACGTGCGTTTGTCGAAAATAAGCATTCGGCGCAACGAAATGACGTCATGCTAGAAGGACAAACTTGTACATACAATAATGAACTTTAAATGCAGAACGTTAGAATAGGTTTCTGACTGTCCGTCTTGCGATCGGACGATCTGACGCGAGTTTAACATTTTTTACCCATCCCAAAAATGCACAACGCCGCTAAAGAAGTTTTCACTTCAAAACCCCTATATAATTTCGTCGCGGTGTACAATTATTAGTTCTGCAGTATATGTTTCTCTGTACATGTCCTACTCCACGGATGAATCCTCGCTAATGAGAGTATTAACTCGTCTGGATATGGTCGAGTGCAAGGATTTAACATCGTAAGTGCATTCAATGCATTTTTGGGAATTACTTTTTACGTAGTTACGAGTCTCTTTACCTTAGACTAAAAAAAAGTAGACGGAGCGAACAGAACTTGAATAGGTATGCATAAAAAGTTTGAGGTGGTTACAACAACTTAAATATCTAGCTCTAAATTTAATGTTCTTAACTTCATGCCATTCCGGAAAAATTAACCAAGTCCCAGGTTCAAAGTCCATGGCAAATATGCCGTGGGGGATCACTTATTTCTAGAGAAAGGAATTTCTCTAGAAATATGGTTAATGACGTCATCGTACATGATGGTGTGCTAACATGACTAATAGACTCTCTGTCAAAAAATTGAAATTACTGTTTTTTGAAAATATTTTAAATTCATTTTTAGGCTTCCGTACTAGGTGCCTATTTGTGAGGTTATATAGTGTCTGTCTGTCTGTCTATACGTCTGTCCTACACTTAAATGGCTGTAACTTTGTAACGGTAATATATATAAGTCTCAAAATTGGCAAGATTGCATGGTTTGCTTTGATCTAAATTTACAAATACTAAAAGTCAAACAGCGAGACAAGCTTGCGTAAATATTCTTAAAAAAATGGGAGATTATCGTGCGAGATAAAATCTTGTTGATTCCACAAAAAAAACGAAAAATGACAAGTGAAAGTTTCGATGACATTTGGTGTCATGTGACACAAACAGAAAGAGAATTTATAAGTACATAAACTTAATGTAGAGTAAACGGTAATGCTAAATATCTTTGGATAAAGAAAATAGGTCTGTAACACTTATTTATATCGTATTGAACGCCTGGCATTTCAGGCTATTGCATAAAATATGTGAATCACAAATATTCTTAAATATAAAGGACATTTTGCTGGAATAACTAGCCCTGGTGTCAGTGTTCATGATCATTTATTGTGTCATGTATGGGAGTACGGAAGCCTCGGTGTAAAGTCTCTCGGTCTCGAGTAAAACTCGTATTTTGCCGGGTTTATTATTAAACTGATCAATTTGTGGTTATCTTTTTTATGATAATGAAACAAATGATGCATAATCCCTATTGAAGGATTTTATTTTAAGACCCGTGAGTGCGGTGGCTCGAAATAAAATAAAAAACTTTAAATACTAGGTAAAGTAGAAAGTAAGGAATTACAAAATGGCGTCACAAAATCTGGACTGCATTTGAACACAATAGCAACAACTTAATTCGACTAATTAAGGCGTTTAAGGCATTTAGCTGCCATTTAAAGCCTAGGGGTGTAATAAAAGGCTTTTTGTAATATCTACGGCAAAGTTGCCTACGTTACAATTTTAACAGTAGATCTACGCTTTGGTGATCGCTTAATTTCTTATCTAAATAATTAAAAAGTATTCTTACATACATTTTCAAGGTGTTGAAAAGAAAACTAAAGCTAAACTGTTTGGTAAACTATGTCAAACTGACAGAAATAAAGGGTGTTTTTAGTACGTTAAAATCGTGTATGTGTCAATCTAAGTCAGACACAGGACATTGTAAATTGTGCTAGTAACAAAAATAATCTAGGTATTAAAAGAAAACAAAAAGGTTAAAAGAACAAGAAAAAGAATAGAAAAAGAGAAAGAGGTTTTAAGGCGTTAAAAGAACAAGTATTACGAGTTTAGAAAACTCAAAAACCCCAAAAAAAAAATGGCTGACCCGATTTTGATGAAACATAGCTAAGAACATTCTCGACGATATCCTCTTTCAAACAAAAAAACTAGATCAAAATCGGTTCATCAGTTTGAGAGCTGCGATGCCACACACAGACACACTAATACTCAGATACACACATCACACTCATACCCCTCTTTTTAGGTCGCGGGTTAAACGAAAATACACTATACTAAATATAAGAGCGAATTTCGTTACGCTTAATAGGTATAATGCTAAACACACAACGCAACAAAGTTTGTACAACATTGGTTTTTCATTTGAAAAAATGCGAGTCGACCAACGACGACGTCGAAGATCGAGCGAAGTGGAGAAACAAAAGTAGAAAAGCTGACCCCACTACCATATTATGGGATAAATAGCTAGGAAGAGAGAGAGAGTGAGAGCGAGCGGGAGAGAGAGAAATTGGTTTTTCATTTCCTAATAAATGGTGTTATATCAAAATATACAGAAACTGTAGAAACTGTAAATTTTGAGGTTAATTTCCAGTTTCCTACAGTTTATACTCCGCGACAGTGCTGGCAACACTGATCTACGGCGATTAGTAAAGACGGAGCGGACGCTGCAAACATTAGCGCCCTCTAGCGGAGTGCATAATGACGTAGCATTACGCAGAATTAGCGCCCATTGTGGGGAGTCACTACACGGCGCAATCAAACTGCGCTGTACGATCACGGAAAGAAACATAACTTGGCTATTTTCATTTTACAAGCTTTTTAGGCTTCCGTATTAAGGGTGCGGGAGGGGTGCGTAGCCTCTTCGAGAGGCTACGGTGTCTGTCTGTCTGTCTGTATGCACATAAACTATATCTTTTGAACGGTAATAGATACATGTATCAAAATTGGTAAGATTGTAGGTTTGCTGTAAATCTAAAAATACTAAAAGCTGGACAAGTGTGAGACAAGCTGGCGTATTTTTTTTTAATTGGTAATTATTGCGCGAGATAAAACCTCCTTGATTCCACAAAAAAAAAAAATGTGAAGTTACAAATATTCTTCTATATAAAGCACATTGTGCTAAGTAATTAGATCTGATGTTAGTGTTCATATATTGTGTCATGCATAGGAGTACAGAAGCCTCGCTGTGCGAATGAAACTCGTAGTTTACCATATTTATAATTATTAAAAACATTTACTGAAATTTGTACCGTTATACCTATTATCTTGTCTCAAACACAGTTACTGGTTTCCACGAGCCTAAGATGGTGTGCGAATTACAGCGCTGATTGGTCATACTGGAACGTCATCTAGGTGTCTCCTTCTCACCTAGTTTTAGCGTGAATTAGTGCGTCTATTCAACTGCATGGAGAAGGGATCACAAGGATCTCTAAAGGCTGCATGAAAAAGTAAATGCGTAAAGTAGCATGTCTGTCTATTTTCTACAGGATTCATTTCGGTGAATGTGCGCAAGAGCTTCACGACCTAATTCCACCCTTCCCATTTTACTACAGGACTAGCAGAAAGTCGGTGACTAGCAAAAATTACCACCCATTTCTCGTTGAAATGCCAAAAATCCGTACTCAGCGATATCGATCCACATTTTTGTTGCGTACTGCACAAGAATGGAATTCTTTGCCGCAATCTCTGTTTCCTGAGACCTACAACCTTGGAATTTTCAAGGCAAGAGTGAATAAATATCTTCTAGATCGACGAGCTCCATCCTCGGTCGCACCGTCGCTTAGCATCAGGCGAGTTGGTGGTCAATCGTAGATCTATCTTGTATAAAAATAATCATTTCAGGGAATCGAGGGAAATTGTTGTTTATGTGGGCGGTAAACTGACCGATGGCCAACATTACATCTCACCCTCCATTACCTCCTATACCTGTAACCACGTTCAAATGTGGCATCACACAACCTCATGGTCATTGATGCCTACCACGTAAGGGAAAACAGGCATGATTATAATGTACATAATAATTAAAAACACAAACAAATCTATGGGACTTGATAATTTAATATGATTCAATTGAAAATTCCTGCTTAATTTTTTTATATTAATGTAATTTTGTGGTGTATACAATAAAAAGTTTATATATCTGATGCTATGATAAAATATAAACGGGATGTAGCGTCAGTCCTCAAAAACGTCCGAGCTCAATGCGATCTAATTAGACCCCTTGCACGATTAAAATAATTTAGATTTTCTATAGAATTTGAAGCGGCAAAATAGACGACTCTAGATTTCTCAATCTAAATTAGGCTTTAGCACAGCGATAGTCTATATCTAGTATCTATACTATATATCACAGAATTCGCCCTATTACATAGCCCACGGCACGCACCTCTGTATTTTCGAAGTTATGTGCGTATTGTTGATTGCCGGCAACTTCAAACGGTGAAGGAATACATCGTGAGGAAACCTACATGTCTGAGAGTTCTCAATGATCTTGAAGAAGTCTGCCAACCCGCACTTGGCCAGCGTGGCAGACTATGGCCTCACTCTTCTCATAATGAGAAGATGGCCCGCGCCCAGCAGTGGGACAGTTTGTATAAACAGGGCTGACAAAAAAATATCTACAATGTAAAGTAGGTACTGACATTTTAGACAAATAATTATATATTCTGATTTCGATTCTGATTCAGTACGAACAAGGTGTTACAGTTTGCGGTGCACTCTAAGCTACAATTTAGTGCTATTGTACAGCGCCACCTGGCGGAGAATAGGGCTTGATTTTAATTATGATTGCCTCTGCAACCAGTGTGAAACGTTTGAGAACAACTTTTGGTTGGAACGGGAGAAAATAATGTCGCTGCTAAACATGTGTTAATTGGAAGATTAATGGCGAAATTATGTTGTCTTTTGATGTTTTTATCTTTATTTTATTTTATACCTATATCCACTCTAAGAGACCTAATTCAACAAAAAAACTGTGATTGAAACAAACCTTAGTTTTTAGCTTGTCAAAGACGCAAAAAAATTGGTTGTCTGTAAATTCGGTTTACGGACGATAGTTTAACGTGACAACGTCATAACAAAACATTGATGAAATGATGATGATGATGATGTAACGGGACAATGAGCGTAACGTAACGAGACAAAGAGTCATACTTTTTCGTGCGTGCAGCCGGCGTTCGTCGATTTATTAGACGTTGTCACGTCAATATTTTTTTTTATCAGCCCTGTTTGTACAAACTGCTGGGCGCGGGCCATATTCTCATTGTGAGAAGGCCAAATAAAAAACTGGTTGTCTGTAAAGTCGGTTTACGGACGATAGTTTAACGTGACAACGTCATAACAAAACATTTATGAAATGATGATGATGTAACGGGACAATGAGTGTAACGGGACAATGAGCGTAACGGGACAATGTGTCATACTTTTTCGTGCGTGCAGCCGGCGTTCATCGATTTATTAGACGTTGTCACGTCAAATACTAATAAAATATTTTTACTGGGAATGTATTGACTGTGAACAACTTCGTATTAAATACAAATTAACACTCGCAGTTTAATTTATATTATTAAGAACTTAAAACGTAATTAATATCAGCTTAATTGTAATGAATTAGTTTCAATATTAATACTTAATAAACGATTAAAATTAATATTAGTTTCGTAACGACTACGACGTAGGATACCACGAAATATAGTTAATTAGTTGCTAATAAATTAATTAGATAATATTTCACTAATAGCATACGTTAAAATTAATATTAATAACGAAATTAATTATAAGCGTTTAATTAGGTTCGATTAGATTCAACGATTTCTATTCTACGATATTGTTGATGCGTACATAGAAGTGGAACTCCCTGCTACCTTCTGTGTTTCATATGAAATATAATTTTTGGAGTTTTCAAGGCAATTTTAGAGTATCTATGTAAAGTAAGTTCGTTTAAGTAGACTGAGTGGCCAGCCCTATTGTCAGAGTATTAAGCCGCCGAAATGCCTGTGACCTGGCCTGGCTGGTTTTTTAAGAACAAACAAGAAACGAAATGAAACATACTTAGAAAGAAACAACACTCAAAACTAAGTACTAGTACTAGTCCAGTCTCATCAATATTTCTTCCCTCGTATATCGAGGTATTAAGTTTACCGATAGATCCCGCGAAAGTAAGAGAGAGAGAAAAGAGTAACACTACAGACTAGATAGAAAGAGACAACACTGACCTGTACTCTCGCCTCACTCAAGTCCAGTCTCATAGCTAGTTCTTCCCTTGTAAACACGTCAGGGTACTGAGTCTTGTCGAACGCTCGCTCGAGTTCGTGCAACTGGTACGTCGTGAACGTCGTTCGGCTGCGGCGCACCTGCTTGAGAGAGACAACGCTATAGCACAGAGTGAAATAGATATATATAAAAGATGGGAATACATTGAAAATTGGTAGGACGTATGATTCTTTCTTCAAATGTTAATCACTTATAAAAGTCTCCAAGAGTGGTAACAAGCTACCTTACGCGGCTTTCCCGCGTCTAGCACCTCCAAACGCTTGCCATTCTCGCTTTGTTCGTTGTATTTATGCTCATTATAACTATAAAAGTCTCCAAGAATGGTAACAAGCTACCTTACGTGGCCGTCCCGCGTCCATCGCCTCCAAATGCTCGCCATTCTCGCTTTGTTCGTTGTAATTATGCTCATTATAACTATAAAAGTCTCCAAGAATGGTAACAAGCTACCCTACGCAGCCGTCCCGCGTCCGTCGCCTCCAAATGCTCGCCATTCTCGCTTTGTTCGTTGTAATTATGCTCATTATTACTATAAAAGTCTCCAAGAATGGTAACAAGCTACCTTACGCGGCCGTCCCGCGTCCATCGCCTCCAAATGCTCGCCATTCTCGCTTTGTTCGTTGTGATTATGCTCGTGCTCACTGTGATCCGCTTGCTCATGTTCCACCTCGGAGTCAGAGTGGCCGCCGCTCTCGCATTTTAGTTCTACTCGATCTGAAAAGAAACAAATATTATTAGCAAAAGTGTTAAAAATATAGCTTGAAAAACGTAATTTAACATTTTAAATTCATGTTTAGACGTATCATCGTTTTGTAAAATAATTACTAGGTAAAAATAAACCTCCCGAATCCTCACAAAGCTGCGCTTTTTGCTAGTAATAGCATCAAAAGTATAAAGACTACGTATAAGTACTAAGACTGCTAAAAAAAATAGATTTAATTATTGTGAGCAAATAAAATCACTAACAAATTAAGACTATTTTGAAACTGTTCGACCAAATACGTTCCCACCATCGGACATGACATGTATCTTTTAATCCAACGACAAATAGTACAATTTAATAATACACCACCCCAATTACTACGACTAATTACACTAAAATATAATTTAAAATTCAATTTTATTACGTTACCAATTGAGTATGTTTTTGCATAATTTTCGGGCTCAAAATTGACCCCTCGATTCTAGAGTTATACGCAACTAACTCAACTATGCAGTTCGGGAAATAAGAAAACTATTTATTCTATGCATTACTATTGGATTTGTTATAGAGATACGCTAGTGGCGCACTTGTTTAACAGCACAATTAACTTGGTAGTTCAATACAAAACAGTCTATTGTTGAACACTTAACGTCACTCCGTATTTCGTTGATCTATTTATTTTTACTAATACTATTTTTATAGTGCATTTATTATATTGTATTCTGACAAGAGATTAGTCATGTTACGAATCATTTTGAAGTGTGTAATGTATTATTTTTTTTACAATAAAAATAAGGGAATTTATTTGTTATTTTTAAAGGTGAGTCTTGGGGTGCGTTCGGATGTTAGACTATAATGAGATTCAACAAAGCTTAAAATTATGAAATTTAAACAAATAATTCTTGTAATCTCATTTTAGTTTCCTTCATTTTGATACCCTACTCGAAAGGTTTGCTTAAAAGAAACTTACAAGTTTGGCTTAAAACTTAGCGCCTTAGGCTTAAGATTTAGCCCCTAAATCAGCTATTTTGCTTTTTTTCCACACATATCTAAAGGCACTTGGGTATTGAGACAAATCTAAATTCATCTAGCCGTTTGGAAAATACGAGATAACAAAGATACAAGATCCCGCGCAAAATATATTTCGGAATGTTTTAACCCCCGACGCAAAAACGATGGGATGTTATAAGTTTGACGTGTCTGTATGTGTGTCTGTCTGTGGCATCGTAGCATCGTAGCTCCCGAACGGATGAACCGATTTTTATTTTGGACACCTGTGCATCGACCACTTATTAATAAGTTTTGAAGTCATCATATTCACCAATTCAAGAAATACAAAAATTGGTTCACAAATGACGGAGTAATCCATGAGCATACATAAAAAAATATACGCTATGAATTGATAACCTCCTTTTTGAAGTCCGTTAAAAAGAAGGACGAGAAAAATATTTATAGTTCAAATAAAGAAATAGGCAAATTTTATGTCGTACAAGTAGGTGAAAGTCTTGGCAGAGGCCCGACAGGCATGGAAATTACTCCACAGACAAGAGGCAATCTCTTAAATGCTGAATGAATGAATAAAACAAGTTACAAGTGTATTGTCAAAGAAATTTAATTGGATCGTGTAAGCTATGACAAAATAAATTTACTACAAACAAATTTTAAATGCTGGATGAATGAATAAAACAAGTTACAAGTGCATTGTCAAAGAAATTTAATTGGATCGTGTAAACTTTGACAAAACAACTCGGCAGACGTACTCGCAGACAAAGCAATAACTTTAGATTAGAATCATTTGATATAGAGATCTTGTGTGATAACTTGAAAAGAGGCAATGTCGCCAGCCTTTTGGGAACGTTGCCTTGGGACCGTGACCGGAATTCTGTTTTTTATCTGTAATATGTATTTTATTTATACCTTTAGTTATTTAGGTCATATTATTTGATATTTTAATGATTAAATTAATATTTGAATCTATAATAAATAAATAAAACTTTAAAAGTTGTTCTTTGATTTGTCTTCTTTATCTTCTGAATTATGTTTGTGTAGTTAAGAGTCCAGACGAGCAAGTCACTCACATGATTGCACAAAAAAACTTCCCAGCGTGACCACTACACATATCATAAAGGCCTATTCAGACCTGAGCGTTTTCGCTACCGCGAGCGGTAGAGAAATTCGAGTGGGTATGCGGTATTTTCACTGTTTACACCAAATATACGGATATCGCTATCGCGCGCGGTAACGAAACCCAAGCGATATTCGCGCGGTATTGTCCTCTACCCACAGCGGTAGCGAATAACGCTCAGGTCTGAATAGGCCTTTATACTGCAGTACCGATCACACTTCCATGCCATCCAGGAGCTTATTCTCAATTCTCATCTCCTAAGGAATCGCTCAACGCGCGCAACTATCTCTCTCGCGCATCATAACCTTTTTAAATAGGTATATAAAATCATATACTAGAAACATGAGAGCTAAATTTGTTTATTTAGACAGGAGCCATATTTAAAAACAAGTTTTTGTTCGTTATCTTTTAAATTGACTGAGGAATAAGAAAATATATGTTTTTTTTTTCTAATTCCGTCGCCAGTATAAATGATATCTGATTGAAAACTTTTTTTTAAATGTTTTTCTCTCTAAATAAACAAATTTATCTCTAACTTTTCTAATAACCCTACTCAATGATTTTATATGCTTAAAAATGTTGTGATGCGCGAGAAAGATAGCTGCGCGCTTTAATCTCGACCTTAAATGCAAATTGGTTCGCGTTCATTTTTATATTTTTTCTGCAATTAAGACAGATTTTTCACCAAAACGAATTCGATAAAATACCGATAAACTAGCAACTTTGTATTATTTATTATTGCTACATGAATTCTACATTTTTTCAATGACAATTTCCACGAATCGTCCATTTCCATAATTGGAAAAATTACTTACTTTATTCACTACCCGAACGTAGGTAATCCTGTCAAATTGGCACTCGACAGTCAACAGGCTTTGTGCTTTTCACTCGTGTACTGATTCTATCAGTACGTTCCAGAGACAGTTCTAGGGACAAACTTAACGGGGGCGTCTTTTTACTAAATAATTAATTAATGGGGTATTCAGCGCAACGACCTGCTTACCTTCGCTCTATAAATTGCTGATAATAATAAAGAAATAAATAAATACATATCGGAGGAAATTTTTCACACAACATAATTTAGGTACAAACTAAGAAAAGCTTGTAATAAGGGAACCAAATGGCTGATAGAATACACCCAGACATAGAACAAACATCCATGCTCAGCAGAAATGTTTGCCCTGGGTGGCGATCGAACCCACGACCTACAGTTTAGAAGGCAGACGTACTACCATTGAGCCATGAGGCCCCCCTATGCCAATGCCGGGTAGAGACCGTTTATTAAAATATATAACTTTTTTTTCATTTGGCTTTAGTCGGTCGTCTTTATTTATATTATGGTTATATTTTTAACAAAAAAAAAATGGTTGTCTGTAAAGTCGGTTTACAGACGATAGTTTAACGTGACAACGTCATAACAAAACATTGATGAAAATATGGTGATGATGTTGTAAAGGGATAATGAGCGTAACGCAACGGGACAATGAGTCATATACTTTTTCGTGTGTGCAGCCGGCGTTCATCGATTTATTAGACGTTGTCACGTCAAAAATAAAGGTAGGTACATGTTATATACTGCTACCTTTTAGGAAGGCTTAATGGTTAGTCTCATGGTCGATCGACACAACGCATGACAAAAATACTGGTGCTTACTCATATAAGCACGCCAACTTTGACAATGCAGCTTCATTTATATAGGATAATCTTATCTTTAATCAACTGAGGACTGGAGGGTGCAACAAGGTAATTTAGTTGTGTATAAAAGACGCTCGAACAACGTCCTAACTCCGCCCCTGTAAGCTCGACATAGATATAATAATATTGTCGTTATTCCAAAATGCTATTTGCATTTTCTAACATTGTATAAATCCGCTTTAGATCAAAGTTGGTATTCGCTTGTTTGAATGAAATTATTTGATAAAAGCGCATTTTTAGGGTTTAGCGTACCCAAAGGGTAAAAACGGGACCCTATTACTAAGACTTCGCTATCTGTCCGTCCGTCTGTTACCAGGCTGTTTCTCATAACCGTGATAGTAGTTGAAATTTTCACAGATATAAAACAAAATGAAATAAATATTTAAGGGAATAAGTATAGGAGCCATACGACAATCGTAATTACTTTGCCGTTTTTATAGATAATGGTAAGGAACCCTTCGTGCGCAATTCCGACTAGCACTTGGCCGGTTTTTTAAGTACTAGTTGTTTCACACGAGTGTTTATGGGTAATGGAGTGGTGATGATGATTTTTTATAGCAACATAAATCTACAATTGACCACCAACTCGTCTGATGTTAAGCGACGGCGTGACCGAGGATGGAGCTCGTCGATCTAGAAGACTTCTATTCACTCTAGCCTTGAAAATTCCAAGATTGTAATTCTCGGGAAACAGAGATGGCGGCAAAGAATTCCATTCGTGAGCAGTACGCATCAAGAACGTAGACCGATATAGCTGAGTACGGATTTTTGGTATTTCAACGAGAATTGGGTGGTAATTCGCCGACGAATGGAATTATGAAATGATTTTATTGATGATGAAATTCAATTTACTTAGATTTTATCTTTTTCATTGACAAGTTTGCGCTTGACTGCCAACTCACCTACGCTATGTTGTGGTCGAGGATGGAGCGCGCTTACCTAACCTCACTCGTGATGTAAAGACACCCAGATTTATCTATCGGGAAACATTCACTCAGGAAACCTGTTCCACTTTTAAACCGACTCCCGACAAGGAGGAGGTTCTCAATTCATCGGAATCTTTTTTATGTATGTTCCCCGATTACCTACTCGAAGACGCCTGGGCCGACTTGTGAAATTATTTTCTGTTTGAAAGTTAAAAAGGAAAGAATGAAGTCGAAATATGATTGCTGAAGAAAATACCACTATTGCCACTTTAGCACCTTTTTAGCAAGATCTAACAAGTTTTGGACTTCGAACAGCAACATATTTTAATGGCTTATGATATTTGACTTTAACTTAGACTTCAATTTTTCATGAAACTTAAATATACTAACTTAAATACTTGAGAAAACAAAAAACTATAAAATCTTATGTACCTACTTATTTATTAAAATACTTAATACCCTAAACTTATCGTAAGGGTCAAATGGGATGTTTCCGCAAAGCCATATTTTACCGAACTCGGTATATTAACTGTACAGTCCATATATATTTATCAGGTTTGCACCTTTGTAAGGTTAAACCTGGATAAGTTTGACTGACTAGGCGCAACCCATACGTATAATACTAGACAGAAAGATAAACTTAAAACACCTGCTCACTCTCTAGCGAAATCTGTTAAGTCTGTGTATATATGTGGTACAAGCATATACTTATATAACCATTTACCGGAAAGCATCAGAAACGCAGCTTCTTTCAATATATTTAAATATAAACTGAAAATATTCCTGCAAAGCAGGGCATATTATGACATTACAGAATATCTTGCAGATAAATTTATAAGTACCTCTAGTGTACCTTAATATTATATTATTTTTCGGTTCTAGAAATTAGTTCATTTGACTTGTAAATTGTTATATTTACCAATAAAGTATCTGTATCTGTATTTGTACCCTACACTTCTCTATTTGATGATTTATTTCAATAAAAAAAAATTGATAAATAGTTACTTAATCTTTTACAAAAGCTTAAAAAACCTTTATCTCGATATAGGTAAGAATAAAGTAGTATTTTTCAGTAAAAAAGCTAACTGTTACATAATACTGAGATCATCTCTTAATTCCGATTACGATAAGTACTTCATATTGTTTCTTAAGCGTTCAAGGAAGGTGGTCAACCTATCTATCTTGCATAAAAAAGGTGACTTTAGCCAACTTAAGGTCGAGATTAAAGCGCGCAGCTATCTCTCTCGTGCATCACAACCTTTTCAAACATATAAAATCATTGAATAAGGATATTAGAAAAGTGAGAGCTAAACTTGTTTAATGAAAGAGGAGAAACATTTAAAAAATAGTTTTAATCAGATATCATTTCTATTGGCGACGGAATTAGAGAAAAACATATATTTTCATCCCCCCATCTCGGAAAGAGTATTTTTGCTCTTCGATAATTGAGTGCAAAAGCCGTTTTATCCGCTAGAAGTTAAAGTAAATTCAAATTTAGAATATCGTGTGCACTATGTTTGTGAATTCAAAACATCATTAAACCTATTTACTTCTACCTCCATGGTGCCGAATTTATCATACAACCTTTTGTAATTTGTTAAAAACTCAGACTCGGAACCTTCTTGGTGTACTTTTTTTTTATTTGCTTTGCGCGCGCTATTTTCTTTTCACGACATATTTTTAAAACCTTAGGTTAAAAACAAGAAATTTGAAAACAAGTAAAAAACTAAAATTAGTGATTCTAGCGACGAAGAAGTTTATTTGACGCCAATAGAATTGGCTGAAACTGTTAATAATGCGCAAATGAGCTTTCTCACTCAACAATCACGCGAGAAGTATTTGAAACGGTACGATATGTTTAACACGTGGCGACTAGCTAAAGAAGTCAAAACTTTCTCCGAAAACGTTTTGATGGCATATTTTGTTGAATTATCCGAGATCAATAAATCAAGCACTCTATGGAGTACGTATTCAATCCTAAAAGCAACAATATAGATGAAAAAAGACATACCTATCCTAAATTAGTGGCATTTTTAAAAATAGCACCATCTGGTCATCAACCATTATACCTAAGTATTATTTGTTATAATTTAAAGATTATTCTGTAATACTTAAGTACCTATCATAATGTAGTAGTTAATACCTAAACTGAAATAAAATTATCTTGTGATTGTAAATGTTTTTTTTTTGCATTTAGTCATTTCCTCGATTTTTCACCTCGTGCTCTTTTAATTCCCTCGCTAACGCTCAGGATTCTAATTTTTTAAACACTCGCTGCGCTCGTGATTCAATTTTAGAATCCTTCACTTGCTCGGTCATCAAAATTGAGCACGCGGTTAAAAAGCAACTTTGCACTCTTGTATAACAAATAACTATTTCCTATTCCTCAGCCAATTTAAAAGGTATCGAAGAAAAACTTGTTTTTAAATATTTGTCCTGTCTAAATAAACAAATTTAGCTCTCACTTTTTTAATATCCCTATTCAATGATTTTATATGTTTAAAAAGGTTGTGATGCGCGAGAGAGATAGCTGCGCGCGTTGAGCGAATCCTTAAAAAAGCTTACGTCAGTATTTAGCGAGTCGCAAATCCGATAGATAAACAGTCAGCAACTATAATAATGTTCTCATTATTATAGCTGCTGAAAACAAAAATAAACAAAGTAAAAATGACAATAACAAAGCAAAGCAATGCAAGTATAAATGACAATAAACAAAGTTGGCATCGTCCGTCATAATGTTTGGTTTGTAATTTATACAGTCACTGATCGCACTTTTCTGAGAACTATCTAAAATACATAATTTTAACAAATAATTATAATAAAATATTGTTGTTGTTGTTTTTAGCCTGAAGTGTTCCCACTGCTGGGCAAAGTCCTCTCCTCGATTTTTCTTTTGCTGGCGAAATAATAAAATAAAACAAATAATAAAGACCATCGGCCCATGGACTAGTTTCTTAAATCAAATCAATTTCATTACCATGGCCAATATTTATTTAATACTACGAGTATATATTAAGTATTTTACAATCGCTTCACTAGCCATTCGGTCTATTTTTAACCGAATGCGAACGAAAGAAAAATATATTCGAATGTATGTATGTTTTTCTGTTCTTTTTACGTCTTACAAGTTCATATCAGTGTCGACTTTCGCTACAGTTATGGTCCACCAAATGATCGATCTTAACTCGATACCCAAAACTCAATTCAAATAATAAATAGTTTACAAATAGTTACAAATAGTTATAAATAGTTTACAACATATCTACGGAGTCACTCTACGAGATCGAATCAGAAATGAAGAGATACGTAGACGTACAAAAGTCACCGATATAGCACAGCGGATTAGCAAGTTGAAGTGGCAGTGGGCAGGGCACATAGCACGTAGAACTGATGGCCTATGGGGCCGAAAGGTTCTCGAGTGGAGACCACGCACTAGCAAGCGCAGCGTAGGAAGACCAGACACGAGATGGGCAGATGACCTCATACAAGTGGCGGGAAGACGCTGGATGCAAGCCGCTTCCAATCGGTCTTTTTGGAAATCTGTGGGGAGGCCTATGTCCAGCAGTGGACTTCTTATGGCTGAGATGATGATGATGATAATAAATCTAGCTTAACTTATATTATGAAATACCCTATACGTGCTACATACAGTCATATGTAAGTCCATATACTTACTTATAAGTTGAGATACCAACGCGCGTTAATTATTTGGAATCTTATTTATTTATCACTTTATTGCACACAAGTACATAGTAACAAGCTGTACAATAGGAGGACTATATGCTAACGTAGCATTATTCTGCTAGTCATCGTCATAGTAAATTTACAGTTATCTACAGAAATATTAACCTCGCGAATCAAATCAAAGCTGTTTAAATGGAAAAAAACGGACAATTGCGAGTCAGACTCGCCCACCAAGAGTTCCGTACAAACTAGTAGATAAAAGGGGGAAATTATATATTTTTTTATATTTTCCTTCATAAACCGAAAAATATACATCGTAAAAATATTTAAAAACCTGTTTTAGCTTGTGCTAATAAAGCTCTTTCATATGATACTCCACATTAAAGCATTTTAAAATTTGGACCCTTCTTCTTTGCATAAAGACCCTGTTTTTTGTGATTAAATAAAAATGTATAGTTTTTCCTTTATGTGTACTATATGACAATGCTTCTTGCCAAATTTCAAAGTTATAAGTCAACGGGAACTACCCCATAGGTTTTGATTCCCTTGTGAGTGTCGAAATGTGCGTTTTTGTGACATATTCGGCTGTATTTTTTTTTATGAAAACTGAGAAGTTTTATTTTTTCACAGCTCTAAGGGGCAGTAGACTTGAGTATTTGATATGAATTTCAACTTGATACCTCTACGCGTTCCTGAGAAAAAGGGTCTTGATAGACAGACAGACAGACGGACATCAAAGTGATCCTATATGGGTTCCGTTTTTTCCTTTTGAGGTACGGTACCCTAAAAACACCCAAAAGGCATGGGTAGCTGATGTTTGACAAAAAGCTTGAAAACACTAACGACACCACTCATCCATACAAAATTTCTTATTGCCATTTATTCAAAACGTGTATTCATTTCAAGTTGTTTTTGTAAATTTTGATATACTATTCGATAATTAATTTTGATGTAGTCATTGGTTTCATAGATGCTATTTATTAATATATGAAAAAAAAAATTTTTTTGCCTAAGCTACGGAAAAAAAATCGCTTAAACTATGACGGAAAAAACTACTATTAAACTAGACTCTATATACTCTATTCTATTACTTAATGTTTCCTAAACGGCTTGATAGATTCTAAATACGCTGGAGATATTTTTGTTTTTATCTCCGAAGTAGGTACTTATTATACATCCATACACAAAATTTTGAAAGTGCATGCCAATTACGAATCTTGGGTGCGATTTTTGAATCGTTCGAAAGGAATTCACTTGCGAAATTGCCTGACTTTCGAACAATATTTACAGTTTTTGTCAATATAACTATGATTCGAATGGTTGAGACCATTCGTTACATTAGTGAGAGAGGTGAATGATTGCGAGCAAACGAATTCTTGAATATCATCCGAAACAAAGTCATATCCGTATGCGATAACTTTCGAGCGATAAAAAAAATTAGCCCCTTATTCTAAAATATTCTAACGGTAACTTTCTCGACATTAATAATTTCAATGGCACCAACACTACATTCATTTCAACCACTCGGATTTAATTACACTAGAGTTTTATTATTCACTTGAAAAAAACATATAAATTAATTATACATTACTATCTACACATTAAGACTATTAAAAAAACAAATTTTAAATATATATATACATAAAACAAATAAAATAAAAACTTACTCAAAAAGTCCACTGGTAGTGGGAAAAGTGGCAAGAATACTGGCAGCATTGCCACGTTGGATGGCAATGCTTACTTTTTGAGCAAAGTAGGAGACAAGTGACCAGAATGCTGATTCTGGTCACTTGTCACCTCTACCAAGCGTTTGGCTATTTCCCTACATAAACCCTGAGCGGCTGGACCCCATGAACCTAATGTTTCGACCCCAAACGGCACAAACATGTACATCCGGTCTAAATATGCATATTTGCGCCGTTTGAGGTTTCCTGCTTTTGTTGCGGCAGCACCAGCTTGTTTGCTAGTCTCTGAAAGACGGGACGGCGCCAGTGTGTCAACACAAGTAGCATCCCAGACTATCGGCTGACCCATCTTCCTAGGGATAAGTGTCATTCCATCGGGCCTCTTGCCGTCGTCTCGCATAAGACCGTTGGGCTCTAAGACTGAAGGAACGCCGGCACACATTATACTAGAGTATTTCAAACTTTCGCATTTAACTACACTGTGTCAGTGTAGTATTTCAACCATTCGCATTTAACTACACTGGAGTATTTCAACCATCGCATTTAACTACACTGGAGTATGCCAACCATTCGGATAACTACAACTACACTTAAGGTACCTCAACTATTCGTATTTAACTACATTTGAGGTATCTCAATCATTCGGAATTACCCACAATAGAGTAATCTCAACTAAATATTCAGATTAAAATTTCAAACATAAAATATCGGATAGAATTTAATTCCTGCAATACTAAATTCTGATGTTAGTATCTATATCATCCAAAAATCTTACAAACTGCATTTTAGTCCGAAAAATAATTTTCAGAATAGAACCAACCATTTTCTACCAACCAACCAACCATCAATTTTTCAACCAACTTAAAAAAAGGAGGAGGTTCTCAAGTTAACTGTATTTTTTTTTAAATGTTTGTTACCTCAGAACTTTCGACTAGATGAACCGATTTTGATGATTCTTTTTTTATTTGAAAGCTGGTGCTTCCCGTGTGGTCCCATTTCAATGTGGTCCAGATCTGACAATGGCATCCATGAGTAGTCGGTTGCTTCAGTTTTTTAAGCTACCTATAATTATTAATTTTATTCATTTCCGCGTTGTATATTAATTTGCATACCTATAATTAACTTATTTAATTCATTTCCGCGTTGTATATTAATTTGCATACCTATAATTAACTTATTTAATTCATTTTCGCGTTGTATATTAATTTGCATACCTATAATTAACGTATTTAATTAACGTGTTACACAATTGATAATTAATATTACCTGTTGATTAGTCATCAATGTAATTAAAATGGTCATAAATTAAACATAAACTAATTAAATATGTATACGTATTTACGTAAAAAAAAAACGTAAGTTACAGCATTTTTTTTTTTAAATCCAAACGCATGGACTTTTCACAAAGATTAATTCCATAAAAATCCACTATAGTACAAACTTACCGTGTTGTCTGTCCGTATGTCCTAAAATATTGTCAATGGTATACGCCGTTCCCCTTCTGCTTGTTTCGGACATTTTATAAATATCACTTCACAGCACCGCACAAATAAAATAAAACTTTATTCGCACTCAACTTTTGTACTTCACATTTTTAAATAAAAAAACGACGCAAAATCAACAAAATAGAATTCGATAAAGTAATACGGAAACTGTAAAAGCTCCGATATCGCGACTGGAACGTGTCAATTGCAAATATTAACTGACGATAACTTTGCTTCCGTGCAGCCCTAACTATTCATTCAACCTGCGTCCTCCATCTCTTTCTTTTACCAACGTTCCGAAGTGTTCCTATCTCGCCTTCGAGCCCCGCCCCTCGCCCGTGATTGGTGGATGCGGTGGCAGGGTTGTAATAGATATCAGATCTCTGTAATCTCTAAGGGAATGCTGTGATTAATATAATTGTTTGTAAATTGTGAAGTTTTTTTGTTTCATTTAATAATAGGCTTGCGTTTGACCGTTAATTCACCTGATATTAAATAAATTTGTGGTCTAGGATGGAGTGTTACATAGAAAAAATCAATTCACTTGCGATTTAAAGATACCAGATTATGCCTGTTGGGGAAGTCTGAGAGATGAGTAACGCTTGCTTTGGAAATATTTAGAAAATTATTATTCAGACGGATGTTATCATATCAGTGGGTTTAAACAATTGGATTATCTTTAGACCTTTATCGGTCTGGGGTAATCAATTTGCTTTTTGTATAGTATTTTAGTTAATTAACTAGTTAGTACCTGGGCGACGGAGCTCCACTCGGATTTTTTATGACTGGAAATACGAGCAAACCCGGGTTCACAAAAAAAAATACCTAGCAAGATCGATTTATCGTCCCCTTATCTAACTACAAAGCAAATTTCATTAAAATCGTTGGAGCCGTTTCCGTTTCATTATTAAAATTCCGATTCCGATTTCCGTTTTAGATTTATTTCCGTTATATAATGCTCGTTTAAAAGTATTAGATGCGTAGGTTGTCTAAATTGTTTTGTTGTAGTTACTAAAGGCACTTGCCCGTAACATTTTTTGTCATGGCAATACTGATATTTCATACTGGGTACGCTGCCAACTGGTAATGGGTTTAATGTACAATTGTATTATCTTTAAACCTTCATCGATCTGGGTATTCTATTTGCTTTTTGTTTAGTAATTTTTTGTTAGGTTAATATATGTAGTTTGTATAATGGTGTGTTAAAAAAGATACTTGTTTTTATTCAATAATATGGTTGAATAATACGTCAACTCACCTAATGTTATTCAGGGGTATGTAAATGTTTTTTCGGTATTTTTAGGGTTCCGTACCTCAAAAGGAAAAACCGGAACCCTTATAGGATCACTTTGTTGTCCGTCTGTCCGTCTGTCCGTCTGTCCGGGTGTCAATACCTTTATCTCGGGAACGCGTGAAGGTATCGAGTTGAAATTAAAACCATATAAGCAGATCCATAGTATCTTGCTGCAGAAAGAAAAATAAAATTGCTCAGTTTTCGTAAAAAAAAAGTTACAGCCGAATATGTCGTAAAAATGCACATTTCGACACTCACAGAGAAATCAAAACCTATGGGGTACTTCCCGTTGACCTAAAACTATGAAATTTGGCAAGAAGCATTGTGTTAGAGTACACATATAGGAAAAAATCCGAAAACTGGACATTTTTAATTTAATCACAAAAAATAGTGTCGTTATGCAAGGAATGGGGGTCGAAATTTTAAAGTGAATTAACCGTATCATGTGGTGTATCATATGGAAGAGCTTAATTGGCATTAATTAAAACAGGTTTTTAAATATTTTTACGATGTATCTTTTTCGGTATAAAAAGGAAAATAAAAATAAATGATTTCCCCTTTTTATTTACTAGTTTGTGCGGAACCCTCGGTGGGCGAGTCTGACTCGCACTTGTCCGGTTTTTTTTTTAAATGTTTTTATTTGGTAGATTGGATAATTCAAAAGAACATACTTATATCAATATAATTATTTTCTTCTGTTCAGTACTTCTTTTATAAAATATTTTACAAATACCTTCATCGTATACCGCATCATCGCTTAACATCAGGTGAGCTGGCGGTCGAGCGCAGACCTATATTGTATTAAAAAAAAACTGCGAAAATTTTCGCTATCTCATAATTTTAAGCGCTCAAAGTAAAATAAAAATGGTGTTTAGACATATACGGCCTTACCGAAAAACGTTACTTAACGTTAACCATCGTCTTAAATTCTGACTTCTTTCCGCAAGTGTCATTACGTGTCAGCGAGAAGTTGACAAAATATGTTAAACAATGCTTAAAGTTAAATAACGTTTTTCGGTAAGGCAGTTAATCTCGGAATAATCTTAGAATCAGCATATTTTTGATTTCTCTTTACATACGTAATAATACATAAGTAGTAATCAATTACAGTACAATACAGTAGTAATTAAATCAGTGCATATTGTTGATTTCCGGCAACTTCAAATGGTGAAGGAAAACATCGTGAGGAAACATCTTGAAGAAGTTTTCGGCAGCCTAGTGGTGAGACCGTCTGATTTGCGATCCGCAGGCCCTGGGTTCAAATCCCGCGGCACGCACCTCTGTCTTTTCGAAGTTATGTGCGTATTGTTGATTGCCGCCAACTTCAAACGGTGAAGGAAAACATCGTGAGGAAACCTACATGTCTGAGAGTTCTCAATGATCTTGAAGATGTGTGAAGTCTGCCAACCCGCAGCCTGTACCCCAGCGTGGCAGACTATGGCCTAACCCTTCTCACAATGAGAAGCTGGCCCGTTCCCAGCAGTGGGACAGTTTGTACAAACAGGGCTGATAAAAAAAAACAATTCACTCACGTTTCAAAGACATCCACATTATATAGATATATATCGGTTAAGACTCACACAGGAAGCGTATTCCACAATTTTACAGTATACATAGATTATAACTGACTTATAACATGACTGGTCTTGGTGCTCACTTGGCAGTATGTCTGTTTGCCGAGCTGTAGGTCTTGGGTTCGATCCCCACCCAGGACAAACATTTGTGTAATGAGCATGGATGTTTGTTCTGTGTCTGAGTGTTTCTATGTATCATATGTATATATTTACAAAAAAAAAGTATATGTGTATTCTATCAGTCATCTAGTTTCCATAGTACAAGCTTTGCTTAGTTTGGGCTAGATGGTGTGGCGTGAAATGTCCACAAATATTTATTTATAAGTGTGCTCATACTAAACGATGCACATATGTTGTTAAAGCAACCCTTTAACCCGACATTAAGGTGGGCGATACAACAAGAGTGGTTAAAACCGCTCGAGCCGTTCGCGCAGAGCGATTAAAACCACGCATTGAGTGGTTGATGGCTTCGATTGCTGCGCCATTTTCGATACGAATAAAGGTGGTAGAGTAGTTCAAGATATGCGATAAAGTTTACTTATGTAATTTTATAAAACTAAAAAACCCCGACACAAAAAAAGGCAGAACCAATTTAAATTAAACATAGCTAAGAATACTCTCGTTCAAATCTTCTTTCAAATAAAAAAACTGATCAAAATCATTCCATCCGTTTAGGAGCTACGATTTCACAAACAGACACACACATCAAACTTATAAACCCCCCTTTTTACGCCGGGGGTTAAAAAGTTGCTTACAATTATAAAATTTACCAACACTAGCTACGAGCTACGAAAACGGCTACGACTATTTATCTCAGGAAATCGTAGCAACTGTAGCACTAGCTACGAGCTACAAAATAATAACGATTTTCCTAGTGTGACTGCTACGTTTGACCTAATCTGACAGCTTAGTTTATAATACGTATATAAGATGTAGGCCATGAATTCGACTATCCTGGTGCCGGGACACTATATAATACTGTATCCTATGAAGGGCCTACTAAAAGGGGATTTCTGGGCTCGGGGTTGGTCAGGAGTGGGACCCTGACATACTACTCAAACGGGCTCGAAATGGACGGGTAGGACTTTTAAGCGATCGTAGGCCTATTAGGCTTGAAGAAGAATTGTGTTGCAGTGCTGATGGCTCCGGTGTGTCTTCGTCACGATAAACTGGAGTCCTTCGTGTAGCACTAATGCTGGCCAACGGGGAGGTCTTAGTGAGTACCATCCATCATCCCGGTTGCATCCCCAACTTAACGCAGCCGGGTATCTCTGAAAGAATTCGCCTTGTCAAAGGGTCATCATCATCATCTCAGCCGTAAGAAATCCACTGCTGGACATAGCCCTTCCAAAAAGACCAATTGAAAGCGGCTTGCATCCAGCGTGTTGCCGTCTTCCTCCAAAAAAGAGGTCATGAATTAAAAATCCCACCCAGAACAAATATTTGTGGAATGATTGATGAACATGATTGAATATTTTTTTCCGATGTCTTGGTGTTTCTATGCATCATAGTTATGAATTAACAAGTATAAGTTAGGAAACCTCAAAAACTCCCGCCAAAAAAACAGCTGAACCGATTTTAATGAAACATACCTAAGAACGCTCACAATAAAATTTTCCTTCAAGCAAAAAAAACTAGATCAAAATCGGTCTATTCGTTTAGCTACGATGCCACAAACAGACACACAAATACACAGATACATACCTCAATATATATAATATACATACATAATATATATACATACTCATAACAACCCTCTTTTTGGGTCGAGGGTTAAAAACATGTTATATCTATAAGCGTTGTGTAACCTATCTAGTTCCCAACATAGTAAAATCCATGCTTAATTTGGGTCTGTTTTGGGTGGATATTTCCACATCCCTAGATAGTGTAAAAAGATCCACCAATACATACTACATGACCGTAGATACACACCCGAAAAACCGGGTTAGGATTTTCCTTCTTGTACAGTCGGTTAAAAAAGCTTCCCCTGGCGATTCTACAAAAAAGCCTATTATAACTTCTTCTAGCATCAGTCAGTGGAGTGGTGTCCGTCGCCAACACTGATGGAGTTACAGAAAGCGAGTATTGTCGCGAATCGCGAGTGTCGCCTCCGATGAGAGTCCTCGAGTGTAATGCGAAACCACTCCGCAAGCCCACGCCTATACCAGCTAGAAATGAGGTGGCACTGATTTAGCCGGACTGCGAAATGGCCGGATCATAAAGATACTTTGTAAAGTGGGAACACTGTATTTATTTATTTATTTTTGGAAAACAAACAGCTTTGAACATATATATAGTATAAATTAATATTACAGAATAAGCCTTACAGTTTTCACCAATAGAATTTATGTTTACAGGCCAATAAACATCTGGTAATTAAATACTTTTTTAAATGATAAATAGTAGTAATACATAATTAAAAGTTACTAGGCCATATCGACCAGTGATAATATGAAATTAAAATTTAAAAAAAAGATGAAACATATATACATATGTGTGTGATTTTAATTAATTTAGAAAAAGTTTGATATTGCACGATGCTTAAAATAGTTTTGTCTCATTGAAAACAAGTCGACATCCTCTGAAATTGTACAGTTAAAGGTACAGTTAAAGTAAGTACGGTTACAGTTTAAGTATTTCAAGTTACAACGTTCAACGTAACAGAGCTCAATCCTTTCCTTTCGATTTTTTTATACACCTTTAATAAAAAGTTATATGATTGAGTACCAACTCGCCTAATGTTAAGCGACGGTGTTGCCGAGGATGGAGCTCGTCGATCTAGATGTCTATTCACTCTAACCTTGAATATTCCAAGATTGTAGTTCTCAGGAAACGAAAATGACGGCAAAGAATTCCATTCTTGTGCAGTACGCATCAAGAACGTGGACCTATATCGCTAAGTACTGATTGTTGGCATTTCAACGAGAAATGGGTGGTAATGGTAATGGGGGTGGATTTTCTGCTAGTCCTGTAGTGAAATGGGGAAGTTGGAATTAGGTCGTAAAGTTTGTGCTAGGTATCACCAACAAGATGATGATGCAATTTAAACATATATTATTTAAAAAATAATATATAAAATAATATTATAAAAAATTTAGTTTATAAAACTGCGACAACTGCGACAACTAAGTCTAACCGATACGGTTCGGAACAATATAATCATTTATTTAATATGGTTACTCAACTACTGAAGCATAGTTAATGAATTATAAGCTGTAAAGTATTATTTTGTAATAAAAATAAATCATCAAATTTTGTTTATAATTTGCAGAGAAATCGATGGACACACAAAGAAAAAACATGCCTACAGTCGAATATAGAACCTTCGTTTTTTAAGTAGGTTAAAACACCCTATCTAAGCACGCTAAAATTCCAAAACTGACCGTTTTCTCAAAACTTGATTTTTCTAGATAGTGTTTAATAATTACAAGGTAATGTGTTGCAGACAACTAGGATATACTGGCATAAGTCGTGACGTAATTCAAACAAAACTGCTTTATAACATGTTGTGTTACGCACCTTTACGATATAGCTCGGAGTCCACTAACACATTTGGGAAATTTTTACGTATTTCAATTGTCACGAAAAGTTTAATATAAGACGCAGCAAAGATATACTTTCATGTCGCTGATCTCCTCCGGTCTTCCTATAATGTTTCCTTCATGAATCTTCAATTGTTTAACGTTCCTAGTTCTTACGTACAAACACGAGATACAGAGGCCGTATCACAAACGTTCAAGCAGCCATTTCAATATTACTTTGACTTTTGTCTCGCTCTTTCCACAGACGAGAGAGCAAGACAAGGGTCAAAGTAACATTAAAATAAGGTTGCTATTGCGATTTTGGTGATCCCCCAGGCCTTTTAGATTGTTCTTAACCCGCGGGAATAAAATGTAACGCCTTCATTCGATTACTAACACTTTGCGCATATATCTAGGTACTTTATTCCATTGTACATTTCATACATAATGCAGACGAATTATGTGCCACTTATTCAACAAGTATAAGTTTAGAAAACTCAAAAACGCCTAACAAAAAAATGGCTGAACCGATTTTTATTACACATATCTAAGAACACTCTCGATGAAATCCTCTTTCAAAGAATAAAAACTAAATCAAAATCGGCCCACCCGTTTGCGAGTTACGATGCCACAGACAGACACACAGATACGCAGGTATACAAATACACAGATACACACGTCAAACTTATAACACCTCTCTTTTAGGTCGGAGGTTAATAAAACAGAAGCCGAATTGGGGGAACATTGCCGGATAGTGGCCTAACTAGCCGGATATCGGCCGGTCTGCAAACATCTCTAAGTTATAAGTCTTTTGAGACATCGATTTTGAATGAATAAGGTTTTAAACGTTCCATTTATGCCGGATTGAGGCATTAATGTTGAGTTGAAACCGATTTACGAGCATTCAAGTGTTTGAGGTAAGTATATAATCAGGGTTTGTCGTAAACCCTTTTCAAGTTTGTGTTAAAACCTTTCAAATAAATGCCTGATAATTATTGATATTCATCAAAAATTCAATAATATACATTAAAAAAAAAATGTATATTATTTTAGGTTTTTACAATTTTAATTCGGTGAAATAAAACAACATGAATACATTTTTAGGGTTCCGTACCTCAAAACAAAAAAAACGGAACCCTTATAGGATCACTTTCTTGTCCGTCTGTCCGTCTGTCAAGACCTGTATCCCAGGAACCCGTGAAGGTCGATAGTTTCTTGCTGCAGAAAGAAAAATCAAACTTCTCAGTTTTCATAAAAAAAAGTTACAGCTGAAAATGTCGCAAAAACGCATAGGTATTTCGACACTCGCAAGAGAATCAAAACCTATTCAACTTACTTATAAAGAAGTAACCAACGGGGTACTTCCCGTTGACCTATAATTGTGAAATTTGGCAAGAAGCATTGCATACAGTACACATAAAGGAAAAAATTCGAAAACTATACATTTTTAATTTAATCACATAAAATAGGGTCTGTATGCAAGAAAGGATAGTCCATATTTTAAAGTGTTTTAACCATATCAATTATCATGTGGGGTATCATATGAAAGAGCTTGATTAGCACAAGCTAAAACAGGTTTATAAATATTTTTACGATGTATATTTATCGGTTTATGAAGGAAAATATTAAAAAAATAGTCATAATTCTTAGTATAGTTTTTTCTTACAAGCATGTTAAATTTAAATTAACCGAAATAAACCGTTCAATGTTATTTATAAAAAAAAACCTTTTTTCTACTAGTTTGTACGGAACCCTCGGTGGGCAAGTTTGACTCGCACTTGTCCGCTTTTTATTTAATACAAACTAGCTGTGCCCCACGATTTCTTTTACGGGTTATGCAGATCGTCAAAGACCATAAGACCCGGATACACATTTGAACATGGTTAGAGAGTTACATGGTAGGGAGAGGTTAACTTGACTTCTCGATTAATGGCTTCAGCGACAATTGTCACAATTCTGCCAATGTCCTTATCCTGAGCTTCGTAACCAACTATTAGGGATAAAATGTAATGACCACACCGACCGAGAGTGGCGTGTGTGCTGCTCCTTTGAAAAAGACCGCCGAATGCGGTTGAAACTATAGTCGGATATTTCGGCTCAAAACAGACGTGAGTGACCCGTAGTTTTTATTTAAAAATGTGTGAAAACCACGTTAATTTCCATAGTAAAATGTAATGTTGGCTGCATTGACAGAAGGTCAGCCCACTACATACATAAACGTCAATTTCCCTCAAGTCCCTTAACTGCAGCCGTACTTTCAACTTTTATAGCGATGCAAAGTGCGCTCAGCGCTCATCTTGCCTTTTCTGCAATTAAGAGAGTGACACAAAAGTTGAAGCGATTATTAAAAATATCACAATTTTAGGTTCATTTAAACTTTTGTCTCACACTCCTAATTATAGAAAATTAAAGCAAGATAAAAACGGGCGCTGAGCGAACTTTGCATCGCTATAAAAGTGATTATTATTTATTATTATCCTTAACTGATAGTATGCTCGGAAATCTTTAACTCTGGCAGATGCGCTAATCGCGTGGGTCCAATACAAATTAAAGAAAAAGGTAAATACGTCTTTTTGCGACGAAACCCGAGTGTTAGTCATCACTTCTTTCTCTACAGTCGGATGACACAATAAATAGCAGCTTGCAAATTGTTCTCAATAAAATCCCTTTCCATAGAATAATTGCACAACTTTCTCCGAGTACGCACGAGATTCTTTGGTCTCCGATTAAATTAAGGCAATTTTCTGAACGCGCCGGAAAATAAAATAATAGCTTGCCATTAACGAGCTCACTCCCTCGGATGCTGGATATGTACGGAAGAAACAGTAGCATAAGTTTACACTAAGATCACCAATGTCTTTAAATCGCGAATGAATTGGTTTCTTCTAGGTAAGCGCGCTCCATCGTAGACCGCAACGTCGCTTAACATCAGGCGAGTTGGCGGTCAAGCGCGAACGTATTTCTACATTAAAAAAATAGTAGGAATGTAGCGGACACGTTTTAAACAGCTGAATAGCGACAAGCAAAGTTTAAGGCTCCTTCCAATGTCATTCAACTTCTTTGAAGCAGTGCTACAGTGTTTTAATCCCAACTGACGTCCCGATCGAGCGACAGCCAGACAAAACGGCTCTAACTTCATTCAGGTAGGTATCATAGACAAATACAAATTGGTCTATGTATATTTTCACGATTGTATTTAAGCTGCCACTATCTCTGAAATCTATACTTTAAATAACTTTCTGTTGTCATAACAACAAATTGCAACAACAACAAGAAACAACAAACAACAAGTTGCTCAAATGAAGTATACATGCTTTGGATTATAGTCTGGTTCTGATCGATTGTCACGTGTTATCTTGTACTATGTAAGTAAGGCTATATTCTGTTTTGTATACTTAAATAAATAAAATAAAATAAAACTTTAGTCATAAATTAAGTACAAAGCTGTTGTTTTTCAAATTAAATAAATAAATTATATGGTTTCAATTGTATTGTTGATTGATAGATGTGTATGAGTATTGAGTACGTGTGAATCTCTATAACTGTATATCAAGTATATTGTGTCAAAGGCGCTCGCTAATCGTCGGAAATAAATTGAGGAGTCTCGGAGCACGCCACTTTGTGTTCTTCCGACTCATTTAACGTGATGGGATCAATCCGAACAGATACTGAGTGGGGGGGTCCACAGCCACACTCCCCCCACTGGCAAGATTCTCACTCATTTCCGGCGCGCGAGCTTGGGTGTTGCTGCGCTGTACTTGATGTGCCTGTTTAGGATATATACCTTCTAGATCCACGAGCTCCATCCTCCTAAATATTACTTTTTCTTTAAAATATAGATTTTTTGGGATAAAATAGATATTAAAGTATATAATTAACCAAGATTTCAAATTTAGTCAACTAGCCTATTTTATGACCTCACAACTGATAATTGCGAAAACCTTAGAAAACATTGGAATAATATTTTGGAGTATTTTCTCTATTGTTGAAAAAAATACTATAATTTTCCAATTTCTCCATTATTCCCAAAAATCAATGAGACAACGACGTATACAAGAATCAGTGACAATGATAGTCTATCGTTCTGTTAAATTATTGGGTTCTGTTCAACTACGTACGGTAGGCGTAGAGCTTAAGTGAACCTAAATTTAATTTCTATAAATAAATAAATATTTGTGGACATTTCACACAACACCCTCTAGCCCAAACTAAGCAAAGCTTGTACTATGGAACTAGATGGCTGATAGAATACATATATACTTTTTTTTGTAAATATATACATATGATACATAGAAACACCCAGACACAGAACAAACATCCATGCTCATCACACAAATGTTTGCCCTGGGTGGGGATCGAACCTTTCAGTTCAGCAGGTAGACGTAGATACACTACCAACAGAGCCACAAGGCCAGTCTATTGCCGATATTTTAAAATTACCGGTAACATATTATAATTGAGTGCGCGACCACCCTTAGATCAAGCCAAATGAACGCAGTTTTTAATTGTGAGTCGCTTAAAAAAATCAATCGCGCAATTTCGATTCGACCAAAATTCTGCTGCGCCGTCAAACGAGCGTAATTTGTTTTTCAGTTGCTATCTGTATAGTACAATACTCTTTGGTTGCTATTCAACGATCGTACGAGGTGTTTGTGTCATGCGAATAATGGATCCATTACAAATAATCAGTCTTACTTACCACACAAATGATATAGATATAAAATAAATACGCTCGTTTGCAAGGGCGTCGCCAAGGGGGGGGCAAGAGGTGGCAGCTGCCCCCCCCCCCCCCCCCCCCTATAGATTAAAAAATGTAGCCAACTGCAAAGCAATCAAAGTCCTAAGGCCGTGCAATTGTACCTCTACCTACAATTCATATTTTTCTCATCCTCCATAATATTAACTTGCCCCCCCCTGGGCCATGGGCTGCCGACGCCCTTGCTCGTTTGGGTATGTACAATATTGTACAGCCTTATTCAATGAATATTCGTAAGTAAGTTCCGGGGCCTTATGATTATGATTGTATTACAGATGTAAGCTGGAAGCCTTGGAGTCAGTGGATCGGCGACCTGTGAGGTCAATCGGTTACGGTAAACTAGCTGCCAAGAAGCTACTTAGTTTCGACCACCGCCGTAAAGTGCATGTTTTTCTATTTTCTACAGGATTCATTTCGGGGAATGTGCGCAAGAGCTTCACGACCTAATTCCAGTCTCCCCATTTCACTACAGGACTAGCAGAAATCGGCGAATTACCCATTTCTAGTTGAATTGCCAAAAATCCGTACTTAGCGATATCGATCCACATTCTTGATGCGTACTGCACAGGAATGGAATTCTTTGCCGCCATCTCTGTTTCCTGAGACCTACAATCTTGGAATTTTCAAGGCTAGAGTGAATAGATATCTTCTAGATCGACAAGCTCCATCTTAGGCCACACCGTCGTTTAACATCAGGCGAGTTGGTGGTCAATTGTAGATCTATCTTGCATAATATAAAAATGTTTAAATACTTAACAACTCTAATAAACAAAGACAAACGGTGGTTATACAACGAGTTGTCAAAAATAAATTTGATATGCATGAACTGAGTTATAGTAATAATAACAAACATGACCGGCAGCGTGGTACGAGTATCGAATGTGCGAGCTATTTTTGTCTGTGACGCCATCTATTAGCACAGTTGCGTACTACATATCTCTTGTATTGTCTAAGATACAAAAAGGACCTGTAACAAATAATCATAAAATAAAAACAAAATACCCAACTGCTGAAAAGCTGTTTTTGCAGTCTAACTTACGATTTCGCTACGCTTGATACGCTGTTGAACGTACGTGTTTTGTGAGAAAGTATAATCGCTCTAAAAATTGCATATAAGCATTCTTTAGAATAATTCTAGTAAAATCACTTGTTCAATACAAAAAAAATCGTTGACTTATAGAAGTTAAAAAAAAAGCTTATATCTTATATCAATATTATAAATAACAATTCAGAATGAAACTACAATTTCAATAATATAATAAGTATGTATATTTGTAAAAAAATATATTTACGACAATATATTTATACTTATCTAACTTTTAAAACAATGTCTTATAATTTCATGATTAAAAAAAAAGCAACGCAAATAAATAATTACTTAACAATAAACAAACAATAACAATACATTTATATCAATAAATTGTCCAGTATTTTATCACATCTTACATCACAATATTATATCTAATTAAGTGTTAAGGCGCCGGGGTCAGTCACGCGCGGCATATTTTAGTGATCCATATACGTTAGACGCATATGATCAAAAAGCCTCAAAATGCCAGACTCATTTAGACAGATACGCATATGGCAAATACTATCATCATCATCATCATCTCAGCCATAAGAAGTCCACTGTTGGACATAGGCCTCCCCCATGGATTTCCAAAAAAAGACCGATTGGAAGCGGCACAAATACTACAAATACTAACTACTATAGGCACATAAATAAATTGCTCTATTAGTAGGGCTATTCTTACATTACGACACTTCTAAGAAGCGAGTCTCGAACAAGAGTCGCCTATGAGTATCTCACGTACATCTGTATGACGAGTCGCAAATTCGATACCATCATGTTTCAATAGAAATAGGTGGCCAAATGCGTGTCGTGCCGCATTAAGAAGGGTTCCGTAGTTGCACATTATAATCTTAAAATGGGGATACTATGAACATGTTAGTTAAATGAAAGTCCAAAGGAGTCGGTTACAAACAAACAAACATACATACAGGTGAAGCTAATAAAAGCGTGTTATAAAGTACAATTAAGTACGAGTCGAAATTGTTAAAGTACCATTATTGACCTGTCCTTTTATACGTCAGACGCTGACGCTACAGCTGTTTGCAGTATTCCGTGAGAGTGACGAGCCCCGTGCCGCTGACGACCCTGGTGTGTGCCGCGGACACGAGCGTGTTGATGTGTGCGTTGTGTAGCTCCGATATCTGTGTGGAGCACGCCGCCGCCGGGTCGCCTGACGAGCCCAGCTTGCCTATCCTGTGGATAACACGATACATAATTATACTCGTAGTTTCAAAAACTGATGCTACCGAATTCTCATGGATGCCATTGTCAGAACTGGACCAAATTGAAATGGGGCCACACTGTTCACCTAGCGTGGAACCTAACTACGTAAACTAACGTGGAACCTAACTACGTAAACTAACGTGGAACCTAACTACGTAAACTAACGTGGAACCTAACTACGTAAACTAACGTGGAACCTAACTACGTAAACTAACGTGGAACCTAACTACGTAAACTAACGTGGAACCTAACTACGTAAATTAACGTGGAACCTAACTACGTAAACTAACATGGAACCTAACTACGTAAACTAACGTGGAACCTAACTACGTAAACTAACGTGGAACCTAACTACGTAAACTAACGTGGAACCTAACTACGTAAACTAACGTGGTTTTCACACATTTTAAATAAAAACTACGAAACTATAGTCGGATTGTTCGACTCAAAACAGACGTGAGTGACCCGTAGTTTTTTATCATCATCTCAGCCACAAGAAGTCCACTGCTGGACGGTTGGAAGCGGCCTGCATCCAGCGTCTTCATGCCACTTGTATGACGAAGTAGTTTACCGTAGTTTTTATTTAAAATTATATATGGTATGTAGAACTGACCAGAACTCATTCCCGGGGTGTGCATTCCCGTCCCACGGGTACTGCATCACCAGCAGTTTGTCTGTGTGTCTGTCCGACAGACGCGAGGACGGCTCCCGGTCCTCCAAGTACACGTAGACACCTCCTTAAATAACACAACGTGTAGATTGTTAAGCCGGGGCTCACAAACAACAAACTCGTGACTAACAAAAATTTTTCTCTTCAAATCTTAATATTTCGTAAACCGATCACTAAATTGAAAAAAGTCATTCCGTACACATTAATAAATCTTACCTTTTGGATGTTCTTTGTTCCGTATAAAAGCTTCCAAGACGCCATCTTTGTTAGTCCCAAAATATGCTGAAAATATATAAATAAAAGTGAAGGTGAAAATCATAATGAATACGTCGACATCTTCTACTCTCATTAATATTTAGGAAAATATAAAATCGAGAAAAGATAGTCCCGGCCGTACGTACATACGCACATGGCGGGGGCACGGCCGTGACCCCATATATAAATATTAAAATAAATATAAAAATGTGGTAAGACAACATCACAAGTGTCTATAGTTCGAAGTCGTCCATCCCGCTCGCACGTTCCAACGATATACAAATTTCATACATAAAAATCAATTCGAACACCTAATACTAGTATTTAACTAAATGTGTACGAAGAACCTTTTATCCTGGGAGGTTAGACAAATGGCGTTCTAATTTGAACTACATCATCATCATCTCAGCCACAAGAAGTCCACTGCTGGACATAGGCCTCCCCCATGGATTTCCAAAAAAAACCGGTTGGAAGCGGCCTGCATCCAGGGTCTTCCTGCCACTTGTATGATATCTTCTGTCGACCTTGTCTGATTTGAACGCCGTCAGTAGAATAGAATAGTGAATGTATGGGATTGACGTAATAACGAAATGTCACGTGACGGCACGACACAGTTTCTTACCATTTAGAAGCGTAAGCGTTTGTAGAAATAGAAACTTTTGCCACTAGTCTAAGCGTGTTTTACTATTAAGAGTGCGTAGTCCGACCATCGTCCGTCTCGCTCGCGCATACCCACATTTCAAAAGATATAAAATGACAGAATGAACTTATAAAAAATAGTTGTTTATACAACTAGAAAACAACATGACAAATATTCAGCGAAAATTTCAATTTGATCCAAATATATAAAAATTATTCTTGCGTTAATAATTTTTATGTATGAAAATTGACTTGGTTCTAATTGAATTTTTTGTCGAATATTTGTGATGTTGTTTAGTTGTGTATTGATGTGCGAGCGAGACGAACAATGGACAGACTACGGAGCATAGACTTCTATAGATACCCCCATGTATGTACCTAACGTGTCAACAAGTAAGATAAAAAATCGCAGTTGACGACCAAGATTTATTTAATTTCAGGTGATATATACTTCCGATTCGATATTTTGTCAACTAGTTACTAGCGTACAAGCGCGCGGATGCATTGGGTTGAATAGATTTCGCACGGATGGAACATTCCACCACAAAATCGTTCGTGTGACGTCACAGTTGGTACCAATAATGTGGCACGCAAGGTTTTCATATAAATGAAGTCGCATGCTCCATCTACTATGTCTGTGCTACGGAGTTTTAATTATTATGTGCTAACACTTACATTTTAAACTTTTGGAAGCCTTGATATAAGCGAAGTTGACGTCAGTGACGTGCGGTATGACGTCACAACTCAGTAACGCGCGTATACGCTCTATGAACGACAGGACGTAGATGTCGTTCTGGTGGGGTGATATCTTCCATACGCCTAGACCTGGAAATATAAATAGAAAAAACGTTTATTCTAGTATTGGCAATTTCGGTTTTGACACTTTTTTTTCTTTTTCATTTTTCTGTTTTCACTGTTTTTATCATAAACGGCCTCGTGACAAACTTCTCTCCTTATTAATAGCGAACCCATAAACTATTATGTTGAGTGATTTTTCTCATATTCGAAGTTCTTATTGAAATTAAACAACTTTTAACGGATTTATCGCGTACCTATATTTTACATAATTTTATGACCTGGCGTTTGGAACACTGCAGCGTCCGTGGTCACAGGTGAGACTAGATGACAGTTGTCTTTTATGTGAAAATATTATCTGTTATTAATATTATGCCAACTGCAAAGTAGCAACCTACAATTAATATTTTTCTCATCCTCCATAATATTTACTTGCCCCCTGGGCCATGGGCTGGCGACGCCCTTGGGGATCGCAAACGGTATCCTTTTAGATTTATTGAGAGAAATATATTGAAAAATGGCAAATGTAAATCGTGTAAGTCCAATGTCCCTAACGTAGACCTAAAACTAAACGCCACCTCACCATTCTGCCATTGTTGTTTACATTATTGGGCACGTAAATAAAAACAGGATTTTCTCACCGCATCCGATAACATTAAGGAAGACACTCCTCCCCTCCTCCGCTCCCCTGGCCTCCGCCTCCATGAGGCTACAGTCGTGGATCACACTTAGCCGCTTGAAATACGTGCAGTTGTCGAAAACACCGCCCTCTTTACCGACTGCCACGAAAGTGTCCGTGAACAGTTTCTCGTCTTTTTTCAGTTTTTTCTTTTCGCTCGGTTGGTGCGACAATTTTCCGGACCCATCGTCGTATGTGTAACTTTTTTTCTGTAAAATAATTAAGTTAATTTAATTGACTGGCTTAGCAGCTCATTTGGTAGTATGCCTGCCTGCTAAGCTGAAGGTCGTGGATTCGATCCCCACCCGGAACAAATATTTGTCTGGTATATGTCTGATGTATTATATGTATATATTTACAAAGAAAAACAAGTACATATGTATTCTATCAGCCATCTAGTACCCATAGTACAAGCTTTACTTAGTTTGGGCTAGATGGTGTTATGTGAAATGTCCACCAACATAAAAAAACCGGACTAGTGCGAGTCAGACTCGCTCACCGAGGGTTCCGTACAAACTAGTCGATGAAAGGGGGAATCATATTTATTTTTTATATTTTCCTTGTTATACCGAAAAATATACAACAACAACAAAGTGATCCTTTATGGGTTCCGTTTTTTTCCTTTTGAGGTACGGAACCCAAAAAAATGACTAATAATAAAATTTATAATCATTATATTATAATTCATTAATTATTATATATTTTTATTCTTGCTGTTTTTAAATGAGGACTGAATCGCTTTCCTCTAGGAAAGCGCACTCCATCGTAGATCGCGACGTCGCTTGAGTTCAAGTGAGTTAATGCCACCTAGCGGTGAGGCACAAGCTTATCACGTATAAAGTACGTAAGTCACGTACAAAAAATTCTAAAAAATATAGACACAAACTTTTTCATGCAATAATAATGAAAAAATAGTTGAAAAAAGCCCCGACTTCAAAATACATATGCAAATCATTTACTCCTACATCCCGGATTCCATAATCAGATCAGTTAAATTCCAATTCGATTCAATCGTAAACCGGGAAGTGAGTGAAAATTAACTTGCAAGATTTAACAGACAGAACACGCGAAAATAAAAAGTTTGGTAAAAAAATTGGTTGTCTGTAAAATCGGTTTACGGACGATAGTTTAACGTGACAACGTCATAACAACATATCGTCCGCGCGCGAGCTCCGAGGAATGTTTACGTAATGAGTTAGAGTGAGATGAAGCGACGGTCGGGCGCGGCGCACACCCGGCCGCTTCCTCAGCCACCGCGCGTGGTTGTAACGGGACAATGAGCGTAACGTAACGGGACAATGAGTCATCCTTTTTCGTGCATGCAGCCGTCGTTCATCGATTTATTCGACGTTGTCGCGTCAAAAAGGTTAGAGCCCACCTCATAAAAGTCCGCCCAAAGTTTCCTCGACAGCGACTTCCGGTTCTTCTCATCGAGTCTGCCGAATCCGTTTTCGGTTCGGTTCTGTTTCTGAGTTATTAGAATATCCTCGTTGTCCATGCGAGCTTCGCGCTGGAACCGCGGCCCTATCACACCTGAAAAATAATCAAGATAATCAAAAATAAATGTAAAAACAACAAGTATAATAAGTTTAGAAAACTCAAAAACCCCCGACAACAAAAAACGGCTGCACCGATTTTGATGAAACATAGCTAAGAACACTCCCGACTGATTCAGCTTTCAAACAAAAAAAAACCGGACAAGTGCGAGTCCGACTCGCCCACCGAGGGTTCCGTACAAACTAAATAAAAGGGGGAAATCATTTTTTTTTTATATTTTCCTTCATAAACCGAAAAATATACATCGTAAAAATATTTGACACATTCCTTCCTCACCACTCGGATCCGAGTGGAGCGGCACCTCGCACTCTGATCCGAGCGAGCGTCCCGTTCATTTTGTATAAGTCAGTAAACCGCCGACGTTTGAGGCAGTCAACCTTGCTTTGCGCGGCCACTCTGTACTTAATCAAAGTTCGCCTAAAAACTTTTGGTTCCCAGCTGAAGTAAAGGGTCTGCAGGGGGCGAAGAATGTGTTAAAACCTGTTTTAGCTTATGCTAATGAGGCTCTTTCATATGATACCCCGCATGATACGGTTAAATCACTTTAAAATTTGAGCCCTCATTCCTTGCATAGAGACACTATTTTTTTGTGATTAAATAAAAAATTCCCGTTTTCGGTTTTTTTCCTATATGTGTACTCTAACACAATGCTTCTTGCCAAATTTCATAGTTCTAGGTCAACGGGAAGTACTCCATAGGTTTTGATTCCTCTGTGAGTGTCGAAATGTGCGTTTTTTACGACATATTCGGCTGTAACTTTTTTTAATCGGTCAAGCCGTTTAGGCTGTAGGCGATCTTAAAGAAACATACGTACATACATACATACCCACATACATACATACACATACATATAAACTCGAAAAACATAACCCTCCTTCTTACGCAGTCGGGTAAAATGTAAACATTATTTTTAGGGTTCCGTACCTCAATAGGAAAAAACGGAACCCTTATAGGATCACTTTGTTGTCCGTCCGTCTGTCCGTCTGTCCGTCCGTCTGTCCGTCTGTCCGTCCGTCCGGGTGTCAAGACCTTTATCTCGGGAACACGTGAAGGTATCGAGTTGAAATTAAAACCATATACGCAGATCCATAGTATCTTGCTGCAGAAAGAAAAATAAAATTTCTAAGTTTTCGTAATAAAAAGTTACAGCCGAATATATCGTAAAAAACGCACATTTCGACACCCACAAGGGAATCAAAACCTATGGGGTACTTCCCGTTGACCTAGAACAATGAAATTTGGCAAGAAGCATTGTGTTAGAGTACACATATAGGACAAAATCCGAAAACTGGACATTTTTAATTTAATCACAAAAAAATAGTGTATTTATGCAAGGAATGAAGGTCCAAATTTTAAAGTGAAATAACCGTATCATGTGGGGTATCGAAAGCGTAATGAAAAGCGTATATGAAATAGCTTCAGCAGCATAAGCTAAAACAAGTTTTTAAATATTTTTACGATGTATATTTTTCGGTATAAGAAGGAAAATAGAAAAAAAAATATGATTTGCCCCTTTTATCTACTAGTTTGTACGGAACCGTCGTCGGTGGGCGAGTCTGACTCGCACTTGTCCGATTTTTATTTTAAACAAGTATAATAATTTCTGTTTAAAATTACTTATTCCTAACCGTTGCCTACAAAGTGGAAACTAACGCCATCTAGTAACGATTCGAATAAACTCACCTATTATAACCGCATTCTCTTCAATGCCCTCCCCATTTTCTTTCCCCATATTCTTTCTCTCCCCCGCGTTTATACAGACGGTGTGCGAGCTGACGTACAACATAGCAGAGAGTTTCAATTCGTCGTAGCTCAAGCAGGTGTCTAGCGTTAGAGGCGGCTTCTGTTTTGGTGTACCTATTTCTTCCCACCCGTTGTTTCTGAGAAAATAATAACAAAAAAATCAAAAACAAACAAACAAACAAGTATGTATATTATAAGAAAAACAAAATACCCGACGGCAGAAAAACAGTTTTTGCAGTCTAACTTACGATTTTGTTACGCTTGATAGTTGATTGTACGACTATTGTGAGATAGTATACGTAAAATCGCTGTAAAAGATTTTAATTGCGGATTCATTGGAATTATTCTATTAAAATCACTTATTAATTACGAAAAAGTCCGTTCGTTCGTTCGTGGAGGTTACGAAAAAAACGCATATTTTTATTTTTGTGAAGAAGATGACGTCATAAATCACGTGCGCCATACAAATTCAATGCAAACTTTCGTTTCGCGAAAAGTTTTTATATCTCAAAAATGTATTGACAAATATTTTTTTTTTTAATTTGCATTTTCGTATATTATCCACTAGTTAAAACTATTATGCGTGAAATGATACGCCGAATGCGTGTCATTGCACGCGCAAAGTAGGGTTCCGTAGTTGCACATCATAATTTATGTCAACTTAAAATAGGGATACTATGAGTTTATACGAGTTTACTTACGATATTTTAAATTTTCACAGATGATGTATTTCTGTTGCCGCTATAACAACAAATACTAAAAAACAGAATAAAATAAATATTTAAGGGGCCTCCCATACAACAAACGAGTTTTTTTTTGCTCGATATTAATAACGGCAACAGGTAGACGCTTGAAATGTTCACAGAATATTGAGTTATACTAGTCCCTTTAAAAATAAATAATTAAATTTAAATAATATTAATATTTAAGGGCTCCCATACAGCAAATGTGTTTTTTTTTTATAGATAATAGTACGGAACCCTTCTTGCGCGAGTCCGACTCGCACTTGGCCGGTTTTATTTTCATATCTCCAAAGTCAACCGTTTAGCCGGTGGTAGAGGGAGGGACACGCGACTCTAACAAAAAAAACCCTTCAAAGCATAATATTTCGCAAACGGATCCCTAAATTGAAAAATGGTTTTCGTGCCCCCTAATATTCTTTTATTACCTATCCAATGATACCCCATACGATGGAATACATGAGAAAAAATAATTCATAGCAGCTTTACCTGTAGGGGAGGTAACACAAAATAATCAAAATTGTATTCTAAGATTTTCGCGGTATAACTAATACGCATATATATATCAAATTACAGCTTTCTAGTACTAATAGTTTTTGAGCAAAGCCGCGGACGGACATGGTGGAACTATAAGGGTTCTTTATTTAAACGGAACCCTAAAAATCATCATTCATATTCCCTGTTCTTCATAAACATAAATGACGAAAGCAATTACTACACTATGTCGACTAGAGATGTAAGCCGGTTTGTAGAAAACCGGTGAAAAACCAGTTTTTCTAGATACTTACCGATAAAAACCGGTTGTTTTTCACGAAAACCGGTTTTCACTTTCCGTATCTATTAACTACCAACTATAACTTATAAGAATAATTTTTAAGCTCAACGAACGGCAAATGTGCAAATCGCACAGTGCCACATCAATAAAAAATAGAGAATAATCAAAGACTTTAACAACATTGCCGGCTTGTGCCCGCAACTTCAGTACTATCTGAGAGAATATTCGCCACGTCTGGGTACATCCTTTCCTCAAGAAGAAGCTGGCTGCTAGATGCTGTCGACCAGCTTTGTTTCTTACATCAAAACGCAGATCTCATACATTGAATAAACATTTAAAAAAACCGGACAAGTGCGAGTCAGACTCGCCCACCGAGGGTTCCGTACAAACTAGCAGATTAAAGAGGGAAATCATATACTTTTTAACACGCTTTTATTGGGTTGACCTGTAAGTATGTAATGGAATCTAAGGTAACTAATTTAACCATCTTCCAAGGATCATAGCGTCATGAAAATTGGCAGCTGTATGTAGTTCTGATGACAATACAATAATATGGTATACTAATAATAATAATAAGGGATCAAGGGTCGGATACAAAAGGCAGTGATTCTGGACACGGCACGCATTGTCAGAAGATCTCAGTCTGTAGCCCCCACCGCCAGCAGTTTGAGCCCTGCCCCGCTGCCGACGGCACCCTAGTTTTTAAGTTTTTATACGATTTTTGTGTTTTATATATTTACTGTAAAAAACTTAAAAATTAAGAAATAAAATAAATAAAGTGATAATAATAATAATACCTTATCTTACTCACACACTTGTGTGGGAGCATCAGCCAATAAACTAGTTGTACCTATAAGTCATAACCATTTCATTTCAATAGCCCCGATTTGCCAAATTCCATATTGTACAATAGTTCCATCATCCATCCACATAACACCAAAAAACTGTATTTTTAAGCTATTGCATAGCTTCTATCGCGGGCCTTGAGCGTGGAGACCGAATCCAGAAATTCCGTAACGAAAATAACCTAACGGAGTAACGCCGATACAACCAATGCCACCTAGAGGCGATTTGCAGAACTAAAGAGACAAGCGTGATATTTCAAAAAAGTCATTAAGTTCTGCTATTCATCGATAGATGGCAAAACTAAAAACTAAAAAGTATCACCGCTGTGCCGGTCGGAGTGGGGGGTGTTAGGAATACTGCATAAATAAAATAAATAAATAATTATAATTACTATTATATAATAATAATTATTATAATAAGTTGATAAAAAATGCTATGCAATAGCTTTACCGCGGAAGTATCCGAGTGCCACACGTCTTTTTTTATTTTATTTTATGTAAAGGGCCTCTCAGTGTTGGCTTCGGCTCCACTGATGCCCATCAAAGGACCGGGCTGCGACCCGAAATTTAAGAGGAATAAAGAGATAATAATAAGGTCCGGGCTTAGACCCGTGTATACATTTGAATAATAATAATATTTTTTTTAACACGCTTTTATTAGGTCGACATGTATGTAATGAAATCTAAGGTAACTAATTTAACCATCTTCCAAGGATCGTAGCGTCTTGAAAATTGGCAGCTGAATGTAGTTCTGATGACAATACAATAATATGGTACTGTCGAACTGATCTGATGATGGAGCCGGAAGATATGAACTAGAACTTCATGATGGAACATCGTATCAATAGCTGTGTTTGGACTTGTTAGAAAAGTCTTGTAATGAACTTTGACCACAATAATTTGTAGCGTGTTTTTTTAGATATAAAATTTAGAAATTATTTATATTTTCCTTCTTATACCGAAAAATATACAGCGCAAAAAAATTAAAAACCCTGTTTTAACTTATGCTACTGAAGCTCTTTCATATGATACCCCACATGATATGGTTAATTCACTTTAAAATTTGGACCCTCATTACTTGCATAAAGACACTATTTTTTGTGATTTAATTAAAAATGCCCGGTTTTCGTTTTTTTTTTTTCTCATATGTGTACTATAACATAATGCTTCTTGCCAAATTTCATAGTTCTAGGTCAACTGGAAGTACCCCATAGGTTTTGATTCCCTTGTGAGTGTTGAAATTTGCGTATTTTACGACATATTCGGCTATTACTTTTTTTTAACGAAAATTAAGAAATTTGTGTTTTCTTTTGCAGCAAGAGACTATGGATTTGCATATATGGTTTTAATTTCAACACGATAACTTCACGCGTTCCCGAGATAAAGATGTTGACACCCGGACGGACGGACAAACAGACAGACGGACAACAAAGTGATCCTATAAGGGTTCCATTATAAGGGTTCTTTTGAGGTACGGAACCCTAAAAATTAAAAAAGCTGTTTAGCTGTTTGCATCATATTAAATCCTTAATAAAAATATTTGCCCTCGCATAAAACCTACAAGAAAATCCAAATTTTTTGTTAACCCATTTGGCAATGGCACCGGAAGCCTTTGGATCGGCTTTTTAATTGAAATTAGCTTTTTGCAAAATATTAATTAAAAAAACGAATAAACCCGTTTTTTCCAAGGTAATCGGTTCACATCACATCTCTAATATCGACTCGATACTGCCAACATGGTCAATTTTGAAATGAATTTGTAATTCATAGACCAAGAATTGCAATTATTGTAATCTTCAAACCAGTGATGCCAGGTTCACTGTAATTACAGTAGTTTCGCTGTAATTTAGCTGCTTTTTTCCCGTTTTACTGTATACTGTATTACAAAAATACAGTGTATGAAAATCACTGTATTAAGTTTTAACCTCAGAATACAGAAAAATACAGAAGGCGCGTCCAGCTGCAGTTACAAAACCCGCGCTGTGTCCGAAAACAAAATAATCGTCCCGCACCCTTCTCACCTCTCACCCGCATAATGTTCCTAGTGTAGACATTATTTACCCGTTGTTGTGGTAAATCGTGGAGATAAAAATATATTAAAATAAAATGCTTACTTTCTTAAACGGATATCATTATTTTTTATAACTGTTCTCTTGACTTACTATTCGGATTAATTGTGCACAAGCAAAAAAGTATAATATTCTAAGCTAACGTAATAATATACAAATACAAAATAATTTATTTGACAAGAATATTAGTGCGCACATAATAAATATGAGCCCATTGGTTTCGAACTAGTATATTACACTGAATCAATAGCCTCTTCTTTGTGGTGCATAGTATATGTCAAATTTGAGTTTTATATCAAGCAAATTACGCTTTGTTTTGATCGTTTTCCCAACTCTTCTAACCGCAATTTCGTATTACTTCTGTCCACTCTGTTTTTCTTTTTTCATCAGCAGGGAACCTAAAATTTTAAATGTTAGGCATTATTTAAACCTATCACAGCTAAGTAGGCTTTATATGTTAACATTTATAGACCACCTCAAAAAAATTACTGAGGCGAAATTTCGCACTAAATCCATTTAAATCTCAAAATCAATCAATATGTTCACAATAACAAACAAGTAGTTCTATTCTAACTCCATATAGGGTGAACTGAAACTACGGAACCCTACCCTGCACGCGACTCGACATGCACTTGGCCAATTAATTTTTAATCGGGTAATAAATATATTTAAATATCTACTCATACAAACTAATAAAATCGGTAGCAAGTAAAAGTAAGGAAAATTAAAACGTTGATATTGGCAACACCAATATAATGGACGATTCTTTCTCTACGATAATCGAAGACCGAACAATTTATTAAATAAATACGTAAGATAATGTTGATTGTGCTACTTACACGTGAAATGTTATCCCATCGTGTTTTTTTTTCACCCCAGCAGCATTTTTACACGTAGGAACGACACATGACGGCATATTTGAATTAAATTTAACATCAACAAAGATTGCCACTCGTTACGACGTCCATAGAGCAACTGATCGCGCGCGCTTCAAACTACTCTATAAAAGAGTAGTTTTTGTCGCTTCGGTTCTAAGCATGTTCACGGTTTCTGTATTTTTCTATATTCTAAGGTTTTAACGTTCAAAAACGATACATCTGTTAAGTGTCTACGTAAAACGAAACGTAATTATGCTCTAACTCTAGTACATAATGATCGGGAAATCCCCCAAAACAGTCTACTTTTTTTGAATGGTGTCTCCGTGACTCTATCAGGCAAAAGACAATAGACAATTATTATTCGACCAAACGCAAATGTATGTTTTTCGTATATATTTTCTGGATTGTAAAGCAGTATTGTAACTTTGCGGATATCCGAATAGTTTGACGTGATTTTATGTTGAACTTGTAAGTAACGAAATAATTTCAGTCGTCGCAACTTGTTATAATAAATAATACCACAGCAGCAGTGAGGCACCTGATATATTTTGGCACAAGGTATTCAAATTATTTATTTTAAAATAACTCTACAAATAAATTTTATATAAGACAGAATGTAATCGTTAAAGTTCTTCTTTTTTTCAGTTAACGAAAAAGGAAGATTTCATGCACTTTGCAACCTTTATGTTGGACATTTTAGCACTACCGAATTCTAACGCAGAGTGTGAAAGAAAATTTAGCGAAATTAACGACATTAAAACAAAAAAAAGAAATCGCTTAGTTACTAATACGATAAAGGGCAACATATTAGCTCGCCAACACATTTTACGCTATGCCACCAGTTGCGTAAATTTCGTACCAATCGGTAGCATGCTTGCAGCTTTCACTGAAAAAAATTATGATCAAAACGAACCATCTCTGAGTGAAACGGATAGTGATTAATAATAATTTTAGTAAAAATATATAATTTGATTACATTATGCTCTTTTACAGTAAATAAAAGTAAAATATATTTACTTTTATTTACTGTAAAAGCGCTGTATTAAACTTTGTGATTTACTGTATTTTTATACCAAATACTATATTTTTATATCCAAAACACTGTAAATTTATAAATCTGAATCTGACCTGGCAACACTGCTTCAAACGCCTATCGCAATCGAACGATTGGACGGGCATATCAAAAAAGTGCTTCTATGAAGTTTTGTATGAGGTCATAGTCTAGTCCAATGAGTGTAATAATGTTCATCGAAGAAAGCTTGTCCGTTGGACGAACCACTATCGCGAGCTAAATCGACGTTTACGCCATCTAGTACAAAACAACAACATCATCATCAACAGACTCTGCAGGTCATTGACTTTCAATCCAAGCCCCAGGCTAGTCTAATAATGTTTATAATCCTGTGAATTTTACTATTATATTATTAAGCTATTGCATAGCTTCTATCGCGGGCCTTGAGCGTGGAGACCGAATCTAGAAATTCCGTAACGAAAATAACCTAACACACCGCGCGTAAAGCTATTATGCAATAGCTTTACCGCGGCAGTCTCCGAGTGCCACACGTCTTTTTTTTTTGATTGTGAAAATCGAAGACGACTGAGAATATTGGTATAAAACATAATTATATTTGAGTGTGAATGTTATAAATTAGTATGTAAGTTCTATTTTCAATAAATAAACGAATTTGAATGTAAATGTTTTTTTTTTTTGCCAACTACTGATTTTGGGTACAAAATAGTACAACTCTACCGATCTTGCTCTTTGACGTTCGAAACCACTGCCTACCGCAATCAAACGATTGGACGGGCATATCAAAAAAGTTATTCTATGAATTCTTGTATGAGGTCATAGTCTGTCCAACGACTGCAAGAATGTTCATCGAACAAAGCTTGTCCGTTGGACGAACCACTATCGCGAGCTAACTCGATGTTAACGCCATCTAGTACAAAACAACAACACAACATCATCAACAGACTCTGCAGGTCATTGACTTTTAATCCGAGCGTTTTGGCGGGAACGTCTTTGTAACGTGTTGTTGCTTTGTTTTATTTTCCTAAACTTGTGTTATTTTCAACATTAATGCTATAAAAATGGTGGTGTTTTATTCATTAAGTGTTCGATAAAGTGCGTGAGTGTGAGCAAGTGAAATAAAGCAGTAAAACGTGTGATTTTACGTTGTCGGCAAAACTCCATAGAAGCTTCTAGTAAAGTCGCCACCACTTTACTGAAGCAGAACTCGACTTATAAATTGACTGTATACGTGACTTAGATTGTGACTAGAACATTACAACTTGTTTTATTCAAGAAACTTGAAAAAATCCTAATACTAGACACTGGCAAATGCTTTAATGCGGGTCCAATACAAAAAAGAGGAAGAAGACTTAATCCAAGCCCCAGGCTAGTCTAATAATGTTTATAATCCTGTGAATTTTACTATTATACGCGTTTAATAGACTTCAAAATAATTATTAGAGTTAAACAAACTAAAACAACGACTTCAAAATACCTACACAATTCGTTTACTTGGATGACATTGTTTTTTTGTCGAGGTTTCTGAGTTTTCTATAATTATACTTGTAAGAACAAACAACCGGGACCTACAATTTAACGTGTCATCCGACACACGGTATAGGTCTGAAAGATATGCCACTCATGGTCACCCATCCGAAGACTGGCCGGTCCGTCCGTCGCTTAACATTGGTGATCGTTCGAGAACAGTCAAGCTACGCCTCGAGGCTTTGATAAAGTATCAACGGGATGTAGTGTCAGTCCTCAAGAACGTCCGAGCTCAATGAGATCTAATTAGACCCCTTACACGATTAAAATAATTTCGGTTTTCAAAATAATTCGAAGCGGCAAAATAGACCGTCTAGACTTCTCAATCTAAATTAAGGTTTAGCCCGGCGACATAGAGTCATATTTAAGTTGTTGTATGACTATCGGACAATATATTCGTGAATTTTGTTTTTGACTACGTCCACGTGATGGAAAGTCATTGCCACGAACGCTACTTCTCGTGAGATCGCCGAGATGATGATGTAGTAGGGTTTGGTAGCATAGGAGCCGCTTAAAGAACTTACCCCCTATCTCCGGTGATGAGCATGTACTTATCGAATCTGCTCATGAAAGTCATTGCCCTCTTCTTTAGTATCCTGTCGATCAGATCGGGAACTGTCATGGTCCTGTACAAATCCTTCTCGATATCAGAGCCGTGTTTCCTGTAACATAGATAGATAGATAGATAACTCTTTATTAAAAGACCACATTATACATAGGTCACACTAAAAGTTTCCGGAACTAGCCACTTACATAAACAATATTTAAAAAGTAATTACAACATTTGAAAATGGAACTCTTTGGCTGTAGAATGCAGTTTGTTTCATCTGACTGTCAATTGTTTTTACTTTTTTTTAAACTGCGTGTCTACATTAACATGGATTAAACTCGGGGAAATTTTCGTAGACGATTTTAATTGTAATTTGATAGCTCAACAGAGCATCGCTCGGCTTCAATCTGCTTTTGGCGATGAAGCACCGTGCAAGACGACTATTTATAGCTGGTTTGCAGAATTCAAGCGCGGTCGTGTCAATCTCAGTGACGAATCTCGCGATGGTCGCCCGTCCACCGCTGTGAACAACAAAAACATCGATGCTGTGCGCCGTATAATTGAAACCGACAGGCATGTGACCTACCATGAGATTCGCGCAACCTGAGACATAGGCATGAGTCAAATACAATCAATCCTACATAAACATTTGGGTGTGAGAAAGCTGTGCTCGCGGTGGATCCCACACAATTTGACCGAGGCTCAAAAAACGGACCGCGTCACTTGGTGCAGTGCCATGCTTACCAGATTCAACGAAGGTGCGTCAAATTTGGTGTGGGACTTAGATTTTCATCACCAGAGGAGGCTGTCGAAGAGTATGAAAAACACGTTTCTGAGGTCACTACGAAGGAGTGGCACAAAAGTTTTCAAAATTGCTTTAATCGAATGAAAAAGTGCATTTACGCAAAGGTAGAATATTTTGAGAAACAATAAATTCATTTTTGACCTTTAATAGTATTTTTTTCTTATTCATTCCAGAAACTTTTAGTGCGCCCCACGTACAAACATATTAAAAGAAGACAGTATTATTATGGCTAATCTTTCAATAGGCGGCCTTATCACTTAGAACGATCTCTTCCAGGCAACCATGTACGGAGTAGGATAGGTGGCAATGATAGTGGCCTTTAAACTAAAACATTAAAAAAATGCGTTCACAAAATTGAAAATACTACAGAAATAACTTATATATATTTAGAGTATTATTATATGGATACATATGTATATGAAAAAAAAAGGAAAAGTAATTATTTACTCATTTAAATAGTGTGCTTTTAACATAAGTGTTGAGGTTCAGGCACGCTAGAGATATTTTAGTTTCCGGCAGCCTAGTCTGGAGACCGTCTGACTTGCGATCCCCAGGTTCTGGGTTCGAATCCCCGCGGCACGCACCTCAGCCTTCCGAATTGAAAGTTGACATAAACAAATAAAAAAAGGCAACCAAATTGTCTAATCTAAAAATGAACGCCCCTCCACTAAACTTAATTGTTTCAATGTGTGAGGACAAATAATTATTGAACCACTTTATATGTGTGCGCGCGGCGATTCTACTGCAAACTTTGACTCTCTCGCGCACTGATTTGTCAACTAATCGGGCGATCAGTTCAGGTGCCTAGCATTGTATGGCGGGGAGAGCGCGCTATGTACGGAATGACACAACCGTACTGTCGTGCATCGCGTCATTTATGCACTAGTTGGCCAACTGGTCCTGTCGTTCGGGCATGTAGAATTTAAAAAGTACCGTTTGCATATAAAAATTAAATTAAACAAATATGCTTTTTGTTGGTATATAATAGGTACCTATTAAATAAAACAGTTCTAAGTTGTTTTCAGATTTATTTATTTGTTAAAAGTAACGAATTATTCTCAAAATACGTTTTATATACCTAATATAATACAGTAATTAATAATTCACTCGTCAAAATAATCGCTTTCATCGGAATCAGACAACATTAATAATAAATCAACATTAATAATAAATTCGAAATCCAAGTCAAAGTTTTTCATGTATTCTTTTTCTACATCGTTAACATGACGACATGTATTTTCCCACATGGAACTATCAATCATTTCCATACGTTCCTTTATTAGAGCCATTATAGATGTCATGTTTTGTCCAACGTTTTTTTAGCTACATAGTTTTTTAAAATTCCCCATATCTTTTCAATAGGATTAAGCTCTGGATGATAAGGTGGTAAGCGTAAAATTTCATGACCTTTTGACCTGACTAGCTCATCAATTGCAAATCTTTGAAACCTGTCTTTATTCTTTAATATTATATCATAGAGTTCTATTTTCTTCATTGATTCTTCAAACGGAATATTCTTTTCAGTTAGCCATTCTTGCATAATGCTCTTGTTTGAATTCGAATTAGGACATTTTTCAGATACAACGTTATGGTAGGAAGCATTATCCATAACTATGACAGAATGTTTTGGAAGATTAGGTAATAATTGTTTCGTAAGCCATGTTTTATAGTTTTCGAAATTCATATTGTCATGATAATCACCAGTTGTTGAATTTGCTTTATATATTAAGCAAGCATTTGGAACAAATCCTTGGCATCCACCGGCATGAACGATTATGACCCGCATTCCTTTCAATAACTTTTTCTGAAGTGGTGATACCCCTTTCACACTTTTCCAGCATTTATTTTGTACGTGTGTGGTGTGAACATAGCTCTCATCAGTATACACGATGTATCGACCTTCATCACGGTATTTTTTCAGTTGGTTTAAATATTTAAAACGCAACATTTGTATATCATGTTTTTCTATAAGTATTTTACGGTTGTCGTCAGTTGTGGACCATTCAAATCCAGATTTTTGCAAAATTGTACGCAATGTTTCTATACAGCCGTCGAAACCAATTTTTTCTGATAAAACTTGTTTGAGTTTTTTTAAAGTAGGCATTTCATTAAATTCTACATGAAATGACATAATTGTTCTTCGTAGCACAGATGTGTCAAAATCGTCCAACGTCGATTTCGGACACACACGTTTTCTTTTTGAGGGTGACTTAAATATTTTATGTGCCATGTCTGTGGATGTGCTAGCACCGGCTTGTTTTTCTTCTTTTAAGATATTTGATATAGTATGTTCACTGTAACCAACAGCTTGAGCAGTTCGCCATCTGGCATCAGTTAAATTTTCAACTCCATTTTCTGCTTCATATTTCATTCGGTGATAGACCTTTGAAATAATTTCTTTCCCCTGTAAAATGATACATAGGTAAATTATGATTTACAAACGTATACGTTTTATGTACTGTATAGTTTAGGTCATCGTGGCATAGTCGTTGCTTATTTATATAATAAAGTGACACAGGAAAAATAAATTTAACACATGACATGTGATGTCATTTTTACATTACATAATTAATAATCACCTTATTAATTGGTTAAACTTTGTTTTCCTGTGGGTCAAGTCATATCAATAAATGAGAACGTGACAATAAAAACAAATAATACTCACTTGACTACGAAGATGTTTTTTCGTTGACATGCTGACCGTACTTTTGAGGTGTAATCGACGCGTATTCTCTTGTTTGTGTCTAGCTGGCGACTGAACGACCAATGAGGCAGACCAATTTGTGTGTATTGCGTCTATACACCTACTTTGAATGTGAGCGTAAACACAGTTGAGGGGCGTTCATTTTTAGATTAGACAATCTCTACAAGGGAATCAAAACCTATGGAGTCAAAATGTGAGTTTTTTGAGAGGCAGACAGACGTGTCTGTCTGTCTGACAGACAACAAAGTGATGCTATAAGGGTTCCGTTTTTTCCTTTTGAGGTACGGAACCCTAAAAATTAGATCAAAATCAGTCCATCTGTTTGAGAGCTACAATTCCACAGACACAAGGGTCAAACTTATAACACCTCTTTTTGAGTAGTGAGTTAAAAATATAAGTTACCAAGGTACCTCTTGTACACAATAAATTCAGCCATGAGGCGCAAAACTCTTTCATGTACAACTGGATATGTAGAAGCAATATTCCTTTTCAGAATGTCTGCAGACTTCTTGCTTTTCAGGGTTTTTAATCTGAAACATCAAAAATAAAACCTTTTTACCCAACTGCGTAAAAAGGAGGGTTATGTTTTCGAGTGTACCCACCCAGTAGCCATAAGGGAAAATATGCATGTTTTTTTTGTAAGTATTAATTTTATTTTTGAGATATATGTTGAAGTTGACTTAAAACAACTTAACTTAATAAACTGACCAGCACTGGTTGTTTACTACTAGCATTATACCGAGCTGGAGCTGGATTGTGCAAAAAACATGTCTAATTTTATACTTGTGTGTTTTCTTTTCTCTGTTGTATGTTTTTGTTGAAATTTTTTTTTTACTATGTCTATCAAAGAAGTACATAGGTAGGTTTCCCTGGCTCTGCACTAAAAGCCTCGTTTAAGGTAATTGCCCGACTCGTCTTCAGTTGCGACACTGTTAGACATTTATTTTGACTTGTGAACAGTGACAATCCTGTATGTTTAGAAAGTGCAACACCAAGATAATAAAAGGACTTACGGATGTAGTGTTATCCTCGAAAGTGTTGAGAACTTAAATTTGCCATGCTTTTACTTCATATTTATTTATTTATTCAGTGAGTATAACCTCTATCCGTTCGTTTTTGAGAGTTTCCGGCAGCCTAGTCGGGAGACCGTCTGACTTGCGATCCGCAAGTCCTGGGTTCGAATCCCACGGCACGCACCTCTGTCTTTTCGAAGTTATGTGCGAATTGTTGATTGCCGCCAACTTCAAACGGTGAAGGAAACATTGTGAGGAAACCTACATGTCTGAGAGTTCTCAATGATCTTGAAGATGTGTGAAGTCTGCCAACCTGCACTTGGCCAGCGTGGTAGGCTATGGCCTTACCCTTCTCATAATGAGAAGATGGCCCGCGCCCAGCAGTGGGACAGCTCGTACAAGCAGGGCTGATAAAAAAAACCTCTCTATAGATATAATTTCATTAATGTCTATGACTTAACTCACCGGACACTTTCTATAGGAAAATCTATAGGGAACTCGTCACTTTTTCTTATGATTTCTTCTATGTCATCGTTCTGCGTTGATTCCGGCATCTCAGAGCATTGACTGAGCAACTTCTTGGCTTCCTCACTGAGTGACTTTAGAGACCACTCCTTGGACCTGTGTGGTGATGAAGATTAGAGATAACCAAATAAATCTGTCATAAAGCACCTAATGATGTGTTCTGAGCAGTGTCACATTCAATGCCAGTTCCAATTCTAAGCTGTGCGTTTCTTCTATAAAACTGTAGTTAGTAAGTAGTGTAAGCAGTCGAAAAAAACAATCAATGCCTTCAAAATATAGTTTATATGGATATGTCACTCATCACTAAAATGCAATGTTCTCAATTATGTGAAACATAGAAACAACCGAAAAATGTACCCTCCTTGTACAATTCGGGTAGAATTGACTTACTTACCACAAAGGATTTTGTAGATTTCTGAGCTTGTCCATTTTATCAATTAGTTTGCCGACTGCTGTCTGATTGTTCAGGATTCCCGTAAAAGACAACAGTAAGTACCTAATACCTAGTAATATTTGTACAGTTACTATTATGGCGGGATCCTAACTACGATAAACTTACGGGCCGTAAAGTTCACCGAATAATGGCACTTCTTAGTTATTGTAGTATCTTTGGTGTCACTGCCGGAGTCAAAGTTATTGTTTGAAGTTTAAACTTTTATGTTAACAAACTTAAACTAAACACATTTATCTTTTTTATTTCACAACTTTACTTATCTATACGAAATACTTAGACAGACTTTTAACCTAAACTTGATGACTTTGTTTTGTTATCAATTCTCTCTCGACGATGTTATCATTATCCTATCTTATCACAATAAAATTATCTACTTTTTTTTTTTTTTTTTTTTTTTTCTTTGGCTTTTCGCACATCTTGTGCATTTGCCATAATCAAGTTAATACATTTGATTATTCAATTCAAGCAAGAGGTAGGAGTACATAATAAATTACTTAATAACTCCGGCTCTACACTTGTGCCGTGAACGTCTGCGAACAGGCGTGAACATAAGTGTGGATGGTTTTCACGGCGTTCGCGGCCGTTCACGCCTGTTCCCCGATCGAAGTCGGTATATTGAACGCGACAAAGGAGTCGCGGCAGTTCGCGCCTCGTTCACGCGCGCACCTCCACATTCACGGCACCGTGCCGTGCCAGTTTGCTCCTGACCAAAGAGTACTACTCCTGACTATAGATGCGCACGGACGTGTAATGCAAAGAGTACTTTGTAATATAGGGAATGGTGTAATGCGAGCTTAATGGAAGCGCATCGGATTAATATAAGTTGAGATAGTGAATTAGAAATTCGCTTTTTGAAATATTTTCACGCTGAACGTATTCTGTGAATTACTGTGGGACTCGAAGCATCCACATCATAATAATAAAAGTAAAATTATAACGCCCGGAGAATGATTAGTTTTCAAACTAATATCGATCGGTCACGATATATTTCAGTCATCCATCATCTCCATTTTCTCCAACGCTTTCGAACGATTTTCTTATTTTGTAGGTGTAAATAGTTTTATGTTGCCACATCAAACAAAGTTAACGCAGCAGCAGTATCGACGTCCAAGGGCGTCACCAAGAGGGGGTAGAGGGGGCAGCTGCCCCCCCCCCCCCCCCCCCCCTAGAGATTAAAAAAATGTAGCCAACTACAAAGTAACCAAAGTCCTAAGGCCGTGCAATTGTACCTGTACCTACAATTCATATTTTTCTCATCCTCCATAATATTAACTTGCCCCCCCCCCCCTGGGCCATGGGCTGGCGACGCCCATGTCGACGTCCGATTCACGGCACAAATGAGTGACCTCCGTGAATGTGGAGGGTTGCGCCTCTGCCGCGAATTCGCGCCGTGAATTCACGGCACAAGTGTAGAGCCGTTGAGGGCAGGGATACCATTTCTACGGCAATTGCCGTGTTATACAGCAATTGGGGTGTTATACGGCAACGCTTGCCATAAAAAAAGCTTCTATGGAGTTTTGCGCACAACATAAAATCACACGTCTCACTGCTTTATTTCACTTGGCCACACTCACGCACTTGATCGAACATTTAATGAATAAAACGCCACCATTTTCATAGCACTAATGTTCAAAATAAAACAAGTTTAGGAAAATAAAACAAAGCAACATGTTACTAAGTCTATGTTACTGTTACTAAATGATAGAAACCTGCATCTCCATGTGTAATTAAAACTTACTGCTTAGTACCAACAACTGACAGTAGAGGGCATAAACTAAAACTATTACTACATTACAAAATTACAAGATGGAAACTAGGAATAAAGGATTAAGATTAGTACGTGAAGGATGCCGTCATATTATTCCTGACAGACGGTTTCTCACATGCTCTATATGTAATCAGAATTACGACCTGGAATGTGCTAATGTATCTGATACTAGATTTTACGGTACTATGGATAAGGAGCGAAAGAGAACATGGAAATGTCCAGCGTGCATATCTAATCAACCAAAACGAAACAATACTAATACGCCAGTCCGTTCCATCTCCTTGCAGATGGCCATCAAATCCACTGATAATACCAACAATAACGAGACTCGACGTTCACACCACAGACTATCTAAACTCATTGACAGCGAAAAATCGTTCGAAGATGAACCGTCAACTGACAATGAAAGTCTCTTAGGGGACACGCTGGTATCGCAGTCTAAGCAACCGGCCTCTCAACAGGCGGAGGCGTGTGAAATACAAATATCATTGGAACAAATTAGCCTCCTACTGGACCAAAAACTTACAGCAAACGATAAAAGGATTGTATCATTATTAAAAACAGAAATAACTACTCTGATAAAAGATGAAATCGGAAAAACGATGGCCTGCCTGAACTCCGAAATTGCACACAAGTTGAATGTAATAACTTCTGAACAAAGTAATCTTTACACTGAAATTGACAAACTTTCAGAAAAAATTCAACTCCTTGAAAAAGAATGTTATCTACTAAAAAATAATACGCATAGCAAATTGACTGTTACTCACTCACAGGACAGTAGTGTGCACTGTTGCGATAACGCTAAAAAATTAGTATTATATGGGCTTGACGAACAAAAATGGGAAACTGAAGAAGATCTCCATGAACGCGTGTTGAATATTTTCCGCAACACGTTAAACGTAAACCTTGATGGATACATTGAAGAGCTCACTCGTATAGGTAAGCGTGGCTACCGTCGGCCAGTTATAGTGGAGCTAATCAGCAAAAAAATGACCAAATATTTACATTATAATAAGCGTTTTCTGATGAAATCAGGTATAGCAATTGGAGAGTATCTGGAAAACGAAGCCCTAAAGAAACATAACAACCTACGAAGAATGCTCTATAATGCTAGGAAAGAAGGACATCACGCGACTATAAGAAATAACAAGCTCTACATTAACGGCCAAGAACAAATTACAGAATGTAACGAAGACACAAACTTAACTCAACCCAACTACGAAACAAACTCAACAAGCATCAGCAGCAAATCTACCCAAGACTCTACAGCCACCATGAACAAAAATCCTCAGAAAAAATCCTTGAATCAAAAAAAACATAGCTTTCGCAACTAAATTTAGTATAATGACTCAAAATATAAGAAGTATTAATAATAAGATACATCTACTAGACAGCGTCCTTCAGGAGCATAAGTATAATGCAGTTTGCCTGTCTGAAACCTGGATATCCGAGAACCGAGTCCCATTCATTCAAATAGCTGATTACCATCTCGCATCATCATATTGTCGGCGCTACCAGAGAGGAGGCGGAGTCGGCATCTTACTACCATCAGAGATCACGGACTTCACGGATAGACCAGACATAACCAACCTAACCGTAGAACGTATTATTGAATGTTGCGCTGTAGAAATTAAGCCCAATATACTACTAATTAGTATCTATAGAGGTGACCGGGAAATTAACACTTTTTTTAACTTTCTAGATAAGCTATTCGAGCAATTAAAGTCACACCACTATAAAAAACACATTATTATAACGGGTGATTTTAACCTAAATGCAAACGAAAACTCCCAAGAATACAGGAAACTAATATCAAAAATGCAAGAATGTAACCTGCACCAACTGGTTAATGATTCAACTAGGATAACAAGCACTAGTGCCACTTGTATTGATTTAATGTTCACTAACAATAGAAACTACAGACTGAATGTTGTAAACCATGGCCTTTCTGATCACAAATCTGTAATTTATAGTTTTGATATAAACATGCAGCCAAACAAAAATAAACAACGTACAATTTATAAAAAAATCCGTCAAATCAAGAATCCCAAATATGTTGCATCCTTTAAAGCAGAATTAAGTAAAGTAAATTGGGAAGATATTATTGGACCCAATGATGATGTAAACTCTAACTATGAAAAATTTGATAAAAAAGTAGGACACATTCTCAATGAAACAATTCCACATAGACGAACCAAAATCACTAACACTAAAAAGAATAATTACCTAACCACTGGACTAAAAACATCTTGTAAACATAAAAGGATACTTAGTATATTAACACACGAATCTAGAGATGAAACTCTAAAACAATACTATAAGAGGTATTCAAAAATTCTCAGAAAATGCATAAAAGCGTCTAAAAAACTAAATTATATATATGAAATGGATAAAACAAAAAATAAGACAAAGAAAATGTGGGAAATAATTAGAAGGGAAACTAAAAAACCAAAAACCTTTTGTTTTAAAAATACAGAAATAGATATAAATAACTCAGTCTTGACTTGCCCACGTTCCGTTGCTACCGCATTTAACAAATACTTCTCAACAGTAGGAGACTCTCAGTCAATAAATGCACACACAAATTTACGTCATCATCAATCCGTCATCTCACCATCCGTAAACTCTATGTTTCTAGAACCTGTAAGTGAAAAAGAAGTATTCAACATAATTCGAAAGCTTCCTCAAAAAAGTAGCTGCGGTATTGATAACTTACCCACCACGCTCATAAAAGCATGTGCTGTTGAATTCACTCCTCCATTAACTTCTCTTATAAATCAATCTTTTACAGAAGGCATATTTCCATCTCTGCTCAAAGTAGCAATAATTAAGCCCCTTTTAAAAAAAGGAGGCAAATCGAAAGACCCTCGTCACTACAGGCCAATTGCCTTACTTCCATCTATCTCTAAAATATTTGAAAAGACAATGACTAACCGATTATGTAAATTCCTAGAAAAATATAATATCCTTGACAGCAACCAATTTGGCTTTCGTAAGAAAAAATCTACAACTCAAGCACTGTACAAGTATACTCAGGCAATATACAACTCCATTAGAGACAAAAAAAAACCGTAGGACTTTTGTTAGACCTAAGCAAAGCCTACGACAAAGTATCACATCCAATTCTACTCTCCAAATTACATGGAGTCGGAATCAGAGGAAATGCACACAATTGGTTCAAATCATACCTATCTGACAGACAGCAATGCGTACAAATAGATCATTTAAATGAAAATACAAATGAAATCCAAGCGGTGCTATCAGACACACTTACAACGAACTGGTCGATACCTCAAGGTAGTGTGATAGGGTGTATCGAATTCCTAGTATATATAAATGATCTGCCGAAAATATGCGACCCACTCTGTGTCCTATTCGCCGATGATATTTCCTTACTGTTCAACAGTCCAAAAAACTCTATAACTTTAAACTCTGATGTAATAGAAACTTACAACAAATTAAAACACTATTTACAAGACCTAAACCTAGAAATAAATAACAATAAAACAAAAATAATACAATTCAAACCCCATCAGAAAAATGTTATTTGCTTAAAAACGATAACTAGGAGCATCGACATAGAGGAAACCAGTGAATGCAATTTACTAGGTCTTACTCTTGACACACACCTAAACTGGAAACAACACATTGAAAAAATTAGTGTCAAATTATCACAGTTTACATATGCTCTCAGTGTATTAAAAACAAACACAATAAAAGATACAGCTAAGTCTGCATATCATGCATATGCGTACGCATGGCTCCGATATGGAATCATCATGTGGGGCCACAGCACAGATGCAAAACATTTATTTATAGCTCAGAAGAAATGTTTAAGAATAATAGTAAATATAAAACAACGAAATAGCTGTAAACCTCACTTTATTAAAGAAAAAATGCTCACTCTACCATCGTTGTATATCCTAGAAATAGCAATATTTGTAAAGAAAAATATACATCTGTTCAAATTTGATAATAATATACGTCGTAATAATAAGTTAGCTCTCCCTGTCCCTGTTATAGAAATGTTTAAAAGTAGTCCAGAATATCGTTGCGTGCGAATATACAACAAAATACCAGACAATATAAAAAACATTGTTAATGATAATATATTCAAAAATAAACTCAAATCTATACTTATAAATAAGGCATACTATTCAGTACAAGAGTTCATGGACGATGAGTGGAAATAGTTAAATAAATATAACATAGTATATACATAACTTGACTATATTTACCTTAAATATATTTTACTTATGTAGTTAAATAGAAACAATTATTTATTTGTTAGAACCTCTAATGCTCCAAGCGCTTTCTTTTAAAATTAAATTTATTGACTACCACACTGTAGTTACCCCTAGTAAGTATAACAAAAATGTACCTATATAATGGTCTTAGATGAACAACTAAGGCTCACTACATTGCAGCGCCCCTACGGGGTCCTTGTACTGTATACAATTTTTAGTTTAAGTACTAATTGTAAGAACTGTACAATGTGCAATAAATAAATAAATAAATAAATACATAAACACCTGCAAAATTACAAAGCATAGTATTTTGTAGGATTTCCGCATATTTAAGTTATGTGTCCAAGTGCAAAATAAACATCTAAGTCGTTCCCGCCAAAACTCGATTTTGCCCCTTGGCTTGGCCTATGCGATTTTATGAGTACGACAGAGACAGGATGACTCATATTTTAATAGAACTCTCTTATAATAGAATTCTCTTTGATTTATAGTTTGGCGCATATTTGGCGTAATTTGTGAAACAGTTGACGTTCGTTATTCAATGAATCAGGCGAAATACAAAAACTTGTTTGAACAAGTAAGTAATTAGCTATACAATTAAGCCGTTATTACACAAAGGTCGTTGACATTATACAAAGTAAATTGTTAGGCAATGAACAGTAGGTGCCTCTGGTGCCTTGCCTACTCACTTTCCACGTAGGTACTTACTTTTTAACCGACATCAAAAAAAGGAGGATATCAATTCTACCTTTATGTATGTAATATTGCACAGTTATTGTATATGTTACTTTATACCAGCTTCTAAACATGTAGGTATGCCAAAATTAATTAGTGTATGTATGTTTGTATGTGTCTACGTATTACACAGAAACTAAAAGTTGTATTGCAAAAATTCTTTTTTATTAAATAAAGTATCTCTCAAATTAGAGAGTCACTATAAATTTTATCGAAATCGGTTCAATAGTACATATTCAAGATAATGAGCGTTTCAACGACGCTATACAAACTACTGGGCGGATTTGAACGGAATTCGGTAGGTTTATCACTCATATGTAAAAGGATCTAGCATATTTTATAACGCAAAAAATTAGGCGTTACAATAGTAGTGAAGTGTGTTTGAAAATTAAACTAACTTACCCTGTGAATTTTTGCGAATACAATTTTTTGTTTCAATTAAAACGAGTAAGTACTACTAAAAATCAATAAACTAAAGCAAGGGCGTCGCCAAGGGGAGGCAGCTGCCCCCCCCCCCCCCCCCCCTAGTGAAAAAAAATGTAGCCAACTGCAAAGCAACCAAAGTCCTAAGGCCGTGCAATTATACCTGTACTTACAATTCATATTTTTCTCATCCTCCATAATATTAACTTGCCCCCCTCTGGGCCATGCCATGGGCTGGCGACGCCCTTGAACTAAAGTGATAAAAAAAATACCGACTTCAAAAAAACCTAATTAACTGAAAAGGGAGAAATAACATGAAAACAATCAAAACTGGGCATCTACTTAGGTACCTAGGTCCGTAAACCAACTATTTTTGAGGTCGGTGTCTGTATTGGACTTGTTGATGATAGCTTAGAGCCTGACACCTACCTCAATAATACGTAGACGTTGGTGTACGTAGACGTACCTACATAATAGACGCCCAGTTTTGATTTTTTGTGTTATTTCAACATTTTCAGTTAGTTGAGATTGTTTAGAAGTCGGTTTAATTGTTTATAATTACTTTTATATACTTGTATTCTTCTTGTATTGTAATATTCATTCAATGTAATAGGGCGAATTCTGTGTATTCATTATTCAGTGTATTACGTCTGATTAGAAAATCATCTCGTGGATTTACCCGTAATGATCGAGAAATTCTTTCTTATTGAATATGACTGGCCTTGCGGCTCAGTTGGTACTATATCTTCCTGCTGAGCTTTAGGTCGTGGGTTCGATACCCACCTCTGGGTGGGGATATTTGTGTGATGAACACGGATTGTTGTTCTGTCTGGGTGATTATTTGTATCAAATATATATATTTGTATTCCATCAGCCATCTAGTTCCATAGTACAAGTTTTGCTTAGTTTGGGCTATATGGTGTTGTGTGAAATGTCCACAAATATTATATTATTATTGTATTATTTGCACACCCTTAAAAAAACAAGTCTTATAGGACTGGCCGCTTAGACTGCACATTGTCTGTCAGTAAATTACTTAAGACGAAGCCTTTTATTGCTTTAGATGAAACACGCCCTAATTCAATGTTTATGCTATATTCTAGGGGTACCAAGCTGACGGCGCAATATCTTCAGAAGTCTGTGCACCGAAATCTATGCATACTTCTACTGCTGCTGCTTCTGTAACAGAAACTACTGGGATAAGAGACTAATTATCTAGGAAATCAGCTGTACCAGAGAATTCTGCGATACTAACAACTAGGAAGAAAACTGTAGCCTCTGATTGAGACGTTACTGAGTCTTAGCAAGGACGCGACGAAGAAATTTGTAACTGCGTTTGTGCCTATATTAGATAGGTACGAGTACTTACTTACAGTTTAGAAAGGATCACATACAACATCAATCTCCCAAATAGACATACCTACACCATATACCCAAATGACATAAGCAAATAATTGGTTAGTAAAAACTAAAAGAATGACTGTTAAAAATTAATAAAGCGAAGAATGGCCACAAGTAAAAAAAATTACAAAAACAACCGGTTGTTAAAATGCTTTCATAGTGCCAAGTCTAAAACAGAGAAACTCATAGACATCAGGCGGTGCTTGGAAGAAAAAGTTGACATAAATACGAGCGATGAAAAGGGAAATACGCTACTGCATCTGGCTGCCAGTCGGGGAGAAGTAGTCGTTGTAAAGTTTTTGCTTAAACGCGGCGTTGACATTCACACGCGGAATTCAAACCGAGACACCCCACTTCTCAAGGCAATATGCCACAAGAAGTTATCAGTCGCTGTACTACTGCTTAGACACGGTGCTAACGTAAATTCATGGAATACAAGAGGCCAAACAGCGCTGCACATAGCAGTGTGTAATATAGATGTAGACAGCGTTAAATTTCTGCTAAATAACGGCGCTTATATCGACGCTGGAGATGACATGGATAGAACACCGCTATTCATAGCAGTTATTATGGAGACTATACCTATTATAGAGCTTCTACTAGATAACAACGCTGATCCAGATATTAAAGACGAGAAAGGCAGAGCACCGCTGCACGCGGCGGTATTAATGCGGAATGTACTTATCATAAAGTTTCTACAAAATAAACACGCTGAAATAGAGGCTAGAGACGAAAACTGCATGGCGCCGCTTCATATGGCGGTGTCAATGGATAATATACTTATCACAAAGTTTCTGTTAAATAATAACGCTGATATCAACGCTAAAAATGAAAATTACAGAACACCGTTGCACATAGCAGCGCTTCGGGGGCATATATTTATGGTGGAATTTTTGGTAAATGAAGGTGCTGAAGTTAACACAAAGGATATAGATGGCAGGACACCACTACATGAAATAGCGAGTTATGGTATTATAGACACCGTACTACTTCTGCTGGATAAGGACGCAGATGTCAATGCCCAGGATGAACATGGTAATGCACCGTTACACCTCGCAGTGAAGAATAACGATGCTGACGTTGTCAAACTACTACTGAAGTATGGTGCAAATATCATGCTCAGTAACAACGAAGGAGACACTCCATTATCTTATGGTCTTATATTCTATGATGACTGCTACTGGAAAAATATTGATGCATTGCATCCTTTTTACATTTCTCAGAAAAATAATAATTATCCTAAAAAACGGAATATATTGCATTCGAAGAATTTGCTTAAGAATAAAACAAAATTGAAGTCAAATGACACTTCTGGTCTTTGTGGTCAATTGTATGAGACAAAAATAGTCAGTCTAATTTTAATACGAGCATTGAATCATAAGAAAATAGAGCACCTCTTGCTTGGGATTAACATCGCTGGAATTGGTGATATGGACGACATTTGTCTACGGTACCGAGTGAAAGAACAATATAAACCAGTTGTACTATGCGTTCAAGCTAAAGAAACAACAAAACTCAACAGCCTGTGGAGTGACTCTGGAGATTTCAGCTTACCGAAGTATTTCAAAAGTTATCTTGCCATCAGGAAGCGGTTCCAGGTCAGCAACGAAGACCCCATGTTTGAAGGAGAGTTCACCGACGTTGCCTGTTATTTTGTTTTGTACACGTCAGGTAAAGAAAACCTTACTAAGAAAAAGACAAATAGGCAGGAAATTGAAAAAATTAGAATAATACACGATCTTATAAATACAGGCCATAATACAGAACCTTTTCAGTACTGTTACGATGAATGCGATTTAAATTATTTAGCCAAAGTAACAGCTGGTGAACTGGAGCCATCTGAGACTGAAAGTATAAATTCCATAACAAGTTTGAATTATGTAGAACTAGCTAAGGAATTTTTCAGTATCTTATGGTTCTACCATGGTCAGGCTAAAGAAGACGAAGTTGAATGTAAAATAAAGTATGAAATAAGCAAACATTATAACAATGAAAATGAAACCATACATTATAAGTTTGAAATACTTTCCGATGCAATTTTTAGGAGAAGTCACGAAGAAATACAGAAATGGTGGAAACAGAAAGGAAATGCTGCATACTTATGTGGATCAAATGACATTTTTAAACATGCGAAGCAAACATTTCTTGATGAGGTTTGGCGTACTATTTGCTGTGCTATACACTCTTTAAAAATTGACATAGATTTTCAATTTTGGCGTTATGCTTCTATCAACAATGAGCAACGTGCCGATTCTATTGTGACATCCGAGGATTTTAATGCAATACTTTTAAGATTGTCTACAATAATTGACGAAAATAATATAATAATCATAAATATCAACATCAAAAATCAAGTAGTGAAGTTACTATATAAAGAAAGATCAACGCAAGGAACGACTCCGTCGAGCAGTGAACAAACACATAATTTAAGTAATTTTTTATATCATAATAGTCAAGATAATCCGCACAAATATCAACAATACATGTATTCAAAGAGATATGGAACATCTGAAGCTTTCGGCGTACTACTTAGAATAAAATTGCTATGTCTAGTTTTCTCACGAATGCTGTATCACAAGCAAATAGAGGAATATCCGTCCCCTCTACTTGGGGCTAAAATCCGTCACGTCGGTGTTATGAACGATATTTGTCTGCGGTACCACGTGAAGGACCAAGAAAAACCGGAGATGCTGTTCATGCATTTGAAACATGTATCCAAAACCGACGATAACAAACTTACTGAGACGGTCTTGTGGAACGAACACGGGGACTTCAGCTTACAAGAACATTTCGCGAGCTACATGCTAATCAAGGAGCGATACCGAGTTGGCAACAATGACTCAATATTCAATGGAGAGTATCAGGACGTAAATTGTTGCTTCGGGTTATATACGTCAGCCCAGGAAGACATTTCCAAGAAAAAAACAGGGAACAGAATGAGCGAAGTAGTATGTGACCTCATAAACACTAAACAGAATACAGCACCTTTCCAGTACAACTACGATGAAGCTGATATAAATCGTTTAATTAGTGATACAGTTAAGAACGATATTGTAAAATTGGGTACTTTTTTTCTGGAATGTTTACGAAAGCCTACGAAATTGAATCCAAATTTACTAGCAAATAGGCTAGTAAGAAAATACCACGTTGTCCTAAGATGGGAAGTTTTACGGCCTTGCGAACATCAACCAGATATCAGCAACTATCGCTTGTGGCAGTTTCGCTCTGAATTTTTCAGTAGCAGCGACGAATATTTGGTCATTCTGAAAGAAATATTTTTCAAACACTTTTTAAGCGATGAAGAAAAACTCAAGGTGTTAAAAATGTGTTTACCTTTGACGTTCGGAAATTTGGACATGACCTTCTGTGGGAACAAGACCAAAGCTCAAAAAAATATGAGAAAGTTATCAGAAACACTTATGCATTTACTGAAACTTAATGAGGACGCGAAGATAGTTGATGTCACTGATGATGACATAGAAATTAGAAAATTGATAAATAAGGGTGTGTTTGATATTAAAGGTGGTATCGCCAGTGCTGTCGGGAATCTTTTCGTCGTCACTACAATTCCGAACATGCTGAAGTTTGACTTGGAAAATAAAGCTTTGCCTCATAATGCAGCTTTGTTTTTAAATGAGTTAAAAGATGACAAATATAAACCCTTAAACGAAGATTTAAAAGACTACCGAATAAAAATTCATATTAAAGACTTTCCGAAATCGTCATTTTATGGAGACGAGTACGATAAAATACAAGCTAGAGATTTTCTAAACAAGTTTTGGTTTTTCTGTAATCAGGCGAAAGAAGACGAAGTAGAAAATATTTTGAAGGAAGAAATTAAAAGTAAATATTCAAAGACTGAACCAGATCAAATTCAATTCAATCACAGTAGTGAAAAAATACTAGATTTTATTTCTTCATTTTCTCTAGATGCAGTAGAGAAGTGGTGGATAGAAATAAAAGAACCCTACCTAAGTCGCGCTAGTAAACTTTTTGAACGGGCGGAGCTAGCATGTATTGGCAATCTGCTTCAGACTGTTATAAACTATATGTACCTGGTAGAAGTTCATACCATAGCAATAAACATAAAACCTGTCGACAAATCTGAACGAGTACACCCGTTCTTTGAAAAAATTGTCATTAAGCTGTTTAGTTTATTTGTACCAGATTTCAATGAATCAATCCACTTTTGCTCTAACCAAACCGTTGGAAATTATAAGACGTCATATATAAAATTAACAATTGATCCTAAGCTGCAATGGGTGTCTCTAGTTATGACAGATAAAAATTATTCTACTAATGAATGTTACCGCATCGTCGCAAAAGTTGATCTATCAGACGATTCTAGACGCCGTCCAAGAGATATGCTAAAGGGGAATGAAATGTTTTCTTCAGATCATATGCATTATACTTGGTTTAGAAACTGTTTCGATGAAGATATAGAGAGTAATTGGAAGAGATATATGTTAGAGCGTCACGAGGTTGTGCCGCAATAAAGTTGAACAATTTAGGGCCTTACCGAAAAATGTTACTTTAGGCATTGCTTAACATATTTTGTCAACTTCTCGCTGACACGTAATGACATGTGCGGAAAGAAGACAGAATTTAAGACGATGGCTAAAGTTAAGTAACGGTTTTCGGTAAGGCCGTAAATATTTGCAAAAAACGTAACAGCTTAATTATCAAGCCCACTGTTTTGACATGTATTTTATTAACAAACATTGTAAAGCAATTACATACCTATATCAAATAAATGACACAGCATTACTTTCTATATACCTACCTACCTTCTCAAGAGAGCTAGAGAGCTCTAGGTAGCTAGAGAGAAGAGGTAGGGATACCTCTTCTCTCTAGCTACCTTGTTGCATCCACGGCCCAGTCCAACCCAATTAAATTTATAAAATAATGTGACAAATTTAACAAAAATCATGACTTTTAGATGTAATAGGCCTCTATTACATCTAGGGACTTTTAGGTAAAATAAGTACTTAATATGTACTAACTGGTCTAAGGAAGCTCTTAACCGAAAAAATGGAGAGGGAAGAGAAGCCTTTGTCCTTCAGTGGGACAGTAATGGCTGAGGAAAAAAAACGTACTTAATCACTGTTGAAATAACTGTCATAATAGACAGTAGATAAAATAAATGAACGCTACTAAGGTTTCGCTTTGTAATGGCGAGAAGTCTAAAATTACAAAAAATATAGTCTTATGACACTCAGGGCGAAAAGCGAATTATAAAAAAATATAGCCTATGACATTCAGGGAGTGAAGACGAATCTAACGACACCTGGCGCATCAAAATCAGTCGAGCAGTTTAAGCTGTAGGCGATCATACAGAAACATACCCACACACATACATATATAGGTAAATACATACATACATACCTACACTCGAAAAACATAGCCCTTTTTCTTACGCAGTCGGGTAATAAACAAAATACAATACCAACACAAGCCCTGCTTAGTGTAGGTTCTGTGGAACCACTTTCAAGTAACCACAAGCTGACAAAAGAAACTAATAATTGTTACTCACTGATTTGAAATGGCTTATATGTATTTTTATCAATGAAGTTTATTATTATTCATCTATTTATTTATTTTCTTATGTATACATTTTTACAATATTTTTATAAAATCACATTAAAAACATTATAAAAACCTACACCTAGATTGCCACCGGCAACGGGGCAGGGCCCAAGCTGCTGGCGGTGGAGGCTACAGAGTGAGGAACCTCTTGACAATGCGTGCCGTGTCCAAGATAACTGCCTTCTGCATTCGACCCTTGACCCAACCATCAAGCGAGAGCCTCTTTATTATTATTATAGTTTTTTTTTATCAGCCCTGTTTGTACAAACTGTCCCACTGAGAAGGGTTAGGCCATAGTCTGCCACGCTGGCCAAGTGCGGGTTGGATTGGAACAGTAGTTATTGCAGTCTAACTTACGTTTTCATTACGCTTGATACTCTATTGAGTGCACGTTTCTTGTGAGAAAATATGCATAAAATCGCTGCAAGACTATAAATGCGCATTATTTAGAATAATTCTAGTAAAATCACTTGCTTATTACGGAAAAATGCATTTTTCTATTTATTTATTTTTATCTTATACAGCGATTTTACGTATACTTTCTCACAAAAAACGTACACTCAACAGCGGATCAAGCGTAACGATATCGTAAGTTAGACTGCGAAAACTCCTTTTCTTATATACTTATTATCCGGCATATAAAACAAACTAAACAATACTAAGGAACCCTAAGTAAAATACGCGTGGCCTGGTACGCACTACGGCGCTGCTCTTAAACAAAATTCGTAAGTAAAATGTTTTTTTAACTTCGACATAAAGTATAATTTTAATCACAGGCACGGACAAATATATTACATATATGTATATACAACGACATGAATCTAATATTGTTGTTTATACAAGCCATGAGCCTTTGACTTATAAGCTGAAATAGGGAAAATTCTTGTGAAAAATAAATGCAAAATATTAATAAATTCATTGTATTACTTATTATTATAAATTATTAAGCAGTCTTATAATAACAAACTCGAGTTATGAATTATGACTACATCTATTAATTATAGTACCTACAATGGAGTCAAACACAACTTTAAGAAAAGCAAGGCACATACAAATACAACTGTTTTTATTAAACTTAACATATATATATTTATATCTTCCTCTTTAATGTTTTGAGTCATTGATCGTGTTCGAGTCCTAAGTTTTTGAGACTCAAATAAACAAAAAAAAAGTTAATAATAATGAACGAGCGAAGCGAGCGCGAATATTTCGAAGGATTTTTAATAATTTTCGGCTAGTGATTCGAATATTTGTTTGTATTAGCGAGTTCACATACATACAGACATATACGGCTGTAACTTTTTTTACGATAACCGAGAAACAAACCGAAAAACTATAGGTTTAACAAATGATCGTAAATGTACATTATCAATCATCTGTCAAAAATTCTGTTTTTTTTCGGATGCTAAGGGGACCCCTGCCCCCCTCCCTCTTATATACGCCCATGAGTTGATAGATCAAACAGCTCTAGTAGTTTCTTTCCATTACATTCCACATTTCTCATGTATACAGTTAGAAATATGTTTAACATTATCACTAATAGTATACAAAATAATTATAGTGAAACTGAAACCAAATTCAAAATGCATAATTTTGTGTTAAAAACCAAACTACTGAACCAATTTTGATAAATTTTCTTAGAAACCACCAATCTGTCCTATCAAACAAAAAATAAATTCCAAATTGGCTTATAAATGGCAGAGTTAAGCAGTAACAAACATAAAAAGAATGCAACCAAATTGAGAACCTACTTTTTTAAGTCGGTTAGAAAATAATACTAGACTTAAACGCTTGACTTACAAATGCTTGTCTCATGATTTTTTAGTAAATTGTCTCAGCAATACCAACCATTCTTCGCAATTGATTTATCAGTTCTAGACTAGACCATTGATTGAATTTGTTTAGAAAATTTAACAATAAATAAAATTATAGATATTTAGCATTAAATTGTATGCAAAATACACAATTGGGCATTGTTACATTTAGCAGCCATCTAGCTTTCAACTGATGTATTTTATATAAGGATAAAATTACAGAAGTTCTTTTCAAAATATGGTCAATCAATCAGCCATTAGAATGGTAGTCACGGGAAAGGAAAAACCTACCATGGCACTACTAGTAGTGCCATGGAGTAGTGTCAAGGGTCAATTTAACATCTAAATATTTAGGACAATATTTATTTTTCAGTCACAAAAATGACAATCAACATAGAATATTCCAAATTAAATAAATCCTATAGATGTTTTATCATTAGTAATAGAGCAGATTTTTTATTAGTACCTCCAGTAATTTTATCCAAATTGATTTGATACTGTTGTTTCATTAGTATTTAAGCCTTTTCTTATTGTGTTAGTGTGTAAACAATATGGCTGCTAAATATAATTTGTTGAGCTTTTAAAAGAACTTATAAAAATTGGATTAAATGACAACAAAACCTTATTTAAAATCACAACATATCCCTAACAAATTCATTAGAGTTTTTCTCCCATATCTGTCCTGACCGGTACAACCTGTAGATTTTATCACTCGTCAAACTCTGACCGAATCTAAGCATCGCACCTTCAAATTTATGTTGAAACACTTGCATCTGGGTCTCATTGTAACCTAAGCCACTTGGGTGGAAGCTTTGAGGGTCCCTACATTCAGTATACTTATGCCCCGCTAACAATTCTACAGGAATAATTTTACTTTTGGTTAGGTTAAATATATCCTCAAAAGTTGACATAGAGTCTAAATTTCTAACGTACAAAGGTTTAAGTTTTTGTGGAGTTACATAGTAATGAGACTTTCTCATGATATCAGGATAACCAGCTTCAGCATTTGAATCCATTTCTTGATTGAGACAGAACAGTAAAGGACTTATTTCCATTGTACGTAGCTTTCGGGTTGGATCAATGTCATCTAAAACAGCTTTTATGTTGCTATGTACTCGTGGTACTAAAAATTCATCCCAAGATAAAACTATTGCATGGCTAGCCTTGTTTGATTCTTCTTTATCTAACCTAAAATGCCGAAATAGACAATCTAATTCTATAGCATCCCGGACAATGCTGTACGACTTTGCAAATATGTAAGGATAGTTTAATGGGAAGAATTGAATATTCCACTGTGTTATATCCGAGGGTAAAAGGTTAAGACGTCTTATTATGTCTTCTGAAATCATGCTATCATATATTGTGAAATGATTTACACCCATCATGTGATGGAATACAAGAAATTCTATGAAAGCATCTCTAGATACCAAAGGTACTTGGTTAGGTATGACACACACTGCTGGTACAATATTATTTACAAATCTTATACTACTACTTTCTCTAGGTTTCCTTTTAGTATTTACGTGTATTAATCTATTAATTGGTGCATGTATGGGGTTAATATTGTAATCGTTTACGTAAAAGCTAACCCCACTTGGTTTTCCGAGATTCTTGTTCAAGTAACATTGAAATACATACAAACGATAGTCATTGATGGGCTCAGAGATGATTTTGTAGCTGAATCTCCCAGCTCTCGGTTTGTCAGAGTTCTCCAGCCAGATGTTGCAGCGAAAATTTGGTGGTACATGTGCTTTTCCAACAACAATGGTATCTATATTATGAGCATGGCTCTGTACCAACTTATCATATTTTTGGTATGATCTCAAAAATGATGAGTATGAGTAAAAATTGTCATCGATTTGCTGAAACAGAGGGGGTGTTTCACGCACTTCCATTGAAGTATTTCGAACGATCTCTGATAGCATTGTGGCGTTGAAACCGGGACCACAGAATTCTATCTCTGAAAGGCCAGGTTTTCCGAAGAAATTGAGCACTTCGAGTACATATCTAAGTCTGTAGTACTCGTGGCGGTAAATGAGTAGTGTGACGATGCTGATGAAACATACGATGACGAGTATTAGTTGGTAATACTTCCTCATAGTGCTTCCCGAAGATTTACGAGGTGTCTTCATTGACTCACCGGCATCTGTAAGATAATTATTCTTTAGCATAGTAAATTAGCATAAACCAAAGATTGCCGTGTATTTGATACTTACTTAAGCTATCGAAATGTATAAAAAGTACAAATTCAGAGTTAATTTTACATTATAACTAGTAACTGCATCTATTTTTAAATAAAAATTGTCAATGAAATTGAATTGAATGAATGCAATGCTGCCGCACTGCAGTAAATGTCAAATAAATATATATATATCACTGTCAAGCACAGATAAAATAGTTTTTTTTTAATTGTATTTGGACCCGCTTAAAGAATTTGCCAGTGTCAAGTATAATGATTTTTCAAGTTTCATACATAAAACAAGTTATAAATGTTCCAGTCACAATGTAAGTCACGTATACAGTAATTTTCAAATCTGAGTCCTGTTTCAGTAAAGTGATGGCGACTTTACTGGAAGCTTGTATGGAGTTTTGCCGACAACATGAAAAGACATGTTTCGCTGCTTTATTTCACTAGGCCACGCTCGCACACTTAATCAAATACTAAAAACACCACCATTTTATAACATTAAAAATAAAAATAACACAAGTTTAGCTAAATAAAATAAAACAACATGTTTCCATGACGTGCCCCCCAAAACTCAACGGCAGGTATTGTCTTATGTCGGGATGTGATACTGGCTAACTCTAGGTCTCTAATATTTGTCTGATTTATAGCGGAAGACAGAAGTAATAGAAATGCTATGTAGGCGGTTCCCCACCACCACAGTTATGCAGGGCTGTCCTGTCTTTAACCTATTGGAGGCCCTGGGCATATTAGGATAATGGGGCCCCTATGACTTTGACAGAACACTATTTTGTTAGAATAGACAAAGAAAGTAGGTAAACAAGGTTAAATATTTATTTTTTATTAATAATCATGAAACGAATAGATAAATGTAATATAGTCCACAAAAGTAACTCTTTTAGCATTTACAGGTTAGTGCTTAAAAATCTATGTTATTTGAAGAGGAACCCTTCTAGATTTCAGATGGGCAAAATCGTTAATCACTTCTTCAAAATCTATGCTTTTTAGCACATCAGATTCTATGGACATCAGCGATAAACTGGTTAATCTCTTGAAGCATTGTATTTCTTAATTCATTTTTAATTATTTTTAATTTGGAGAAGGAGCGTCCCCGCTGCAGTTAGTTACCATCATGCTTAAAAAGATTCTCAATGTGATTTCTCATTGCGAAATGTGTCTTCAATTTTGTTTTCTTTCAAAAGTTGATATATTTTTAATATACAATTCTTATTTTCACTGTCAACAATTTTCAAGTATTCTGTTAAATGCAAACATTCTATTTCAAACTCTTTCTCATTAACATCTTATCTCATCATCTAACAAACCAGGGCCAAACTTGTATGGGATTCCATTCCACCATCTCCTTAAATATAAAGTCAAACACATTTTGTTTCAATTTTCTATGTAATTTCTCAATTAAATTAATTGGTATATTCAAACTTGGAGCTTCATGCTTCGCTTCGTTCGCTCAATTTAAATGGAGCGAGTCACACTGATGATTGTACTACTGATGATTTTTCTTTAAAATGTGTATGTGCTTACACCATTATATATTTAAAATTATCTAAGCATGCTGAAGTCGGAAAGCCTAATTTTTGGGCGAGAGTAGAATAGCTTCGCGCATGTAAAAGCTAGTAAGTTGGTATTGTAGTCAATAATTGAGGTTCGATTTCTTCGAATTATATAAGTTTTTTGGTAATAAATATTGGTTATCGTTTGGTGATTTCATGATCTGACAGGAACTAGGGACTGTGTATTTGATCTGAGGGGGGGCCCTATCGATTGCGGGGCCCTGGGCACATGCCCAAAGTGCCCACTGACAAAGAGGGGTCTGCAGTTATGGCCAGCAGCCTTAAGCCGGAACCAGTTGAGCTCGTAATTCGACTGAGATAGTACGTACGTCAGTACTTCAAAGTGGACGTGTAACAATTTAATAATGCTATACTGTGCCATTTTAGAACGCAAAAATAGTAGCACTACAAAAAATGTATCAGATGGAGGTATTTCATTTTACAGGTAAGTGTTATTTTATTATTTTTTTACGAAATAAAACAATTTCGAGAGGATCACAAATTAATTCTATTGTAACAGTCAAAAGACAAAAAAGTTGGTCATTGCAGACAAAATATGTGTAAATGGGGTCTGGCTATTCTACCAGTAGAGCACTGTGATTGTGGCGCCACCCCTCAGACAATGACACACCTGCTCGTATGCCCACTGTGCCCTAATACTTGCACAATGAATGACCTGTGGGAGGCCAATACTGCTGCCATATCTGTGGCTTCCTACTGGTCAAATACAGTATAATAATAGATTTAAAAAAAAAAAAAAAAACGAACCTTTGACACGAAAAGAAGAAGAAGAAGTCAAAAGACAACTAAATCCTTATCGTATTTTGCACTAATTAGGTCAACATGAAGTTGCGTTAGGTAATTTTCGACTTTAACACTAAGAACTTAAGAACTTTATCAGTTAAAATTAATTTAGACGACATCTAGCGTGCAATGCAGAACTAGTTTGTTTCATGTTGATTTGCAATGAAATAAGTTATAGGTATATAGAGCCAAAATGAAGTCTCACGTTTAGAATTTAAGGCGTATTTTCAAATGAGCTGTATTTGACTATTGTGCTTAGTAAACTGAACTATATAATGCCAATGTGATAATAATATTATACATTTGTAGTGCAAAATACGATAGATATCTTACTTGTGTGAGTTTGCCGACAGTGGTTCTGCGTAATACAGTAATACTGTGGTATTACATATGGCATTTCTATTTACTTCTGTCTTCTGTGGGCAAAACAGTCTTCATAAAAGTAGTTCTAACAGTATTCTCAGTACAATTACAGATAAATTTAACAGTCCCTTAATGCAATATTGGGTAAAAACGATTCTAAATATCATGATTTGTAACTATTTTATATAATTTAATAGCTATCTGTTGTTAGTGGTTTGATTTTAATATGTGTTTCTATTTTGTTGCCTTTTATAGTTTATATATTCAGTTGATTGTGCTTTCTTGATTGTGCAATTTTATATTCTGTATGTGTAATGTGTATAAATAAATGTGTATGGATTACTACGATCTAATATCTGAAATAAATATTTAAATAAATAAATAAATAAAACCTTACATATTACTGTAGTGACTGACGAAGTAAAGAACACGCGTTTTTTTCTTACGCTTAACTAGATTGGCTCTAATGATGATGATAGAAAGCGAATTCATGGAACATAAACACGAAGAACAGCAAAACTAGTATCCAACTGCCTTATGACTTTTCAAAAAACAACAAGTGCTGTCAAAAAACAAGACTACCAACCAAGTGAATAACAGAGGAGTTTTGGCGGGAACGTCCTTGATACATGTCGTTGCTCTGTTTTATTTTCTTAAACTTATATTATTTTGAATATTAATGCGATAAAAATGATGGTGTTTTATTCATTAATTGTTCGATCAAGTGCATGAGTGTAGACAAATGAAATAGAGCAGTAAATTGTGTCATTTAACGTTGTCGGCAAAACTCCATAGAAACTTCTAGTAAAGTCGCCATCACTTTTACCTGAGATTTATAATGATTAATGAGATACCATACATAAGACAAGGCAGTATGGCCAAACGGTCTTAGCCTGCCCGTAGGGCAAATTAAACAAAAATAAATGAAAAACAGATAAATTCTCTTTGAGTTCTGTCTGTTTGCTACCAACTTGATAAAACAAAACTAAAAGTCATCGGCATGATCGGCATCGGCGTTTTACGGAGTATCTCGTAAAAAATAATTTAGAATAGTGAAATAACTAAAAATGTCCGGAAATAGAGAAGAAACTTTGCGACAATTTTGTGACGTAACAGGTGCTGACGAGAACCGGAGCAAATTCTTTTTAGAGTCTTCAAATTGGCAGCTTGAAGTAGGTGTCATGATTTCTTTTTATTCCCAGCATTTCCATTGTTTTTGGGGGAATAACCAGAAACTATAGCTATTTATTAGTATTATTTTCAAATTCTATGCCTTTGTCACGGGAATTACTGTTTTATTTGGTTTTAGGAAGCAATATCAAGTTTTTACGAGCACGGTGGAGTAGAGGAGTCTGTGCCGCCTGCTGCGGCTCCAGTGGCTTCTCCTCTGGTTATGGACAGTGATAGTGACATGGACTCGGCCCCCGACTCGCCTCAAAGGCAGACAAAGAAGGAGAAAAAGAAAACCAGCACAAAATTCGCAACATTAGAATCTTTGCATCAGGAAAGCTCTACTGATGAGGAAGAGGGTCAGTATTTGAGTTACTGTTTGGTAAAGATCGACTTGTCTGAAGTCATTAATCGAAGTATTAAGTTATTTACATTATTTGGAACATACCTAGTACTAAACACTACTTACAGATAAGTTTGATCTACCTCTGGTAAAATAGCAAAATTCAAGTTAGTTCTTATTTAATATTGTAGGTAAAAGGCTATAAAATATTTTTTTTCATAACATTAATATTTTAATGTTTTGTTAGGTTTTCAAAATTGTTACACATTCAGATAACACTGTTTAAATTGTCTTTGCTTGATAAAACCTTTTTGTGACAAAAATGTTAGATTGAATATAAAATCATCAATAAATGTTCAGATTTTCTATTGAAAATATGTATGGCACATGCCGCCTATAAATGGGTTTCATGGCTATTGTCACAAAAGTTATACAATTTCAACTCCTGCACAGATCTACAAGACCTGTTAACATTATGAGTGACTTCTGTGTGGGAAAGTTTTTCATAAAAGAATAGGTTGTTGGTATTGACATGTTCATAACAAAAACTGTGGCACTTGTCCTCTAGTCATCTGGGATTGCAAATACTTCAAAATGTCAACCATCAGATTTAAAATGTAAAATTTAAATAGTTTAAAAGTTGTTTAATTTCAGTAAATGTATTATAATTACATTGGCTTGTGTCAACAGTGAAAATAATAATCAACAAATTCCTTTACCCCTGTCATTCTTATGAAAAGTCATCTAACACAGAGCCTCCTAACAATAATGTGACTGAGTGTGACGATGAATGTAAAAATAAAGAAGAAATACAAAGATTACAGAATGAAATTCAAAGATTATTGGTCGAGAATAATTTATTGAGGAAAGAGATATCAAGTTACGAGACGGGGAATGAGGGCGGGGCAAGTAGCTCTGAGGCAGGTCTGTTGCTTCACATTTTTTTGTAGGTAATGAGTTTCATAATGTAGGCATTGATGTAGATGTACTTTGTGCATTTACATGATAGAGGGAATTATTTCCATAAAGCTATGTGGCTAAAAGATGTATCTGAAATCAAGAAATTAGATATTAGAAATATAACATTAAATAGTTATTAGGAAAAAGAAGAAGAAGAAGATTGAGAGTGGTCAGCAAAATCGGTTCAGCCTTCCTGAATGGGTCTTTCTGGATAGATATAATATAACCTAGATGTCTTCAAATTGCAAGGGTTGCTTCCAGGCAAGCATCATAGACCTCAAGCAAGCACTAGCCTTTTTTCAAATAACAAAGACTTTCATGGTGGGGGTTTTTAAGTTTTCTAAACTTAAATTTCTATTCCCCAAAAGGACTAAGTGTTCACAGCTTTCTCTGCTGCAGATTATATTTTATTATATTACTCTGATTTGTTATTAAAAATACAAACAATATGTCTGAGAAACATTCAAATCAGTTTCTTTTAATTACAATTTTAAAAACTGAAAAAACAGAACCTGACTGAGTACTGAACCAGTTTTGAGGAAATTTATATGGAACCACTTCCGAAGTATGACCTACCAAAAGAAAATTAACATATTCAAAATTCAATTCACAATTGGCGGAGGAATTGGTGAACAAACATAAAAAAACAGTTTTGAATGAAAGAATAAAATAAAAATCTAAAAAATACTTTACACAGGCCATTCATAAGGTTTCCTTATTGTACTATGAAACCCTAACATAGGTTGTAAAAGTACCAATTATGAAAACAAAAAATGATTATTTGTATTTGTATGTCTAGAAAAGATAGGCACAATTTATAGCGAACTACCCTAATGGCATTACATCTGCCACCGTATTCTGAACCCATTTGGGTTCGGCCTCAATTAGGAATGTATATCTCTGTCATATCCACAGAGAATGACAGAGACAGAGCTATAGATTCCGAATCCGAATGGGCTCAGAATACGGGGGCTGGAATGCCTTGTTCAAGGCAGAGGTGTGGTATGTTGTAATGAATGTTATTTTCCTATTGTTTCAGGGCAAGCGTTCTACGCTGGCGGTTCTGAACGCTCAGGGCAGCAGATCTTGGGACCTAGTAAAGGGAGGAAGGATATTGTTACTGAGGTCTTCAAAGGTGTTAAAGAGTGAGTGAACATTTCAGAGATTTTTTATTTTCGTTTTCATTTCATTTCCATGTTCTTTCTCATGAGATAAAAAAAAATCATTAATCGAAATTGGTTAATGTTCAAGGGGAAAAAGGGTTTTCTCCTATTTGAGAGATTGGGAATTAATATATGGGAGATTGTGTGGCAACAATTCTCTTAATATTTAGCATCCATCCCATGCTAGTTCCTAACTCTGTATGGGACTATAGTGACTTTAATCCTTTCTTGTTATTTGCAGGAGAGGAGGGGTGGTATTTGAAGATGAGCCTGCAACGTCGAGTCGCGGCCGAGGGGGGCCTTTCGCGGGCGTAGGCTACAGACTCGGTGACTATAATATTTAACGAATTGTCTAAGCTTTTTGTTCAAGTATTAAAAATTAAAAACCTCAAGATCTTTGCCCACCTGCAACAACTATACCTTTGGAAAACTCAAAAACCCCGAAAAAAGATGGCTGAACCGATTTTGATGAAACATACATACTTAAGAACACTTTCGATGATATCCTGTTTCAACAAAAAAAAAAAACTAGTTCAAAATCGATCCATCAGTTTGAGAGCTATGACGTCACAGATAGACACACAGATAAACAGATAGATACGTAAAACTTATAACACAAATATGGTTTCCCTTACATAAATTTAGTTTATGAAAGGGGTATTCCCCATGTTTAAAGTACATGCCATTTGAATTTTTTATCTTTATTTTATTTCTTATTGCCAACATGCTAGAAAAGGGGAATCACCTTATCATAATTATATGTACCTATATACAACACTATTGAATGAGTTGTAATGCACAAAAGCGGTTTTTGCAGTCGTAACTTACGATTGCGTTTCGCTTCTCGCTTTCGCTTCAACTGTATGTTTTTTCACCATCAACTCGGCCAATTGTGCATTGTTTTTGATGATTCTTTAATACCTCAGAGATGGTCCCATATAAATTTTATCAAAATGGTTCAGTACTTTGGTTTTTATAACAAAATTACTGAAAAAATATACACTACTAACTGAGCCACAAGGCCAGTCAATTTAAAGTAGGTTATATTTCGTGTGTGACATTGACAACCAGATGTCGGCTTGATAGCACTGTGTTCATCTATCAGTCTCATATCAATAAATATATTATTATTGTGTTCCAGGTCAAACGACTGATGACCATGAACCGGTAACTCCTGCTGGGGCACAACAGGCTCAAGTAAGTTATGAATTTAGGATAAGACAAGGGAAACAGTGTGTGAGTAAACCGTTAGCCCCTCTGTTTCCCTACTCCCCTCCTCTCAAAAAAAAAAAGTTTTGGAAGACCAGCCACAAGATGGACAGATGACCTTTTATACAAGTGGTGGAAAGACAGGATGCAAGCCACTACCAATCGGTTTTTTTGGAAGTACATGGGGGAGGCATATGTCCAGCAGTGGACTTCTTATGGCTGAAATGATGGTGATCCATTTTTTAGTCGGAGGTTTTTGCATTATCAAAATATATACTTGTAATCTAGATTATCTATACTGGAAGTAATCTTCGAAGTCTTTATCTAAATTATCTACATCCTATCCTTTAATATTTGGCTCAGGCCTCATGGCTCAGTGGTAGTATGTGTGACTTCTGAGCTGTAAGTCATAGCTTCGATCCCCACCCTTAGCTAACATTTCTGCTGAGCATGGATTTGTTCTGTCTGGGTTTTTCTGTCTCATATGTATGTATGTATATATGTATTCTATCAGCCATCTGGTTCCCATAGTCCAACCTTTGCTTAGTTTGGGGCAAGATGGCGTTGTGTGAAAATGTCCTCCAATATTTATTTATTTCCAGGCGGAGACGCGATCAGTGCGTCTGCGGCTGTACCGTGAAGGTTTCACCGTGGACGAGGGACCGCTGCGTTCATACACTGACCCCCAGCACGCAGAGTTCCTCAACTTCATTCGTAGAGGGTGAGGACTTGCATTTATATTATATATATATATATATACAATATAGATCTACGATTGACCACTAACTCGCCTGATTTTAATTTCCAGTGAGATTCCACCGGAGCTAGCGAGCGGGGGCGAAGTTCGCGTGAGTCTCGAAGACCGTCGCCACGAGGAGTGTCCGAAACGCATCGCGCGCCCACAAGCCTTCCAAGGCAAGGGGCAGATGTTAGGCAGGTGAGATATATACTGCGCCACGAGATATATACTCCGCGTCAAGATGTCCGTCACTATAAAGAGTGCCGACATCGCAGAATATCGCAGTTTGCACACCCACAAGACTACGTAGGCAAGGGGCAGATGTCAGGAAAGTGAGATATATACTAAAAGTATGTAAGTAAGTTCGTATAGACTGAGTGGCCAGCCCTATTGTCAGAGTTATTAAGCCGCCGAAACTCCTCTGACTTGGCTTGACGATTGCTGAAAAACCATTGCTGGACCTACAATTTAACGTGTCATCCGACCCACGGTAGCGCTCAAAAAGAAATGCCACTCACGGTCACCCATCACTGACCGTTCCGTCCGTTGCTTAACATTGGTGATCGTTCGGAAACACCTAGTCAAGCTACGCCACGAGCGCTACATATATACTGTGCCACGAGATATATAGTCAGTTTCTAAAAGACCGTCACTACAAAGAGTACCAACGTCATATTGTAGGCATACAAGCCTTCCAAGGCAAAGGGCAGATGTTAGGCAGGTGAGATATATACTGCGCCACGAGATATGTAGTCCGCTTCTGTAAGATCGTCACTACAAGTGAGTGCCGACATCATATAACACGCCGGCAAGCCTTCCATGGGAAGGAACAGTTATTAAACATGTGAGATATTATTAGCCACGGATTTACTTGAACTAAAACTTTGCATAAAGATAAACTTGGAGAGATCTTTTTTTTTATACATTAGATCTACGATTGACCACCAACTCGCCTGATGTTAAGCGACGGTATGGCCGAGGATGAAGCTCGTCGATCTAGAAGATATCTATTCACTCTAGCCTTGAAAATTCCAAGATTGTAGGTCTCAGGAAACGGATCTTTCTTGCCACCCTGAGTTTCTTATTTCTTAAAATGAACATGCAAGGCGTTTGCCCATAGACCACGTTGGCTTCGCGCTGTATTCGTATATTAGCCTGTTTTAAAGCTTGTCGTGATATACTTTATTTCGTTCCAGTCCAACGCCTCCGACGGTAGGCGTGACCGTCCCCATCGCGAGCGCTCCCGCCGACCGTGACGCGAACCAGCGCGCCGCGCAGGAAGCCGTCGGACTGGACGAGTCGACGCCCACTACTACCATACAGGTATATACATTTACCACACATGCCCTGTAGTGGGTGCTACAGGGTTATATGTAGTCAGTGCGCCGTGCAGGCAGCTGTCGGACTGGATGAGTCAGCGCCCACTACTACCATACAGGTATATACATCTACCACACAAGCCCTGGAGTGGGCGCTACAGGGGTATATGTAGTGAGCGCGCCGCTCAGGCAGCCGTCGGACTGGACGAGTCGGCGCCCACTACTACCATACAGGTATATACATTTACCACACATGCCCTGTAGTGGGCGCTACAGGGTTATATGTAGTCAGTGCGCCGTGCAGGCAGCTGTCGGACTGGACGAGTCAGCGCCCACTACTACCATACAGGTATAATATACATCTATCTACCACACATGCCCTGTAGTGGGCGCTACAGGGTTATATGTAGTGAGCGCGCCGCTCAGGCAGCCATCGGACTGGACGAGTCAGCGCCCACTACTACCATACAGGTATATACATCTACCACACATGCCCTGTCCTGGGCGCTACAGGGGTATATGTAGTGAGCGCGCCGCGCAGGCAACTGTCAAAATAGAAGAATCAGCGCCCACTACTAGTATTCATACTTTATATCTCTCGCATACACCCATATACGCGATAAATTAAATCCGTAAAAAAAAAAATTATAATTTCAATGGGTAACAATCGCGAAAACCTAAGAAATAATTAGTTGTCAAGTAATGGAATGAGCGCCAGTTTTGATGTTAGAACGTCCTCCCCCAGTTCCGGTTGGCGGACGGCAGCCGGCTGACGGGGCGGTTCAACCAGAGCGCGACCGTGCGCGACCTGCACGAGTACGTGGCGCGCGCGGAGCCCATCTACCAGCTGCACGAGTTCGTGCTGCTCACCACCTTTCCGAGCAAGGTACACTACACTACACTGCACTACACTGCACTGCATTGAACTACACTACACTCATCAGTGACGTGCCGTGCACGGAGCCCGTCTACACACGGCACTACACTACACTACACTGCACTGCACTACACTCATCAATGACGTGCCGTGCGCGGAGCCCGTCTACACACTGCACTATACTACACTACACTATACTGCACTGCACTGCACTGCACTGCACTACATTACACTACACTCAGCTCTTGTCACGGTTAAATCCGGCAAAGTACGATTTTCACTCTCACACCGAGGCTTCCGTACTCCCATGCAACATATGAACACAGAATACAGGACTAATTACCAAAATATACAATGAATCTATGAATATTTGTAATTTCACATGTTTTATGTAATAGTAGAAATATTCTGAAATGGCAGGCACATCTTAAGAAAATATTGATAAAAGCGCCATCTAGCGGACTTTGATAAACCAAGATGACTGTGTGCGGCGTGCGTTTTTACATAGCTACGTAAAGTAAAAATATTAAATCTAAGACGTAAGCGCCATCTAGTGTCTTACGACAACGTGAATTTATTTGTTTCATTTTTAAAATTACAAAAATCTGATAATATCTATTGTTTGTTATGTAAGAGTCCATAGTCAACTTCAACCATCGTCCGTCTCGCTTACCCACATTTTTGAAGATATAAAATGACAAATACACTTATAAAAATAAATCGTCGCTTGTCGCAAATATTCGACAAAAATTTCAATTTGATCCAAGTTAATTTTCATACACAAAAACATTTTTTAGAAATTATTAACGCAAAAACGTTTTTTTTATGTGTGAAAATTGACTTCGATCAAATTGAAATATTTATCGAATATTTGTGATATTGTTTTCTAGTTTTACATACGACGATTTTTTTATAAGTTCATTCAATCATTTTATATCTTCAAAAATGTGGGTATGCGCGAGTGAGACGGACGATGGTCGGACTACTGACTCTTAAAAAATTTACTTAGAGAAGTAAAAAATGAAATTTTGATGTAAAAAATATTTTTTCACATAAATTGTAATGTGCTAGTATGGAACCCCACTTTGCGCGTGGCACGACACGCACTTGGCCGCTTATTGTTCCTATAAATGTTTTTTACCCCCGACGCAAAAACGACGGGGTGGGGTGTTATAAGTTTGACGTGTCCGTGTGTGTGTCTGTCTGTGGCATCGTAGCTCCCAAACGGATGAACCGATTTCGATTTTTTTTGTTTGAAAGGTGAATTAGGCGGGAGTGTTCTTAGCTATGTTTCATCAAAATCGGTTCAGCCGTTTTTTGTCGGGGGTTTTTGAGTTTTCTATACTTAATACTTGTAATTTAACGTAACATTTATTTGTTTGTTTACAGGAGCTGAGTGATCTCACAGCCACCTTAGCGTCGGCCAATCTTCTCAACACCACGTTACTGCAACGGCTAAAGTAAATGTACCTACTGCGGTGCTTTAATTGTATATCGCGGTTTTTTATTTTACGTCAAAGTGGAAGTTGAAGGTGAATTAAAAGCAGGAGGCGAAGTTTGAATATTTATATAATTTAATCCTTACAGCTAAGGAATATAATACACACACAGGAATGGAATTCTTTGCCGCCATATCTGTTTCCTGATACCTACAATCTTGGAATTTTCAAGGCTAGAGTGAATCTTTTAGATAGACGAGCTATCCTCGGCCATATCATCGCTTTCCAACAGGCGAGTTGGTGGTCAAACGCGGACCTATAATATTAGCAATAAAAAAAGCATAAGTTGTTTACGTATTTAGCCTAATCTTATCTTAAGTAATAAAATAAAAGTGAATGTAACTGTCTGTCTGTTTGTAGAAATAACTAGAAAAAAATATTTCGTTTATGTAAACGAAATAAGTTGTCATTTCAGTTTTTTTTAAACTATAATTATACTAGCTGCGCCCCGCGGAGTCACCCACGTAGTGATGAAAAACGGCGATGATAAAATATGGCCTATGTCCTTCTGCACGTCCTTAAAAACTTTTGAGTCAAATTTCATAACGATTGGTTTAGCCGTTTGGCTGTGAAGAAGTCGGAAGAAACAAACAGACAGATGACAGACAGAATTACTTAGTATAAAGAAGTAGAATTATTACTTACTAGTTAGGATTAGGCATAAATAACAAAATAGTCTCTTATGTAGATATTCGAACTTCGTGTTGATATGTAGCCGAATCCGTAAGAATTTGCGAGTAGATTTTTTGATAATACAACTTGATTATAACATAAAAGTTATCATATGTAAGTTTTTTTTTTCATATACGGTGATCAAGGACGGTGTCATTCCCTTCATGTCATTTTTTTTTCAGGCAGTTTTTGGCCCTATCAATAAGGGCCTGTGTGAATAATTATATACCTATTTGTGGTCAATTCTGAAGGAACCACTGAACTAATTATAATAATCAAATTCATAAAACGAATAAATGTCTCATTCAAAAAGTGGCCAGGAGTCTCGAGTGTCTTTATTATTAATATTTATTGGCCTAGTCAAATGTGAGCGCGAATGGTTTTCGAATTTTAAAATTTGCGCTCGGATGTGAAACTTTTAAGCAGTAGAAAACGCTGTTTGAGCGACAATCGTAACCAATATAAAAAAAAAAAAATTGTTGTCTGTAAAGTCGGTTTACGGACGATAATTTTACGTGATAACGTCATGATATATGCGTCACAAGCCGAACGCTTAGGCCGATCGTGCCTCTCTATCGCTTGTTCCGCGCACTCGCTTGCACGCTCGGCTCGGGCGGAACGTGACAATGAGTCATGCTTTTACGTGCGTGCAGCCGGCGTTCATCGATTTATAAGACGTTATCACGTCAAAAAACGCACGGTAAATTCAAACGTTCCCAATGTTGCGGCATCACTATCGCGCTTAGATTGCAAGTGACATATATTATGCACTACCAGTTGGGAGATACCAATATTCTGTCAAACCCAAATCGTGCCTCTTTTCACATAATTTCGTTAAGTTATTTTACCTGGCACTACTCATTTTCAACTGACTTCCCCATTTACAAAGGAGGAGGTTCTCAATTCGCCTGTCTTTTTTTTTATGTTTGTTACCTCATAACTTTCGTCTGGGTGAACCGATTTTGACGATTCTTTTTAGGGTTCCGTACCTCAATAGGAAAAAAACGGAACCCTTATAGGATCACTTTGTTGTCCGTCTGTCTGTCCGTCTGTCCGTCCGTCCGGGTGTCAAGACCTTTATCTCGGGAACGCGTGAAGGTATCGAGTTTAAATTAAAACCATATACGCAGATCCATAGTATCTTGCTGCAGAAAGAAAAATAAAGTTTCTAAGTTTTCGTAAAAAAAAAGTTACAGCCGAATATAACGTAAAATACGCACATTACGACACTCACAAGGGAATCAAAACCTATGGGGTACTTCTCGTTGACCTATAACAATGAAATTTGGCAATAAGCATTGTGTTAGAGTACACATATAGGAAAAAATCCGAAAACTGGACATTTTTAATATAATCTCAAAAAAATAGTGTCTAATGCAAGGTTTTTTTTTTTTTTTTGTGTTATTGATCGGCAATCAGTCGCTAGACTATAAGCAGATGATTTGGAGTATTTATGATAAGGCCAGTGCCTCATCTGCCTTATCACCACATATCTTTCCTTTTCAGTCTTTTTGGTGTTACTGATGGTTTCAAAAGTTGTGCTGCCAAAATGTTGGGATGTGCTGATAGGCGTTCTGCATATTTAATTTTGTATCTTGCAATTTCGGATTGCACTGTTGACACTTTAAGATAGTCATGTATCTCGACTGTTCTGGAAAACCATGGGGCATTTGTGATGGTACGAAGGATATTATTTTGAACTCTTTGTAAGCTCATGATGTTACTCTTGCTAGCAGAACCCCATAGTGGTATACCGTAGGTCCAAACAGGTTTTAAAACTGCATTGTACAGTAGGAGTTTATTGTCAACGGACAATACTGAGTTTCTACCCATTAACCAATGTAAGTTTCTAAATTTATGATTAATTTCGTCTCTTTTCTTCCGTATGTGATGAGTCCAGGTAAGCCGTCGATCCAGAGTAAAACCCAGGTACTTTACGACCTCTACATCTGGTAGTGGATTTGCTCTCAGAGTTTGACGGGTGGGCAATTTTCCTTCCGTAGGGTAAAAGTGATATGAGTGCTTGCTCGGATACGCCACTTCTTGAGCCATACATGGGTTTCATCTAGTAGGAGTTGGAGTATGCAAGGAATGAAGGTCCAAATTTCGACGGACGATGGTCGAACTATAGACTCGACAAAAGATATTCTTTCTAGAATGCATACCAACGCAATACGATCACAGCACGCTGTCTGGGACAATTACAATCTCCCAATGGATTGACAGAATGTTGGTATCAGCCTTTTCACTACAACAGGCAACTTAAACAACCAACTTCTATCTTTATTTCTCAAGCCACAAAGTCTAAAATTGATTTTCCAATGAAAGCTTAAAAAAACATTAAATTATTTAAATTTTAACCTTAAAATTGCAGTAAGAAGGTAGATAATGTGTTTAGCAAAGATTTCTGTAGTAAAAAGGTGGAGTGTAGCCTTCGCGTCCGCGCCTGCATGAGCCCTGTGACTTCGCCTATGTTCTGCATTTGTACCAGTATCTATTTAAAATCACTTATTTTTCATTCCATACATGTTTTCATTTAAATATAAATATAATATAATTATTAAAATATAATATAATTTAAATATAATACTCATTGTATAACAAATGGGCCTTGAATAAAGAGACCAAAGTTCTCAAAAAAAGCTTTTATTTTAATCTACTACTTATAACAAATTTATCAGTACATTTATATATTAGAATTAAATTATGATAATTAGAAAATAAATAAAAATAATCATGATTAATCACAAGGTCTTCCTAAAGATAAATTTTCGTTAAAAAAAACGACGCTACAAAAACGCCATAAATTTTGGAAATCACAACATGCCGTCATGCAGATGTGACACGACGCCATCTTGTTTACACTTGAATTTGGAATCCGTTTCAAAATGGCGGCGGCGGGGGCTATCCGCAGCACTCTGCTCTTGGGAAGTTGCAAGCGCATGGATCCGTAGCGATGCACGTCGCTGGGCATATGCAACTACAAGCTGCAAGAGATATACTATAATTAGAACAAGTATGTTACTGGGTACGCTGCCAACTGGTACTGGGTTTGAGCATTTGGATTATCTATAGACCTTTATCGGTCTGGGGTGATCGATGTGCTTTTTGTGTAGTAGTTTAGTTAGTTGAGTCTGTATATTGTTGTGTTGTAGTTAATAAAGGGGCTTGCCACAAAAAAAAGTAAGTTACTAAAATTAGAAACAAGTCTATGTTAACGGGACATTATCAGAGAATTGAGTCTTTTCCAATCATATTTTAACCGAATTCCAAAATGAAGGAGGTTCTCAATTCAACTATGTTTTTTGTATGCAGCGATTACTCCGCCAATTGTGAGTGATGAGTTTTTGATGATTCAATTTTTGATTAGTAGGTCCTCAGAGACAGACCTCAGAGGTAGTCTCATAAAAATTGGTTAAGTGCTTTGGTTTTTATAACAAAATAAGTGAAAAAGTATCATCCAAATAAACAAATTGCGTATTTTGAAGTCGGTTTTTTCAGTTTTTAAACTATAATTATATATAAGTACAAAAACAAATACAATATATATATTTAAAAAAAACGTTACAGAGATACAGCTTTGCTTTAGTTATTTACGCAGTTCGAAACATATTACGTACTGTACTTAAGTTGATCATATAAAAATACGAAAGAAGGTCGATGTAGAAGCTTTTTTCTCTCCATTTTATGCTCTAATTAAAGATCAATATGATATGAAAATTGTATGTACCAGAAGACAGATCATATAGATATTTTGGTGGATAACTTTTTCATAAGTTAGTATTGATTTAATTATGAGTTAAAACCGCTAAAACTGCTGAAAAAGTGGCCGTGTTTAGGTATATTGACCCTCATGATCAATTGCGGTTATAAACGCTGTTTAGAACTGACATAACTCCCGTTAAGTCTGAATAGTTCTTCGATCGAAATGCTAAAGGAACTACTCCGAATAATCAATCATTCTTAAGAACGTATTACCCCATTAATTTTATTTTTACATTTAAGGCTTTTTTTATCTCGCATGCTAATCTAGTTAGATAAATACCAAGGCTCAGGCGTATATGAAGTATGTAAGGCCCTTCGTACACGATGCTACTCAGATCTACGACTATCGCAGTACATCCACGACGCGTGCTTGTATGCTGACCTCTATTCAGCAGGCTTAGAAAAGTGATAAACGTTTCTATTTCTACAAACGCGTAAGCTTCGTTCGAAATGCTAAGAAACTGACGCGCCGCCGTCACGTGACATTTCTAATGTCAATTCCTTACATTTACTTTTCTATTCTGTTGGACTGTTGGCGTTCATGAAATTAGAATGCCACATGTTTTGAAATAGTCTCCTAGATACAAAGTAGTCGGGTATGATGCATAGCTTTCTTTCTATACAAGGATCCAAGTAAACTTACGTTTGCAGTCACCATACTGGCAGGGGTCCATGTACTCTGTGCAATCTTCACCAGGCGGCAGGAAGGAAGAGCGATAGACCGTGGTGCCTTCCAACTAGGAAATAATGAAATTATAATTATGCAGGGCTATTCCCAGGTAACAAATTGACGTCATAATGGCGTCAATAACTGGTAATTTTCAGACGTAATGTAACTTCTAGGAGTACCAGAAAAAGACGTGCAGTTGTTAAAAACGTTTTTTCAGTTCGTCAATATGACGTCTTCAGAAGATACAAATACGACGTGGCCGTCGTTTTTATGACGTTCCTAAAATATGTCTTATGCACGTCAAAACGACGACTTTCATACACGAACGAGAAACTTCTAAAGCCATCTTTTAGAAGTTTCCAAAATACGTTATCCATCTGTTATTTAAGCTGTTGATTTTCCAATCTATATATATATATATATATATCTATAGATATAAAAATCAATTGCAGTTCGTTTGTCTCGCTAAAACTCGAGAACGGTTGTGCCGATTTAGCTGATTTTGGTTTTGAAATGTTTGTCGTAGTCCAGGGAAGGCTTAAACGTTGAGAAAATATCGGGTCCACTCATTGATAGGTGATACGAAGTACTAGTAATAAATAAATAGTCATCTAGTAATTAATAAATACGTTCTGTACCTACTATACTCAAACATAAATTTTTGTTTGATTATAATTTGCTATCCAACTGCTATCCTTAGAATATAGAAAAATACAGAAACCGTGAACATGCTTAGAACCGAAGCGACAAAAACTACTCTTTTATAGAGTAGTTTGAAGCGCGCGCGATCAGTTGCTCTATGGACGTCGTAACGAGTGGCAATCTTTGTTGATGTTAAATTTAATTCAAATATGCCGTCATGTGTCGTTCCTACGTGTAAAAATGCTGCTGGGGTGAAAAAAAAAACACGATGGGATAACATTTCACGTGTAAGTAGCACAATCAACATTATCTTACGTATTTATTTAATAAATTGTTCGGTCTTCGATTATCGTAGAGAAAGAATCGTCCATTATATTGGTGTTGCCAATATCAACGTTTTAATTTTCCTTACTTTTACTTGCTACCGATTTTATTAGTTTGTATGAGTAGATATTTAAATATATTTATTACCCGATTAAAAATTAATTGGCCAAGTGCATGTCGAGTCGCGTGCAGGGTAGGGCTCCGTAGTTGCAGTTCACCCTATATGGAGTTAGAATAGAACAACTTATATGATATTGTGAACATATTGGTTGATTTTGAGATTTAAATGGATTTAGTGCGAAATTTTGCCTCAGTTTTTTTTTGAGGTGGTCTATAAACGTTAACATATAAAGCCTACTTAGCTGTGATAGGTTTAAATAATGCCTAACATTTAAAATTTTAGGTTCCCTGCTGATGAAAAAAGAAAAACAGAGTGGACAGAAGTAATACGAAATTGCGGTTAGAAGAGTTGTGGAAACCGTCAAAACGAAGCGTAATTTGCTTGATATAAAACTCAAATTTGATATATACTGTGCACCACAAAGAAGAGGCTATTGATTCAGTGTAATATACGAGTTCGGAACCAATGGGTTTATATTTATTATGTGCGAACTAATATTCTTGTCAAATAAATTATTTTGTATTTGTATCTTATTACGTTAGCTTAGAATAATATACTTTTTTGCTTGTGCATCAATTAATCCGAATAGCAAGTCAAGAGAACAGTTATACAAAATAATGATATCCGTTTAAGAAAGTAAGCATTTTATTTTAATATATTTTTATCTCCACGATTTACTACAACAACGGGTAAATAATGTCTACACTAGCAACATTATGCGGGTGAGAGGTGAGAAGGGTGCGGGACGATTCTTTTATTTTCGGACACAGCGCGGATTTTGTAACTGCAGGTGGACGCGCCTTCTGTATTTTTCTGTATTCTGAGCTGCTATCATACGAAGCACTATTTTAGCATCAGGGTCCTAATACCACGTGTATTCACGGACCGGATGTATCACAACGATGGTGTACCTTCTGGCAGGGCTTCTGGTACTGTCCCTTGCAGGCCCAGGGCGGGCGCTGTGGCGCCGGCGCACAAACCGGCTGGTACGACATCTTCTGCGTCGTGCTCGACTCCATTTTGGCTGAAAATAACAGGAACTAAGACAAAGCACCATTATCATCATGTCTGCCACAAGAAGTCCACTGCTGGATATTAGTCTCTCATGGATTTCCCAGAAGACCGGTTGGAAGCGACCTGCATTAAATTTCTTCCTGTTACTTGTATGAGGACATTTGTCCATCTTGCGGCTGGTTGTTCTATGTAGCGCAGCGAAAAGTTAAAAAGCCAACTGGTTCTGTCTCCATTTATCAAGAGAGGCATGGCACCCATTTGCCGTAAAGAGGGTTAGATAAATCGATGATTATTTTTGTATCCATCATAAAGGCAGCTAGGCTAAAAAAGGCAGCAATCAAAGCTTTAGCCAAAGCTGCATTACACTTGGTACAGAAAGAGTAATAGACGAAACAAGTGTGTGTGTGTAAGGTCTACTGGACAAAATAATACTTGGAATACAATATTTGACAAACCGCGTTTGAATCCAACGGCTAACTATCTGACAGCTTAATCTCGAGCAAATCGTTTACTCCTATAAAAACGAAGTGCAAATATGTTACCTGCAGGTTTCTCGTAACATTTCATAGGCGCGTAGGACTCTGGCGGAGGGATGCGGCCCGGGTTTATATAAGACATTCGATTGATGGTGCGATCTGGAACGAAATGAAGTCATTATAAATTCTCAACAAGTATCTAGGACTTTACTTTATTTAAGTTTATAATGTCTTTTTTAACGTAAATAAGTCTTATTCACGTTATTCATCTTAATCTACATCCAACACCCGTTGGAATACAACGATGTGGTATATGATGAATGAGAATGCAGTTGATGCGTGCGTTAGTCTAGAAAGGTTCATTTTGTGGAGGGCACATTTTTGCTGTCCCAAAGTGTTCATTGTAAAAGAAAATCCTTGCGCAAAATGTCCCTTTCTCGAAACAGATGCCCAAAGAGTGGCAGTCGTTTACCGATAACGAGCAGTATGCTGTGTGGGAAGGTCTAAAATGGTAGGCTGACACGAACTTTGTGCAGTCAAAATATAAATTAATTAAGTATCGGTAAAGATTTAAATATTCGGCTCGCTGCTGCCCCGACAGTACCAGGGATATCTTTTATCAATTCGGCCACTAAGGCCGGCCAAAACAGGTGTCGAAAAATCCGAACAATCTTTTGCTGGTGGTGCCACCTGTACCTAATACATGCTTGATGTATGTGTGGCGCTCGTATCCGAACACACTTGTGGTGCTCGTATCCGACCACACTTTTATGTTTTGCTATCTGTAGCAACAAAGCGTTTTAAGAAAAAGTTAATAGCTCTCTGCCCCACGCGGCTCTCTAGCGGTCGGAAACTTTATTTGTATTAATATATACTATATTGTGATTATACGCTATTCTCTAGTAGTTTGTGTTTTTCGCATCAAATCCCGACGACATATCCTGCAATTCGAGGACATTGACGGCAATTCGGATGTCAATCACTAAACTATAATTCGCGTAAAATTGGTTTAGTTCTGTCAAACACCGCTTAGCTATTCAGCCTAACCACGACCTACGTAAAATTAGATGCGAACGAACTAAAGATGGTTTAAATTACTCAATTTAGTGAAAACCTATTCTGACACGTCAAATTTTAAGTGATTCGCACCAAATTACTGTCAAATTTAGAAAGCACCTAAAACTTGTCGTTTAAAATTAGTGAGTCTGAGTAAATGGACTTTGCTCTTTATTTTGTCTTTTTTATAGTGAAAATAATTGTTTTGCAAGTGTTTTTATAACCCCAGGAACTAGCGGGCCATTGAAATTATTGATATGGACGAATATAAATAGCGATAGCCGTCTGATTAATCAGAAAGTAAGTAAAGGTTAGGTACTGATACAATTGTTGTGATTTTTCTTTATTTCTTTCTGATGACAAATATTTAAAACCTTTTGTCCATTTCAGGCAAAGAAACACTACGATTACAAGCCACAAACTTAATTACAAGCAATAAGGGATGCTTAAAACCCCAACCCCATCGGAAAAATTCTGGAGACTTTTTGCCTTCCAAGATCTGGTGCTGTTTATTTCATTGACATGTTAATAAATCTGACATTAACAGATAACTATGAAACATTTGAATATGCGCTCCAGTTTTTTGCACAAATGAAGCTATCAAGCTGCTGTTCGGCAAAACAAGCCTGAGGCATTTTTTTGAGCCTGAGGCATCTGACAGTAAGAATTGGGTCTCAAAATTACTATTAGAACCTCCAAAACACAATCTGAGAAAGAGTCTGCACCTACCGAATATGAAATGATGTAAAGATGTACAATTGGTCGCTTAAAAACAAATTTAGATATCTGCACCACCTTGCCTGTGTTATGATCAACAAAAGGCAGTGAAATCTTGCTGCATAATGTACAATTTATATGTTCTGTGTTTCCTTCTATGATTCTTTTGAAGATGAAGCGGACAAACATGTAGAATATACAGATATGACCAGTAATTGTTATCCGGAATGAAGATGACTAATGATGAATCAGACTTCCTTACAGAAGCAAGAATAATTCAACAGAACTTCTTTATTAATAATAATTTTAGATCATATTATCTCAAAATAAATTACTTTTACAATACACTGACTGAACTCACCTGAATTATAGTAAATTAGACATATTTTAACCTTGTGGAGTGTAAATTAAAGTTTTATAAAATTTGTAATTTTTAACCGGAGACTCCGGAGAGACTGGAGTTTTTTTTTTCACAAATCAGAAACTTGATTGAGTAATACTATTCGAACTGCATTTATGGTTGTATTTCAATGGTTTTATAATTAGTTTGAAGTAACTACACATTTTTTAAAGAAAAAATAAAAATTTGATTTTCATCGTCCTTTCTTGAAGAAAATTATTTTTCGTAATTCAGAATTTTATGTATGCCATATGAATTGTACCTATATAAGTAATAAAACTACATTTAAAGAATTTCGAAATACCTTCACATTTTTGAGAAAAAAATAAATTTTAGTGGTTTATCGTTAAAAGTGGAAGATTTTTTTTCTACAATTTAAAATTTCATCAATGCTATATCCACCACCCCTATTGCCGTGACAAAACTGCATGGAAATTATTTTGAAATATCTCCACATTATTGAGATAAAATTGAAAATAAGTGGATATACGTTCTCGGCTAAGTTAGACAACTTTCTGATTTTTTATATATTTGTTATGCAACTTGTTTAATATTATACACGGCATTATTATAAACGTGTACTAATAAAAGATTTTACAGAAAGAAGAAGAAAGAAAGATTCTACGAATTATGTTTAATTTATAAACATAATTTGTAGCTATCCTTTAATAAATATCTCACAAGATTTATTATCATATTTGGTCAACTATGACTTATAACTTGATTTACATGTTAGTATTAGAATCAAAACGAATGGTTTTAAAATTGCACTTTTAATTAACTTTATTTCCCACAATGTATTAATCTACTTCACCTTATCTAGCTAGGCATACATAATTTTAGGATGCGATACAGTTTATTAATATGTTTTTGAAATGTGAACTTTCTCTAATTGCATTATGTCGTGTATGTTACAAAACATTGTAAAAATAAATAACAGTATAAAATGTTATGTTTTTTTTTATGAGGGCATTATGGTTAGTGATTTAAAACAATTGAAATATTTTTTAAATCTTTATTTATTATGGATGGTTTTATAGGACATGACTTATACTTAGATATATACTTTGCCACCATTGGCCAGCTATAAAATTACACTCAATTTAATAATTCTAACACTTCATAAAAAGCATTTATAACAGTAATAGGTAAGCGAATGTATCAAGTGACCAAATGTATGCTTGCATCTCTAACAAACTGGCCTTAACTTGAATTGGTAGTTACTCCTTTTTGGAAAAGTTTTCCTTTAATCTGATACAGGTTCTTGAACCATTCGAAGGGTTCATTTGAAGATTGTTAATGAAGAACCGCCTGCTTGGTAATTTGCGCATATGAAAGCTTTTGTGTCATAGATTCTCTGACTGTGTCTGTGGAACCGGTTTCTGCAGTCGGTCGCTCATTTAGTGGTGTTTGAGCTCTGGTTGGTATAAGGTTACAGTTAAATTCAGCTTTCAGATTTCTCACTTCATTCTCTTTGCTGGACAAGAGTGCAGCGCCGACATAAAATGATTACCTCCCCAATTAACACATTTAAAAGAGGTTCTCTCACAGTTGGGATAAATTACTTTCTTAGACGGGCATTTTCTTGTAGTGTGGCAGGCCTAAAACCCAGCAGCGAATGCAGGATTGTATTACATTGTGATACACAACAAACATACATCTAAAGTTATAGTTGCTGGTCGGAAAAATCCCTACAACATGGTTTCCAAACTTCGCCATTTGTTTTTCATCGTAAAAGCCTTAAACACTGGCACGAATTCTCCAGGAACTTTCTTCCTCGATCCAAAACCATAACCTGGATCGTTTCGGTTAAGTAATTGTAAAATTATTTTTTCTGGATGCGGCAACAGCTGATAGTGCTGCCAGATGATTTGCCGAAAATATCCACACGTTTAACGATTTTTTTATTTGTCTGATATCTTTCCTAATGATATTGAAAAATGTAAAAACTAAACTTTAAAAAACACCAAGAAACTATTTTTTTAACTATCACGGCGACTATTACAGCGTCTAGAATAAGAATATTTATTAACCTTGAATAAGGTACATGTCAAAGGTAAGTCAGAATTAAACATGTGATAAATTAACTAAACTTTATAATATACTATACGATACGATTGGTACTTGCGACGCAGATTTGCACCTATGGTGTGTTTTCTCGTCAGCAAAACGTCGAAAGCTATCATCTTACGAGAAAGCAACTGATTGAGGTGTGGTGCTCTCGCCGCAATTGAATGTAACATAGTAGCTATAAGTGGAATCTGTTCTCGTACGTAAGTACATACAGCTCAATGGTAGCTCTGTTTTATTTATTTAATTTAATCTTATTTCGAATGCTATTTTATGTTGGTTATTAATCATGTAAGTCAAACATGTTTTTAACCAATATTTATTAGTAAGACTTTACAAACATTCCCATGGAAAACACTGTAATTTTACTAAACCGTGATTAGGATTAAAATAGATTAAATTTACAAACATACAAACGGATATACACTTATGAAATTTAAGTAACATATTATACATAAACTGTGCAATTCTGACAGGTCGTATTGATAGCTTCTTTGGAGTCGGTTAAAAAGAATAAAAATGAAGAAAACTACTTACAACAGGCTATGACTGTATGGGCTGTAGTCCCTTTACTTTCCTTATAAGAATATAAGGAACCAAAAAAATCTGTCTGAGCTCCGTTGGTCTCAAGCATTTTAGAGCTAAAGAAATGTAAAACCTGAATAAGAAATTACTTAAAAAGCTTTTAATTCATAGCTCTGGCAACACCTTACCCGTATCAACCTCCGGATCATAGATAAAAAAAACCGGTAATCGTATATTTTGACAGTAGATCGTGTGCTGCAATTCAATCATTCGTTCTCTTACTAGTCTGTGAATTCAATTTAGGAGCCGTGTAAAACACATTTAAATTTAGTTTTACGATTTCCCTGAATAGGTTTTGTGACTAGATGCACCTAAATTTAAATTTTAAATTGGTTTAGTTTAGTTTAAGTGATTGACATCCGAATTGCCGTCATTGTCCTGCAATTGATGATCCCGTCAACACGACTTTTTGCGCTGTTGCAAGTTCCAGAGGCACATCTACTATTGCGCCGCTCATCTGATCCTGCTATTGTTATTGCTCCAAAATAAGCTCCAGAAGTTATTCGCAAGCTCATCGAGTTTGCCAATGCCACGACATCGTCCAATTAATTTCATGAAGTGATACGTGCTACAGTGTAAAACCTCATCGAGTTTGTCAATGCTACGACATCGTCCAAATTAATTTCATCAAGTTATACGTGTCTTGAGAAGATGCAGCTTTTACATAAGCTCCCTGCTCCCTGCCTGACTGTTACTAAATATTAATCGGATATTTTACTTTTTTTTTATATTGTGTGCTGCGGTTGTGCATATTGTTTTTTTTTGTGTTTTAGATTTTGCTCTCATTGTTTTTTTTTTCTCTTTCGTTCCAAATTTAACTGTATTGTGTTTGCGTATTGTAACTGTATTGTGTTTGTGTATTGTATATTGTTGTTGTTAATATGGAATCTAACACCGATTTGTTAAACGAGCAAAACGCGTTGTTGCTGCAGCAAAATACCCTTCTAGCTGCAGAGTTAGAAAAATTAAGACTGTCGCAGCAAAGTAGCATCGCGCAAACAACCACCACACCCCCTGCAGACCCCCCTTCTCCACAACCTCCCTCTATATGTAGAGTAGCCGTTAAGCTTCCGCCTTTCTGGCCTGACCGGCCTGCTTTGTGGTTTGCACAGGTAGAAGCACAGTTTACAATATCCGGAATTTCGGTTGATCAGACAAAGTTCGATTATGTTGTCGCTCAATTGGATACAAGGATTATTGGAGAAGTGGAGGACATCATTCTGCAGCCACCAACCGATAACAAATATAACCGGTTGAAGGCAGAATTGATCAGGAAACTGTCCACATCCGAGGAACAACGCGTTCGACAACTTGTCAGTGACGAGGAGCTAGGCGACCGCCGCCCTTCGCAATTTTTGCGGCACCTGAGGTCGTTGGCTGGTAACGTCCTCACGGATGAAAATCTGCTCCGCCAACTGTGGATGCGCCGACTACCGCAACACCTCCAGGCTATCTTGGCCGCTCAGTCTGAGCGTCCGCTGGGCAAAGTTGCCGAGCTAGCGGACAAGATCCTGGAAGTGTCGCCTGGCATGAATACTCCTCGCCCATCTGTGTTTGCAGCAAGCAGTTCTGCTGTCGCGCCTTCTGCGCTTGATAAAATTACTCGTCGTTTAGACGATCTCACACGCCAGCTTGCTGAATTGACAGCTAACCGTGGTAGAGATAGGTCCCGGAGTCGTTATAATCAGCGTGACCGCTCCCAGACTCCTGGTAAGCCCAAAATATGTTTCTATCACCGGAAATTCGACACTAAAGCCATAAAATGCGTGAAACCATGCACTTGGACACCTTCGGAAAACTCGGACGGCAGTCTGTGATGGCGACAACAGACTGCTTATCAGAGGGTCGCCGCCTATTCGTCACCGAAAGCGCATCTAAGCGCCGGTTTTTAGTAGACACAGGCTCAGACCTCTCTTGTTATCCACGTAAATGGTTAGCAAACAAACCGATGCCGTCAAACTACACACTGGCAGCAGCTAATGGTAGCGAGATACGCACTTTCGGTTTCGTAACCCTAACCTTGGATCTTAAATTACGACGAGCCTTCCGGTGGCGATTTATCGTCGCTGACGTCGACAGTGCCATCATTGGTTCTGACTTTTTGGCTCACTATGGTCTCTTACCGGATTGCGCCGGTCAAAGACTCATTGACGGTGTTACCGGCTTGTCATGCGTCGCAGCCGTAGCTTTTTCAGGCCAACCTAGCGTCAAAGTGGTATCCGCCCCGACGTCCGAATTTAGCGCGCTTTTGACAGAATTTCCGTCCATCACCAAGCCGCCTGGACTTACTCGGGAGCCAAAGCATAACACGGTCCACCACATCTTGACCACTGAGGGTGCCCCTGTATCATGTCGTCCTAGGCGTTTAGCGCCTCAAAAGCTCCAAGAAGCGAAAAAGGTTTTTGACGGCATGGTGCACTGTGGGACAGCTAGACCATCTAACAGTTCTTGGTCCTCTCCCCTCCATATGGTCCCTAAACGCGACGGCACCTGGCGACCTTGCGGGGATTATCGCGCGTTAAACTCGCGCACAATACCTGACAGATATCCGGTCCGCCACATTGGTGATGTTGGCCATAACATCTCTGGCTGTACTATATTTAGTACAATTGATCTCATGAAGGCCTACCAGCAAATTCCCGTGGCGCCTGATGACATTTGTAAGACGGCTATCATCACGCCATTTGGTCTATATGAATTTGAATTTATGACCTTTGGTCTGCGCAACGCAGGCCAAACATTTCAACGCTTCATTGATGAAGTCACCCAAGGCCTTGACTTTTGCTACGCCTATGTCGATGACATTTTAGTATACTCTCGGGATGCCTCTCTGCATGCTGAACACCTCCGCATACTCTTCCAGCGTCTGGAAGACTACGGCATTGTTATCAACCCAGCGAAATGCGTATTTGGTGCTCCAGAGGTTACCTTCTTGGGAAACAGCATTTCCGCACAAGGCACGCGACCTCCATCTGAGCGCATTCAGGCCCTGCAAGATTTTCCTCTCCCAAAGACCGTCCAAGGTCTCAGGAGATTTCTCGGGATGGTCAACTACTATCGTAGATTTCTCCGTAATACCGCAGAACTGCAAGCTCCACTTGTAGATGCGATTGTAGCCTCGCAAGGTAAAGGCAAATCCCCAGTGGCTTGGACTCCGGAGCGTGAAGAAGCTTTTAAATCCTGTAAAGACAGCTTATCATCTGCTGCTCTTCTGGCCCATCCATCGCCTAATGCCGAATTGGGACTTTTCACTGATGCATCTAGCTCGCACGTCGGTGCTTGTCTCCAGCAAAAGATCGGTGATCATTGGGAACCATTGGGATTTTTCAGCAAAAAGCTGAATTCCCGACAGGCCCAATGGCCAGCTTATTATCGCGAGCTTCTCGCGATTTATGAGAGCGTACAGCACTATCGTCACTTTCTAGCTGCTCAACATGTACGAATTTACACGGACCACAAGCCGCTAGTGTATGCGTTTGCTCAACGTCGGGAGAAGCTCCCACCCGTGCAGCTGAACCAGCTCTCTTTTATCTCTCAGTTTACGACAGACATCGTTCATGTGAAGGGGGTAGACAATATGGTAGCGGACACTATGTCCCGCATCGAAGCTATCAGCTTCGAAGCTGACTACTCTGCCCTTGCATCCTGTCAAGATTGCGATGACGAGCTGAAGAAGTATCGCGATGATACAAATTCCTCCCTGAAATTGGAGAACGTCGTTGTTCCTGGCACCACAACTACTTTGGTCTGTGGCATGTCCACTGGACGACCGCGACCATTTGTGCCAGAACCGATGCGTAGGAAAATCTTTGCCCAACTTCATAATTTAAGTCATCCTGGTGCTCGAGCAACAATACGGCTGGTCTCTGATCGTTTTGTGTGGCCTGGTATTGCCAAAGACTGCCGTCGTTGGTGCCAAACTTGCGTCGCTTGTCAGCGCAGCAAAGTGACTCGACACACACAGTCTCCGCTCGGACATATATCCAGCCCAACATCTAGGCTAAAACACACACATATTGATATCATCGGGCCTTTGCCATCTTGCTCCGGTTTACAATACTGCCTCACTGCCGTAGACCGTTTTACTCGGTGGCCCGAAACGTGGCCGATGAGTGGTATTACCGCGGAAGAGGTGGCTAGCACCTTTGTGGCCGGCTGGATTTCCCGATTCGGAGTCCCAGCAGTTATAACGACAGACCAGGGACGACAATTTGAATCGGACCTTTTCAGACGTCTATCTGATCTGTGCGGCACAAAGCGTATTCGCACTACAAGTTACCATCCCTGTGCCAATGGGCTCGTTGAGCGCATGCATAGACAACTAAAAGCGTCTTTAATGTGTCACGAGGATTCCTGGCTGAGTGCATTGCCCTTAGTGCTTTTAGGCATGCGCTCTGCTTTTAAAGAGGATATACAGGCAACAGTAGCAGAACTGCTATATGGAGAAGCTTTGACGCTTCCAGGTGAACTGTTAGTACCTTCAGCAGTTTCCGGACTCGAGGACCCATCAGACCTGGTCTTCAAACTAAGACAGCACTTGTCCAAGCCGAGACCAGTGCCTGCTTCTCAACACTCTAAGCAGACTCCTTTTGTTTTCAAAGAACTCACTACAGCGTCGCACGTCATGCTTAGGGACGACACTGTTCGGCGTTCTCTGCAGCCTCCATATTCAGGCCCTCATAAAGTTCTTTCTAGAGCTGAGGATGGAAAGACATTGTCTATCGAGGTAAAAGGCAAATCAATGACGGTTAGCATCGACCGACTAAAACCAGCTTTCGTCGAACACGCGGTTCCTTCTTCTTCTGCACCCTTACCATGTAGTGCTGTGCCTCAACATGTGCAACGGGACTCTACTCGTTCTCCTATGCCAACACCTGTACCATCTGCACCCTTACCTGCTCCTTCTCTTCTTCCTCCTTCACCACAGTATACCACCCGGTCAGGCCGTAGAGTCCATTTCTCTAAGCCCTTTGACCTCTAACTCCTTTCCTTTTTTTTACGGATTCTCCTTCTCCGTAGGGGGGTGGTGTGGCGCTCGTATCCGAACACACTTGTGGTGCTCGTATCCGACCACACTTTTATGTTTTGCTATCTGTAGCAACAAAGCGTTTTAAGAAAAAGTTAATAGCTCTCTACCCCACGCGGCTCTCTAGCGGTCGGAAACTTTATTTGTATTAATATATACTATATTGGGATTATACGCTATTCTCTAGTAGTTTGTGTTTTTCGCATCAAATCCCGACGACATATCCTGCAATTCGAGGACATTGTTCTGCATATGTTATATAACTTCTATATCAGCTGGATTCTCTACAGGTTCCAAGACTGACGAGAATATGATTGAATTGTGAGTTTTATGGTGTAGATTTTAGCAACGCTGAATGGGTGTCAAGGCCAATCGTCGTGCGTCATTCAGAGGTCCGTCGCAGCAGTGGGGTTAGCTGATAAGAAGTCTGTTTTCGAGATTTTAGGCGTATTATTTAATATATTTTATCTAAAAAAGATAGTGTTAGCAAAATAAATGCGGTGCTCTTTGTATGTTTTACTTAAGCTAACGTTTTTTTTTTTTTTTTTTTTTTGTATATTATAACAACTTCTGGCCTGGTTTTTTCCTAGAACCGTAAGCACTATGCAGAATTTATTCTCACAAAAGCTCCTAAAACTTTTTCTTAACTCGAGAATATCATTCGGCATGTGAAATTTGATCATTGCTAGGTGTTGAGTTATCAGACCTTCGGGCCTAGGCTAAGAGTGGGAGTCTTGGCTATAGTCATTAATTTTTATCTCAGTTATTTCATTTCGCTTTGTCTAACTTTTTGCCAAAGACTTATCCCCGTATTCATAGAGAGTGACAGAGACGGAGTCATTTCCATAGAGAATGACAGAGACGGAGATATACATTCCGAATCGATTCCGAATGAGTTCAGAATACGGGGGCAGGTTTTTGGTAAAAAGTTTTGAATACGGGGGCTGTTCTGCCGCACTTACTTTCAAACGGTTGTTCCACGCAGTGGTACTTGTTAGGCGGCCTGCAAGACTCTCTAATCGCGCTGGGTTTGGGAACGAAGTCGTGTCGCTGGGTTGTGATGTTCTGCATGGGACCCTGGCCCCACATGTCGTGGTGGCAGGGACGGATCGGCTGCGTCACGCACACTGGGTTCGGTAGGAACGACAGCTGGGGGAAGATGGGAGGAATGGTTAGAGACCTCGACATTGATAACGGCAACAGGTAGATGCTTGAAATATTCACAGAATATTGAGTTATATTATTCACTTTAAAGATAGATAATTAAATTAAAATAAAATTAATATATAAGGGGGCTCCCATACAACAAACGTAATTTTTTTTGCCGTTTTTATAGATAATGGTAGGTTCGTGCGCGAGTCCGTCTCGCACTTGGCCGGTTTTTTATGTCTGTTACCACATAACTGCTCCATTTATAAAACGTTTTCGAAAATTCTTTTTCTATTTGAAAGAAGTAGTTTAGTGTTTCAAATAAAGAAGAATAAAATAAAATAAAAATGTCCTTTCAAACAAAAAAAAAATTGGTCTCATATAAATTTATCAAAATCGGTTCTGTAGGAGCATTGATTTTTAAAACAATGACATATTTTTCCGGTTAATGGAAAAAATATGTCTTTCAAGTGGACGAATTAATTAGGTAAGTGTTTTTAAGGCGGTTGTTTCAGTTTTTTTTTCAGGATGACAATATCTTCTCTACTCCGTTCGTTCAATAAGTAAAAAAAATATCTATTTGTTGTAGGCAATGTAGCTTTTCATCATTTAATTATCAGCATATACCTTCTGTACGGTGTCTCCTTCCATTTGCGCCGTAGACGGCACCAAGTTGGAGATTGGTTTGATCGGACACGGTATGGGAGACTTTGTTGGCAGGTAACTAGAGAGATACAAGATTTTTATGATACAGATTTGTTTAGTTTAATATTAGATTGCGTACTGTTCAAGATAGAAAATCCCTTCTATTTCTTGAGAGCTGCAGTCTTGGAATTTCAAAGCCTCCGGCGAGGTTCATTTTAGAAGCTATTTAACTTTATAGATCCACGCACGTTTAATCACCCAACTCGCCGGATGCTAGGCTTTTGTATAAAAAAAATATTAATTCATAGAATGATTTCAGTGTTATAGCAGGCTATATATACGTAGCGTTTTTTTTTCAAAAAACTATTTGTAAGGCTTGAAAGTCTTTTTTTATACATGAGTATAATATACATATACCGATATAGACAGCGGATTAGCAAGTTGAAGTGGCAGTGGGCAGGGCACATGGCACGTAGAACAGATGGCCGATGGGGCCGTACCGGCAAGCGCAGCGTAGGAAGACCAGCCACGAGATGGACAGATGACCTCATACAAGTGGCGGGAAGACGCTGGATGCAAGCCGCTTCCAATCGGTCTTTTTGGAAATCCATTGGGGGAGACCTATGTCCAGCAGTGGACTTCTTATGGCTGAGATGATGATGATAATATACATATAATTCACGTATAAAAAAGCCTCTCAAGACTTACAATTATGAAAAAAATCGAGCATTAAACTCTTCATTGATATTTTACCAATAGTAGGTAGGGCATAACAAGCACTGAGGCAACGAAATGGATAATTTAAAAGTCCTGAGAAAAAGCCTGCTCTCCATTGAAAAACCCTGAGGTTGTCGCAATTTGCAATTTTAACCCAGCACGTACACAATTTATACATCTTTTTGAAAAAAATGGTTTAGTGCTCCAGGGCCGTTCGAGCGGTTAACTCTATTTTATTGCAAATTTTTAAAATCCTGAGATTTCCTAAGTCCGGCCGCAATCCTGACAAGAGCCTAAAAATCCTGAAATCTCAGGACAAATCCTGGGATATCAATCTTGGAATTTTAAAGGCTAGAGTGAATAGATATCTTCTAAATCGACAAGCTCCATCCTCGGCCACACCGTCGCTTAACATCAGGCGAGTTGGTGGTCAATCGTAGATCTGTCTTCTATAAAAAATGGTAACCCTACACACACGATATATTTGAAGTTTCTAAGTGTGGGGGCACTTTATGATTTTGTAAATCTACCTGTTCTTGTAGACGGTGGCCGACTCGAAGGTCCTGTTGGGGGTCACGGGGTTCATGCAGGAGTCCGGGATGATGGCGCGTCGCCGGCAGTCGCTCGCGGCGTCCAGGTAACTGAAAGAAACGTACCGGTTAATTGGTAACATACGGAAAAATACGCAGAACAAAAACATCAGGCGAGTTGGCGGTCAAGCGCAATCTTATTACTACATAAAAAAAGTTTCAAGTAGGGGAAGAATAGGTGATGCTGATTCATTGTTGGAGTTAACATACTATACTGAGTCCGCTGGATACAGCAGGAACACACTAACGCTTATTCGCAATTTAAACATTAACGAGAATGGTCAAAAGTTGTAAAAAGTGCGCTCCATCGTAGACCATAACGTAGCTTAACATCAGGCGAGTTAGCTTTGCAGCGCAAACCAATAATAAATTTAGTAAGGGTACAATGTTATATGTTTTGAGAAAAACTAGTTATAAATACAGTATAACGCTTCTTGGTATCACAGCAATATTTAGCTCAAAACAAGGATCGATCAAGGTCGAGATTTCTTGGCTTATAACCAAAGATATGGTTCGTCAAGGACGACGATATAATCCGTCACGCGACATAAGTCTGAGTTTTCTACCTAGGTCTTATAGGAGCTTATAAATCCGAAAATTCAAACTCTTATTGGTTGTCTGCCAGACTGTCTCATTATGAGATAGCTTACCTCATCATGTAAGTAGTATTGACATCCAATTTCTGACAGGGCTTCTGATACTGCCCTTTACAAGCCCACGGCAAAGGCTCCTTTGGACCAATCTGGAAGCGAAAGATAACGTGTCACGTTCCGTCTGAGCCTATCGTGCAAGCGAGAGCGCGGAACAAACGATAGAGAGGCACGATCGGCCTAAGCGTTCGGCTTGTGACGCATCGTTAACACGTACAATTATCGTCCGTAAACCGACTTTACAGACAACCATTTTTTTTAGTTAAAATAGGACGAGGTGACAAATGATTAGATAACGTTTCTCATTTGAGTTCTTTGAGTCTGCGATCTTATCGCTTAATTGTCCCTGGCAATCACTTATTTGTCATCTACAATAATATTACTTATTATAACTACAATAATTTTGCGTCAGCACTCAAACCGTCCGAGCTCAACGAGGTCTAAATCTACCTTTACACCACCGACACGAATAAAATAATTACGATTATCGAAATAATTCGAAGCAGCTTAATAGATGTCTCTAAACTTCTATAAATTAGGCTTTAGCGCGGCAACATTTAGTTATTGTTAGTTTATAAGTATCAGTAAACTCAGGACATTTTTTTCGTATTTTTTTTAACTGTGTCCATATGAGATTATAGCTTCATTGGTAATCTAACCAAAATACTCATTAGCAGTTTTAATACAGTTTTTGTTGATTGATTCCTCGAAATCGCGATAACTTCACCCATGGTACTCACGAAGATATAGGGTAAACCAGAGTGTTATTGCCCACCGATAATGATTGCCCGCATTAAGCAAAACCTTGTCTGGTGTTGATTTTGTATCATCCTAGTTCGATTAAAGCTTACCAGATGGTGCTATTATTAATTTATAGTTAATTTAAAATTTACAACTGGCAACATTGAAGAAAAAAAAACAGTAATGGCGGATTTTGTCAAGACGGGTGAATTGTTTCACAAACAGGTAAATAATTAAACAATTTTCTTAAGGATGTACCTACTTATTTAAACGTTTACTTTTATTGTGTTTATTTCATTATTCAAGTGTAATTACCTAGCTATGATGAAATTAATAGTATTTTCTTAGTTTTAAATGGAAATAAATGTTCTAAAATAGTTTTTAACGGTTATTTTGGTTGTGGGCAATAACTGAACCGAAATCTGTATACTTTTAGCAATTGCCCACCATTATTTTAGTGATTGCCATATGTCAGTGTCTATAGTTATTGCCCGGGCATTGACTGTTATGGTCAACAATGTTTCAGTTATAAAGTTTCATCACAGCTACTGAGTCCTAAAATCGCAAAAAAGACATGTTCTCTGGGAGAGATATTCTCCCAGAGAACATGTCTTTTTTACGAGCCTACCCAGAAACACCTATTCAAAAAGGCAAGAGACAATCTGAGCGAAAGCCATATGCTATAAGCTCTCATAATTTTAAAGTGGCATTACATACAAAACGAATAGAAAAAGAAAATTTGGTAAAAGTGAAAGAAGAGAAGAAGTTAAAAAAGGCTGAAAATGCAAACAAGAAGCTTAAAAAAATAAATGCAAATAATGAAAAAAAAAAATATAGTTCCTTACTGAATAAATACTAATAGTGAGACTGTGGATTCTAATGAAATAGGTACAATTGAGAAGAAAGAATTACCAGCTTCCAAAAAGATAACTGTAGCAATATTATAATAGAACCTAGTGTAATAAAGCCTACTTGTGCAGTTTGTCATTTTAATGTGATAAAAAATGAATTGACTTGTAATGCTTGTTCAAAAATCTTTCATGTGCGTTGCATTTCACGAAAACATAAGGTATATACGTAACAGTAGGTAATGTAAGGTATAGGTTACTTGACATCTTCGATTTACATTTATTTTTGTGCCATCGTTGTTTTTAAATTGATGAATCTGTCTCTGGTGATTCTGAGCCTTCAACATCAGCAAAAGACTTATTTGATGCTGTTAATAAAGCTAAACGCAATTTATTTTGACATGTTAAGACCTATCCTATTAGATTTAAGTTGAATTGTTTTGTTTTGAATATTTATTTGGACTTAAAGTTTAATTTATAATTTCAAGAGACTGGGCAATTACTGTACTGTGATGTTGGCAATTACTATAAGCTGTGGGCAATTACTGTACTTTTAAGACTATTTTTATTTCATTGCAATATTTTATAAGTCATGTAAGATATAACTAAAAACTGTTAACACTCTATAGAAGAGTTTATTAGGTTATAAGAATATGGTATTAAAAAGTTGCTAGCTATAATACTTTTTTTTTTTTTTTATGTCAGTGTGTTACAAATCCTTAAGTGGGCAATAGCTATCTGGTTTACCCTACGTAGTTGTAAGTAAGTATACCTAATGGTATAAAGTCATTATTTTTGTGTGGTTCGACAACTTCATTACCACTAAAGTTCGCCGAGAAGGCCGTTTATCCGAAATGAAAAAAAAAGAAAAAAAAAAGGAATGTACTAACTCTATTTGGCATGAAGCTCATTTTATGAGTAGTGCTGGTGTCCATCTTGGCCGCTGGTCTCTCGTAGCACCGTTCAGGCGCATACGACTTCGTCAGCACGAGTTTCTCGGGGGGAAGGTATGACAACTTGTTGATGGTGCGGTCTGGGAATACAATACACGGTTATTAAGATATCACTATGTGCCTTATAAAGATACTGAAAGTTACACAATAATCTATGGAAAGGGCTATGGTCGGAGTCACTGAGACACAAATACAAATATCTTTATTCACAAACCATTTGCGCAAATACAAAACACTATGAACCCCGCACTAGGAAAACCAGTATCGCGGGCGTCCTATTTGACGATAACACTGATGGCAGACTTAATAGAAAAAAAAAACTAAGTACCTACAAGTACATAAAATGCATGCAAACATAATTAATTTAGCAAAAAAATTTGTGAAAAATTAATTTAAGTTTATAATAAAATTTTTGTAACTAGTGTCTAATATAAGTGATCAACCATCTCTAATAGATGTGTGTTTGTGACTGTCAATGTGAGGGGGGAGTGCGTGTGTGTGTGGGGGGGGGGGGAGGGGGTGTAAGAGAGAAGGGAGAGTGAGTTAACATAAAAAAAAATAAAAAAAAAAACTGAAATCAAAAAAAATATATTAGAAATAAAGATGAAATCAGAAATGAAGGGATTCGTAGACAAATGAAAGTCAGCGACATAGCACAGCGGATTAGCAAGTCGAATTCAATGGGAAGACGCTGGATGCAGACAGCTTCCAGGCGGACTTTTCGGAAATTCATGGAAGATACCTATGTTTAGTGGACTTGTCTAGGCTAGGATGATGATGATTATGGTACTGTACTGCGCTGAAAGGAAGTCGTGTAATCATACTATGAGTTAAGTCGTGCCCAAAGTCAAGCTTTAGGTGCAAAGTTGTGCCCATAGTAAAAGTTGTTAGTCAGTTGTTTTTAATTTAATGAAATAAGAGCGGTGAAAGTGTGGTATATTTATGTCAGGTAGTTTAATGTTAGCTATAATACGTAGACATTTTTTATGTATTATAAATAAATCATTTGCGTCTACACTATTCCCCCAAAGCATCACACCATATTTAATCCAGGCAAACGCGTATGAATAGTAAGCTGTAATGGCTGTGTCCTGGTCTGTAGCTCGTCGTAGTTCTCTGAGGGCGTATACGAAGCTTGACAATTTAGCCTTCAGCTTTTAAAAATAGGTCATGACTTACTTTCAAACGGTTGGTCGACGCAGTGAAATTTCGGGGGCGGTTTAAAGTTCTCCCTCAGGATGCATGGTTTGGGCACGAAGTCATGTCGCTGGGTGGTGATGTTCTGCATGGGACCCTGGCCCCACATGTCGTGGTGGCAGGGACGGATCGGTTGCGTCACACACACTGGGTTGGGCAGGAACGAGAGCTGGGGAAAAAATAAATCCATATTTATTTATAGCTTACTAGCTGTGATCCGTGATTTCACCTATGAAAATGAAAAACGATGATAGTGATGATAAAATACAACCTAAGTCCTTTCCCAGGTTCTAAAGAATCTCTATGCAAAATTTCATAAGGATTGGTTCAGCCGTTTAGCTGTTAAGAGGTAACAGACAGACAGACAGATGACAGACAGAGTTACGTTCGCTTTTATAATATTTTGTAGTTAGGATGTTTACATGTTTTCATAGTAAGTGTAGTAAAAATGACGCTTAATTTTTTTTGTCTCAAATTTTCATCCAAAATTAATAAACTACCATCAACATTTAATACCCTTTTACGGCCTTACCGAAAAACGTTACTTAACTTTAAGCATTGCTTAACATATTTTGTCAACTTCTCGCTGATATGTAATGACACTTGCGGAAAGAAGACAGAGAATTTAAGACGATGGTTAAAGTTAACTAACGTTTCTTGGTAAGGCCGTTAAATTCAAAGTAATTAACTAAATGTGATATTGTAGATAGTTTTAGTAGTGTATGTGTAGTTAAAACCTAGCCTACTTTTGGGGCGATACTTGATTTTGCCAGGAACTCCTTTTTTGTACGCTATTATAATTTACTGAGATTTAGTGATCATTTATTAATTTTGGAATTCAGTTTTTTTTTGTGGTAGTAGGTATATATTTACGAAAGTTATTTTAGTGTTCATTATATTTTTCAATTTGAAGTTCCCGGCAGCTTAGTGGTGAGACCGTCTGACTTGCGATCCGCAGGTCTTGAGTTCGAATCCCACGGCACGCACCTCTGTCTTTTCGAAGTTATGTGCGTATTGTTGATTGCCGCCAACTTCAAACGGTGAAGGAATACATCGTGAGGAAACCTACATGTCATGAGAGTTCTCAATGATCTTGAAGATGTGTGAAGTCTGCCAACCCGTACTTGTCTAGCGTGGCAGACTATGGCCTAACCCTTCTCACAATGAGAAGATGGCCCGTTCCCAGCAGTGGGACAGTTTGTACAAACAGGGCTGATAAAAAAACAATGTTTTGTTGTAGTTTTCATTTTGATCGGTTATTATTTAAGGGAAGGCTGCCATAACAGCAAAAGTTTAAAAGCAAAAATACAACAATAAAACAAAAGTACCTATATCAGAAGCGGCTGCACCGATTTTGACGAAACTTTGCAATTATTAGTTACCAATACGCAATAACGTTCTATGAAACGGCTATATAAGTAACGAAAAAAAAAAACATTTATTTACAAGGTCATAGAGCTAATATTGGGGATGAGGATGATTATAATGTGAAGAAAGGATTCTATTCCATATTTTAATACTAAGGTCCTCCCCGTCTTAATCCAGGTTCCTCAAACCCGAAAAAATAAAATAAAAACAAGTATCTATATTTAAAAAAAACTTTTTTAAAACAAGCTTTTATTATAATATAATAAAGTAATCGCCAAGAATCAAACGAGCTGAAACTCGATGGGGTTGCGTCGTTTCATTGCGGAGTTCCTTTGGCCACCTTCCAGCTCCATCATCAGATCAGCATCATGTTATCATAATATTGCATTGTCACGCGATTTACACATGTATGCAAAATTTCAGCTCAATGGGTAACCGGGAAGTGGATCAAATTTAATTTGCAAGATTTGATGACAAACATCGGGACAAGTGAAACTAAATAAACCCTTGTAATAAATTACAGTTTAAAAAACTAAAAAACACGCTACAAATTATTGTGGTCAAAGTTCATTACAAGACTTTTCTAACAAATCCAAACATAGCTAGGATACGTTGTTCCATCATGAAGTTCTAGTTCATATCTTCCGGCTCCATCATCAGATCAGTTCGACAGTACCATACATTATTGTATTGTCATCAGAACTACATACAGCTGCCAATTTTCATGACGCTACAATCCTTGGAAGATGGTTAAATTAGTTACCTTAGATTTCATTACATAGTTAGTTACATACAGGTCGACCTAATAAAAGCGTGTTAAAAAGCGCACTGCCCAACCTATAACTTCATAAAACAGAAAGATTTGCACTTGGCAAACCAACCTTCTGCACGGTGCATCCTTCCATAGGCTCACAGCTCGGCACCAAGTTCGGAGGCGGCTTCCTCGCCACGCCGCGCAAGTTCTTACACCCGTCCACGGGGAGATAGGACATCTTGTAGGTGGTGTTGGCTTCCACTGGAGCCGTGGGGCGTGCGTAGCAACGACGCGGCGCGTACGAGTCGGGGATACGGGGCTGCTTGTAGCACTGGAATTAAACTGGATTTAGTAACAAGTATATTAAAAGTCAAAACAAAATATCCGACTGCAGAAACACGGAGTTTGACTTACGTCTTCTGTCTAACTTACGATTTCGTTACGTTTGATACGCTGTTGAGTCTGCGTTTTTTGTGAGAAAGTTTGCGGAAAATCGCTGCAAATTATTATGAATGCAAAAAAAAACTGGTAAAATCACATGTTTATTGCGAAAAAAGATCGTCGGAGGTTACGAAAAAACATTTTTTTAAATTTTGCAAGAGATTTATTATTATTATTACAAAAATATAGCCTATGACACTCAGGAAGTGAAGACGAATTTAACAACACATCGCACATCAAAACCGGTCAAGTCGTTTAGGCTGTGGGCGATCATATTCATACATACAAATATACATACACTCGAAAAACTTAACCCTCATTCTTACGCAGTCGGGTAAAAAGAAAGGGTTTCCGTAACTGATAATCCTGATGACTGTTTCCGTAATACCCCAGAGATTTGAAACAAAAGATTATATTGTCAGGAATACAAAAAGCACAAGTGGTAAATGCGTTAAATATTCTATAGTTAAATGGATGCCATACCGTATGCCATCCACGTACTACGTCTAAGTTGTGTACTGCGTATGCCGCATACGCAGTATACAACTTAGACAGATGTAGCGAAGTTTATAGGGAGTTCAGAGCCGTAACGTAGTAGGGCCTTGAAGCTATGAAAGAGCGTCATGCTATTTTCCGTCACGGCATAAAAGTTGGTTTTATTGCTAAGGCGCGCTAATGGTTGTTTCACATCATTTTTAGGGTTCCGTACCCAAAGGGTAAAAACGGGACCCTATTACTAAGACTTCGCTGTCTGTCTGTCTGTCTGTCTGTCTGTCTGTCTGTCTGTCTGTCTGTCTGTCTGTCTGTCTCCAGGCTGTATCTCATAAACCGTGATAGCTAGAAAGCTGAAATTTTCACAAATGATGTATTTCCGTTGCCGCTATAACAACAAATACTAAAAATTAAATAAAATTAAATATTAAGGGGGGTCCCCATACAATAAACGTATTTTTTTCGTATTTTTTTGCTCAATATTAAAAACGGTAACAGGTAGACGCTTCAAATTTTGACAGAATACTAACTTGTATATTACCTTTCAAAATAAATAATTAAATAACTATAAAGTAAATATTAAAGGGGGGCTCCCATACAACAAACGTAATTTTTAAGCAATTTTTACTCGATCTTAATTACAGGTAGAAACTTGAATATTTGTAAGTAAATATTTAGAAATATATTAACTATAAAAATAAATACCTAATCTAATACATAAAAACTCACAAAACGAAAATAATCCGTGCATCTAAACGCGGTGCGAGCGCCGCGCCGCGGTGTGGTGGTGGCGCGAACGCGCGGGTAGCGGGGGAGGTAACATCACGGAGCGAGCCATAGCCACGCGTATTCGCGCGAGCGTTGTCATGTTGCCCGGATGTGTATCGAAAACCTACCTATAAGTTTGCAATTTACTACTTGGAATTTCGTTGATTTCTCGTTATTTTATAAACAGAACTAAACTTTGTAGTATTATAGATGATAGTACGGAACCCTTCGTGCGCGAGTCCGACTCGCACTTGGCCGATTATTTAAATATGCATTTAGGGTGCTGATGCAGCTTCTGCGGTTCTGTAGTGTATCTTCTATGTTCGCAAGAGCGCGCGCTGGTGGCTTTGCAGTTATTATGTTCTAGAAGGTTCATTTCTGCTCACCAAGACGCAGAGGAGGACCAACAGCATCTTGATCATAATAATTTCTTGCTTTTTTCCCTTATTGGCATTTATGCGGCTGCCTCTCCAAAGTTCTGTTTTTATGTTAGTAGAATTTTCTTTTATTAATATATGTTCGTAAAAATAATGAGCGTACGTCCATGACCTCACCTGCTGGTCCCAACGGAAGACCAGCGCTGGTTAATTTAACCAGCTAATGCTGAGTTGGAACCGGTTTGTGACAAAAACAACAGTAGTTTTTGTTTATTTTCACCTGACTGCGCAAGAAGTAGGGTTATGTTTTTCTAGTATATGTATATTTTTATGTATGTATGTATTGCAAAAATAAAAAATGCGTTTTTTCGTAACGTGCAACGAGCTATTTCGTAATAAACAAGTGATTTTACAGAATTATTCTAAAGAATCCGCATTTATGATCTTGTACAGCGATTTTACGCGTAAGTACTTTCTCGAAAAAAACGTTCACTCAACATCGTATCAATCGGCTTCTCTGCAGTCGGGTATTTTGTTTTTCTTTTAATATACATACTATGTATGCTGTAGTTGTTTTTGTCGGAAATAAAAGTATGTCTAGGTCTATGTACTCGTATATTTATAAGTTCAATGGTCCCGTTCTGTTCCATCATTTAAGGTTGCCAATAAAATGACTAGTATGTCAAGTGGCAAGCTAGATTTGCCAAGTCACGCACGTTACGCCAATGGACGCTGCTTTACAAATCTTCTGGGTCATTTACCCTGTCACAAAGATTAGTCAGGCGTACAGATCTGCGATTGACCACCAACTCGTTTGATGTTAAGCGACGGTATGACCGAGGATGGAGCTCGTCTATTTAGAAGATAGCTCTCAGCAGTGCGATGAAGACATCAAAGAAACCGTTCCTGTGCAGTATGTATGTAATATGTCTATGTCTAAAATATATATGTATGCCTATGTATTTTTGGGAAAAACTTTTATTCCAAACTACCAATTAATTTGTTAATTTTTATTTTTATTCAATGTGTTATTGTACTATCTGTTGTATGTTTTTGTCACTATAAAATATATGCCTATTTATATGTATGCATCAAGTTGTTTTGCAAGGGCTGATTCAACGAGTGACATACCTCATTCATGTCTTGTATAGAAACTTTATATATATCTTGTATAAACAACTAAGGATCCTGCAAGGAACGGCTTGATGACTTGCAAGCCATCTCCATGCCACGCTACATTACGTCATTATTACTCTATACGTATTCTGGACCAATTTTCCTGCCGCTGCATAAGTCAGGCAGAGAAGCATGCTTACTGGCTTCGCAATAGGTGGTTTCCCACAGCAGCAGCTGCGACAGGGGCAGGGGTGCTCCTGCTTGCCGCCGATAGGCTCCCCGTCGCGCAGACCAGACTTGATGCCGGCGGATGTTGCACATGGCGCCGCCGCTGGACAAGGCACATACCTGCAAACAAGGTTATTATATGATTATGGCAATATTTTTTTGCGAATTATTCTAACCCCGTTAGTTTTGTGCAAATTTATGAAACACATGGTCATTCAATCCTCTTTAGGATTTAAGTTTTTAGCCACCTTCTCAGTCTTACTTGTACTTAGGGCGGCTTAGGAGAAGCCTTGGGAGGCGGTGAGAGATTTGTATTTGGAACGGCGGAAGGGTCTTCGGTTTTTGGCAGCTCCAAGTAAGTCCAGTTACAATAATATACTCAAGGTAGGTACTCCTTCTGTACTTAGGGCAACTTAGGGATTGTCAAGACCATGGGAGGCAGAGAGAGGACTGTAGGATGGTGTCTTCGACTTCTCTGTAGTATCTCACCTAAACTTTCCAGATGGCCAAGTCTATGGGACTTTATGGACTTTATCTCACCATTTATGTTGGGCTCCATCACCAGTATTTCAATGAATAATTATTATCATAATCACCTATAATAGACAAGTGATGGACATCGTCTCCTTTAATAATGGTAAATACATAATATGACAAAATAATGCCGTTATCACTCAGGAGGTAAAAAAAAATCTATCAACGTGAGATGTCGATAGATTTTTCATCCAACAAAATCCATCATTTAGAATGTATAAACGAAAAAGAAAAACAAAAACAACATACTTATATATCTAGTTCCATGTATAGAAAAAATACTCTCCTTCTTGAACAGCTGGGTAAAACGCATCATATACTGCGTCACACTTCACTTTTATATCGCTATCAACGCAAAAGCCTTATCGTATTATTGGTACCTTTGACTTGCATGATCATAGAGTTCATCATTTAAGAAGAAACTAAGCGGATCCCCATTTTATCTCACGCTTAATAACATATTATCGGTCATAAACTATCGTAGCTTATATATCCCTATTACATAGCTTAGTTGATTAGCACTTTTTTTGGTGGAAAAGCATCTTAAGGATTCGCTCAAAGCACGCAGCTATCTCTGTCGCGCATCACATAACCGCGCATATCTTTTTAAACATAAAATCACTGAATATCACTGAATATTAATGTTTTTTTTTAATAGGGATATAAAAGGGAGAGCTAAATTTGTTTATTTAGACAGGAGAAATATTTGAAAACAAGTTATTTTTTTCGATATCTTTTAAATTGGCCGAGCAATAAAATAATTTTTGTTTTTTCTAATTCCGTCGCCAGCATAAATGATATCTAATTAAAACTTATTCTAAATGTTTCTCCTCGCTCGTAACTTTTCTAATATCCCTACTCAATGATTTTATACCTATGTTTAAAAATGTTGTATGCGCGAAAGAGATAGCTGCGCGCTTTAATCTCGACCTTAAGCGAGTTTTGAGTCGACGTACTCTCGCCCTGAGTCAGTTATTTATTATTTATCAGTAATGATAAGAAATTATTATGAATAAAATAATTATATAAAGATAGTGACATCTCTGGGTCAGTTGTAATTTAGATCTCCTTCCTTCCAATAGTATCGTAAGTGAATTATCAACCAGGATTTTGTATTGTACTGTACATAAATTAAGTGTTGAAATTATACATGTGAAATATAAAAACAACCTCCTTTTTTTGAAGTAGGTTAATAAAACACGGCTGTAAAGTTACATCTAATTCCTAAGGTAAGTTGTTAGTTTATTTTTAAGTTCGCGTGTGACAATGTCGCTTTTTGGTAAGCATCGGAGTTTACCATTTAATTTAAAATTTAAAAGTAACCCATTACACGCTAAAACAAGGTATAATATATTTACGCGTCGATTTCGTCATTTATAAATCGATACACACACCCCTACACACATTGTACCTACAGGAATAGAATTCTTTGCCGCCATCTCTGTTACCTGAGAGCTATAATCTTGGAATCTTCAAGGCTAGAGTGAATAGATTTCTTCTAGATTGACGAGCTTCATCCTCGGCTGGTGTAGCCGAGGATGGAGCTACGAACTTAACTGCTTAACATCAGGTGAGATTGTGGTAAAACGTAGATCTATGTAATGAAAAAAAAACCTTTCATATCAAAGCCATATATTTCAGATTGGTCCCATAAAAATTTCATCAAAATCGGTTCATTAGTTCGTTTTTAAAATACAATAATTGAAAAAATATACTATAAAGTTAAGTAAATATAATTTACTTGGATGAGTAAATGAAATTTGATCCTTTGAAGTCGGTTGTTTGAATTTTTTAACCATTTATTATAATCACTATAGAACAGTACCTGGGCGACCGAGCTCCACTCGGATTTTTATGACTGAAAATACGATATACAAGAATTGCTCGTTTAAAGCAATTAGATATTATCTTCCATGCTAGACTGGGAGAAGAAAAACATATAATGTATCTCTTCTCTTCCCGGGCATACTGTAAAAGTCAGTTAAGGGACAAGAGGGAAATTGGCCCTTATGAAGGCAATAGGCTGACCCCCTGTCAATGTGTGCCGACAGTACATCTCATTCTCTAATAACCCACCCTCTCAATCAATCAATCAATAACACTTTATTGACACCACAAAAGGAATAAAAATAACAAAAAACCCTTATAAAACAATGGCACAAAGGGCGGTCTTATCGCTAACAGCGATCTCTTCCAGACAACCTTAGGATGTAAGAGATTATATAGTGATTGGGCGGTGGTGTTTGTATAAATACTATAGTAAAAACCTAAGCATACATAGATATTTCTAAAAATATACTAAATACACATATTGTGTACACAGATACTATATATAAGCATATATATGGGCTTATATATAAACTTACATTAATATTATATAGGTCCTCTCTCTCCCTCCTATTTAACCCTCTAACCAGGTTCAAATGTGGCTTCAAACAGCCTTATGATCTTTTATGACCTGCCTACGCCGTAAGGGAAAATAGGCGTTATTGTATTTAATATAAAGAATATATTTGACTGGCATTGTGGCACAACACAATTGGTAGTATGTCTGCCTATTGAGCTTGTAGATCGTGGGTTCAATCCCCATCCAGGGCAAACATTTGTGTGATAAGCATGGATGTTTGTTCTGTATCTGGGTGTTTCTATGTATCATATGTATATATTTACAAAAAAGGTAAGTATATAAATGTATTCTATCAGCCATCTAGTTCCATTTGCTTAGTTTGGGCTAGATGGGGTTGTGTGAAATGTCCACCAATATTTATTTATTTATTTCGATGAATGTGTATCGGATCTGCATGGTATTATTATATCCATTTACCCCGAAATCATTATTGATTATAGACAGTTAGGTATAATAATTATAAATAAAAAAACTGAAAAAACTGACTGCAAAATACGCAATACAATACATACGCGAGGTACTGTTAACTTTTCTACAGGCACTTGTGTCATGATTTGAATATTTGTTGTATGTGGTGTGCGGTGTTTTCAGTGTTGCGGAGTGGCAGCACTGCTATTTTCTTAATTTATATACTCTGGAGAACGGTGATCGAACAGAATGAACGCTACCCCGGATGATGGCGTGATGTTGTAATTCCGGGGAGGGGATATATCGCGGGCGGACGAGCGCGAGCGGCCCTTCGAAAAAGTAGTCGCGGCGTAACTCGGCAGTAAAAAGGCGGTCTTAGCGTCAGACCGCTCAGTGCAGTGAAATAAGTGCAGTGTTATAAGTAATAATAAAGCGTCATAAAGTTCAGACAAGGAGTTTTCTTCATATATCAGAAGTGGCAATCAACCTGCGAGCCGAGCCCGGTAAAATCGTGAGTCAACTGCGAGATTATATTTTACCCTCCGATTATTGAATATTGATGTTAAAAATTTGTCACGCATATCGAATTGGAGGAAATGGTTCTTAAAAGTGTTGAAACAGGGTGTTAAAATAATTATAACGGGATATTCTTAATATGGGTAGACAGAATCTGTTAAGATACTGCAATGAGATGTGATCTGGGTTACACCCAGATTATTTTATTGTAGCACAGCGATTAAAGATTATAATCCGACGATTTTATTATAACCTAATGAAATTTTGATAGTGTGGTTGGGGCTACTCCCCGATAATTTTATCGTAATTTAAACGAAATGAAGTCTGTTGTAAGTAAGTCATTAGTAAATTATTTCGTTAACATCCCGAGAGACAAGTATACGAAAATATGTTTTTCTTGTTTGAGAACCATTTTTACTTTTTGTATATGATTATGCTGCAGCCATTCAGAGGAACCATAGCGTGGTAATATTTTTTTTGGTGTGATGGTGAGAGTAGTGTTTTTAATAGTACAATGGCTATGGTATATCGGTCTGTGGCCGTGTCAGCGATCAGCAGTGTGTTATTTTTCTAGAAGACTAGTAAAGTGCTGCGAGTAAAATATTTTAAATCGGTAACTGGGCTACATCAATACAGCCAATTAAGCGAGCTTCTAAATGTAGTTTTTCTAGAATATTGCTAACAGTAATGCAAATAAAATATTATGGTAAACTTAACAGCTTATTATCTAGCTGTTAAGGTTGGGCTCCACTAAAATTGTGTTCAGATTCAGAACACTTGTTGATAAAAATTTGGTGCAGACCTTTTGCAGTGCGCGAACTTGATCACAATAGTAGATTGCCTGTGTCCACCACCTCAGTTGTGCGTAACTTTAGTATGAGTGCTGTACGGTACATTTGTACACGAACATTTATACCTCGGAAATGTGCTTTACTTTCAGTTTAGTGTGTAAACATGTGTGCGAGTGCGTTGTCGCGGGTACACCGCGAGACCGAGGAGTGCGCGACAAAAGTTCACGGTTTGTCCAATAGAGTGCGCGCACAGTTTGCTGGTGCTGCCCTTAGGAGTTCACCAAGAAATACATTTATGCTGCACTCTGTGCGGTACAGAGCCGCACACTGGTGGAATCCTGTCTTCACGGTTACGGCCATTTAGGGCGAGTTGTACTGTGTTCATTTTTCTGTAAGGTTAATAAAGTACCGCAAGTAAAATATTCTAGTACGACAACTAGTCTACTACAACTAGTAGCACTGTCTTTAGTCGTGTAAGTATGCTATACCATGAAGCGAAATTTAGGTATTGTATCTCCACCTGCAACACTATAACTACTTTGTGACGTAACTATTGTAAGATCTTGAACCACATAAGTGTGTCAAACGAAATTTTATATGAGTAGAGCTACAATATTGATGGATTTACCAGAGTATCACTGCGTAAATATTTAATACAGAAGTCTGTTTATGAAGTTGAATTATACAGAGATAACATAGTTCGATTGACTTAAAATCTTAATTGAATTTCAAAGGCATGTATAACCTCAGAAATAGTACCATTGTGTACCGGTAACTTGTCGCGAATATTTATCCGTTGACGCCTTGTAATCATGGAGGCGGAATTTAAAGCCGCGCTAAGATATCAGAGTATCGACAGTGCTGAAAATTAAAGTGCATTTCTTAGTGTTAACAACTACCCTTAGTGTTACTGCAAGTTTTAAATTCAAGGATTTTTAGTGTTTACGAGTTTGTTAGCTGCAGTCATGTAGGTGAACTGCAGGGAAAATGTTCCAAAGAGTGCCATGTATGTGTGCCGTAAAGTTGAAGTTCGTAGATTTGATGATGTTATCGCTGCAACCATGTAGATGAGCTGCAGGGTAATATTCTAAAGAAGTATGGCCATGTAGGTGTGCCGTAAGGAAAGTTCGAAGATTTGATGATGATATCGCCGCAGCCATATAGGCGCGTCGTAAGGTTGAAGTTTGAAGATTTGACGATGTTTGAAGTTTGAAGATTTGACGATATTTGAAGTTTGAAGTTTTGATGATGTTTGAAGTTTGAAGATTTGACGATGTCGAAGTTTGAAGATTTGATGATGTTCTCGCTGCAACCATGTAAGTGAGCTGTAAGATTGAAGTTCAATTATTCAATGATGTTTTAGCTGTAACCATGAAGGTTTGGTTTCAGGATGATAATTTTAACCGGTCACGGAACACTTAGCTTCCAGCCATGAACGTTTTAAACTGCAGCAGGTCAAGCCTATTCAAAGGAAAGTAGAAGCTCCAAACTGTATTTAATCCAAAATAACTTGATTAACTAAATTTTGTATAATATGTATATGGTGTGCAAGAGTGTGCACAGATCTTGTATTTTAGTGGATTTGATTAATCCAGTCGATTAATGATCATTTTAATGTGATTATGTTAAGCGTTGAATAGCAGAATCATTGATCGGACTTTCCCAGAACCTGAGCACCTGACTTTTAATGATGATATAAGGTTATAATTTCAGTTTTGATGTAGTTTCGAGTTTCATAGAGAAAATTTAAATCATATATGAGAGATCAACCGATCGGACACGCAGCAAGTAACCTTGACGTGAATAGAAACTCGAAGAGTCGAGGAATCTTGACAAATGCCACTATGCTTGATATTTCCGAAACGTACTAATTAGAATCCACTAAGTCACTTACTTTTGATAAAACGCGTATAGTGCGTTAAAGCGAATAAATTTATGAGTAATCTCTTTGCAATTATTAGATTCTCAATTATTATGGTTATTATTATTAGATTATAAAGAGAATGGAAATTACTCCATCAATAAGATTCATGAATTGATAAATGAGTAAGCCTAAGACATTTTCCGAAAAATACTATTCGGTTAAGGATTATTATGAAAATATATATAGTTATCAGCGATCTGTATGTGCCAACGTAATTAGATGTCATGTTTTGAACACCCACGTTATTTTTCGCAACTGCAGAGCAGTGTCTACACTTTGTTGAATTGTCCGCTGGACAGTGACGTAAGCAGTGATGAGCGTTGACAATTATCGTAAAATATATATAAACAAATCTGTACTATGTTAAATGAACCACTCGATAATATTACAAAACTATTAGTCGAGAGTAAACGTACGTAGTAAACGTTTCTTTGAGAGAAACCCATTTTATGCCTTGAATGAGTTGATGAAAATAGATCTTGCTGAATTCTCGTTATAATGGAACAGCGGATCATATTTTCTACTTTCTTCCATAAGTGGATTGGCATATTTTTTATTATTCTATTTTGTTTTTTTTTGAACATTATTATGAATATTGACATAAGTTTGACGACATCCTTTTATTATTTATTATGTTATTGAATATAAAAATGACATAAATAAATAGAATATATTATATCTAAATTAATAAAAACTACGTTAAATTGTATTTTATAACAGAAAAAGCTTGGAGTACAAACATAACAAAAAATACTAATTTGAAAAGGGTTTTTCTAATATAACACTTTTGTTACAAGCCCAAGAAATAATTTGACTTTGAATTTAAGCGATGACCGAAGTTTCTTATCACGAACTAAAGATAATTCAAAGAGAGAACTGATTGATCAGTTTCATATTTCAAACAAAGTAGCCTCAAAAATAGATTGCACCGGTGGCGGTTTTATTGTAAAAGTACAGTTTATGAGTTCAAAAATTAGTCAAATATAAAAACCGAATATTCATAATTAATGTATTTCTTGCAAAATAGGTATACAAACATGTGGTCTTATGATAGTAATAACATTTGGTCCTCTATTTTTGCTGTCAAAGCGTGCAAGTATTTCTAGGTTCTAGATCAATATCGTTAAATATCGTTCGTGCATATGAACATTTTGATAAATCTAGTATAATTTTGGTAAGCGTATAACAGAATTGGATCCAGCATACGAAAATTAATCGATAAATAAAAAAAATATCTTCATTAAAAATAAGCAATATTTGATAGGACTGGTAACGTTTCCGAAATATGATTTTTAGTTGAAATAAAACGGCAACTATCAAAATCACCACTGGCTTGTACTCAGTGTAAGAGCAGTTATGATATGACTAGTCGACATCATATAGACCTTTAAAAAAAAAAACAACAGATTAAAATCCGACAGATGTCAACTCAGGGCATCTGTGATGTGAAGTGATTCAACTTGATAGTACATCAATTTAATGGTAAACAGCAACAGGTATACGCCAGTCAAATAACGGTTGGTGAAGGACTGACAATGGATCAGCTACCTGTAGTTTATCGTGACTAATTTGTCCCTATGATAATGAAATTTAGTGATTAGAAAATAATAATACTTCTGACATTCACATTGACATTAAACTGACAAAATTTTGCTCATGTGCTTTGCCGATCATCCACAAGCTTGACAGAAATTAATGCGGTTATAGCGACTTGCTAAAAAAAAAAAGGGGGTTTGGAAAATTATTTCCGTTCTCTTATTCTCTCTATTACTCGGATTTGGGGAGTATACGTTACACAATTTTAAAATGCTATTTGGTAATGGCAGGACAATGACAGAAATACAGTTTAAAATGTTCTTTCCTATGAGAGCACTTACAAAATTAACGTACTCGTGTCACCAAATTATTATTGGAGCTGGTTTGAGTTGGATCTAAATATTTGAATTTATGTGTAATTATTTTTGGACGAAATTTGCTTTCATTTTATTCAAGCTTTGTCGTTGGTCATTTTAATGTTTGGACGAAGAACAAAAAGGAATTTTTATAGAGTTTTTCATAAAAAAAAAGTCTACAAGTCCAAGTCTACAAGGTTTGAATGCTACTTCAGTGGCCACTACAACATTGGGACATTTATATAATGATGCTGCCGTTCGCAATCACTAAGCCAGAGGAGACAGTAATTGAGTAACCGACAGTAAATTAATAATGCGAATTGAATAAGTTTTTATGTACTTTTTTTTAATTATATACCAAACCTCTGGAAATACCAGAATATATACTCGATCCGTACAACATATTTGTATAACAATGATTTATCTGCATAGTGTACATTTACACACGAATAGGAAGCCTCCGGTTCCCAGACCAGCTAGAATAAACATAAAATAATTGTCATATTTAAAAACGAATCCGAGTGTCATGATTACTTGTATCTACAATAATAACTAGTAACGACAACGTATACTACAAAGTTTAGTGTGCCATAAGTAGTTTTATAAAATTAGCATAATAATTACTGTTTAACTATTTTATTTTGCAGCAAATCTTTAAGGAGTCCAAAGGGTTCGATATGATTAATCAGACTTTCTTTTAGAGAGTTGTTGTGCATCGGGACGTTGCACAAAAGCGGATGGCCGAGTGTCATGATTTGAATATTTGTTGTATGTGGTGTGCGGTGTTTTCAGTGTTGCGGAGTGGCAGCACTGCTATTTTCTTAATTTATATACTCTGGAGAACGGTGATCGAACAGAATGAACGCTACCCCGGATGATGGCGTGATGTTGTAATTCCGGGGAGGGGATATATCGCGGGCGGACGAGCGCGAGCGGCCCTTCGAAAAAGTAGTCGCGGCGTAACTCGGCAGTAAAAAGGCGGTCTTAGCGTCAGACCGCTCAGTGCAGTGTTATAAGTAATAATAAAGCGTCATAAAGTTCAGACAAGGAGTTTTCTTCATACTTGGATGGTATTTATCGGTTATTTTATTATAAAAACCAAAGTACTGCATCGATTTTGATAAAATTTATACGGAGCAACTTCTGAAGTATGTAACTATGACCTACCAAATACAAAAATAATCATCAAAATCTATACACAATTGGCTGAATAATTAGTTAATTAAAATAAAAATAAAATATATAGGCCGAATTGATAACCTCCTTTTACTCTTATTGGAAGTCGGTTAAAAAATATTATAAAAAATAACTTTATCGCATCCCAGCGACCACGACACTTATACACATCATTGGCGGTTATAGACTCGAGAGACATAAATCACATTCAATTGATATCAATGACCCTGTACCAAACACAGGGGCTTTGATTATCTAATGCAGTGTCAAGTCTTTTTTAGGGGGCAGGGTTATTAATTTCGGCTTGATACCTCCGCGTGTGACAAATGGACGGACAGACAACACAGATAGAGGGACAAACAGACAAATTGATAGACAGACAATAAATTGATTCAACAAGGGTTCCGGTTTTTTTCTTTTGAAGTAAGAAACTCTTAAAAAGAAAAAGGAAGTAGAGATAATAATAGGCTGAGACGATACCTCGTTGCGAAAATGATAAAAAGTGGGCGGGGTCTAATATGCAAGCGAGCGCATTACGTACAACAAAATTTGAAATCCGCGCGCAAGGAAGTAGCGATTTAGAACAGAGAAGTAGTGGAGTAGATTTACGCTTATGTTTATTTTATTATATGTGTGGAATTGTGATTATTTTCTCGTTACTCACAAAATTAACAATCTTTTTTTTTTTTAAAGTATTTGGTAATTAGTATAATTTTTATATAACATGAAACACATGTTGGGTTATTGATACATTTTTAAATAAATAATATGAGAGATTTTTTTTATCCGCGAGCGGGATACGAACCCGCGACCTCCGACAAATCGTGTCATTGCTCTTTTACCAACATGTTTCATGTTAAATAAAAATTATACTAATAACTTTATTATAAGGAATTATTACAAGACAAACATTCTAATTGAAAAATTAGATTTGTCGGGTACCAAAGCTATAAAGCTATGATAATCAGATGTTTCCTACCGTCCTATAAGATGTAAAATTATACATGGTAGTATGAGAGAGAGAATTTCGAAGCGAGCGGTTAGACCGCGATAGCTCAGTTGGTAAAAGAGCAACACGGTTTGATGGAGGTCGCGGGTTTGACTCCCGCTAGCGGTTTTTTTTCTCTCATATTATTTATTTAAAAAAAATAGTATTTGGTAATATGGTAAAAGGACCGGGAAGTATGTTGTATTTTGAAATTAAACTTTTGCGCACAGTTGCATTCGAAGGGAACTCGTACTCATTAGGCTAGCCTATGCGTCTATCTAGGTTAGGTATAAACTATAGAATACCAAAATATCATCCTAATCAGTTGAGCTATTTAAGCTAAATATTAAGCTTTGAAGTGATTATTTTTTGTTAGAGTTACGTGCCTAAAGCTTAACTTAAAAAAACATACTAGTATAATATAATGATTAAATTAAAATAAAACTATCACGGCTAAGTAGGCTTTACAAGTTATAATTGTTCCCGTGTAAGTATAACCATGTAAACAAGTATCTATGTTAAAAAAATACCCTACTGCAGAAAAGCAGTTTTTGCAGTCTAACTTACGATTTCGTTACGCTTGATATGCTGTTGGTTTCCGAGATGTAGCCGTGTCAAGTTTGACAGCTGTCATTTGAAATGAAGTTCGCGACGAGATCTATCACTTTTGTAAAGAAACAAATAGTCTAAGATCAATAGTTTCCAAGATATAGCCGTGTAAAGTTTGACAGCTGTCATTAGAAATGAAGTTCTTGACGAGATCTATCACTTTTGTAAAGAAACAAATAGTCTAGGATTAATAGTTTCCAAGATATAGCCGTGTAAAGTTTGACAGCTGTCATTAGAAATGAAGTTCTTGACGAGATCTATCGATTTTGTAAAGAAACTAATAGTCTAAGATCGATAGTTTCCAAGATATAGCCGTGTCAAGTTTGACAGCTGTCATTTGAATTTAAGTTCTCGACGAGGTCTATCACTTTTGTAAAGAAACTAATAGTCTAGGATCAATAGTTTTCGAGATATAGCTGTGTCAAGTTTGACAGCTGTCATAAGAAATGAAGTTCTCGACGAGATCTATCACTTTTGTAAAGAAACTAATAGTCTAGGATCGATAGTTTCTGAGATAAAGCCGTGTCAAGTTTGACAGCTGTCATTTGAAATGAAGTTCTCGACGAGGTCTATCACTTTTGTAAAGAAACTAATAGTCTAAGATCTATAGTATCCAAGATGTAGCCGTCTCGAGTTTGACAGCTGTCAAACTGATAGCTTGACAGGTAACAGCTGTCACTTTGAAATATGTGGCGAGCTTTTTATTGCAAGGACGTAAAAATAATTTTATATAAAAACTAAAAAATGTGTAATCGGTTGTATGTTCTTGTGTATGTACTAGTGAAGCAAAGAGGTTACAAATACAGAAGGACATATTTTATCGAAACGTCCAGTTTCGTACAAAGAATAATTACGTTTACTACGTAACCAGTTACATAACAAACGCCGTGATTACGTATAAGGAAAAAACTTCTTCGTACGATACTAGTATAATTATGTTTCGTACGTAACTAGTTACAGAACAATAGTTACGTACGCGGCCGAAGCGCTTATTAATACTTAATTGATTTTCAACCAACGAATTATCTCCAAATAAAAAAAGTGCGAAAACTTCCCTTTTATTAAAGTCGGTTAAAACAATTTATTTCAAAATGCAGTATACTTTTGATTATAACAGTAGTACAAAATAACAACTTTAGCTTTTCAAGTTTCAACACTTTAAAACTTATAGTTGTGGTTGCGACTCCACAGTCTCGAAGAAATAAAACTATCCGAAATCAATATGGCCTAAAAACTGAATAAAAGAAGTAAATAATCGTAATTCGTAAAGCTCGTCAAGCGTCAACCGACACAGAACCATCGCGCACGATGTTCACGGGCGAACTGGGTAAATGGTTGAGAAGGATAGAACTAAGCGATAGCAACGTAAATAGATAGAGAGAGGAAACATGCAACCTGCTCCAAAAAAATAACGTAAGCGCCATACCAAATAAAAATTAATTAAAATTCGTTTTTACGTTTCTTTAAAAACTGACTTTGTATTAATGTTTGATAAGATATTATCTACATTTTTCATTATTTTAATGTAACAGAAAGTACATGACTACGACATAAAATTCATAAAATGTTATTTTTAGAGGTAAGTTCTGATTTTTTTTCTATCGAGGAAAGTTACTTGTTTTATGTTTCTGTCTTTTAATTAATGGAGGTAATATAGTCAACAAACACATTTACAAAAATTGAATTATTCAAGCAAGTATTCTTAAAATCAAATTATTATAAAAAAATGGTTTTATTACCATGACTCATCTTAATACGGGTACTGTACGAACAATTTATAATTATTAATACGGTTACCGTACGAATAATTTATAATTATTAATAGGGTACTGGACAAACAATTTATTATTATTCGTACAGAAGTCGGACGAATAAATATAATTTATTCGTCCAGTACCCGTACAAATAGTCACTTTCATAATAATATACCTATTACCTACCTACTGATTATGTTAAAAGGTACTCACTCAGGCATAATTTGTTATGAATATCTAACAGTCTATGTAAGTATAGCACTGCATAAAAAATTAAATTATAAATTAAAACCTAATCTAAAATTAAACTGATTTAAATTTATAAAAACATATCAGACAAAATGGATAGAAAAATTTGCAGATTTTGTGAAATATATCACTTGTGACGTTTATAAAAAATAAAATCTATATAGACGCTTCAATGTTCGAAGTTATTTTTTTTTTATTATATAGGTGAAAAAGGGGGCAAAAAGTATTTACGATTATCTTTAAATAAAATTTTTATACAACTTTGCGACGAGCCATTTATTCACCCGATGTTAAGTCAATCCATTGATCTTTCAATATAAAGCTCAAATTATTTCACGGTCAAAAACATTTTTTTCCATAAGTTTAAGCACTTTGACTGATGATATCTTGAATGTTGGACGTTTCTGGGAATGACTAGTATCGCACGAAGAATAATTAGGTTTCGTACGAAACAATAGTTACGTACGCGGCCGAAGCGTATAAATTATGTATTGTTAGATTTTTTTTTTATAACGAGCAAGTTTTGTTAACTACAACAAAACACAATACAAACTCAACTAACTAAACTATTACACAAAAAAACATTGTGTAATTCTGACAATATTACAAACATACGAGTACAGATCGAATTGATAACCTCCTTTTTATGAAGTCGGTTAAAAATCATATCGATTACCCCAGACCGATAAAGGTCTAAAGACAATCCAAATGCTCAATCCCACTACCAGTTGGCAGCGTACCCAGCATGCTGTCCGCATTGCCACATTGAATGGCAATGCTTATGCGTTGGGCCAGATACGCACCAGCATTTTTACCACGCGTCGCATCGATCAGGCGCTCAGATATTTTTTGAAAATGAGACGAGCTCATATGTAACCGACGGATGTGGCGATACAGGTTGGCAGATTGGGATGAGATGCGAGCCTATTTCGCCTCTTATCCTTGGAAGTCTTTGTGCTTTTCTTCTGACGATCCTTCAGCCTGTGCGGATGCTGTGACCGACGTGTTGCGTACTGGTATGGAATATTTTATTCCATATTCCGACGTACCGTTGTCCGGCAAAGCTCGCCCTTGGTTTGGTCCACAATGCTGTCGTGCTGAAGCGCTTAAGCATGAGGCTTACCTAGCATGGGTTGATGCTAGACACCGTAAGGCAAGTGAAGTAAGTCAGAAGAAAAAAGCGTTTAACAAGGCTGCCAAGTTCTGCAAAAAGGTTCTCCAGAAGGCTCGCTTTGACCACATTGGTCGAATAGGGAACAAATTAGCTTCGTACCCTGCGGGTAGTAAAGCGTTTTGGTCTCTAGCCAAATCAGTCGAAGCGAACTTCTGCAGCCCCTCACTTCCTCCACTGCTGAAACCCGATGGAACACTGGCCCACACCGCTGAAGAAAAGGCGAACTTATTTGCCACTCTTTTTGCGGAATCTTCACGCTTAGACACTGGTAGCGCAGTTCCCCCAACTCCATCTGGCAGTAAGGTATCAATGCCCAATATTCGTATTCGCCAATCGGAGGTTCGTAGAACGCTATGCAGTCTGGACGTGAACAAAGCCAGTGGCCCTGACGGTATTCCAGCCATAGTTCTGAAAACATGTGCGCCTGAGTTGACTCCTGTACTGACACGCCTTTTTCGCCTCTCCTTTGAGACTGGTCAGGTACCAAAATCGTGGAAGCTTGCCAACGTGCAACCTGTGCCCAAAAAAGGCAGTCGTGCCGACCCTGCTAACTACAGGCCAATCTCGGTCACGTCCATCCTATGCAAGACCATGGAACGTGTCCTTAACAACAGGCTCTTGACGTACCTAGAATCAAACGATCTTCTTAGTGACCGACAATACGGGTTCCGCCGAAACCGGTCTACTGGAGATCTTCTAGCGTACGTCACTCACATCTGGAGTGAGGCCATCGAGAAGAATGGGGAAGCGCTAGCAGTCTCTCTTGATATCTCGAAGGCTTTTGACAGGGTCTGGCATGACAGCCTTATTAGCAAGCTTCCTTCATATGGTTTATCCGCAGGTTTTATCGCATGGATATCAGATTTCTTGAGGGATCGTTGGATACGAGTGGTTATTGATGGCTGCTCGTCCGATCGTATGGCTATTAATGCCGGTGTTCCTCAGGGGTCAGTACTCTCTGCAACGCTTTTCTTGCTGCACATCAACGGATTGTTAAAGCCCGGTATCTTTGGGTACGCAGACGACAGCACCGTTGTAGAGAGTTTTATATCCAACGCACGTGCTAGTGGATTTGAAATCCAGTCACAAAGAGCAGCTATGGTCGAGCGCTTAAATTTGGCTCTTAGGGCAGTATCCGATTGGGGCGATGCCAATTTAGTAAAATTTAATGCTACTAAGACTCAGGCGTGTCTTTTCTCCGCGAAAAAGAGCCCATTTCAACTGGCTCCTACTTTCCGAGGTGTGTCCGTGCCGATAAATAAAAACCTTGAACTTCTGGGTGTAACTCTCACGTCAACTCTCAACTTCGGATCATATATTGAGTCTAAAGCTCAGCTGGCTGCAAAAAAGCTGGGCATCCTCTCGAAGGTGCGCCGGTACTTCACGCCGGAACAATTGCTTTTACTATATCAAGCACAAGTTCGGTCGTGCTTGGAGTACTGTTCCCATCTTTGGGATGGCTCGGCTAAGTACCAACTTGAAGCCTTGGAATCAGTTGAGAAACGTGCTAGGAAACTCATTGGCAACGATTCTCTTGTTCGTGCAAAACTCCAAAGCTTGGAGCACCGCCGCAAAGTTGCTAGCTTATCGGTTTTTTATCGGATTCATTTCGGTGAGTGTGCATCTGATCTGCATCATATAATTCCCCCTTGCCCTTTTTACTATCGGACAGTCAGAAACACGAAAAAGCGTCACCGTTTCATGGTGGATATTCCAAAAACCCGAACGAAACGCTTTAGTTCCACTTTCATCGTGCGGACTGCTAGAATATGGAATACGCTTCCTGAGTGGGTCTTTCCCGATAGATATAATCTGGGTGTCTTTAAATCGCGAGTGAATTGGTTTCTTCTAGGTAAGCGCGCTCCATCGTAGACCGCAACGTCGCTTAACATCAGGCGAGTTGGCGGTCAAGCGCAAACCTATTTCTATATAAAAAAAAAAAAAAAAAAAAAAAAAAAAAAAAATGTTATATTACATAAATAAAATATTAACTAAAAAAAAAAAACTTTTATTTAAAGGCTCTAAAAGGAAGAAAATAAATTTTGAATGCAATCAAACCCACCATTTGATTAAATTATAAAATTTATATTGATATAAATAAAAGCTTGTCGCGAGATTTGAAACAACATCGTACCTATCTACTAAGTAATATTTAATTCCAACAAAAGACTTAGACGCGTTCTTATCATTTGCTTAGAATTGAAGTTAGTTTGTTCTTTTGAAAAAAAAAAATGTTTGTGTTCTCGCGACGGTATACTTTATCTTTGTTCGCTAATTGATTCAGTCTCTTTTCTTCTTCTAACTCATAAAAACAAACTGACAGACGAAAGAAAATTTGGCAAATGACAAAAAAAATGACAATTGATGTAAAGGCCTTTTTACATGCACCATAAATATTCCGTTAATAATGATAGTGTTTTAATGAATGGCCGTGATAGTTTAAAAAAGTGATTATTTTTGTTTGGTAGATAAGAGGTGGTCCCATATAAATTTTATCAAAATCGTTTTAGTACTTTGGTTTTATAACAAAATAACTGAAAAAATCTCATCCAAGTAAACGAATTGCGTATAATTGAACTATAATTATTACCATACCACCAAAAACCCTAACCTAACCTTGGGTTAGGTTAGGGTTTTTTTTAAACCTAATCTAACCTAATGTATAAAAATAACCATCCCGTTGTCTGTCTCTGTATTCGTTGAAAGATACTAAATTCGGGCATAGATATAGTATAGCAAAATGGAATGTCCTACATGAAAGTATACCCCAAAAAAATGTTGCAGTCAGTCGGGTATACTTTGAAATCCTTTATACGGCTATATATATTTTTATTGTATATCCGAACTCATCACTATAGAGCGTTGTGTGAAGGTATATATTCCAAAACACGAAGCGGCATGCGCGGCGCGGAGGCGTCGTGCGTACTTCTGTGCCACGTACATGAAAACACCGCGCTCAAGAACTGCGGGCTGAGGTAGCGTAAAATACCTAAAGGTCTGGGCAAGCCTCGCCTCGAAGTTAAGATTTGTTTGTAGGGAATACAAGGTTTAACATATTCATATTGATCTCATGAGCGTGGTATGAATTAATTGAGTCAATTGGCATCCAGTCAACTGCGTAGCTACATGGTCGACCAGTTAGTGCCTTACCAGCGTATTGTGCACAAGTCACTGTGAAACAGAGGTTTGGTAAGGATATTGGTTTCTTCTAGGTAAGCGCGCTCCATCGTAAACTGCAACGCCGCTTAACATCAGGCGAGTTGGAAGTCAAGCGCAAACCTATTTATACTTAAAAATATATATACATACATATATTAACCGAGTTTCAAAAAGGAAGAGGTTCTCAATTTGGCTGTGTTTTTTTGTTTGTTTAGCGATTATACTTCGCCAATTAAGAATTGATTTTATGATTCTTTAAAAAATGAGTTTATGTAAAATATACGCGATTAAATCCGTTAAAATTTGTTTCATTCCAATGATTCTTTTTTGTTTGGTAGGTTTGTAGGTTTTGTTAGGGGTCGTTCCATTAACTTTTTTTTTACGCAAGTTAGATCAACGATTGACAACCAACTCGCCCGATGTTAAGCGACGGTGTGGCCGAGGATGGAGCTCGTCGATTTAGAAGAACATTTCATCAAAATCGGTTCAGTACTTTGGTTTTTGTAACAAAATAATAAATTATAGCAATATGCCATCTAAGTAAACGCATTGTGTATTTTGAAGTCGTTTTTTTACTATATCTAATTATTAGAATTAGACAAGATTCTTGATGCGTATTACACAGAAATGGAATTCTTTGCCGCCATCTCTGCTTTGTTGACGATGTAGAAATTACATATTTGTATATACAGGACAGAGATCATATGTAAAGAAAAAAATTATGTAATTACGTAATTTCAATAGGTATGTAACATAATATATCGGTTTTTATTAAGGGAACAAAAGGGTTATAATATATATTTGATGGATTAATTTTGTTTATTAGATTTCAAAAGAAGGAGACAGACTATATTTAATCATCATCATCGACATCACCGCTTATCATGACTTCGGGTGAAACCGCGGGCCGCAGCCAGTAATAATATATACTCTCTTTTTAGGAAGGGCGTCCCGTTGCCGTCGCAAAGTTAAATTCGTATGACGCATCTTTACAGTGCATTGGTTTTATTGAATCACTTCGGTTAACGCACTCTGTATAAAGGCGAGTTCACTAGACGCGAATTTGGCCGTGTCGTCCCGCCGCAATGTCCGCGCCAGAGACAATATTTTTCTTTACGCTTTTCTTTTTAACCCCCGTCGCAAAAACGACGGGGTGTTATAAGTTTGACGTGCCTGTCTGTGGCATCGTAGCTCCCGAACGGATGAACCGATTTTGATATTTTTTTGTTTGAAATGTGAATCAGTCGGGAATGTTCTTAGCTATGTTTCATCAAAATCGGTACAGCCGTTTTTTTTTGTCGGGGGTTTTTGAGTTTTCTTAACTTTTACTTGTTATTGTTTTTGGTCCGCGGCTACCACTTGTATGCCTACTATGCCTGTGAGATGTCGTATCCCAATCGTACAATTGGACGTTTCATAAAATTTGTCTTTTTCTTGAAATAAACAATAAACTTGACTCGTTTGACGATATAATCGACTAAAAGCTCGGCTATTTCAAGAAAAATATTTTAAAAGCAGTTAAAAAAAGAACAAAAACGCATGATTACATAGTGATTATTTGATTACATGCTTCCGATGAATTTCGACTTTGTTGCTTGGAAAATAGAATTCATATTTAGTACTATATTACGTGAGAGATTACTGTTACTAAGTTGAACACCTTTTTTTGAGTAAAATGACATTTGAATTTATATTAATTAACTATCTACTCCATTACAATTAAAAGAATTGTAATGGAGTATCTACTCCATTACAATTCTTAAAAACTCCATTACAAATTATTATTATACAAACTATCTAGTTTGTATAATAATAATTTGTATTGTCTGAATCCAGCCTAATTCTAAGAACCGGTTCAGTGTGGTATCACCTGATTCATACTGACTTGCGAAGTACTCATATATATACCTCATTGTTTTTGCGGATAAGTACATTATATAGTCGCGCGTTTAGTAAAAATATGTTTAAGTAAATATTAAATTTTATTTGTTTATTATAGTAAACAGTGCCTTTGACTTGTAAAATATTTATCAATATATTTATTTGACTTTGCGCAATTATTTAGTTGGCGTTTGGCGTCAATATAATACTGTGACGAAGGGAGAACAAATTGTTTGTTTTTTTTATAAGCGCGTAAGTTTTCTTATAACTGTTATACTAATTTGTGTTATTATATAAATAAAGAATATATATTTTGTTATAATAAATATTTATTATAACTAAAACACCATGGTAAAACTTAAAGTTAAAGTTATAGCAGGAAAGTTGGAAAGTGTGGTAAATTCAAAGTTGGTTTATGTATGAACTCGAAAATTTAACAACAAGGATTTAGGTCGAGCTGGCGATTCGGTAAGTGGCTAAGACGACATTTACGTCCATGGGTAAAAGAAAAAAGTAAAAAAAAATAACCCTCAGGAGCTTTCACTATACAACGTTTCAAGAAACACACAAATTGGTTCACGAATGACGGACTAATCGGTCTACATACTTGTAAAAATACTGCAATTTGATAATTTCCTTCTGTTTTAAAGTCGGTTATATAAAATTTAAACAGAAAAAACATATAAACATATGTACATTAAATAACTATCTATCAGAGATCTGCTCTAATTTTTTTTTCAAAATATAGAGCAGATGTATTATAGGCCACTATTTATTTTAGACGATTATAACTATTTAGTTTGCTTTCGCCTATTCACCTATACATACATACTCTCGAAATACATAACCCCTCTTCGGGAGTTGGATAAAAGATAATTGTATTAATTATGATTTAAAAAACTAAAATATAAACGACTTCAAATACACAATTCGTTTGCTTGGATGATATTTTTTTAGTTATTTCGTTTGTAAAAACCAAAGTACTGAACCAATTTTGTCAAAATTTATATGGGACCATCTCTGAGGTATAACCTACCAAATAAAAAAAGATTCATCAAACACAATTCATAATTAGCGGTGTAATCGTGCAACATCAGGGCTGCATTATGCTGAGGTGGGGCTGGATTGTAACAAAAACAATATTTAATTATATATTTTTTATTCCCTTTTTTTGTTACAGTAAATTTATGTTTATGTCTATGTCTAAACATACCAAAAGAAAACATACAGCTAAATTGAGAACCTCGTTATATACCCCTCACTATTCAATATGTAATCGTTTTATATAATAACATGCTGACTTAGCGTCGACCGGTGATCTCGCTACATCACGCCACCATGGGTACCACACTGCGCCAGCATTTTTAGAGATAAGCCCGCTCCTACCTGAGCTGTATGTTAATCTTAGAGACAGTCTTGAATTACGAGTATACCTCAAGCTCAACGCACATAGTTTTAATTTAGTTTTTAAAAACCACTTTTCGCGCTCCCGAAAGTTAACTACCTCCTTATTTTTGGAGGTTGGTTAAAATATTTTGTCTTTTTACAGAGTGTTTAAAATGCAGTGTGATTGCGACTACATCATATCTGGTCGTGAGGGCCTGCCAGCTCACTACGACAACTGTAGCTCTACCTGGGATAAACTCCATCCTGGAAAAAAAATGCCTAAGTAAGAGAACCTAGCAAAATTTGTCACTCCTTGTCAATCCTTGTCACTTGGTTCAATCACGAGCGGAGAAGGCTAAGCTCGGAATCTCTCTGCGACATCGAATCAGAAATGGAAACATCCATAGACGCACGAAAGTCATATACATATCACAGCGGATTAGCAAGTTGATGTGGTAGTGGGTAGGGCACATTGTACCTAACATCAGCCGCCATTAATTAAATAGTGGGAATTAAAATTCCCACTAGTTCAATCAATGGGACTGTCAATTGTTCTACTGGAAATAAACGGAACTGATGGCCTATGAGGCCGAAAAGTTCGCGAGTGGAGACCACGCACCGGCAAGCGCAGCGTAGGAAGACCAGCCACGAGATGGACAGATGACCTCATACAAGTGGCGGGAAGACGCTGGATGCAAGCCGTGCGACAACCAGTCTTTTTGCTAAAACATTGGGGAGCCCTCCTATGTCCAGCAGTGGACTTCTTGTGACGGAGGTGATGATGACCATACTTAGTTTTTATTTTTTATTTTTTACAGAAATAAAAATGGTACACTTTGCCTGTCCAACGAACACCTTAAAAATCTGGATGTGGACGTGTTATACCACCTAGGACTGGACACGCTGAACTACGACTTACCAGCACAGTTCGGTGATGTTAAGGTAACTCTAATTAAACAATTTTAACGGATCTAATGCGTATATTTCACATAATTTTTAATAGACTTCCAAAAATAATTTCTCATTTCTCGTTCTCATTCGACTGTAAGTATGTTTTTTTGTATGTTTCTTTAGCAATTACTTCGCCATTTATGATTTGTTTTTGATGATTCTTTTTTTGTTTGGTAGGTAATACCTCAGAGATGGTTCCATATAATTTTTATCAAAATCGGTCCAGTACTTTGGTTTTCATAACGAAATAACTGAAAAAATATCATCCAAGTAAATGAATTGCGTATTTTGAAATCGGTTTTGTTGGTTTTTCTGTTTTTAAAACTATAATTATACGACCTGACATTTCGAATACTTTGCGTTGTCCCCCAGTGGGGGATACGGAAGTGGGGGACAACGGGAATAATCGTCTGTGGTCACTTATGAGAATAAATGACTGTTGTAATTTTTTTCTTATGAAAATATTAATTATTCTACCGCCAATTATTTTTATCCAAAACGTTTCATATGCGCGCAAGAGTCGCTCACTGTGTCAACAGGTATCGCAGATCTGTGTTGAAACTGAGATTTTATTAATTTAATGACCACAGACGCTAAAAGATAGACAGATTTTGTGTATGTGATTTACATTTTGTGTATGATTTTTATTTTGTGTTGTATGTTATTTGTCACAATAAATTTCTGTCAATGTCTATGTTTAAAATTCAAAACAACACGTTGAGTATACGCGATAAATACATTAAACATTGTTTAATAAACAATAAACAATAACTTTTTAAACCTTAAACTGGTTTATAACTGGTTTGAGCATTTGGATTATCTTTAGACCTTTATCGGTCTGGGGTGATCGATGTGCTTTTTGTGTAGTAGTTTAGTTAGTTGAGTCTGTATATTGTTGTGTTGTAGTTAATAAAGACGCTTGCCACAAAAAAAATGAAAAAAAATAACTTTTTAAACCTTAAACATTGTTTAATAAACAATAAACAATAACAAACAATAACTTTTTAAACCTTAAACATTGTTCAATAAACAATAACAAACAATAACTTTTTAAACCTTAAACATTGTTTAATTTCAATGAGTAACAATCTAGAAAACCTAGAAAAAATTAAGATAACTGTAGTTCTACGCACAGTAGACCTCACGAGCACAAAATTTTGCAAAATTACTTGTGAAATGTCTGTGGTCTCGAGGTATTCTGCTCATATTCGAAATTTTTGTACAGAATTTACAGATTGTTTCTAGCAAGTACATACTAATATTTGGGTGACCGAGTTCCACAGATATTTTGTGACTGAAAAAACGGGCAAAGCCGGGTTCACTAAAAATAAAATCTAGCTAGATATTATAAATATCTAATATAGATAGATATTAAGAATAATATAGATATATATTATAAATATCTAGCTGGGTTATCTTACAAAAAATCGGCTAACCAATGGCATCGTAGCAAACCCTCCTCTTTTTAATCCACATTTCAAAACCATTTCTCTCGACAAACTCTTGACTGTTTATTTTTAAATTTATTTTTTGATTACAATCAAGTACCAAACGTCTTAAGAAAATATTATCAGAAATCAGTCAAGAAACGGTGGAACCGGAACTTCCCCCTTTTTGGGAGAAATACCCCTTTAGTAAAAAAATCCTCGACAACAAAAAATCTACAATATTGTAAAACCTGTATACCAAGTTTCGTCAGGATTAGTTGGACAATACAACCTGTAGACGAGTAGTAGCAAACATCCGGACAGAACAAAGAAAAAATTTGCCAGTTGGCGCAGACACCTTTGTTCACTTCGCTGAGTCAATTACTCGTACTTAGCCGTTATCTTACGGGTCAATCGACCATATGACATTTTTGACCGATTATTCACATAGTATGTATTTACTAAGCCAGACAATAACATCCAGGCAATGACTTTCCATCACGTGGACGTAAAGTCTAAAACAAAATTCATGAATATACGGCCTTAACGAAAAACGTTACTTAACGTTAGGCAATGCTTAACATATTTTGTCAACTTCTCGCTGACACGTAATTACACTTTGCGGAAAGAAGACAGAGAATTTAAGAAGATGGTTAAAGTTAAGTAATGTTTTTCGGTAAGACCGGTAGTGTCCTGGGTTGACCGATACTCATGTACCAACAATGACGAATTGAAAGATTTTGATATAAAGAGTATGTCGCCGCGCTAAAGCCTAATTTAGATTGAGAAGTCTAGAGACGTCTAATTTGCCGCTTCGAATTATTTTGAAAATCGTAATTCTTTTAATCGTGTAAGGGGTCTAATTAGATCTCATTGAGCTCGGACGTTCTTGAGGACTGACGCTACATCCCGTTGATACTTTATGAAAGCATCCAGGGGACGTTTTCAGTTTAACGGATTTTATACAGACTGGTACATTTTATACCGTCAACTGTTTGGACTAGTTTTTTGTTTGAAATAAGATGCGATTGGGAGCGTTCTTAGCTATATTTCATCAAAATCGGTGCAGCCACTTTTATGTTTTTATGTGGGGAGGTTTTTTAGTTTACAAAATTTAATTGTTAATTTATCTTATTATTTGTTTCAGTTTGTGTGTATAGGCGGTACTAAATACCGTATGCGTGAGCTTGCCGAGTACATGGTAGATATGTTGGGACTCGATAACACGGGCTTGAAACTAATCAACTTGACTAAGCACTCTCAACGCTACGCCATGTACAAAGTCGGCCCCGTGTTGTGTGTCAGCGTAAGTAACATTTATACAAGCCACTTAAAGTAAAGTACATTTTTGTTTGTTAAGCACATTGTTAAAATACTATAGTATTATTTTATATACTGTCAACGTGGGTAACTTTGACTCCGCGTCAAACATTGACCACGGCCTTTTAAGAAGGTTCTCGATTATTTTTTCAACAGATTAGTAGTCAAATTACTAGATTAATTAATTTACTGTCGTTTTAACTACTAATCTCTTGAAAAAATAATCTAGTACCTTCGTAAAAGGCCGTGGTCAATGTTTGACGCAGAGTCAAAGTTACCCACGTTGACTATATTAAATATACAACAAGTATCTTGTTAAACTTGTTGAACAGCCCTGTTTATACACAAACTGTCCCACTGCTGGGCGCGGGCCATCTTCTCATTGTGAGAAGGGTAAGGCCATACTCTACCAGGATGGCCAAGTGCGGGTTGGCGGACTTCACACATCTTTCAAGATCATTGAGAACTCTCAGACATGTAAGTTTCCTCACGATGTTTTCCTTCACCGTTTGAAGTTGGCAGCAATCAACAATACGCACATAACTTCGAAAAGACAAGTGAGATTCAATCCCAGGGCCAAGTATTTATATTAAAAGTACCAACAAGTATCTATATTAAAAGAAAAACAAAATATCCGACTGCAGAAAAGCAATTTTTGCAGTCTAACTTACTATTTCGTTATGCTTGATTCGCTGTTGAGTGTACGTTTTTTGTGAGAAAGTATGCGTAAAATTACTGTAAAAGATTATAAATGCACATTCTTTAGAAAAAATCCAGTAAATCATTGGTTTATTATAAAAAAAGTTTGTTGGAAGTTACGTAAAAACTATTTTTAGGTTTCCTTAATCAAAAAACTGATATATCAGTTTTTTATACTTTTTTTAAATCTTCTCAATTACCCTTTTCCAGCTCCCTTCTTCCGTAAGCCCCAAAAACCAAGCGATATTTCTCTATTATTTTCTGACAACTTTCCGTTTTTTTTTAATTTTCAAAAGCTTTTTGCACTAAAATGTTTTCTCATATAAGTACAATTAAAGAAACAAAGGTTTTAATATAAAATTTGTGAATTCAAGGTTGAACCGTTACACGTTCCAAATTTAATATAAATATTTATATTAACACTGTTTAAGAGTATTTGTTCACTTCACTCAAACAAGTATTTACATACGAGTATTTAGTGGGATTGAAGCTACCGATGTTGACTTCACGAACTAACTCCAAAATATTCAAATCAAACTTTTAAAAACAAAAAAAAAACCAGCTAAGTGCGATTCGGACTCGCGCACGAAGGGTTCCGTACCATTATCTATAAAAACGCCAAAAAAACACGTTTGTTGTATGGGAGCCCCCTTAAATATTAATTTTATTTTAATTTAATTATTTATTTTTAAAGTGAATAATATAACTCAATATTATGTGAATATTTCAAACGTCTACCTGTTGCCGTTATCATTATCGAGCAAAAACGAGCAAAAAAATTAACCCCTTATAAAAAATAAAGCTTAAATATTTATTTTATTCTATTTTTTAGTATTTTTTGTTATAGCGGCAACAGAAATAATAAATCTGTCAAAATTTCAACTATCACGGTTCATGAGATACAGCTTGGTTACAGACGGACGGACGGACAGACAGACAGACAGCGGAGTTTTAGTAATAGGGTTCCGTTTTACCCTTTGGATACGGAACCCTTTCACCTTTTCACGGAACCTTTTCACCGACATCCAAAAAGAAGTTTATCAATTCGGCCTATATATTTTTTTGTTCACCGATTACTCAGCCATTGATTGCATTGATTTTGATGATCCTTTTTGTATTTGGTATATCATACTTCAGAGGTAGTCCCATATAAATTTTATCAAAATCGATGCAGTACTTTGGTTATTATAACAAAAATAACTGGTAAAGTACAACAAAAACCAAACAAACAACTGTAGTGGTCCAAACAACTGTAGAAAAGTGAATAGCAAATCGCGTATTCTTCGTGACACGACTTGCTTTGTCGCGACTTGCTATGCACTTTTCTACAGGCGTTATATTGAGTATTTTAAGATAAGTTAACGTTTATTGCTAAAACTGTATATAATATAGATGTTACACAAAATTTTTTTTGACACAACAGTTTATCCTAACGGATATGCAATATTTTTTTCTATCTGTTTGACCTATAAGTATGCCTTTGAAGTCGATATTTTCAGTTTTTAAACTATAATTATTAACGAAAAAGCGCATTATTGTTGCGAGATTTGTATTAATTACAAAAAACAGCTTATTACACTGAGACAGTAAACAAGAATTTAATAACACCTAGAACATCAAAATGGGTCAAGCCGTTAAGGCTGCTGGAGGTAATATATAAATATACATATGCACATTATTGCACATACATACATACATACACTTGAAAAATAACCCGCTCGGGTAAAAATTCTTACAATTTGCTCTACAGCATGGTATCGGCATACCATCCATGACGACTGTGCTGCAAGAGCTCATCAAGCTGGTCTCCTACGCGAAGGCCAAAGACCCCGTGTTCTTCCGGGTCGGTACGTGTGGAGGGCTGGGCATCCCGCCAGGGTCTGTCGTCGTCTCCAGCTTCGGACTCAGTGGCACGTTGGAGAAGACTTATGAAGTTGTAAGTACTAGTGATTTTGAGAACAGACTTTGTGAGTCTTCGGTTTAAGATGCTTTTAACTTCTTTTGACGAATATGTAATAAAAATAGGATTTTCTTGTTTTCTTATAATATAAAAAAAATGAAAAATGCTAATAATAAACAAAAAAAAAAATAACACTATAAATCTTTTTGAGTTCGTGTATTTAGCTAAAAGAGATAATATATAGACTACAAAATATTGATATAATTGCGTACTAATTATATAATACTCGTAGCCGAAATTGCTTCAAATTTTTCAATTTGGTGAACTGAGTAAGTGAAAAATGTCAAAAAAAAAATATTCCAAAAATTTAATAAAGTCCTCTAAAGTGTAAGTAGTCTATGGTGAATTATATTACAATTTCAAAGACATATGTATATACAGATCACAACGTGATCTATTTAGAATGAAATAAAATTGAATTGATTTATCTCCAAGAAAATAGCCCATTGGTTGCAAAACCTTCAAGAAAATAGTCAATTGATTGCATAATCATCAAGAAAATAACCAATTGTTTGCAAAACCTTCAAGAAAATAGCCCATTAATTGCAAAACCTTCAAGAAAATAGTTAATTGATTGCAAAACCTTCAAGAAAATGGCTCGTTGATTGCACTTTGACTGTGTTTAATTTTCAGCCAATCCTCGGCATGGTTCGTAAACTGCCGGCCATACTGGACACCCGGCTGAGTCAGGAGGTACATTCATTGGCCTCGGAGGCGGATGGATTCAAGACTTACCTCGCGGGGACTATGGCTGCGGATGATTTCTACAGAGGTAATTCAAATCGTCATCACCAATATACTGCCGGATATAGGTATCTTTTAAGCAATCACTAAAGAAACAAGTAGAAAGACGGCATATTACCACTAATTTCTCATTGAAATGTCCAAAATCCATACTCATCGATTCCGATCTATGTTTTTATGCGTACTGTATAGATGTGGAATTTCATTGTTGCTTTCTTTCATAGAATTACAATCTTGAATCTTGATTTTTAGGGTTCCGTACCCAAAGGGTAAAAACGGGACCCTATTACTAAGACTTCGCTGTCTGTCTGTCTGTCTGTCTGTCTGTCTGTCTGTCTGTCTGTCTGTCTGTCTGTCTCCAGGCTGTATCTCATAAACCGTGATAGCTAGAAAGCTGAAATTTTCACAAATGATGTATTTCCGTTGCCGCTATAACAACAAATACTAAAAGTTAAAAAAAATAAAATATTAAGGGGGGTCCCCATACAATAAACGTGTTTTTTTCGTATTTTTTTGCTCAATATTAAAATCAGTAACAGGTAGACGCTTCAAATTTTCACAGAATATTTACTGGTATATTACCTTTCAAAATAAATAATTAAATAATCATAAAGTAAATATTAAAGGGGGGCTCCCATACAACAAACGTAATTTTTAAGCAATTTTTACTCGATCTTAATTAACAGGTAGAAACTTGAATATTTGTAAGTAAATATTTAGAAATATACTAACTATATAAATAAATACCTAATCTATAAAAACTCACAAAATGAAAATAATTCGTGCATCTAAACGCGGTGCGAGCGCCGCGCCGCGGTGTGGTGGTGGCGCGAGTACGAGGCGGCCACGCGGGTAGCGGGGGAGGTAACATCACGGAGCGAGCCATAGGCGCGCGTATTCGCGCGAGCGTCGTCGTGCTGCCCGGATGTGTATCGAAAACCTACCTATAAGTTTGCAATTTACTACTTTTGGAATTTCGTTGATTTCTCGTTATTTTATAAACAGAACTAAACTTTGTAGTATTATAGATGATAGTACGGAACCCTTCGTGCGCGAGTCCGACTCGCACTTGGCCGATTTTTTTTATTTTATTAAATTAGAGGCAAGCGCCTTTATTAACTACAACACAACAATATACAGACTCAACTAACTAAACTACTACACAAAAAGCACATCGATTACCCCAGACCGATAAAGGTCTAAAGATAATCCAAATGCTCAAACCCACTACCAGTTGGCAGCGTACCCAGCATGCTGCCCGCATTGCCACGTAGAATGGCAATGCTTATGCGTTGGGTAAAATTAGAGTGAATATTTTAGATCGAAGTGTTCCATTCTCGCACTCGACACAGGCACTCACAACCCATTAAATAGGCCCCACACAGTGGCGCATATTGGCGCTGGAGAAACAACATTATTGGCGTGGGTGGCTAAGAGTGTCGAGAGGTGTGCTGCGCGTTCACTAATAAGCGCTACAAGTGGCGATATGCTACTAGTAGCATAATAAACAGTAGCAGAGTTAGGATTTTAGTGTTAAAACACTTCCACCCTGGAGTTTATATACTTAGCTCATGCAGTTTCCACCACCCAGCTGGTCAATTATGACAATCTATTTTACAAAATTATTAAGTAAATGCAACGACATGGACTGTAACTTGTAAGTTTAAAAATTGAAATAATAATTTCAGGTCAAGCTCGTCTAGACGGGCCCTTCTGCGACCACACAGAGGCGGACAAGATAGCTTTCCTGACCAAATTGACGAAGCTCGGGGTGAAGAACATAGAGATGGAAGCGACAGCGTTTGCGGCTTTCACGAGAGAAGCCGGCGTGCGCGCAAGCGACGTGTGTGTTACGTTCCTAAACAGACTTAATGGGGATCAGGTAAAAAAAAAAAAAAAACTATATTAACTTTAATTGTATAACTGAGGGTCTCTAACTAAGACATGGGCGTACCCACAGAATTCGTGGCCTTATTTATTTTAGGCGCACCTATGGGTTAACACTACCGTTTACTCTATAATTATTTTATGTGCTGTCACCGTGAGTAACTTTGACTTCGTGTCAAACATACATAACTTTTTTGTAAAGGTTCTTAATTTTTTTCCAAAAAAAAAATGTAGTCAATTTACTTAATTGATTAATTAGCAGTTGTTTTAACTAATAATATTTTTGGGAAAAAATTGAGAACCTGAAAAAAAAATTATATTGTTTGACACGGATTCAAAGTTACCTACGTTGACAGTATTTATATCCTCTTTTTTTGCCGTCCTCCTCCACCTCCTCCACCTCGAAGTTAATCAAGGCCCTTTTGTAAAATTTATTTAAATATTATCGATTAAGTTGCTTACTTTCAAATGTTGTAGTTTATGTTGATACTTTTATTTATTTGCAATTTTGTAAAATTTGGAGCCTTGTTTTTCACAGCTATTTTACTTTAATAATTTCGATGCACATTTCTATAGTTTGTTTATATTTTATTAATTTGTTATATGTTTATATATTATATGTAGTTAACACTAGTTAAACGTGTTGTCACATGACACCACTTGTCATTGAAGAGTTCGCTTGTCATCTTTCGGTAATTTTTTTTGTGGAATCAACATGGATAATTTATCTCACATAGACATACACAGTAGTCTCACGAATAGGTACACCCTTAGTACGAAAGCCCTAAACCAAATTTAATTTTTGTTTACCTAGTTTCAACTTGAAGAGTATCTCGAGGATATTAATAAAACAGCACAGAACGTCCACACAGAAAGATGTTTATTTCGCGACAAGCAAATGGTGCAGCTACCCACTTCGACAGTACAATCATTTTTATATAATACCTTACACAACTAAGCCACACCGTGCATATATTGGTTCCGCAAGTCTTCGATCGTAACTGGTTATGAAGCTTCAGTTTCGTTCACGGTCGCAGAGTTGCGCCAAATTAACTTTTAGAATAAAATGAAACTCTTATTTTGTTCAAGAAATTAGATTGCCGCTATTCATGCCTTTTATGTATTCTAAGATTAAATGTATTTTCAGGTAACTTCGAGCAAAGCCACAATGAAAGAATGGCAGAAACGACCCATGCTAGTCGTTGGACGATACATCAAGCAATATTTAGACAATAAATATATTTCATAAATCAATTTTTATTTTTAAATTTTATGACAAAAAAAAAATTATTATAAAAAAAAAGTCGGTTTACGGACGATAATTTTACGTGATAACGTCATGATAGATGCGTCAAAAGCCGAACGCTTAGGCCGATGGTGCCTCTCTATCGCTTGTTCCGCGCTCTCGCTTGCACGCTCGGCCCAGGCGGAACGTGACAATCATCATCTCAGCCATAAGATGTCCACTGCTGGACATAGGCCTCCCCCATGGATTTCCAAAAAGACTGATTGGAAGCGGCTTGCATCCAGCGTCTTCCCGCCACTTATATGAGGTCATCTGTCCATCTCGTGACGTGACAATGAGTCATGCTTTTCCGTGCGTGCAGCCGGTTTTTATCGATTTATAAGACGAAAAATAATTCCGTATTCGAAGCTAGATAGGCATCTACGTCGAAAAGTGAGTTAAGTTACGTCAAAAACGAAGCTCTGCCAAAAGATAGTCGTAGATGCCTATCTAGCTTCGAATACGGAATTATTTTTCGTTATTGGAAACCGGGTTTCCTAAAAAGAAAGATAATTCTGTTTTCGAAGCCGGTTTCGAAACACCAGTTTCAAAAGTGGCCGGAATAGTGTTCCTCACAAAATCTAAATTAACCTAGTCCGTCCCCCGTTCACAAAAGCACCGTGTATTGTACTTTCATTAGCGAATTACGGGAGCCTGTATATTGTTGCGGGCATCGCGGCCTTAATCAGACGAGGGCAGGTATACACAACATTTTATCAACGTGCTTAGTTATGTCAACTGACTCCAAAGCTTAAAACGAAGCCGCGACGTTGACATTTTAAACGGGTGGACCAATTTTGATCTAGTTTTTTCATAGACTTTTATAGATACCCCAAGTGTATGTACCTAGCGTGTCAACAGTAAGATAAAAAAAAACCAGTTGACAACCTAAGATCTATTTAATTTCAGGTGATATATAGTTCCGATTCGATATTTTGTCAACTAGTTACTAGCGTACAAGCGCACGGATGCATTGGGTTGAAAAGATTTCGCGCGGATGGAACACTCCATCACTAAATCGTTTCTGTGACGTCACAGTCGATACCAAAAATGTGGCACGCAAGGTTTTCATATAAATGAAGTCGCATCTACTATGTCTCAGAGTTTTTCGTTTGATAGAAGATTTGATGGAGAGCGTACTTAGCTATTTCAACAAAATCGGTTCAGCCGTTATATTGTTTTTTTTTTAATTTTCTAAATTTGTTCCAGTTTTTTTCAAACCAAACTACAAAATCGATCTTGATGAAATTTCTTGGGGACCAACGTGAAATTATCTTTTCAAATAAAATAAAAAATACGTGGTCGTATTTTTTTTACTTCTTTTCAAAATCAGTTAAAAATATTATATGTTACGTCATATTTGACTCGCTCGATGGTTGTTTGAGACCTTTTGATCCGAGTTTCAAGTCAGCTATAAATAGTTCATCAGGCAAGTTTTTCGAGGAACTCTGACGATAAAATACCAACAAGGTCACTGTTCGGGTGAATAACAAGATAACCCTAAATATTTATTCAAAGTCAGTCTCATTATATCATAGTATTTGCGTAATTATTTTTATCTTATCGAAAATTGTTGTATAATAAAATGTACAACTGATTTAAAAACAATGGTTATTTGTTATGCAAGGCTGCAAAGTTGGTTTTTGGTGCGAGTACTTGTATTGAATCCTGAGCGTAGCGAGGGTTTCAAAGGTACGAGATGCAAAATAACTTTGCTGCCGAGTGAAATACACAATTTTCACCTCACTACAACGAGGAAATTCATCCAGTGTTGCCATCTGTGGCTGGCCAGTGCGATTATTCAAAGAAATGAGGTTGGCGCACTGACATGAAATAAGTATTTAAGGTTCGAATTTTAAAAACTCTTTCCACGCTAGCGGGCAAAATGCACTTTTGCACTCAGATTTCTAATGACAAACATAATCTTTCCGAGGTTTTGAGATGAAAAGAATATTGCGCGATGCGATTAATATTTCCACTTATAGTATTATAATTTCCGTGACTGTTTATTTATATATTTTTTTCTTTTGACCGATTAATACCTACAGTTTTTCCGGTTAATTGACCGAACGAGTGAAGCGAGCAAAGCGTCTCTGCATCAACTAGCCAAATTTTCTTTCGTCTGTCAGTTTGTGATTTTGTATGTTTGTACTCGCGTACAGGGCGTAATTTTGAACCCATTTTGATGAAACTTGGCGTATAGGTTCTATGGTTTTTTTTTGTCGTCGCAATCGTTGATAGGAGGGGTGGTCCCCATAAAAAGGGGGGAAGTTTATTGTGGTGCTAATTACCAACCGATTCTAATGATATTTGGTTGGTAGATAAAATATACAATTATTACAACTTGATGTAAAAATAAACAGAATTGGTCAAGTGGTTGTCGAGATATGTCAACCAACTTGAGATTGCGTGTAACAGTGAGGGCGCGTGGATGTGTTTGATGCATCTGCAGAGTTGTATAATTGTCTTGATTTTAAGTATTCTGCATTTATAAAATTATTATTTGATGACTGAACGAGCGAAGCGTCTCTGCATCAACTGCTTGGCTTCCTAAGCCAACTTTATGTAGGTATTAAGTACAGATGACCCAAGGTGAGCTACAAATAAGCTCTCTCGCGAGGTCTACTGTTCGTAGAACCACTAGTTAAATATTATACTTAGTCTGGCCATAAATACTGTTACAGTTAAAAATAAGAAATATATTACATTTGAATTTGGAATCTGTCATTTTTATACGATTGTTCATTGGCGCCATTCATTCATTCATTGTTGTTTTCTAATTTTGGCGCCAATACATTGTACAATATTTTGCGATATTAAAATGGAGTGGGGTGATAAAGAGAACCGAATCGCTGTGATTGAATTACACAAAGTTGGTATGGAGCCAAATGCAATTTTTAAAACTCTCCATACGCTTGGTATTAGTCAAATGTTTGTATACCGGGCTATTAATAGGTACAATGAGACCTCCTCTGTTTGTGACAGAAAAAGATCTGGCCGTCCACGTAGTGTTCGTACGAAAAAGGTGGTCAAAGCAGTAAGGGAAAGAATTCGAAGAAATCCTATCCGAAAGCAAAAGATTTTATTTCGGGAGATGAAGATAGCACCCAGAACCATGTCGCGTATTTTAAAAGATGACTTAGGACTTGCAGCCTATAAGAGAAGCACTGGTCATTTTTTAACTGATAATTTAAAAAAGAATAGGGTGGTAAAATCGAAACAACTACTGAAGCGGTACGCAAAGGGAGAGGTCACAGAAAAATTTTGTTTACGGATGAGAAAATCTTTACAATTGAGCAACATTTTAACAAACAAAATGACCGTATTTATGCTCAAAGCTCTAAGGAAGCTTCCCAATTAGTCGACAGAGTGCAACGTGGGCATTATCCGACTTCAGTGATGGTTTGGTGGGGTGTTAGCTATGAAGGAGTGACTGAGACATATTTTTGTGAAAAAGGTATCAAAACATCGGCACAAGTGTATCAAAATACCATTCTTGAGAAGGTAGTTAAGCCCCTTAACAACACCATGTTCAATAACCAAGTATGGTCCTTCCAACAAGACTCGGCGCCAGGTCATAAAGCTCGGTCCACGCAGTCTTGGTTGGAAGTGAACGTTTCGGACTTCATCAGAGCTGAAGACTAGCCGTCGTCTAGTCCTGATCTTAATCCGCTGGATTATGATTTATGGTCAGTTTTAGAGAGTATGGCTTGCTCTAAACGCCATGATAATTTGGAGTCCCTAAAACAATCCATACGATTGGCAGTGAAGAATTTTCCCATGGAAAGAGTGCGTGCTTCTATTGATAACTGGCCTCAACGTTTAAAGGACTGTATTGCAGCCAATGGAGACCACTTCGAATAAGCTTTTATATTTTAAATTATTTTATATTTATGTATTAAACTAACACACTGTAAAAGTAATAAATATTATTTGCAATAAAAAAAATTTTTTTTCTTCGTGACAATATTTATGGCAAGACTAGGTAGTGTTATGGCGGAAAAAGTGTATTTCTTATTTGCGTGGGATGAGAATAGAGAATATTCCCTGTTGTAGAGAATTTTACTAAAACAAGCAGTAGTTTTTGTCTTTGAGTTTTTGATTTCTGAAACTTATAGCACCCCTCTTTTTAATTAAAATATACTAAGAAATCATCGTTTTTGGGGAATCGAGTAAAAATGTGTAATTAGGAAATGCGTGCCGTAGGTTGAGTACCCCTGCCCATCCCTACGTGCTGACGGAAGTTGAAAACAATTGTTCCGGAATGCGGGTCGACTACTTTGAACGTTACAGGAACGTTCCGCCCACGTGTGGGCGTGAAGGCGAAAAGGACAAGTTCGATGTGTTTTATAGTTGTATGTTAGTTAATTCAATAAATTAGAAGAAACATATAAAACAATCTATATTAAAAGAAAAAAAAAATTTTCTTAACATGCTGTTAAGTGTAATTTTTTTGAGAATGTATAAAATATTTCTATCTAAAAACACTTATTTAACATGAAAAAGTTTGTTTTTGGGTTAAGAAATATAATTCGGCAAAGTACGAGTTTCAATTTGATACAAGTTAACATTCATACATAAAAAAACATTTTTAGAAATTATTAACGGAAAAATCATTTTTATGTATGAAAATTGACTTGGATGAAATTTAAATTTTTGTCAAATGTTTGAGATGTTATTTTCTAGTTTTCCGAATGATGATTTTTTATAACTTCATTCAGTCTTGTTATATCTTAAAAAATGTGGGTATGCGCGAGCGAGACGGACGATGGTCATACTACAGACTCTTAATAATTTTTAATCGTCGATCATATCTACATAGCAAATATGAATCTTATTCCGCTGACATTAAGTTCACAATTGACTGTCTTCCCTAAGCGAATTACATCAAAGAAGAGTGAATTGACCGACCACCGTTAGATCTTACCCCCATTGATCTTCATCGATTAGCATTCTATACAATCACGAACAAAATGTCCCACAGAGACCAATATCATACAATATCCTTATATTTCATCCCTATTTATACAGGATGTTTGGATAGATGGGGGGCATATTTAAAACAATTTACTCGTAAAGTAAGAGACAGTTATTATATATAATTATCAACAAGGAAGCATAAAAATCGTGTTTCAAAAAAGTTCGAAATTGTATTTTTTTTCAAAACGATGGTTTGAAGTCATTTAATATGACGAAACAGTCTCTACTGAGTATGAAATCATAATTATGATAAAATTTATATGTTAAATATCATGATCACGACGAAATTTAAATGTTTAAATCTTTATAATTTTCGAGTGTATGTATGTAAGTCCAATGCGCAAATGTATGCATAATGTGTATTTACAATATTATTTTACGCATACTTTCTCACGAAACATGTATACTCAACAGCGTATCAAGTGTAACGGAATCGTAAGCGTATCTTTTAATATAGATACTTGTTTCTAACGAAATTTATATACTACGCTAAAATATTATGAAAAATACTGATTGAATAATAGTTTATCGTGACAAATGTACATGACATGATAAAAATCGTGTATTTGAGCCAAAAATCGTTAAAACGATTAACAGTGCTTTAAATTACTGATCTTTCAAAACTGACTGTTTAATAAATATCAGCAGATAGAGCACACACATCTGACAGTTATATATTATGTGGGTGAGTTAATTTTTAACTTCATATTTTTAAAGCCGCATATTTTATAGATAACTGTAAATATATAATTATTTAAATCGTATTGAAACCCTTCCCAAAATATATCTATCATTTGCCTAAACATCCAGTATAAACCGCACCAACTTGCGCATCCCAGTTTTCCCTCCAAAGCTACGAAGCTACGCCGTTACCCGGCTACGCGTCTACGGCGCTACGTCAGTCCGTAACGGCGCCCGTAGCAAACGGCCGCTTAACGAAATTTTCCTTCCCCCTTCTACCTCAATCTCTTTTGTTTCTTTTATGAAAATCTTTCAAATCTGCACAAAAACTATATAGATTATGTAATAAAATTTTTGTGTGAACATTTGTTTTGAATTTGAGTGTGTGTTAATGTGTAAGTGAAAGGTGGAATAGCGTGAGACACACTTATTTTTCACGGACATTTGTGTTTTCTGATTTTAAAATGTGCTTTCGGTATGGACGAGTGATAAACAGTGAGTACTGGTGCACACATTTTTTAAAATATGTATTATTACAGTAATTTAATAATTTATTAAATGTAGCTCATGACACTCCCTGAAATTGATATAACAAATATAACTACATCTTGCATATTAACATCCGCAAATTTATTTATTCTTTAAGATTTAATACGAAAATATACGTAGATATATACACCATATCAATATATGTAAATCAATAGTCAGTATTTTAGAATAAATAATTTGAGGGTCAATAACAAAGACGCTGCGTTCATTCATACGATTTCTAGGTCAATGGGTTATAGGTGAAGTGAACTGCGGGGAATCTTCTGTAGTCTAATTTCAATGAGTGAAGTTTTATTTTATTTTTATAGAAAACGACCACGAACCACGACCGATTGACCACCAACTTGCCTGATGTTAAGCGACGGTGTGGACGAGGATGGAGCTCGTCCATCTAGAAGATATCTATTCACTCTAGCCTTGAAAATCCTAAGATTGTAGGTCTCAGGAACCAGAGATGGCGGCAAAGAATTCCATTCTTGTGCAGTACGCAACAGGAATGTGGATCGACATCGCTGAGTACGGATTTTTGGAATTTCAACGAGAGATACGTGGTAATTCGTCGACTTTCTGCTAGTCCTGTAGTGAAATAGGAAGGGTGGAATTAGGTCGTAAAGCTCTTACACACATTCTCCGAAATGAATGCTATAGAAAAAAGACAGACATGCTACTTTACGGCGGTGCTCGGGACTAACTACTTAGTTTAATTTTAGATTACAGTACATTGTAATCTAAAATTAAACTACTTACTGCGCTTTCTAAGTACAGTTTTTTGTCATAAGGAATCTAATTCTTAAGGAAACTAAAGAATTAGTTGGTACATCGTCCGTCTCGCACATACCATTTTTGATGACATAAAATGACTGAATGGATTTACAAAAAAATAAATAACATTACAAACGCTTAATAAATCATTCATTTTGTTCCAAAAAAATCTTCATAAATAAAAATGAAATCGGTCAAGAGGTTGTCGAACAAAAGGTTGTGAAATCTCGGTTAAAAATAGAAGCTTTCTACCAGGTTGCTTGTTGACCGATTTTGGAAATATTTGACGGAAAGATTCGATATTTAATTCTGAACAAAAAAATCGAATTCAATCAGTAGAACTAGCGAGCACAGACTGTTTTGCAAAAAGACTGAAGATTTGTCGAATATTTGTGATGTTGTTTTCTAGTTTTACAAACGACGATTTTTTTTAATTCATGCAGTCATTTTATATCTTCAAATGTGTATACGTGAGCGAGACGGGCGATGGTCGAACTTCAGACTCTTAATTGCAGAAAAAGCAAAATAAAAACGGGCGCAAGCCAACTTTGTACTGCTGTAAGAGATGAGAGTAAGCCTCCCGATATTCCTAAAACAATAATCAAATAAAATGTCGCTGTTTTTAATCTTGTTCCTAAAATTCATGACAGTTAAGCATGAATTTTAGAAACAAGCTTCAAAACAGGTTACATTGAAAGGTCGATTTAATTCGAGGTCGCAGGTCGCGATCACAGCTGTTCAGTAGCGCATTAAATATGTAGAAAGTTACGGAGTCAACCTGGGACTTTTACATTTTAAATGTGGAGAACGAGATTTTTTAATGTATGTTTCCTGGTTCTGTAGTAAACAAGGAACCCTTACAGTACGCCATGTCCGTGTGTCTATCTGGCCGCGGTTTTGCTCAAAGACTAATAGTAATAGAAAACAGTAATTTGGCACGGAAATATTCAATTCAGTTCAATTCAGTGCTTTATTTGCCAGTTAAAGGGTAACATACATAACTTGTATTATTAAAGTTGTACAGCCAATAACAACCTTATACTAGTTATAAGTATATTAGATAGAGGGACCGAAAAAGTCATAGAATAAAAAAAAAATGTTGCATAAAAAAAAAAAAAATTATCTACTCCATCGTGTGAGGTATCGTTGGATAGGTAATGAAAATATTGAGGGTGTGGCGAAAACTACTTTTCAATTTAAAGATCCATAGGGATAAAAAAAACATTGTTTGTAAAATTAGAAAACAACATCACAAATATTCAATAAAAATTTCAATTTGATCCAAGTTAATTTTCATACATAAAAATCATTTTTGCATTAATAATTTATAAAAAATATTTTTATGCATGAACATTAACTTAAATCAAATAGAATTTCTTATCGAATATTTGTGATGTTGTTTTCTAGTTTTACCAACGACGTTTTTGTTATAATTTTACTCAGTTATTTTATAAGTTCAAAAATGTATAAAGTATATAATGTATATAAGTTCATAAATGGGTATGCGCGAGCGAGATGGGCGACCGACGGTCGAACTACGGACATCTAAGTTTATGTACTTATATTCTCTTTGAGTTTTTTTTTTTTTTGTGGCATCAACAAGGATGTTTTATCTGTCACAGTAATTACCCATTTTTTCAAAAAATATTTACGCAGTATTGACTCTCTCTTGGCCAGTTTTTAATATTTATAGATTTACATCAATGCACAGTAGACCTAGGGCTATGTAGTTCCAACCAAAACGTTTACGGTAACTCATATAAGAGTTTTCTTTTGTTGAAAATGAAAATTGTGGTCTTATTAATTTAAATTTATTAATTACGTGTAAAATGGCGCGGCTTACGCTTATTCCTAGAGCTTTATAGAAAACTTTCAAATCTTGTACAAAAACATAGCTATTCATAAAACAGCATGACAACAAGTATAAGTTTAGAAAACTCAACAACCCTGACAAAAATACGGCTGAATCGATTTCGATGAAACTAAGAACTCCTAGATAAAATCCTCTTTCAAAAACTAGATCAAAATTGGTCCATACGTTTGGAAGCTACGATGCCACAGACAGACACACATATGCACAAGTCAAACTTATACCCCTCTTTTTGAGTCGGTGGTTAAAAAATAGTGTAATATTTCGGCGTTATCCCAAATCGATGTTCCTAGGTCATCGTACTATTTCGGAGCCTGATATATTTTTACAAGGGCCGGCACGGTTGACCAGTGTCCCGTACAGAGCGGGATATTGAATTGGGTTTACGAGCAACTTAGAGATAGCTACGCTTGTGAGCGATGGAACTAACTCAATTTAACTAAAAAAAAAAAAGTTTTAAAAATAATAACACGTTCTAATCTTGCTGCCTTGCACAAATTGATCATCATCATCATCTCAGCCATAAAAAGTCCACTGCTGGACATAGGCCTCCCATATAGATTTCCAAAAAGACCGATTGGAAGCTGCTTGCGTCTAGCGTCTTCCCGCGACTTGTATGAGCTTTGTTGTTGTTGTACAAATTATGAATTACTGTTTGAAAGAAGTATGATTTTTACCGACTCCAAAAAGAAGAAATCGACTTTTGATTTTTGCCGCATAATTCGTAGTTATTCAGGCATTTATAAACCGATTTGAAAATATCTATTTTTAACACCCGACGCAAAAACGACGGGGTGTTATAAGTTTGACGTGTCTGTGTGTGGCATCGTAGCTCCCGAACGGATGAACCGATTTTGATTGTTTTTTTTTGTTTGAAAGGTGAATTAGTCGGGAGTGTTCTTAGCTATGTTTCATCGAAATCGGTTGAGCCGTTTTTTTTTGTCGGGGGTTCTTGAGGTTTCTAAGCTTATCTTGTTGTTTGAAAGGCTTTTAGATTAGTCCTATAGAAATTTCATCAAATTCCTTTTGGTTTTTAAAACAAACTTGCGCGTTTTGAAGCATGTTTTTAAGTTTTTTTTAATATAATTATTGGAACGAATGTTCATCATTAACATAATTTCTAACGAAAATTATTTCAGTTATGCATTAAAAGAATGTATAAATTTGTTAAAAAGCTTTGCTCTTATTTTTATAATCAAAACATATACGTTGAACTGTCGCCCTTATTCAGTCTGGTAATTTATTGATCATTTAAAAAAAAACAATTTTTAAATTAAACAAAAATTTTTAATAGTCTTAATGTGTATTCTTACTTATGTTAGTTTAATTGATCCTTTTTCAACCGACTTCAAAAAAGGAGGAGGTTCTATATTCAACTGTTTTTTTTAAATGTTTATTACCTCAGAACTTTCGACTGGGTGAACCGATTTTGATGATACTTTTTTTATTTGAAAGCTGGTGCTTCCCGTGTAGTCCCATTTCAATTTGGTTCAGTTCTGACAATGGCATCCATGAGAAGTCGGTTGCTTCAGTTTTTTAATCTATAATTATTTTAATTTTATTTTTAGCTCCACAGACACCAGTGTCCGTGACCTTTGTCAGAATTACGAACTATCTTTACGGGAAGATGATTTTATTTAAATTGTAGTTGTTTTAATCTAAGTATAACTTTAGCAAACTCTAAAACCCCCGATAAAAAAAACGGCTGAATAAATTTTGACGGCAAACAGCTAAGAACAATTTCGATGAAATCCTCTTTCAACAAAAACAAAATAGATCAAAATCAGTCCATCTGTTTGAGAGCTGTGATGCCACGAACAGACACACAGCTAGATATAGAGATACACAGATACACTTCTAACTTATAAAGGTACCCATCTTTTTGGGTCAGGGGTTAAAAATAACAATGTTTACAGCTTTTTTATTATGAAAATTAACGTCGTTGTTGCACATTTATTCACTCCCGAATACGTCACTCCCGAAGGACGTCTGCGCTGTTACTTTTGAAAAAGACCGCCGTATGCGATTGAAACTATAGTCGGAGAATTTGGCTCAAAAAAGACGTGAGTAACCATTGAGGTAAATCTTTATGTGAGTAACCCGTTTGTTCAAATAAAAAAAATAAAAAAATACGTATGTTACGCATGATACATACGTTTTTGCGAGAAAGTACAGTAAGTAGATAAGTGCATTATCGCTGAACAATTTATTCTATTAAGGTGGAGATTAAAGCGCGCAGTTATCTCTCTCGCGCATCAAAACATTTTCAAACATATAAAATCATTGAGTAGGGATTAAAAAAAATTAAGAGCTAAATTTGTATATTTAGAGAGGAGAACATTAAAAAAAGTTTTAATCAGATATCATTTATACTGGCGACGTAATTAGAAAATTAATCGAAAAAAAACTTGTTTTTAAATATTTCTCCTGTCTAAATAAACAAATTCAGTTCTCACTTTTCTAATATCCCTATTCATTGGCTGGTGTATGTCGTTAGCGCCGGCTATCTGATATCGAACCAATCCACTCTTCTTTTTGTCCAAACCTCTTATATAAAAAAAATACCCTATTCAATTATTTTATATGTTTCAAAAAGTTGTGATCGGCGAGATATTGTCATTTTCGTGTGATGATCACATAACAATATGTATTACCTTCCCGTCATATCGACGATAGCAAACCGCTTCCCGAGGGAAATCCCCGGCCCGTGTTACGAACGGACAGACAAATGTATAAGCACATTAAGTGCGTTTCAGTGCTATTTGGGGACAGAAGTTTGGGGTGGAGAGGTGTCGGTGTGTTAGTATAAGGTATTTTGAAAACATTTGGCCAGTAATGTTTTTAACCGACTTCCAAAAAGGAGGAGGTGCTCAATTCGTCGGATTTTTTATGTAAGTTCCCTGATTATTCGAAGAACTCTGGACCAATTTGAAAAATTCTGTTTTTGTTTGAAAGCATATACTTTCCAAGTGGTCCCATAGAAATTTTATCAAAATCGGTTCAGTATATTGGTTTTTATAACAAAATAACTGGAATTATATGTCATCCAAGTAAACGAATTGCGTATTTTGAAGTCGATTTAATTTTTATTTTTAACGATTACTTGTATTAATTTATAATTATTTATTTATTATAATTATATAAAAATATAAATTGCACTTTCAATTACTTATAGCACATAAATCGCTTACAGTCACAAAACGTATGACTAAATATATTTAGTCCTTATTGCTTAAAAAGTTTCTCCAAACTTATAACTCTATACGGCCTGTAGCTCCTACACTACATCTGCTTTTGGACACAACTTTAACATTTCCAACTCTAAGTCGCATTCGTATAATATAACGGTATAGCAAATCGAGCTATTTAGACAGAGACTTCAACACACAATCGTTACATGTTAGAACGAGACAAGAAACCATTAAAAGAGCAAAAGGTACCGAAGGACAAGGTGATTACTTTTTACAATGATTGTAAGGGTTTTTACTGCGGCCGGGGGACCGAATCTATGCCGGTCGAGAATATTTCGGTCACTGTTAATCTTATACCGTTTCTAATGAGAGAGATAGAGAGGGGAATAATCTCGACGGTGTCAGAATAGGGTTTCCGTTCTCGAGAGCATTACTCAGGTTGTAAATGTCTGGGTTGCTTAGAAATGGAATAAAATAAGAGCGGGCTGAAATACGGGTCGGAGTTGAAAGATTAGTGCGTGAGAAGGAACGAGGTTCTTATAGGATTGGGCTTAATGGTTATTTATGATACAGGTGCGTAATATTGGTTTTTAACCGACTTCCAAAAAGAAGGTTATAAATTCGATCCGTATGTTTTTTTTGGATGTATGTTTGTTTACCGATTACTCAGCGAATTGTGCTATGATTTTGATGATTATTTTTGTATTTGGTAGATCATACTTCAGAGGTGGTCCCATATAAATTTTATCAAAATCGAGGCAGTACTTTGGTTATTATAATAAATAACTGGTAAAGTATCAACCAAACACCTGTAGAAAAGTGAAGAGCAACTCGCGTATGTGCTATTCACTTTTCTACAGGCGTTATACATATTGCATATGTTGAAGTCTGGTTTTTCAGTTTTTTAAATTATAATTATAACAAATGCTAGGTGATAGTGCATTATATAGAATTATCAGCTTACCCTCATCGGGCATTTAATATTGTCAGAAATCTAGAACATGCTTGATTAATATGATTTAATATTCATAAACGATTTCTAAACTGTAGTAATTGTCCTATATAATGTCAATAAAAAAAAAATGTAGTTGAGTCTCTTGAAGTTTCTTGAGTCTCTTGAGTTATAGTTGAGTCTCTTGAAATAAAAGTAGTAGTTCTACGAACAGTAGACCTCGCGAGAGAGCTTATTTGAAGCTCACCTTGGAACATCTGTACATAATACCTACATAAACTTGGCTTAGCACATCCACGCGCCCTCACTGTTACACGCTATCTCAAAGTGGTTGTTATATCTCGACAACCACTTGACCAATGCTGTTCATTTTTACCACAAGTTGTAATAATTGTGTACTTTATCTACCTACTATCATTAAATTCGGTTGGTAATTAGTGCCGCAATAAACTTCCCCCTAAATAATCCATAGAACCTATACGCCTCATCCTCACGTATAAGTTTCATCAAAATCGGTTCAAAATTACGCCCTGTACGCGAGTACGAACATACAAACTGACCGACGAAAGAAAATTTGGCCAGTTGATGCAGAGACGCTTCGCTCCCTCGGTCGACTAAGTTTTATATATAATTTTTTTCTCAGGTGTGATGTGTGCGAGATATAGTCTGCAATTTCTATGCTATATTTGCATTTCTAAACTATTGGACCTAGAAATTCACCATAATAGTAGACCATATTAAAAAATTTCAATGAAAATTGTTTTCAAAATTCCGTGATTACAACTATTCCAAATATACCGATAAATATATAAAACATTTAAATCATTATAGTAAGGTCATGACCTTTTCGCAAAGTAGTCTAAATAAAAAATACTCGCCAAGTAGTTTTCTTTTAAATTACAGTATTAGCTAATCCTATATACCCGTGTCTCCACACGGATTTGGCCATGATTTTTAGAACAGGTCCGAGATTGATTGATTGAAGTGCTTATTTGTGACGTGTGTGGGTCGCGGATTAGGCGTCAGAGGTCAAAGGGTCGTATCTTTCTGGAGCACCGTCACGGTGTTGCCAGATAAACGATTAGTTTTTCCCAAAAACTTACCTAGGATCCCCTAAAAATTCATTCACATACGATATCGACTGTGACATCACATAAACGATTTAGTGATGGAATGTTCCATCCGCGTGAAATCTATTCAACCCAATGCATCCGCGCGCTTATTGTTGATCTATGATTTTTAGTTATTCTCCTATCATAATTTCAAAGAATCCCCCCAGTTGCAAATACTGTGATCTGCTCCATACAAGCGGATTTATTTTTACTAGACTACAGGCTGTATCTCATGAAATTTTGAAATTGACAGACAGTTGAAATTTTCACAGATGTATTTCTGTTGCCGCTATAATAACAAATACTAAAAAACAGATTAAAATAAATATTTAAGGGGGCTCCCATACAACAAACGTGATTTTTGCCGTTTTTTTATAGATAATGGTACGGAACCCTACGTGCACGAGTCCGACTCGCACTTGGCCGGTTTATTTAAACTACATTTTATATGTGTATAGGATACAATTTCGTTGCTTATGTTCGTGATTCATAAATAATAGATTAGCACAGATGAACTAACAAATGTATGTTGACGAACAACTTCATTAGTTCCTTGAAATAGAATTTTGGTTGCCTCAAGACTTTCACCATAGATTACACAGCAGTTAAGACATCTCGGAATTGTCTTTGATGTATTTTCAGGCCGAGTTACAACGACAAAAGGGAGTGTGTTTGTTTTCACCAAATTAAGATGAAATTGCGTCTCGTTCGTTCACTTCGTTTCTTTTTCGTTTTTATTTCAAAAAAAACACGTAAAGATTAAAGTACTTACTTGGAAAGTTCTTTTTGAGTTAAAACGCGAAAGAAATTCGGGTTGCTAGGCTAGTATAATTAATTAGTGGTTGTAGAAAGGTTGGTTTTTGTTTAATTAAAAGATAACGAATTTTAACCGACGTGATGGCTGAAAATGATGCTGTATTAAGTTTGACGTGTGTATTTATTTATCTTTGGGTTAGTATCTCCAAAATGAATTAACCCATCATGGTTTAGTTGTATTTTTTTTGTTTATAGTTTCATCGTAATTGATTTTAGCTTAGATAAAGAGTAGACCTCGCGAGCATATTTTTTTTTAACAATTCTTGCCTACTTGTTGCAAAAAGTCTGTGATTGCGAAGTCAGTAGACTTACGATTACTTATTATTACGATAACTACTAGTCTAAGATTTTGCTAAGACAAAAGTTTGCTAGTTACTCAAGTTCCCAGCAAACGTTTGTAGCAGACATTATCAAAATCGGTCAGTAACTGGTGTCACAGCCCACTTCCCCCATTTTGGAGAAAAGTTTGCTAGTTACTCAAGTTCCTAGCAAACGTTTGTAGCAGACATTATCAAAATCGGTTAGTAACTGGTGTCACAGCCCACTTCCCCCATTTTGGAGAAATATCCCTATAATCAAAAATCTTCGACAACGAAAAATTCTATTGTACAATTTGTATAACATGTACCGTACGCAATTACAAACAAACATTCGGACAGAAAAAATACACCTATCTTATATTAATACCTAGTCTAACCTATTAGATCCCACTACTGGGCAAAGGCCTCCCACATCTTCACAATTCTTTATGATCCACTGCTATTTTGCACCAGTCTCGACAAAACACGCTGATCTCGTCCCGTCAATGCTTTCGGGACCTTCCTGGAGGCCTACCGCCGTCTTCAGGCACCCAATGCGTAAGGACCTTCACCGATCCAGGTGTGTATAGGTAATAAAACCAAACACATCATACGAAACAAACAAACAAACGAAATATGTTCAAACGCACGCCCGACCCTATTTCCATGATACGGCACTGGGAAAGGTTTCGCCGATGGCTGAATGTAATTTACGACAGCAGCCAATATTGTTTTACGACAATATCCGTTGCGTGAAGCCGGCAGATACGACGTGAGGTAGAAATAAACCTATCAATATGTGAGATCCTTATTTGTGGATAATTCAATCAGAATTACATCAGTAAACAGTGAAATTGTAGCGCCAGCGCAGCGTAGGAGACCAGCCATAAGATAGATAACCGACCTCATGCAAGTGGCAGGTACTCGTAGATGCTGGTTACATATCGCGTGACAGCCGAACTGTTTCGGTTATGTAAGTACCGAATTATATTTTAGTAGCAACTTGTGATTACAACAACTCATATATTTTTAATTAAATTTCCAGCACCACGATACACCGGGTTCTATGACCTTTTTAATTTTTTACATTATTATTACGAGAAGAATACAATATATTTTCTTATTATATGTTCATATATCCAATTTATAGATATATACTACGTGTATACCACGAGCCAACTAGCGACTCGCAAGCAGTACCCCATCACGAGTAACTTAACATATTTTTTTTATTACATTATAGATCTACAATTGACCACAAACTCGCCTGATGTTAAGCGACGGTGTGGCCGAGGATGGAGCAAATACTTAAATCTAACTAATATATCTAGTGTATTTCCGCATCTAGGTCTTCAAGTTGGTACTCTAGCCTATTTCGAAGTCTTCAAGATGGTTTAGATGATACTCTTCTGTTTCGGTGTCTTCTAGCTGGTACTTTGGAACGGCTTTGATGTTTTCAAGCTGGTACTACTTCACCTCTTCACGAGGAAGAGGTGAAACACGTGTCGACAAGAGTACTAGTAGAAGCCGAAGCTATACATCGAAGCCGTCAAGAGTACCAGCTAAAAACACCGAAGTAGGCAAGAGCTTGGAGACCTCGAAGCGGAAACACACTATATAACTTAGATTTAAGTTTTTGAATATGAATTTCCACAGAGTAACGCCTGATTCAATTTTTTTATATATTAGCAACGAGTAATTAGGTTGGAAATCGTATTTATTTAGGTAACAACTAGTATTGCTGTGTAAGAAGCTATACTATACATGTAATACGTATCCATGTGTAATAAGCTGGCAGGCATTTAATTCCATTCCATTTCAAGTACAATACAATTGATTGATGTTCGCATTTAAAGCATTGTGGTGTTATTCTCATTGTGTGGAGGGGGGGGGGGGGGGGGGGGGGGGAAGAGGAGGAGGAGGACCCCAGTGAATGGGTGTTCTCTATTGAGGGTAATTAAAATTGGTTTGCGTCGAATGCTTTTGTAAGCGTTTTTTGGATGACAGTTATTAGAGTTCTGTACCCAAAAGGTAAAACGGGACCCTATTACTAAGACTCCGCTGTCTGTCGGTCCACTGTCAATAGGCTGTATCTCATGAACCGTGATAGTTAGACAGTTGAAATTTAACAGGTATATTTCTGTTGCCGCTATAACAAGAAATACTAAAAAATAGAATAAAATAAATATTTAAGGGGCTCCCATACAACAAATGTGGTTTTTGCTCGTTTTTGTTCGATATTGATAACGGCAACAGGTAGACGCTTGAAATATCCACAGAATATTGAGTTATATTATTAACTTTAAAAATAAATGATTAAATTAAAATAAAATTAATATTTAAGGGGGCTCCCATTATTATTATTATTATTCTTCGAGGTAGGGTGGTCACTGTCACTGCAGCGACCCTCGCGGATCTATTGTAACTTCCCTCCTAAGGGTTACAGCACCTCTCCCAATCCCAGATGTGACATAAATCTCACTAGGGACTTTGGGGCGGAGGCCTTCACATGGGGGGCTCCCATACAAAAAACGTGTTTTTTTTTTCAAATTTGTATAGATAATGGTACGGAACCCATCGTGCACGAGTCCGACTCGCATTTGGCCGGTTTTTTAATGACAGTTATTTTATACAAACGGGAAGTGAACAAGAACAGATTTACATATGTGCCAAGCGCTTATCTATAAACTAAAAAATAACAAACTTAATAATAAATTGTAAGCTCTCGTGAATCACTGCAGAGGATAATCCATCGTTAATCAAAGAAAATACCGATAAAATGTTGTTTTATCCATTGCGGATCTATTAAATAGAGCTCCACTGAGCTTAGGAAATAACTTCGCGGCTTATGAGCCATCTATTTTCGTAATACTTTGGGCCATACCGAAAAACGTTACTTAACTTTAGCCAACGTCTTAAGTTATCTGTCTTCTTTCCGCAAGTGTCATTACGTGTCAGCCAGAAGTTGAAAAAATATGTTAAGTTATTGCTTAAAGTTAAGTAACGTTTTTCGGTAAAGCCCTCTTTATATTCTAGTCCTAAAAACTAGGCTTGCCATATAAATAAGTATAAAAATGTTGAAAGTAAAACAATATTTATTATTTTACTATGGAAACTAGCGTGGTTTTCACACATTTTAAATAAAAACTAAGGGTCATGCACGTCTGTTTTGAGTCGAAAAATCCGACTATAGTTTCAACCGCATTCGGCGGTCTTTTCCAGGTGCGTGTTGTGCGAGGCGCGTCACCGACCAAGTGACGTTTGCGCTGCTCCTTTCAAAAGACCGTCGAAAGCGGTTGAAACTATAGTCGGATTTTTCGACTCACAACAGACGTGAGTGAATCGTAGTTTTTATTTAAAATATTTATTACGCTAGATTATGTTGTCGAGTGATGTGTTAAGACTGGCCTTGTGGCTCAGTTGGTAGTATGTCTGCCTGCTGTGCCGTAGGTCGTGGGTTCGATCCCCACCCAGGACAAACATTTGTGTGATGAGCATGGATGTTTGTTCTGTGTCTGGGTGTTTCTATTTATCATATGTATATATTTACAACAATAAAAGTATATAAGTATTCTATCAGCCATCTAGTTCCATAGTACAAGCTTTGCTTAGTTTGGGCTAGATGGCGTTGTGTGAAATGTCCACAAATATTTATTTATTTATTTATTTAAGTTATGTATAAGCATATTTTAGAATAATTATTATAAAACTACTAATTAGGCGAAGAAATAGTTATTTGTTTAGTTTTTGAGAAAATATAACCTTGGAATTTTTAAGACTAGAGTGGAAATATATCTTCTAAATCGACGAGCTCCATCCTCGGCCACAATGTTGCTTAACATCGGGCAAGTTGGTGGTCAAACGCAAGTCTATCAAAGGTGTAAAAAAATATATATTCATAAAAATACGTTTACAAATATAAAAAAAACTTTTAAATAAAAAATAAATATCGTTTAATATAATAAATAAATATTGTTTGTGTTGCGTACTGCACAAGAATGGAATTATTTGCCGTCATCCCTGTTTCCTGAGACCTATAATATTGGAATTTTCAAGGCTAAAGTAAATAGATATCTTCTAGATCGACGAGCTCCATCCTCGTCCACACCGTCGCTTAACATCAGGCGAGTTGGTGGTCAATCGTAGATCTATAATGTATTAAAAAAAAAATGTTATTCAAAATTTTCAATTTAGAATCCCATATTGCGGATAAATAATCACTGGATATGTTCCGAAAATTCCGTACTCATAGCAACTCTATAAAATCTTGTTTTAGGCATCTCAGGTTCGTTAACCCGGAGCTTTTGGCAAGGATCCGGTCTGGGTCTGCCGGATGAGGCTATAAACCGTTGTTAGAGTGAAAAAGTTATGTTTACACAATGGAACAGAAAGAGACGGAGTAGGTATAGTCAGACACTAGAGATGTAAAGATTGGAATTTATCGCAAATGAGGTTGGGAAAAAGACTTCTGGAATATCTTAATTTCTTGTTAAGGTTAAACGTTTTCCATTTTTAAAGAAGAATAAAAATATCACGAAAAAAATCACGAATTTTAGTAATATCTGATATATGTACACAATTATGTATTAGCCTGTCTGTGTAGCTATATTTAGACGTTATACATTTTACAAGTAATATTACAACACAGCCGAAGACAAGCAGGAAGACGCTGGATGCAGGCCGCTTCCAACCGTTCTTTCTGGAAATCCATGGGGGACGCCAATGTCCAGCTGTGGACTTCTTGTTTCTGAGATGATGATGTTTTTTTTTTATACACTATAGATCTACGATTGACCACCAACTCGCCTGACGTTAAGCGACGGTGTGGCCGAGGATGGAGCTCGTCGATCTAGAAGATATCTATTCACTCTAGCCTTGAAAATTCCAAGATTGTAGGTCTCAGGAAACAGAGATGGCGGCAACGAATTCCATTCTTGTGCAGTACGCAACAGGAATGTGGATCGATATCGCTGAGTACGGATTTTTGGCATTTCAACGAGAAATGGGTGGTAATTCGCCGATTTTCTGCTAGTCCTGTAGTGAAAAGGGGAGGGTGGAATTAGGTCGTGAAGCTCTTGCGCACATTCCCCGAAATGAATCCTGTAGAAAATAGACAGACATGCTACTTTACGGCGGTGCTCGAGACTAAGTAGCTTCTTAGCAGCTAGTTTACAACAAAAACAAAATACCTTACTGAAAAAATGTTGGGTCGATTAGTGGTCAAAGTTATAGCTTTTGTAATATTAGAATATTTAGGCAAACAACGATGACAGTGCAAATCGACTAAATAGGAGGCTCGCTTGCCAACAATACCCCCATTGCCCCTATTCCCGTTCAAGTTCGTTACTCTATTTGTAAATTAATGTTTTACGTCTGGCCTCATATTTCGTTTGATATAACAGTTATTTGCCGTCCTTCTGTCGCCTCTAATCATAATATATAATCTAATACCTAAATAAAACTAAACAAAAATAACCTAAACAAGTTAAATAATAAAGATCATCATCATCATCTCAGCCACAAGAAGTCCACTGCTGGACATAGGCCTCCCCCATGGATTTCCAAAAAGAAAAAGACCGATTGGAAGCGGCTTGCATCCAGCGTCTACCCAGACGCTGCGTCTTCAGGGCTATGCTCGGAGTCTCTCTACGAGATCGAATCAGAAATGAAGAGATACGTAGACGTACAAAAGTCACCGATATAGCACAGCGGATTATAATAAAGATATACAACTTAAATTTATAAAAGAGCTAAAAACTAACTAAATTTGACTCAGTCAAATAACCCGCCACTGACTATTCCTGGTGCAAAGGTACCCATAATACTTGCGTCGTTGCCGCGCTGAATGGCGATTGCCAGTCTTTACACCAGAAAAATCTAATACCTTTAAACAAGCTCTTATTGTAGACCTTTAGACCTTTATCGGTCTGGGGTAATCGATATGCTTTTTGTGTAGTAGTTTAGTTAGCTGAGTCTGTATATTGTTGTGTTGTAATTATTGTATATATGTATATATACGAGTACATATATCTAATCTGAATCTCGGAAACGGCTCCAACGATTTTAATGAAATTTGGTTTGTAGGTAGATTAGGGGATGATAAATCGATCTTGCTAGATTAAATTTTTTGTGAATCCGGTTTGCTCGTATTTTCAGTCGTAAAAAATCCGAGTGGATCTCGGTCGCCCAGGTATAAGATAAAATGCCTACAAAATGCCTATAAAATGCCTATAAATGCCATAAACTATAATTATTTAGTATCCAATATCCATATTCAGAATTGTTCGCTAAGAGGACTAACTGAGAGAAAACTTTAATATATATATATATTTTTTTTTTTTACTTTTGTTTTTAGTTACTTTTAAAGGCCACTATCTGTAACATCTTACATATCCGTGCATGGTTGCCTGGAAGAGATCGCTCTAAGCGATAAGGCCGCCAATTAAAAGCCTAGCTATATTATTTATGTTTTCTCTGTATTTATTTTTCTGTATGTGTGGCTTTTTAATAAAGAGTTATCTATCTATCTATCTATTCGAGATGACTTAGCGAACAATTGTGAACATGGGTACTGAAAAATATTGTCTTTGTCAAAAGTCTATTAAATTAAAAAAAAAGTATATTAAATTGGTTCTACTGTAGGGACTAAATGCAATAAAAGCTTTTTAGTTTTGGTGATTATTTTGAGTTTTTTCGGATTTTGTATTTCATTCATTGTGATTTATTTTTGAATTATTCTTTTTTCTTATCTATTATTGACTACGGAACCCTAAAAACGTGTTAAAACAGATCCCAAATCCCAAACAAGGCATGTCTTATCTGTTGACTACGGAACCCTAAAACGTGTTAAAACAGATCTGATTTCACGTCTCAAACAAGGTTTTATGTATTTGTATGCAAAAGTTTAGATTACAAAATGTTAACTAGGTAGGTAACTTTCCAGAACTTTATAACAAAAACGTCGTCATAGCGAAATTAATTTTATATTCGTAGCACGATTTTGTTCTTGTTATTCTAACCGACTCCAAAAAAAGGAGAAGGTTAACAATTCGGTTGTATGTTTGGTACCTTATAATACCGTAATTTTTAAACCGATTTGTAAAATTCTTATTTTCTTCATAGACACTTATACCATAATTATTTTTAACCGACTTTGAAAAAGGAGGAGGTTATCAATTCGTACCGTATATTTTTTTTATGTATGTACACGAATTACTCCGTCATTCGAGAACCAATTTATGTGTTTCCTGAATTGATGTTTAGTGAAAGCTCTCAAGTTGGTCCCATAATTATTATATAAACATCGCTTTATTAATTTTTGAATAATCTCTAAAAATGAAAATATTTTCCTTGTATTCCTGAGTAAGTGCGTCAGATTATAAAATCGCAGAGTTCCACCTACACGTTTTTCTTTGCAAGAGTGTCAAATATTAAGAATTATCGTATAAACATCTGCACATTTTCTAATCTACGAAGGCGAGCATTATGACATTTGTCATTGCATTCTTGCCAAAAGAACAAAAGAGCGGGAGAAGAGAGATCTCTTTAAAAAGTTTACAATCGCGAAGGATTTAGTAAGCTGCGTTTGAGTCGGTTTTTTAATAGAAAAAATATTATAACTATTTGTCGATTGTGTGTATACAAACCTACAGCGAACAGAAAACGGAGAGGCTTGGTAATAAGATCCTGTTTACACCCATCGCGTACAGAACCCTAAAAAGGTGTCGGGGTAAAATGAACGTTATTTACAAGTGTTATTTAATCCAAATGCATAATCCGTCATTAGTTAAATGGTGCCCTGCCGGCTTACGGCTGTAAGCCGGATTAGGCAAATGCTGTGAGAAATTACTTAGATGTAGTCCAGTAAGAATAAAATTTGTGACAACATAAAATACAACTAAGAAAATTAAAATATTTCAATAATAATTGATCAAACGGGACCCTATTACTAAGACTCCGCTGTATGTCTGTCCGTCCGTCCGTCCAAGAGTTGAAATTTTCACAGATGATGTATTTCTGTTGCCGTTATAACAACAAATACTAAAAAACAGTAAAATAAATATTTAAGGGGGCTCCCATACAACAAACGTGATTTCTTTTGCTCGTTTTTGCTCGATATTGATAAAGGTAACAGGTAGACGCTTGAAATATTCACAGAATATTGGGTTATATTATTCACTTTAAAAATTAATAGTTAAATAAAAATAAAAATTAATATTTCAGGGGGGCTCCCATACAACAAACGTGATGTTTTTGCCGTTTTTGTATGTAATGGTATGGAACCCTTGATGTATTTCTGTTGCCGCTATAACAACCAATACTAAAACACAGTAAAATAAATATTTAAGGGGGCTCCCATACAACAAACGTGTTTTTTTGCCGTTTTTGATATATCTAATGGTATGGAACCATTCGTGCGCGACTCCGACTCGCACTTGGCCGGTTTTATTTTTTATTTGACAAATTTAATCTCCACAGATTCCGGGGTCTGTGCATTTTAAAACTAATATATGTATTTTAACTACTTACAGTTTTTTTTATAAATTATGCAAGAGGAAGACAAAATTACACTTTCTTAACGTGTATAAGCCGAGCAGTCCAGCTCCCGCAATATAATTTAATGTGTCAAAAACTTCTTATATAATATTTACATAATAAGATATATAGTTTATTTTTGCCATTAGCCGTCTCATCTTGACGCAATGTATGGCAGGAAAGTCGAAATGAAGCGGATACGTTTTATACAGCTGAGTCAACAGGAAAAGTTTATGGCTCCTTCCATTGTTATAAAACTTCCTTGCCTAATACAAACGAAACTAAAAACAGAAGAGAAAAACAATATAAAACCATAAATTTGGTGTCTCTTCTAATTTCAAAATTAACAGATCTAAATTAACCAATTGGTTTTTAATCCAAATATTTTATACTGCTTAATTGAACAAGAATTTGAATTAGAGTCAGTTATTCAAGCAATTTAGGAATATGCGAGAAATGCGGCTCATTAAATAATTTAGTACGACTTCTAAAGTTTCGGTATTTCCGAAAGCGATAAAGAACACGCTAGAAAACAATACCTATTCATCAGAACTTGAGTCCTTTGTGTAACAACATTTATTTACAAACAATTCAGCGCTACTGTCGCAGTTTTCATGCAAAATATTCACGTTAAGGTTAGTTGTCTGATTCGGGCACTGGTGTAATTAAGTTGGTATTTTCAAGGCTGGCGAAAATTTCGTGAATTTACGCCCATTTCAGCTATTGTTTAAAAGGTTCTTGTATAAAATTGAAGACATTATTTTGTTATGAAGATTTTTTACCCGACTTTTTTTGTTTTTCAAGTGTGTATTTATGTATCATAGTATATATTTATGTTTCTTTACTATCGCTTACAGCCTAAGCGGCTTGACCGGATTTGATAACTAAGGCGTCTTTAGATTAGAATTCACTTCCTGAGTAACAAAGGCTATATGTTTTTTAATAATAATAACACATATCTCACAAAACTGAAAAAATAATGCGTTTTTTCGTGACCTCCAATGAACTTTTTCGTAATAAACAAGTGATTTTACTAAAATTATTCTCAAGAATGCGCATTTAAAATCGTTAGCAGCGATTTTATGCATACTTTCTCACTTAAAACGTATATTTAACAGCGTATCAAGCGTGATACAATCGTAAGTTTGACAGCAAAAACAGCTTTTCTGCAGTCGGACGTTTTGTTTCTCTTTTAATTTAGATAATTATTTAGTAAAATGTGTTTCAAATAATAATTGGATCACCCTGGAGCCATTTTGTGACTTGAGAGTAAGCCAAACTTGGTCTTAAAGACATTATGAGAAGTAGGTGTTGCAGTAAAGTTGTCTCACAAAATTGTATTTAAGTAGATATAGTCAAATGCCTGGGTTTAACTTTTTACTTTCGAGTGCCGAAGGGTATAAAAAATGTTTTGTTGTCGTAAAAAAACATAAGTACATCTTCTAGATCTACGTGCTCCATCCTCGACCACGTCGTCGCTTACCATCAGACGAGTTGGTGGTCAAACGTAGATCTATTCAGTATAAACGGCAAAACGGCAGAATCGATTGTTATGAAATGTATATGGATACTTGGATAGCCAAAAACCTGAAGATGGACATCGACCACATTTCGTCATCACCAGCATTGTTTTACATCACTACGCGAGAAAATCCACATGATACAGCGTGTATATATAAACACCCGTAAGCCTTACTCTTTTTTTTTGCACTAATAAAAGTTATTTAAAAACTGATTCAACCGACTTCTCATGGATGCCATTGTCAGTACTGGACCAAATTGAAATGGGACCACACGGGAAACCAGCTTTCAAATAAAATAATCATCAAAATTGCTACACCCAGTCGAAAGTTCTGAGGTAATAAACATAAAAAAATACAGTCTAATTGAGAACCTCCTCTTTTTTGGAAGTCGGTTGAAAAGTTGATATTTATATGAAAATTGATGATGAATTTATAATTTCAAAAACTTCAAAATCATGTTTTACGTAAAAGCTTTTACAAAATCCAAACGTCAAAACATAAAATGGAACTTTTCAGAAACTCTAACGCGTTTACCCTAAAAATTCCAGGTTGAGCGCGAGTTTTCCCAATCAAACTTTGGGTGAGGTCGTGAAGTTTAACCAGCCCCTGTGACTGCCGTAAAACGACTTTTTTCCCCCGGAAACGTTGCTGATGAATTTTCTCTATATATTTTTTATAATAAAGTATCGTCCAAGCAAACAAATTGCGTATTTTAAAGTCGGATTTTCAGTTATTTAAACTATATTTTTTAAATTTGCAGCTCATCGAAGCTAGAGTGACGTGACCGTGCGTACTTTCCAATCGAGAACTTTTCGGTCCCATCGGCCGTCAATTAAGTACCTGCCCACTGCCACTAACTTGCTAATCCACTAAGCTATTGTGCGATGTGGTGTGCTAGTGGAATATTAGAAAATGAATAAACACTGTGGTTTCATTTCATCGCTTGTCAACATTATGATCATCACCAAACAGTATGAACCCGCGATAACATTGAATCATCAATCAGCCTATAAGGCTATTCACAACTTGCCGAATTCGGAATCGAATTATATATCCATCTCTGTCATTTCCATACAGAATGACAGAGATGGAGATATAGTTTCCGACCCGATTTCGTATACGACAAGTTGTAAATAGCCCTAGCGGTTTTATATTTTAGATATGAGCCTGGTATCGATATCGTATCGGTCAGTGTGAAAGCACCCAATACCCAGCAGTTACACCCAACGTACGAGCTCTAGAACAAAGCGTTTAACATTGACTGTGCCACTTATCGTATTGCTCAAATTGCCTCCATTCGATACGCCATATATCCTGATGGTTATTCCTTATTGATATTGGATATATTGTAATTGACTTAATTTGCTTCGAGTTGTTTGGTTTTCATTGATATTTTATGACTTTTAACATTTTTTATAATTTTACGTTTCCTAGTAGCCACAGTGCAGTTACAAAATCTTAAAAATAGGAAAGATATATTTATTTGACAAAACATGTGTGCAGGTGCAGATGTCAAATCATTAATATCGGTCAAACATGCTTTTACATTTCATTGTTACAATATCAATTTCATTAGTTACAATATATTTAATTTAATAGATTTTAATGAAGAAGTTCTAATGAAGTTTGCGTATTTTTTAGTTTCGAATATCATTCAACCGAATACGTTTTTTTAAAGGCACTTTTTCAGTGAGCAAAGGCTCTTTTGACAACTTGTCTACGTAGGTAGGCAACTTTGACTCCGTGTCAATTTTTTTTTCGGAGTATCTCTTTTTTAATTTTTTTAGTTAGTTTGACTACTGTTTCTGGGTAAAATGGGATAAATCATCTTCGAAAAAGTTATGTACAATGTTTAACGTCAAAGTTACCCACGTTGACATAAATCAATTTAACATACAATAAAAAAAAATAACGAATCTAACCTAATACTCGTTAATAGTTGTTCTACGAACAATAGACCTTGCGAGCACATTATTTTTTTACACTAAATTATCTGCGAAACAGTGGTTTTCTGAAGTCCTATTGAATTGTGATCACTGCATCACAATACAATAGGACTTCAGAAAATGACTGTAAAATCAGCTCAACAAGCTTAGTTACTTTAGAAATAAAATTCAATGGGTATTATTTCAAAGAGTTTTAGAAAAATGAAACTAAAGTTATGCAGGAATACTACAAAGAGAACTGGAACGTTTGGGCTTCCAAGGCACAGGCTTCATTGCCTAGTTTGGGGCCCGAAGCTAACTCTTTAAATCTACAGCCATAATTTACCAGTTTTTTTTTTTTTTTTCGTGTATGCATTTTATATTCATATAATATCTTGCCTGTTGTCACTAGATAATGTAATATTTTTATCTGTAATATGGCTATTTGTATGCTAATAAACACATTATTATTATTATTAAAACGAACCCTTTTGATCCCTACGGCACTTTAAGCCGGATAAAAGTAGATTCATCTGGAACCCGGGGCCTCTTGTCCCAAGACTCCTTTCTGCGGAACGGGAACGAAACCGAATCAAAGGAATGGGGATGAAATGCTGTGATCCACTCATGCGTTAAGTTTAACTAGATTGTTACTTGAAAATGTGGAAGGAGGAGGGTTTGTAGAAATGAGTGGACAAGACTAATCATGCGGTTTATGAAATAAATAGAAAATTTATTTGAAAATTTATGATAATCCGAAACAACGATTGAGAATGTGAATGACCATAAGACTTTTTTATTTTAAAACAACTTGTAAAGGTAACTTGTAACTTGTCTGCCTTCTTACCTGTAGGTTGTGGGTTCGAACCGAAATTTCTGCTGAGCATGAATGTTTGGGTGGGTATTTACATGTATCACGTGTATGTATTTAAGAAAATAAAAACTTCAAAAGAGAAATATGTTCTTGATTTAATTTTTAACACGCTTTTATTAGCTTCACCTGTATGCATGTTTGTTTGTTTGTAACCGACTCCTTTGGACTTGATTTTGACCGACTCCAAACGGTAATTTCATTCAAACTTTGTAGACTTATCGAGGACCGATGACAATATAATAATTTGTAGTATGTTTTTTTAGTTTTTTTTTAAACTATTATTTTTATTATTCTACTTGTACAAAGCCGTGGGTAAAAACTAATAAAGTTATAAGCAGCTATATTCTCACTCCGAAAATAAAGCGGCACGTGTCAGAAAAGTTTGTATCAAACAAGGTTAACACCTCGACTTTTTGACACCAATTGGATGAATTTGCTTTTAGCTTGTTGAAACTTTGTGCGAGGAATTAAGCGCGTCAGGCGCCGCAGCTTTCTTGATTGTACACAATATATTCCAGGGTTCTGTACCTAAAAAAGGAACTTTTGTAACATCATGTCGTTTTTGTCCGTCTATATGTCAAGATCAAGACCCTTTTTCTCTGGAACGCGTGGAGGTATCAAGATTAAATTGATATTAAATATTTAGGTCGGCTCTTTCTAAAAGCTTTAATAAAACTAACTTTATATAATTAAACCGACTTCAAAATAATCTAATTAACTGAAAAGGAAGAATAACTTGAAAAAAAATCAAACCTGGGCATCTACTTAAGTAGGTACGTACACCAACTATTTTTTAAGGTCGGTGTCAGGCCCTAAAGTGTCACCAATGAAGTCCTATACAAACACCGACCTCAAAAAATAGTTGATGAACGTACCTACTTAGGTAGACGCCCAATTTTGATTTTTTTCGTGTTATTTCTCCTTTTTCAGTTAATTAGATTTTTCTGAAGTCGGTTTTTTTAATTACTTTATTTAATTAATTTTTTACCGACTTCAAAATAAGGAGGTTATCAATTCGACCTATATCGACTTCTTGTTTCTGCGTAATATGTGGACAAACATACAAAAATACAAACATACATTAGACACACATTTTTAGGAGCTGGTATAGACTAACATATACAAAACCGGCCAAGTGCGAGTCGGACTCGCACACGAAGGGTTCCGTACCGTTATTTATAAAAACGGCAAAAAATAAACATGTCTGTTGTAAGGGAGCCTCCCTAAATATTGATTTTATTATTTATTTTTAAAGAAAATAATATAACTCAATATTCTGTGAATATTTCAAGCGTCTACCTGTTGCCGTTATCAATATCGAGCAAAAATCACGTTGGTTTTATGGGAGCCCCTTAAATATTTATTTTATTCTGTTTCTTAGTATTAGTTGTTATAGTGGCAAAAAAAATTTCAACTGTCTAACTATCACGGTTCATGAGATACAGCCTGGTGACAGACAGCGAAGTCTTAGTAATAGGGTCCCGTTTACCCTTTTGGTACGGAACCCTAAAAACTGTGCAGTTCTAACAATATTACATATATTCAGGTCAAAATGATAACCTCTTTTTTTGAAGTCGGTTAAAAAAATCAAACCAATAACAAGTAGGTATTATTAAAAAAAAAAAAAAAAACTTACTGGACTAGTTAAACTGTATAAAAAGAAATAAGAGGCGTCCATAAAATTCAAAATTACCCTGTATAAATGAACGACCCAAGGCTGTTTATATCTAGGTAAACAACATATACATAAATGTTTGTTGATTCTCATTGTGTTATGTTACATTTATCCATTGCGAGGACGTATAAAGTGTATGTATAATAAATTACAGTTTAAAAAACTAAAAAACACGCTACAAATTATTGTGGTCAAAGTTCATTACAAGACTTTTCTAACAAATCCAAACATAGCTATGATACGATGTTCCATCATGAAGTTCTAGTTCATATCTTCCAGCTCCATCATCAGATCAGTTCGACAGTACCATATTGTATTGTCATCAGAACTACATACAGCTACCAATTTTCATGACGCTACGATCCTTGGAAGATGGTTAAATTAGTTACCTTTGATTTCATTACATAGTTAGTTACATACAGGTTGACCTAATAAAAGCGTGTTAAAAAGTAGGTTGTCTGTAACCTTGCGTACAATGGATATCCACGTCCTAGTCAGCAGATAAGCCGACGGGAACACGCTTTACCTCCGTTACGACTGGTGTAGCTATACAGGATGTTTGATAGGGTAAATAAATCTCTTGTACACATCCTAAAATTAGTTTTTTGTCTGTTAGAGCCCACCGCTGGGCAAAGGGTTACCCATTTCTATTAATTTCTCACGCTCCATTACTGTTTGGGACCAGTCACGACACATTGTTTTATTGCTGAGGACTTTGATAATTTTTTTACGACTTGGAGAGTATCAATTTTTTTTTTTTTTTAAACGGTGAGCTCGTGAGTTAGATGCAACAAGGTTCGTTGCGGAACTGGGCCGGCGTTTGAGGGAGAGAGAGGGCATGATCGCTCGCCATACAGCGCTGTAATGCTAGCAGCCCATGGGTACGTTTGGGCGGGGAGTTGTCTCTGGTGTCAATTATTTTTTTAGGGTTCCGTATCTCAAAAGAAAAAAAACAGAACCCGTATAGGATCACTTTGTTGTCTGTCCGTCCGTCCGGGTGTCGAGACCTTTATCTCAGGAACGCGTGAAGGTATCGCGTGAGAGGAAAATCAAACTTGCCAGTTTTTTTAAATATACTGAATTCTGAATTTCATCAATCAATGAAAACTGAATTTCTTTTTAAAATACTGAACCGATTTTGATAAAATTTCAACCACTTAGGAAATATACCCTTTTAAACAAGAAAATAATTATTCAAAACGGTCCAGGTGTGTTCGAGTAATCTTTGGAAGTCCATTAAAAAAACTTATTACTGCCAGATAAAATAGTCTCATTAGAAAATACGCTAAATAGCTGTACACCTTACAAACCTATACCTATTAAAGATACTATCGTATTGTGTTCAGCCTTACAAAACTGTGAACAAATAAACACTTGTTTGTAACTGGCTCGCTGCCAACATTCGACGTGTAGATAAGAGCTTAATCGATGTTGATCTTAGAGAAGAAGGTTTCCAAGATGTACGGTTTTTTTATCAAATATCAATATAGTTTTTTTTAATACGGGCAAATAGCTTTATTAATTACAACAAAACAATATACAAACTTAACTAACTTATACTATTACACAAAAAGCATATCGATTACCCCAGACCGATAAAGGTCTAAAGACAATCCAAATGCTCAAGCCCACTATCAGTTTGCAGCGTACCCAGCATGCTACCGCATTGCCACGTTGAATGGCAATGCTTATGCGTTGGGCCAGATACACACCAGCATTTTGGTCACGCGAATATAGTTAAATTGAAGGTATTTTTAGCCTACTTCCAAAAAGAAGGAGATTCTCAATATGAATGTATGTTTTTTGTATGTTCAGCGATAACTCCGCATTTTATGAATTGTGTTAAATGATTCTTTTTTATTTGGTAAGTAATATCCCATATAAATTTTATCAAAGTCGTTTCATTACTTTGGTTTTTATAACAAAAAAAAAAAAAAACTGAATAATAAAATGTCATCCAAGTAAACGAATTGCGTATTTTCGAATCAGTTTTTTCAGTTTTTATGAACTATATAATTATGCTTTTACCATTATATTCTCGCATGAAATCAATACTGTAACTTATAATTATGTGGAATACAACGCATGAAGGATGGCATTGATTGTCTTGTGTATGTATGTATGTAATTATACATATATGTTTAACCAACAAAAACGAACGAGGTTCTCAATTTGGTTGTATTTTTTATTTGTTTTTAACTCCGTTTTTATTAACCTATATGTTTTTATTTTATTTGAAAGGATGCACTTTCAGTTTGATGCCATACAATTTTATTGAAAAAATAAACAACAATATACATTATCGTTAGGTACATGATATTGCCTATAGAACCCTACCGTGGCTTTACACGTTCTTGCCATCTTATATAATTTTGGTTAGACTTAAATTGGAAATTCCTCGCTAAATTACGAATATAACTAAAGCACGGCCTACATATTTGCATGGCAACACAGTTATCTCACCGCAGCTCTGAAATTCGGTTCCGAAACTGAAAATGAAATCTAACCTAAACCAACTCTACCTCCCTACCTCTACCTTCATGCGGGTAGAAATTCTACTGAATTTCTACTGAAATATCAAACAAGATTATATTTTAACCGACTTTCTAAACAGAGTTGTGTTTTTACCCCACCGTCAAAAGAGGAATTTATTTCAGTTGAGTGTACTGTAAAAATCAGAAGTACAGTAGTCTTATACAAACTAATTCATCAGCATCATCATCTCAGCCACAAGAAGTCTACTGCTGGACATAGGCTGAATTTCCAAAAATACTTAACGGAAGAGGCTTCCATCCAGCGTCATCACTTATATGAGGTAATCTGTCCATCTCGTCGCTGGTCTTCCAACGCTGCGCTTGCCGGTGCGTGGTCTGCACTCGAGTACTATTCGGCCCCATCGGCCATCAGTTCTACGTCCTATGTTGCCTGGCGTTGTGGCTCAGTTGGCAGTATGTCTGCTTGCCGAGTTGTATGTAGGTCGTGGATTCGATGGCCACCCAGGACAAACGTTTGTGCGATGAGCATGGATGTTTGTTCTATGTCTGGGTGTTTCTATGTATCTTAAGTATATATTTACAACAAAAAAAAGTATACATGTATTCTATCAACCATCTATGTTAGTTCCATAGTACAAGCTTTGCTTAGTTTGGGATAGATGGTGTTGTGTGAAATGTGCACAAATATATATTTATTTATATGTGCCCTGCTCACTGTCACTTCAACTTGCTAATCCACTGTGCTATATCGGAGACTTACGTACGATTATCTGTCCATTTCTAATTTGATCTTTCAAAGAGACTCGATCATAGCACTGTTCTTAACTCGTTGCATGATCTTGAGCAAAAAATTAAGCGTAAACCGACCTATCGATTTACGCTCCTATCCGTAGAAAGTTACCAAAACAAGTATAAGTTTAGAAAGGTCAAAAACCGCAACAAAAAAACGGCTGAACAGATTTTGATGAAATATAGCTAAGAACACTCCGGACTAATTCACCATTCAAAATAAAAACAAAATCAAAATCGGTTCATCCGTTCTGGAGCTACGATGCCACAGACAGACACACAGAGACACGTCAAACTTATATCATCCCGTCGTTTTTGCGTCGGCGGTAAATAAGCCGTCAGTAATGTAGTCCTGTTATTTTCGGTCTATGATAATATTAACGATTCCTCGGGCTCTTTGAACTGGTGTAATCAGAGGGCGTGTTAGGTCATCGGCTTGTGTCGACGGACCACTCGAGTGTCAAATTAAATAATGACAGGGAAGCGTACAATCTCGTACCTACTTCTTTGTTAAGGTGTGGCTGAAAGCACGAAGCTATCTCTCTCGCGCATCAAATCTTTTTTTTTTCTTTTTTTTTTCTTTGTACTGGTGTAATGAGAGGGCGAGCTAGGTCGTTGGCTTGTGTTGACGGACCACTCGAGTGTCGAATTAAATAATGACAGGGAAGCGTACAATCTCGTACCTATTTCTTTATTAAGGTGTGGCTGAAAGCACGAAGCTATCTCTGTCGCGCATCAAATCTTTTTTTTTTTTTTTTCTTTGAACTGGTGTAATGAGAGGGCGAGTCAGGTCGTCGGCTTGTGTCGACGGACCACTCGAGTGTCAAATTAAATAATGACAGGGAAGCGTACAATCTCGTACCTATTTCTTTATTAAGGTGTGGCTGAAAGCACGAAGCTATCTCTCTCGTGCATCAAAATATTTTTAAACAGTTACCTATCTATAACCCGAATTGTGAACTACCGAATATCATATGCATCTTCGACTACACAGCGCGAGTTGGTGGTCAATCGTACATCTATTTCGTTTGTAAAACGATAGCGATAACTTAGTGTGAGTACATAATTGTATTTGACATGTAAATAGCCACGAAATTCAGTATAAATACAAAAAATAACTTAGCAAAAACATTTGTTTAAATAGTGATTATGTTATAACGCAACAAAGTCATTCAGATTGCAGAGACATAGGCGTCTGCAGAGTCTGCAGAGCATCTCTGTCTATTACGTGTAGCTTATAGTTATTTTTTTCTGGCGCCCGGCAAAGTATTAAGTGTCCGGTCGAGCCGGATGGTCGATTTATACTTGTAATACACCTGAACTGCAGAGTGCATTCTGATTTGCTATTTTTTTGCTACTTTTATTTAATACGAATAAGTCCGCGTTTGACCACCAACTCGCCTGTCGGAAAGCGACGATGTGGTCGGAGATGAAGCACGCAGACTTAGAAGATACCTATTCACTTTGACCTTGAAAAGACCAACGTTGTAACTCTCAGGGAACAAAGAAGCCGGCAATTTGTTCCACTCTTTCGCTGTTCCGATAAGAAACGTAGAATTGAACCGTTTAGTATGAATATTGGGCAAATCCACAATATATGGGTGGTAGTGAGCCGACTTTCTACTTGTTCTGCGGTAGAAGGGAAATGGTAAAACAAGGTCATGCAGCTCAGATGCACATTACCCGAAATGTGCTACTACCGAGATTGTCGTATTTACGCTGCTTGTTCTGTACCTCTACCATGAGTATTTAGCGATCCATCTCGCTAGCGAGATCGCGAATGACTTCTATGGAAAATAGTACTGTGCTGCCAGCGGTCACTTCGAGAACAAAAAACCGTTTTGTATGGTAACTGCTAAAAACGTTACACGCTAGTAGTTTCATTTCGATAGGTTTTTCACTTTAGTGACTCATGGTGTCGATTTTTTGTTCTCGAAGTGACCGCTGGCAGCACAGTACTATTTTCCATAGAAGTCATTCGCGATCTCGCTAGCGAGTTGGATCGCTAAATACTCATGGTAGAGGTACTGCTCTACCGAATTCGTTCCACCAATAATACTATATTTGTTTGTTTCCAGGTGTGAGAGAGAGCTAAGCGTGAATCGTATCGTCGTTGCGTTGCGTGTTGCGTCGCGTGGCGCGCGCCGCCCGCTCGATGATATCGTGCGTGCGCTGCGACAGCTGACATGACCTGACCGACGTCATGTCTACTAAGAAACACTCGCCGCAGTCCAAGCACAGTGAGTACCTACATGTAACGCGCAGTATAGTTGACGCGTCGCGTGTTGCGTCACGTGACACGTGTCGTCTTCTCGATGATATCGTGCGTGCGCTGTGACAGCTGACATTCATGTCTACTAAGAAACACTCGCCACAGCCAAAGCAGAGTGAGTACATCTAACGTGTAGTATAGTTGACGCGTCGCGTGTTGCGTCACGTGACGCGTGTCGTCTTCTCGATGATATCGTGCGTGCGCTGTGACAGCTGACATTCATGTCTACTAAGAAACACTCGCCACAGCCAAAGCAGAGTGAGTACATCTAACGTGTAGTATAGTTGACGCGTCGCGTGTTGCGTCACGTGACGCGTGTCGTCTTCTCGATGATATCGTGCGTGCGCTGTGACAGCTGACATTCATGTCTACTAAGAAACACTCGCCACAGCCAAAGCAGAGTGAGTACATCTAACGTGTAGTATAGTTGACGCGTCGCGTGTTGCGTCACGTGACACGTGTCGTCTTCTCAATGATATCGTATGTGCACTGTGTCAGCTGACATGACCTGACCAACGTCATGTCTACTAAGAAACACTCACCACAGCCCACGCCTAGTGAGTATCGACTAGTATAGTTTGTCGCTCATATGACTAACTGTCCTATCTCATTTCAGTCATTTGTTCAGGACACATGTTTTTCGGTTCTAAGATTAGATTGTATTTGTTAAAAATATGATGTTTTGCATACCTTATACCATATTAGCTTTCATAGAGGTTACTTACATTTTAATTTCACATTGATACTTTCAATGTAATTTGCATTATAAATACCTGTTTTTATTATTTGAAAAATGAGATAGGACACTTAGTCATGCGAGCGACGAGTTGACGCGTCACGTATTGCGTCGCGTGGCGCGCGATATAACAATGTAAGATAATGTGATACGCCTTTATTTCGCATTCCGTGAATGCCATGAATGCTTCCATGACCCTTAAATTACTCTTCCTATGACGCAATGTTATTCTATGTTCATGCTAGTTCACGAAAAATCGTGACCATTAATATATATATGAATTCGCATGGAGGAATAGTATTATACTAGTTAGTATAAGGACTCAGACTAGACGAAGGGTAGTGAAATATTGCGCGTGAAAAACTCAATAAATAGGAGATACAAAATTGGAGACATAATTTAGCTCAAACTAGAGAACAATTAATTTAACAATTTATTTATTTTTAATAAATTTTTATAAAGTATTTATCTATTTATCAATTATTTTTTATCCGACTGCTTGTGAACGATAGTGTTGTGTTGTCCAGATTTATTATGCAAATATTTGAAAGTTTGTGCATGTGTGTGCTAGTCACTCTTTCTTGTTAAAACGGCTGACCGAATTTGAAATTTTGAAAAGTAGAGTATATCCTGATATAACATACATGCTACAATATTTTATATATTGGATGGCGTGGCGTAAAACCACGCCTTTCCTAACCGTTTTCACCGAAACTATTTCGTAGGCGTATGGTAGAATTTGTAAAATTAAATTTCGTCGAATTCACAGCTGTTTCGTAGTACTCGTAGCTATTCTCGTAGAATATTCGTAGCACGGAAAATACATTTTTGAAATGAAAACTTGTTTAGGCGCGCTGAGCATTTTATTTCGTGGGTATTAAATAAGACTGAGCCGTCACGCTCGGCTATGTAACGTATGTTCGGGTAAAGTCGGCTTGACTCGACTAAAGGAGCAAGAGAGAGATATAGTCACCGCTATATATAATACCTGTATTAAGCACACACATTATTTTGCCACAATATTGAAAAGTTTAATTATTACAAGGTACCTTGAAGATGGTGCTAAGTCGAAATGAGTTCATTGTAATAACATAATAAAATAATGATATCATATTATGAACAAGCAGTTCTATGAACAGTGGAGCCCGCGAACACAATTTTTTTTCAACAATGGTTGTTACAAAAAAAAAACTGTACTGGCCTATATACTTAAAACAATATTTAAATATATGGTTATATAATCATATTTTTTACCACTTTTTTATCGTTATAATTTACAAACAATCTTCACTCGTTCTTTATTTTATCACTGGCTATCCGATTACGAAAATTTTTAAGTACTTGTAACAGATGAATCGATATTTATGTTGACGTCATTGTTCTAAGCTGTACCACAGATACATTAATAGTATATAGTACCTTACATAATCACGGGTAAGGAAGCCTTAATGAACCCCACATTAAGTAGATGATATCCCCTCTCCCCACTCCCTCCACTCACTCACTCGGTTTCCGCACACTTAAATCAAATGAATTATACTTTGGTAATTAGTTTCCCACATGCGATTTCTATTTACTAGCACGATTTGCAGACTGATGACTTGTTGTGATTTTCAGTTTTTGCATTTGTGCAATTTCTTTTCAATTGATAAACTATTTTGTTAATGCATCATCTCAACCACAAAACCACTGCTGGACATAGGGCAAGGAGGCCTGACGCCGGTGCCCAAGGACAGTCTCCAGGTACCAGTTTCCAAATGTCCGAATGTCCGAATTGATGCCGATCACCGGACATCGAATGCCAGTCGCCGAACATCTATTTCCTGATGCCTGTCCCTGGGAAGAGAGTCACTGAGTGCTAGTCTCCAAATATCTGTCTCTTGATGCTGGTTACTGGATACCCAGTGCAAGTCTCCAAACGTCTATTTCCTAATGCCGGTTCCCTGCTGCTAGTCTCCGAATGTCTGTCTGGTGCAGCCGGTCTCCGGGTCACTGGGTGCCACTCTCCGGGCGTCTATTTCCTGATGCCGGTCCCGGGGACAGGGTCATTGGGTGCCAGTCTCGAGGGTTTGTCCTCGATTTAACGTGTCCCCAGGTGACAGTCTAATACGGATATTGCAAAAAAGTTGGGTTGACTGTTGGACTAAAAAAAAGAGACGGCAATCATGTGGCTTGTGACGTAGTCGTCCTCTAGCTCGCTGACTTGTTTAGAACTGTTAATGTATTATGTGTTCACACCAGCGTACCTAATTACGTAGTGAGTTAGTGCGCTGTCATGTTCTGACGTCACTGACTATAACCGCAAAGCGGTCGCGTTTTAAACGAGCCAAAAGTAATCTTCAATAACTTCATTATTTCTTAACAGATTACACTCATCCAAATTGCATCCAAAAGAATAAAATAGTCTTAAAATTATGTACTTAGAATTCAAATACACCTAATGTGCATGAGCCTTATTCTTGTTTAAAAAAAAACGCACTGTGTATACATGAGTAATTAAACATAATTCTCATTTGTGATTGCATTTATGTCTAGCTACTAACACAGAGGTACGTAATTACTGCCAGCACGCCAGTTACCGTGCAGGGTGATGATAAACGGGTCTAGTAGCTGAGGGGTTGTTAGGGTGGGGATACTAAGCGAATTGTTTGAACTAATGATAAGAATTTATGGAAAATACAATTGTTGGAATTTACTTAAGATTTTTACTTTCTAGTCACTGAAAAGTTAAAATAAAGTACAGGCAGTGACATACCTTTTTGATTAAACAAATTTTAATGGATTTATCGCGTATATATTACATAATATATACATGTTATATGTTATTACATGTTATATTTTACTTTTAATATTTGAATTTTATAATTATGACTTAGTATAATATATGCAATGTGTAATTATTTTATTTTTTATTTTTTATTGTGGCAAGCGCCTTTATTAACTACAACACAACAATATACAGACTCAACTAACTAAACTACTACACAAAAAGCACATCGATCACCCCAGACCTATAAAGGTCTAAAGATAATCCAAATGCTCAAACCCAGTACCAGTTGGCAGCCTACCCAGCATGCTGACCGCATTGTCACGTTGAATGGCAATGCTTAGGCGTTGGGCCAGATTCGTGTAATTGGTGCCAACCGTTTATTGTAAATAAATAAATAAAATTGACGCCCTCTGCCCCTTGCCCCTTTGTGCCATTGTTTTATAAGTGATTTTTGTTATTTTTATTCTTTTTGTGGTGTCAATAAAGCGTTATTGATTGATTGATTTGATTTTCAAACACTGCAGCGTCCGTCGTCACAGATGAGACTAGATGACAGTTGTCTTTTTTGTTGTGAAAATATGAATTACTACTGCCTATCATTTTTATGCAAAACGTTGTCTATGCACACAGAAGTCGCCTACGGTGTAATTGTAAATAGGAATTTTCGTTTTACAAAGATGCGGTTATCAGACGAGTTCTCAACTGAGATTTAGTGATTTATAGAGTGTCGTTTGAGAAAAAAAAATATTTTCGGGGAAATGGTATTCGTTATTTCATCATTTGAATCATAGATAAGTAACTGAATAGGTTTCTTTTAAACACGTTCCATCGTTGACCGCAACATCGCTTGACATTGTTCTTTATTCAATAACATACACGACAGAATGCAATAGGTGGTGCAATAGGTATGCATTAGGTGAGTTTTCAGTGTAACCCATACAGTCACGTTTAAAACTAAATAAATAAAAAACAACGCACTGCGGGACGCGGCAATAAACGCATAACGCAACGCCTCTCCGTAAATGGAGAACAACTGACGCGTCGCTCATCACGTTCGACACCCCTTGTATCCTTAAACGACCCATATGTCTCACCCTATGATTACAGTGATTGCTTTTTTTATGTTATCATCGTGGTCAAAAGGCTTCAATATAGGTATACATATTATAACTAAGAATTAATTAATGAAACCTTGCCCACGCGCAATTAGCTCGGAGGCTGAGGAATGGCCGCTTTATCACCGCTTTATGACCACACGAATGGATAAAGTTACTTTAGTGAGTGTAATAGATATCCAACAGACGACTCCGTAAAGACGCGTTATATTCTAGCTAGCGAGTGTATAGGTCGCTTAGTAGGTGAGTCAGCGGTCAAGCTGAGACCTATTGCCGAATAAAAAAAAATATAAATATTGGTGTACATATCACACAACACCATCTAGCCCAAGCTAAGCAGAGATTGAGAACTAGATGGTTGATGGAATACATATATACTTTTTTGTAAATACATACTTATGATACATAGATACACCCAGACACAGAACAAACATCCATGCTCATCACACAAATGTTTGCCCAGAGTGGAGATCGAACCCACGACCTACAGCTCCGGAGGCAGTCGTACTGCCACTGAGCCATGAGACCTGGTCTCTGTTTCTTTGCATACTTCTTCCTTCTAAGACAAGACAAATATTCATAAGAATGCAATAAAAATAAGTATAATTATCATCAGCTCTTTGGTTCCCATAGTTGAGCTTTGCCTAGATTAGGGCTAGATGGCGCTGTGTAAAAATTTCCACCAATATCTATTTATTAATTAAAAATTAATAAAAAAAAAAAAAAACTGATGTCAATATATCTTGAAACTTAACATGAAAATTTATAATTTAATTTAAAATTATTGTGTCAGTTATTTAGTTTTTGCTACAGCATTAAAAAATGAAAACGATATGTAAGATCGTTACGAAAAGTATTTAAGCCTACTATTATACTATTTAAGTATTTATTATATGAAAAAAAAAACAGTGAAACATTTTTATGTCTACCCTACATCAGTTTGTCGACACTGTCTTATCTAGGTAAACTAAACCATTTTCATTTTTCTCTACGGCTAAGGTCACTGGAGTTTTTATTTATTGCCATGACTGTATACCTACGTCCCTTCAGTGCTTTTGTCACGTTCCAACCATTTATTTTCTTGGCCTTCCTCATTTTACAATCTTACGAAAGAAATATGTTTGCGCCTACAAAAAAAATACAAATAAAAACGAAAGCATTTCACTAGGCTGTGACCGTTATTTTATAAGAAAAAAATTGCTGAAGCTTAATTTCTTTCTTGAATAATTAAATGAGTTTATTTAATATTTCAATTGAACGAGTAAGTAATTAGAGATATACTTTAGCGTTAAGATCGCCACTTATGCCATTTTCTTATGTAAAATAAATAAATATTTGTGGAAATTTCACACAACACCATCTAGCCCAAACTAAGCAAAGCTTGTACTATGGAACTAGATGGCTGATAGAATACATATATACTTTTTTTTTTTTTGTAAATATATACATATGATACATAGAAACACCCAGACACAGAACAAACATCCATGCTCATCACACAAATGTTTGCCCTGGTTGGGGATTGAACCCACGACCTTTCAGTTCAGCAGGTAGACGTAAACACACTACCAACTGAGCCACAAGGCCAGTCATGGGTTTATTTTGTTATAGATAGATAGATGAACTCTTTCTTGTACACATCTTAAAAGTAATAACAAAGGACTTAAATAGACTAGTGCAACAACAGGCGGTCTCATCGCTAAAAGCGATTTTTTCCAGGCAACCATGTTATTACCTTTTGGGGCATCGACGTACGAACATTTGTATCGAAAGTACAAAGCTTTGGCTGATCTTAAGCTTTATTGAAACGCCAAATAATATGGCCCGCAAACTATAGAAATAAGTCTTGTAGCATGGTACGAAAACCATATCGTATTGAAGGGCAAACTGTTTTAATGTGATCAAAATTACTTTTTTTTTCATTTTTTTTATGTAGAAATAGGTTTGCGCTTGACCGCCAACTCACCTGATGTTAAGCGACGTTGCGATCTACGATGGAGCGCGCTTACTTAGAAGAAACCAATGAAGAATACTTATTTACTTTGTATAGAAATTTCTTATAAACGATTTTTTTAGATACTTCACAAAAAGGTTAACTTTTCCTATGTATGTTTCCGGATAAATCCGTCATTTATAAACCAATTAAAATTTGATTTGATTTTGAATTTGAAATTCTTTTTTAGAAGTCTCTAATTTGACCATTGTCCCTCTCGCTTGCGCATACCAACATTTTTGTAGGTATAAAACGACTGAATGATATTACAAATGATTGAATTTGAAGCAACATCACAAATTTTCGATAAACATTTTATTTTGATTAAGGTTAATTTTAAAAGTTAAAAATGTTTTATCCTTCTTTTATTACCCAACTGCGTAAGAAGGAGGGTTATGTTTTTCGAGTGTATGTATGTTTGTATGTATATTTCTTTGGCACGCCCTAGAGCCTAAACGGCTTGACCCATTTTGATGTGAGTAGTGTCAATAGATTCGTCTTAGTCGTGTAAGGGGCATAGGGTACATCAAAACAAAAACAAACAAAATTAAAGATTTTTGGCGGCAAAAAGTAATCTCAAAAAAAAAAGTATTCAAAATACATCAAGTGTTGTATCAAAATAAAGATTTTTTTACGGTGATTACGAATATATATATAACTTATATGTTTTACGCATACTTTCTCACAAGAAACTTATATTCAACAGCGCATCAAGCGTAACGAAATCGTAAGTTAGACTGCAAAAACTGCTTTTCTGCAGCCGGGTGTTTTGTTTTTCTTTTAATATAGATACTTGTTGTCTTTGTGAGTCGTCATTGTGTGTACCTGCACTAATTTCTAACATAGCAGGTGGTTTTTCCTATGAAAATCCAGTTCTGTAACGTCGAGTTTTCACCTCTAATGAAGTCACTTCCCCGGACCATTATCCTTATTCGTTATCATTAGGAACAAAGCTCACGTTTATCTCAAATTCTGTGGCATTATTCTTTGTAAAACATTTTTCTAATTTATTTTTCCTGAGCCGCACGGGGTGCCTGTTAACCGTTGTTGTTTTGTGAAATATTGTTCAGACAATGCTATATTGCAAGCGATTTAGCAAGTTGAAATGGCAGTGGCATCTATGTGCTATCACATAGAACTGATGGCCGATGAGGCCGAAAAGTTCTCGAGTGGAAATCACGCAGCGTAAGAAAACCAGCCAGGGGATAGACAGGTGACGAGTGGAGATCACGCAGCGCGCAGCGTAAGAAAACCAGCCAGGGGATAGACAGGTGACGAGTGGAGATCACGCAGCGCGCAGCGTAAGAAAACCAGCCAGGGGATAGACAGATGACGAGTGGAGATCACGCAGCGCGCAGCGTAAGAAAACCAGCCAGGGGATAGACAGGTGACGAGTGGAGGTCACGCAGCGCGCAGCGTAAGAAAACCAGCCACGGGATAGACAGGTGACGAGTGGAGATCACGCAGCGCGCAGCGTAAGAAAACCAGCCAGGGGATAGACAGATGACGAGTGGAGATCACGCAGCGCGAAGCGTAAGAAAACCAGCCAGGGAATAGACAGGTGACGAGCGGAGATCACGCAGCGCGCAGCGTAAGAAAACCAGCCACGGGATAGACAGGTGACGAGTGGAGATCACGCAGCGCGCAGCGTAAGAAAACCAGCCACGGGCTAGACAGGTGATTTGTGACAGGTGATCAGGTGACAAGTGGCAGGAAGACACTGGATGCAACCGCTTTCAATTGGTCTTTTTAGAAATCCATCCATCCAAAAATCCATGTCCAGCAGTGATTCTAATGCCTGAAATGATGATGTTATATAAAATATTAATTAATTTTATTCTTATTAGCCTTCATCAATGCGAAGCGTAGTAAAGTACGAGACCCGAGTAGTGAACAAGTATTTAGTAGCGTAGCACCTAATGTACGAGACCCTAGATATAGCGAACAAGTATTTTACAGGTACGCGACTGAATTACTATCTGTTTTGAGTAACCTAACCTAATAAGCCTTTTTTGGGTCAGGGGTTAAAGGTATAAGTTTAAAACATTCAAAAACTCCCGATAAAAAAAACGGCTGAATCAATTTTGATAAAACTATTTAAGAAAACTCTCGATGAAATCCTCTTTCAAACAGAGCTACGATATCACAGACAGACATATAGATACATAGATATACAGATACACACGTCAAACTTACAACATCCCTCTTTTTGGGTCGGAGGATAAAAAATAGACTCACACAGCTAAAATACTTAGCCTCTGTGCATATTTGGAAATGGAACTTTAGCTTTGGCAACAGACTCCTTTGGACTTGATTTTGACCCACTTCAAACGGTCAGATTTCATTCAAACTTTGTAGACTTATCGAGAACCGATGACAATACAATAATTGGCAGCGTTTTTTTTTGTTTTTTAATCTATAATTTTTTTTTTTTATAACTTAGTCTGAATGTATGTAAACACTCGTTCTATAGTGGCGTGCTGATACGGTTACAAAGAGCGAAGTCATGTCGGCTGCACCGCGGAGCACTGTTAGGGCAGAACTGTTATAAAATAACTTAGCAAACAAATCACAGGGCAAGTTTTGAGCGCGAGTTATAGATAGTTTGACTTGTGTCTGTCTATGGCATCGTAACTCTCAAACGGATGGACCTTGGATGGATCGATTTTGATCTAGTTTATGTTTGAAAGAAGACTTGATCGAGAATGTTCTTAGCTGTGTTTCATCAAAATCGGTTCAGCAGTTTTTTGTGTCTGGGGTTCTTGAGTTTTCTTAATTTGTACTTGTGAAATTCTTGCTTAAAATAATATAATTGATTACCAAATATTTCTGGAAAATATGTATTAGATTTGTTTGTAGCAAATTTCTCCGTTTTTAACTGAGACTACACTCACCCCGTCAAATCAGTAACGACTCAAATGTTAAACAAGATTTCCGAACGGCAGCACAAAATTTGTATGCCAAGAATCAATTTCTAACTCTGCACCGCTATAAGAGATGAGAGTAAGCCCCCTGTACACGAATAACAACAACAAAGCAAACAAACATCCAGACATACATGTAAACGCAAATTTTGCCAGTTGATGCAAAAATTTTAGCTCGTATCGCTCACTCGGTCAATAACATATCTTCGGCACTGATTTAAAGAGGCAGTTGTAAATAGCAGTTTTGGTAAGTTAAAAATTATAAATGGCACGTTTAATAACTAGTTCAGCAGTTAAAACTAAGCAGTAAAGTAAACAAAAATGAGTAATAAAAAATAATGAAATGGATCAGTGAATATATAATTGAGCAGGAAAATAATTAAATGGGCGGTAAAAATTATTATCTATAAATTTGTATTAAAAAAAAACAACCTAATCTCTGAAGAAATTATTGCTTATACCTTTATACATAGATAACTCTCCATCATTTTTACCGCTCATTCAGTTATTGAACTGCTCAATTATTTTTAGAATTGACATTGTATGATAAAATAACCGACTAATTGATTTTTTATTACTGTCCATGTTTTACTGTCGCAATAATTAATCAACCGCCATTAAATTAAATAACTGCTCAATATGTTTTTGAACTGATCATAATAACATCTCGAATATTTAAATAACAGCTCAAAAAATTAGTTCCCCATATCTTCTTGCAAAAGTACGTTAATTCCAAGCACAACACTCGACCATTCTCCCTTCAGCTATTCTCCCCATAGACCGCTATACCCCAGGATCCCCTCATGTAAAGAGATGACAGACAAACGATGCATTATTCATGTACGATGCCAAGCTACTGTTACGTCATACCCAAATTATCTCTACACTCGAGGTGGCGACACCATCGCTTTCCTTAAACAATCGTCCGCATAAATATTTAGTTCGAGAATTTATCCAATATTGTAAAATAAATTGGTCATTTTGGTATCGGGTATTTTGTAAATGGATTCGCATCATTCAGGGTTTGCATGATATGACAGACTGTATCAGATTGAATTAAGAGGATGTTTTTTTAATAAAATCAATCAATCGAGTTTCATATAAATGCTTCCATACCCTTAAGCAGGCTGAAGAGCTTACCAAAAAAAAAATTGGGGAAAAAAATACACCTTTCCGAGAGGTAGTCCTGCAAAAGCTGCAAAAGGGGGGGAGGGGAGAAGGGGGGAGGGGGGGAGAATGGGGGGGGGGGAGAAGGGTTATGTTTTTAGAATAATAAAGACCGATGTAAAACTTAGCTGATCTCAATTAAGTAAGTACTTCATTGTAAAATTATGGGCACTCTTTTCAACCATAATTGGTATCTCTATGGTAGCTCATAACATCTTAAACGGAAGTATGGGTGTGTATTAAATTTTTATATTTTTACATACGAAACTAAATAAATATAAATTAGACAACTGAAAAATATCATCTAAGTAAACGAATTACGGTATTTTGAAGTTTTTTTCAAACTACCTATAATTATTTTATCGTAATTTGAAAGGACCAAGTAGTATTTAATGCGATGCCATACAAACGGATTAATTTTTCCTAGACTACCAGTACTTTTCAAGTGTTTCATGAAAGAGCATAGAGTACTTTTTCAGGTTCCCCCACTCTCCAGCCGCACGCGACGTCGCGTGTTTATAAAATGGTAATTTGATAATTTCCTACGTGTTTTCATTACTGTAAATAAGTTCCATGAAGTTAAAACAATACATTATGTCTAGCGCATATCGAGCGTCCACAGGCCAGACTTAACCGACTTCGTAAAAGAAAAGGTACTAGATTTTTTAAATGTATGTTCTGCGATTATTTCGTCAATTATGAATTGACTTTGATGATACTTCTTTGTTCAGTAGGTCACACTTCATAGGTGGTCCCATATAATTTTTTAATTAGATAAAGACATGTAAGTATGGTAATTTGTTGAATCGAAATGTAATTTAGTGTAATGTTACAATACAGTTTTAATATGTCATAAGAATATTCGGTCAATTTCTATTTTATATTTATATCTTCCAAAATGTTACATACAGAACGGACACTCTCCACCTCCCGCCAATTTCAGATTCCTCACCCGCTCCCCGCGCTCGCCCTGTCGTTTGTTAATAGTATTACATACAGAACGGACACTCTCCACCTCCCGCCAATCTCAGATTCCTCACCCGCTCCCCGTGCTCGCCCTGTCGTTTGTTAATAGTATTACATACAGAACGGACACTCTCCGCCTCCCGCCAATCTCGGGTTCCTCACCCGCTCCCCGCGCTCGCCCTGTCGTTTGTTAATAGTATTACATACAGAACGGACACTCTCCGCCTCCCGCCAATCTCGGGTTCCTCACCCGCTCCCCGCGCTCGCCCTGTCGTTTGTTAATAGTATTACATACAGAACGGACACTCTCCGCCTCCCGCCAATCTCGGGTTCCTCACCCGCTCCCCGCGCTCGTCCTGTCTTTTTCCGGAGTTTGAGGGGAGATTGTCATGACGGCTTCAACCGTTGACGTCACGAGCGGTAATCAGGCGACAACCATATAAAATATTGTGAGTGTGTGTGTATGTGCGTTTTATAGGTACAGTCGTCAACTTGCTATGTGTCACTAATTAGCGCGCCATTGTATGGAGTGTCCGATGTGCGTTAATAACCTTCCGCTCCTGTTTTGTGGTAAAGTTATTCTTACATTAGACCTATAAAAGCATCACGCATAAATAAAAGGTTGTATAAAAACAAGACTTTTAAAATTAGAATGTAATTCATATTCAAAGAGCAATATAAAACGTGCAAATGAAATCAAAATGACTCTCTAAATAAATTTACAAGCAGAACTTGAGTTAATTTGCTATTCAGTTTACCCAAAATACCTTCCCAGCTTTGAAAACACAGCTCTAATTATTTGAATATTATTTTTGGATTACTAAGCAAACATAAGGCGTCTAAGTCAAAACACAGAACGGACGTAGGCGAAATTATGGCTACTAACATTTAGTAAAGTTTCAAGCAATTACACACACTAGGTTATGATTGAGTCTGTTTAAAACAATGAGATTTTATCTATAGAGAGGTTATTACTCATTGAAGTGAACATTTCAAGCGTCTACCTGTTGCCGTTATCAATATCGAGCAAAAAAATCACGTTTGTTGTATGGGAGCCCCCTTTAATATTTATTTTATTATATTTTTTTGTATCTGTTGTTATAGCTGCAAGAGAAATACATCATCTGTAAAAATTTCAACTGTCTAACTATCACGGTTCATGAGATACATACAGACAGACAGCGGAGTCTTAGTAATAGGTTTTACCGTTTTACCCTTTGGGTAAAGAACCCTAAAAACCAAAATACAGAACCGATTTTGATAAAAATTATATGGGACTACTTCTGAGGTATTACCTACCAAACAAAACCAAATCATCAAAAACAATTCATAATTTCATTCATTGACGGAGTAATCGCTGAACAAACATACATATATAAACATACAGTCGAATTGAGAACCTCCTTCTTTTTTGAAGTCGGTTAAAAATGAGAACTGGCGTCTCAATTATGTTGCTGGTCTAATGAAATAAGGACAGTGGCGCCCTCAATGCCACATTAGTTCTCTTTCCGAACAGAGTGTATTTGCCTAATATCACATATTTGTTTATCTGTCTATACATAATATTGAATGAATGTCATATTTTTCAATTAATCTTGTTGGAGCTTTGTATATGTTTACATGTAAACAAAAAAAACCTTTTATTTTATCATTTTTTAGGGTTTCGTACCTCAGTCATAAACGGAACCCTTTATAAGATCACTTTGTTGTCCGTCTGAACATGTAACATGTCAAGACACTTTTTCTCAGGAACGCGTGAAGGTATGAAGCTGAAATAAATTTCAAATATTCCAGTCTGCTACTCCTTGGAGCAGTGAAAAAAAATAAACTTATAAATCAAAGTAATCTATAGATTGTTTATGCTCCATTTATGGCGCGTATTTTGACGCTTGTAAGGCAATCAAAACCTATAGAGGACTTTCCATTGACCTATAATCATGAAATTTAGCAAGAAACATTGCCATGTAGCACAAGTAAAGGAAAAAATCCAAAAACCGTAAACGACCATAAAAACCGTAAACTTGTAGTTACATTACAAAATAATATCTTTTTTGCGATTGCAAACTTTTCCAACGGCAAAAATAAGTCCACCACGAAAATCTTCGAGGCTCTATTCGGGAATCGAACTATTTACTTGTAAGTTTGTACGCAACCCTCGGTGCGTGAGTCCCACTCGCACTTGACCGGTTTTCTTTCAAATATTTGCTATTCAAACATCGTTTACATCTAGAAATAAATGACATTATCTATAATATCTCTCTGAGTATATTTATTAGTAAACATCATTTTAATATTTGATTGCCCATTTGCCCATTTCTGAGTGAATCAATTCACCGAAGGGCTTTATAAGGGCGTAAAGCTTATTGGTTATTGTCATGAAAGAAATAAATGGAGATTGTTATGTTCACTTATTTTGTGTTGTATTTGAATATGAATACATAAGGAAAAATGTAAACAGTGCCCGTTACAAAATGTAAATCACTCGGAAAAAAATATTAGGAATTAAAAGTAACAAAAATTGGCAAGTGCATGTCGGGCCACGCGCACTGTAGGGTTCCGTAGTTGCACGTTACTCTATGCAGATTTTGAATATTTTGGCTATTCAGAAATAATTGTTAAGTGTTGATTAGGATGTGCAACATATTCATAGAAAATACATAACCAGTTTGTATCTATGATGTATCTTAATTAATATATAATTTTTAAGCTTCCGTACTAATTGTGCGGGAGCCTATTAGTTAAGCCACTGTGTCTGTCAGTCTGTCTGTCCTGCACTTAAAGAGCTGTTATCTTTTGAACGGTAATATATAGAAGTCTCAAAACTGGCAAGATTCTAGGGTTTACTTCTATGTGAATCAGCAAATATTAAAAACTGGTCAAGTGAAAGACAAGCTTAGGCGATTTTCAAAAAAATGGGAAATAATTGTGCGAGACAACAACTTGTTGATTCCACAAGAAAATAAACGAAAAATGACAAGTGAATTTTTTTTTGAAGTTGGTTGGTGTGTAGTTTTAAAATCTCTTTGGATAAAGAAAATAGGTCTGTAACACTTACTTATTTGAACTTGAGGGAAACTATACGCTATTCCTTCTGTAGAAAATATGAAATTACAAATAAATATTCTTAGATATAAAAAACTCATACATTGCTGGATTTATTTACTTATAAGTTTATTGAAATAAATTTAAAATAATAATATAAATTTATTATAATTACTTTTTAATAGCGTGTACCTGTTGTCCACAGAACGGTCCGAGGCGCTAAGCGGGCGCTTGTCCAAATCTGCATCAGAGCTGTCCTGTACCGCCCCCACCTCCCCTCCGCCGCGCGCGCGCTCCGCGCATCATCACACGCCGCTCTCTGTCGTGCATCGGACGCAGCATTTCTTCACTAATCTTAAGGTGAGTCAGTATTACCCCGACTTCCCCTCGCTTCTTTCTTAATCTTAAAATAAGTCAGCATTTCCATAATCTACTCTTGTTTATTCGCCAAATTCAAAATAAGTCATTTATTGTTGCCCTAATATCCTTTTCAATAATCTCGGGAAAAGTCAAAATTACTCCAATCTTCCCTCGTTTCCTTTCCAATGGGTCAATAGTCAATACATAATCTCGCCTCGTTTCTTCACTTACCCGTCTCAAGATAAGTAAGCATTGCCCCAATCTCCCCATTTCAACACAAGTCAACTTTGCCTCAATTTTGCCTCAGTTTTTTCAGCAATCAGGGGAGATTGGGGCAATTTTTTCCTTGGATAGTCAAGAGAACCGGCATATAAAACCAGTTTTTGTTTCGATCTAAATTATGGTTCTACATAGGATTATTTAAAGCCAGAGTGAATAGATATTCTAGATCGACGTACTCCATCCTCGGCCACACCGTCGTCTACCTTTAGGCAAGTTAGCGGTCAAACGTAAATCTATTACCGAAGAAAAAATAAATCCGACAAAGTACGAGTTTCACTCGCACACCGAGGATTCCGTAGACAATACATGAACACTGACACCAAGGCTAATTAAGACAATAAAACATCTATCATATTTATGATATTTATCTTAAAATATTATCATAAATATCTGGAAATCACGCCTTATTGTCAGTAGTACCATTTTGTACCATTGATGGTACAAGTGACACAACTTTGTGTTACCATTAAAGAAAAATGAAGATATTCCTCCTTAATTGTCAATGTACAAGTGACACAACTTTGTGTCCTTAGTACCATTAAAGAAAAATGAAGATATTCCTCCGTAATTGTTAACCGATACCTATGGAACTAGTGATACAACTTTGTACATTAAAGAAAGTAAAGATATTCCACGTAATTGCATTTTTGTCATGCTCACGAACAAGGCGATCTCTTCCCACTTTTATTTTACCGAACACCTGAATCACATTACGCTAAGTCAGCACGTTATCTTCACCGATCGATTTAAATTGGGCATATTTGAATTGCAAATTAATCGGCTTCTAGAAAATCTTGTTGTTTCACTGAAACATCGCATAATCATCTAGATTGGCGGTCAAATCAGAATTCCGAATAAACGAGACTTTTAAGAGCGCTAAATTTATTCATTTCATGAGTTAAATAAGTGCATAAGCTTGCGTAAATATTAAAAATAAATCCGGACACGCGCGAGTCAGACTCGCCCACTGAGGGTTCCGTACAAACTAGTATATAAAAGGGGGAAATCATATATTTTAACACGCTTTTATTAGGTCGACCTGTATGTAACTAACTATGTAATGAAATCTAAGGTAATTAATTTAACCATCTTCCAAGGATCGTAGCGTCATGAAAATTGGCAGCTGTATGTAGTTCTGATGACAATACAATAATATGGTACTGTCGAACTGATCTGATGATGGAGCTGGAAGATATGAACTAGAACTTCATGATGGAACATCGTATCATAGGTGTGTTTGGATTTGTTAGAAAAGTCTTGTAATGAACTTTGACCACAATAATTTGTAGCGTGTTTTTTAGTTATTTAAACTGTAATTTATTTTTATATTTTCCTTCATAAACCGAAAAATATACATCGGATAAATATTTAAAAGCCTGTTTTAACTTATAATAATTAAGTTCTTTCATATGATACCCACATGATACGGTCAATTCGCTTTAAAATTTGGACCCTCATTCCTTGCATAAAGACAATTTTTTGTGATTATATTAAAAATGTCCAGTTTTCGGATTTTTTCCTATATGTGTACCTTAACACAATGCTTCTTGGCAAATTTCATATGCATTTTTACGACATATTCGTCTGTAACTTTTTTTTACGAAAACTGAGAAATTTGATTTTTCTTTCTGCAGCAAGAAACTATGTATCTGCGTATATGGTTTTAATTTCAATTCGATACCCACACCCGGACACCTGGACGGACGGACAGACGGACAACAAAGTGATCCGTTTTTTCCTTTTGAGATACAGAATCCTAAAAATAATTATTTAAAGGCAACAAAGTTATTATTAATATAAAATATGCATTACATTATATTTTGCACAGAAACAAAATAAAACCAACTATCGTTGCTATTTACTTTATTTAACATTTGGTGAAAGACCCGTACAAGGTCTGCGGGCTCATATTACGAGATAAGGCCACGTCTAGAGAGCATAAGCGGCGAGTAGAGCGGGCGCGGACGCGAGATCGGAAACACCACGTAGATGCCAACCACAGACATAAATGGAGCATGCGACTTCATTTATATGAAAACCTTGCGTGCCTCATTTTTGGTACCGACTGTGACGTCACATAAACGATTTTGTGATGGAATGTTCCATCCGCGCGAAATCTATTCAACCCAATACATCCGCGCGCTTGTACACTAGTAACTAGTTGACAAAATATCGAATCGCCAGTATATATCACCTGAAATTAAATAAATCTTGGTCGTCAACTGCGATTTTTTACCGTACTTGACACGCTCGTTTTGACACGCTAGGTACATACACTTGGGGTATCTATAGAAGTTATGATGCCAACAAAGCGTGGTGGGAAAATGAAGAACTAAGAGATAATTAATTAACATATAGTATAAATACTTTGCGAGAGAGAATGAGACCGGTGTGAATGACAAATAGAATATACATAGTTATTTTAAATGTCTACCATGTCAATATAGATATATAAAAGAGCTCGAATATATTCAATAAGAAATAAATCCGACAGAGTACGAGTTTCACTCGCACACCGAGCCTTCCGTACTCCTATGCATGATAAACACATGAACATAACACTGACACTAGGGCTAAGAATATTTCTACCTTCACATATTTTCTACAATGGGAATAGCCTGAAATGCGTTCACATACAAACACACATGCATATATACATGCTAGGCGTTCACATACAATATCAATTTCAAATAAGTAAGTGTTACAGACCTATTTTCTTACACCAAAGATGTATTAATACCTACTGCTTACTCTATTTTAAGTTTATGTCACATGACACCTGTCAAAGAAACGTTCATTTATCATTTTTAGGTATAATCGATTCACCTTTATGCAGAGATTGCGACAGTGGTAGAGATCAGACCCTTAATCACATTTTCTTCGAATGTACGGCGCATCATTTACAAAGACTTATATTTTATGATAAATTATCAATAATTTATAAACCTCCAGCAAACATCCCGCGCGACATTCAAGATTTGCTGGAAAATCCTGACAACTATACCTTGATTTATGATTTTATTAATTCCACCGGATGTACTATATAACCATTTGACTAAGACGAAACTCCCTGATTATGATGATGAAATTGATGTTACAGACCTGGCTTTGGCCTTACTTCTATATTGCTTCATAGAAAGATTGATTGAAGACTTGGCTTTGGCCTTACTCTCCTAATAATTGAGATATAATTAAATCAGACGAGGCTGTATGGTCAAATGACCTTTGCCTGCCAGTACAAAATGTACGGCGAAGAAAAAAAATAAAAAAATTATCATTTTTAGGGTTCCGTACCCAAAGGGTAAAAACGGGACCCTATTACTGAGACTCCGCTGTCTGTCCGTCCGTCCGTCCATCCGTCCGTCTGTCACCAGGCTGTATCTTATGAACCGTGATAGTTAGATAATTGAAATTTTCACAGATGATGTATTTCTGTTGCCGCTATAACAACAAATACTAAAAAACAGAATAAAATTAATATTTAAGGGGGGCTCCCATACAACAAACGTGATTTTTTTGCCGTTCTTATGGATAATGGTACGGTTAGGTTCACAATGTTTTGCCGGTTAAGCTTAATGTATATTATATAGCCTATTATCTGTAACTGTACCTATTTCAATAAAATAAAATAAACCCTTCGTGCGTCTCGCACTTGGCCGGTTTTTATTCGTTTCTTTTATGTGGAATGGAGAAAAACCCCGCATCCTTAGTACGGAAGCCTAAAAACGAATTGCAAAATTATTCCCCAACATGTAAGAAAAATAACAACTTCGGACCTATTTATGTAAAAAATTCCTATTATATATTTTCGATTACGTGTATAAAAGAACTAACCCATAGTAACCGATTTCGGACAGACTTTTTTTAATTAAATAAGTACCTACGCAAAATTTATCTATCTTGTAAAAATTACAAAACTTATTTAACTTAATTATCTACTTATTTAGTTTATAAAATGGATAAATTTAGCGCTTTCTTATTCGTAATCGAGTGTGAGTTTTTTTGTTGTTGCATAAATTGGTCAATAAGACTTATTACCAGAAAACATAACCGAAAAACAAAATTCGATTCTCATGCCATACTGCCAAAACACACTTTTAGTTGCTTGGCGACTTTTATACAGATACAAATACATGTACTTTATTGGTAAATATAAAAAAATACAAGTCAAATGAACTAATTTCTAGAATCGAAAAATGATTTAATATTAAGGTACATTAGAGGTACTTATAAATTTATCTGCAAGATATTCTGTAATGTCATATGCAATGTCAATGTCCTGCTTTGCAGGAATACTTACAGTTTATATTTATATTTAAATATATTGAAAGAAGCTGCGTTTCTGATGCTTTCCGGTAAGTGGTTATATATGCTTGTACCAAATATATATATATATATATATAAGATTTAACAGATTTCGCTAGAGTGAGCAGGTGTATTATTGTTGTTGTATATTTAATATCATATACATCTCTCAAGTGAGCTTTATGTCGGAGTGATGATTCAATATGATAGTCGGTTATGCACATTTTTAAAAGTATTTTATGAATTCTGAAGAACGATGTGGCGTTTACGCCCTCGCTCCTGGTCATGGCCTTGGCTTAATACTTGCCTGGCCTAAAGGTAAACCTTTGAGATCGAAATGCTTTGAAGCTCAGTTTTAGAGGTAGGAACTTTAGTTTGAATTTGTACACAACGTTTCTCTTATCGTGGAAACATTTTCAAAATATTTCTATGAATAATATTTGTTTTAACTCAAAACAAATATATTTTATGTTGAATTAGAACCTAATAAATGTTAATAATATACATTTGAAGACATTTTTTACACAGCACTATCTATCCCCAAACTAAGAAAAGCTTGTACTATGAGAATTTGAATATTCTAGCATTTCAGATCTACTGTGGAAAATATGTGAAGTTACAATAAATATTCTTACATAAAAAGCAACTTTTGTTGAGTAAAATAATTATAGTTTAAAAACTGAAGCAACCGACTTCTCATGGATGCCATTATCAGAACTGGACCATTATCAGAGCTGGTGCTTCCATTTCAATGGGACCACAAGGGAAGCACCAGCTTTTAAATAAAAAAAAAATCATCAAAATCGGTTCACCCAGTCGAAAGTTCTAAGGTAACGAACATTAAAAAAAAACCAGAAAAATATAGTCGAATTGAGAACCTCCTCCTTTTTTTAAGTCGGTTGATTAGCGCTGGCGTTAATGTTCATGTAGTATGTCATGATTAAGCATACGGAAGCCTCGGTGTGCGAGTGTACGTACTTTTCGCCTTGTAGGATAGGGTGTCGCTAAAACCAATCTCGCGAAAACCAATATTTTGATGAGAATCTGAGGATTCTCATCAAAATATTAGATATCCAAGTCGCCGACACCGGCGCTTCGTCACTTTAGAATGTTGGTTATAAGCTTGCTAAATATTCGGAATTATTACTAACAGATTTCGGAAATACAAGAATGCAGCAGGGAATACCCTTTTTTGGAGTTATTTGCACTTAATTTGATTTATATAACTTGAATTAGGTTCCCACAAAACAACTGTCTTCTTCTTTTTTGTATTGGACCCGCATTAAAGCATTTGCCAGTGTCAAGTATTAGGATTACTTCAAGTTTCTTGAATAAAACAAGTTGTAAATGTTCTAGTTTGGCAAATGTGGAAGCATGATGCCAAAATCAAGAGAAAAAAATATGTTCTAGTCACAATCTAAGTCACTTAGACAGTCAATTTATAAGTCGAGTGCTGCTTCAGTAAACTGGTGGCGACTTTACTAGAAGCTTCTATGGTTGTTTTGCCGACAACGTAAAATCACACGTTTTACTGCTTTATTTCACTTGCCCACACTCACGCACTTTATCGAACACTTAATAAATAGAACATCACCATTTTTATAGCATTAATGTTAAAAATAACACAAGTTTAGGAAATAAAACAAAGCAACAACACGTTACTAAGACATTCCCGCCAAAACTCCCCAACAACTGTCTTTCACACCCACACGAAGTATATTTTTTCACCACAATGTCCTTATGGTATTTTTTTTATAAGCTGTTTCACGGCTCTGGATTCTGAGTCCGTAGACCGAAAAGTATTGCCAGGTTGGACAGCGAGTGAAACTCGTACTTCGCTGGATTTATATAATATTATCTAGAATACGAGTTTATAAGTAGGTAGAAATAATAATTATAATATGGCAGACATAACTGTTTAACTAGCTTACTAGCCTATTATTGACGTGAATTTCAAATTTACCTGATAAAATCGATAACTTGAAATATTAAATAATATTGATTCATCGGGTCTAGTTATACTGGTCAGTTGTGCTGCCACTGTCAAGGTGCTGCAGCATTGGGAAATAAAATATGTATGCGTTGGAATGATCCTGTAGTTAATGACTAAATGATAGCAGAAGAGGTTTTTTTATCACTACGGTTACGCGAATAGAATCACGGGGCACAGCTAGAATAAAATACTAAATTTTAACAGGAGGAAGTTTTCAATTCGACTTTATGTTTTTTTTTTGGCTGTTTGGTCAGTCATTACTTCGCCGATTATGAATTGATTTTGATGATTCTTGTTTTGTTTGGTAGGCCATACTTCAGATGAGCTCCCATATAGTCTAGTAAAAATAAATCCGTTTGTATGGAGCTGATCACAATATTTGCAACTGGGGGGGTTCTTTAAAATTATGATAGGAAAATAACTAAAAACCATAGATCAACAATAATCCCCGATTTATAGACTAGCTGCGTTCACTCGCGTAGTTATGAAAAACGGTGATGTTTATGATGATGATAAGTAGCTTATGTCCGTGTCCAGGTCCAAAGCTATCTCTATACTAATTTTCATAACGATCGATTCAGCCGTTTGAGAGTGTAAAGATAACAAAATTAGCTTTTATAATATAATTATGAAATTGTGTCAAATGTATTTCAAAACACCAGTACATTCATAAAAATAACAATATGCTTAGTTGTCTTTTATGTTGTCACAAATCTTATTTTTACTAGACTAATATACATTTTATCAAATTTGATTTACTTATAGTACTTTAGTTTTTATAACAAAATAACTGGATAATGTATCCTATTAAACGAATTGCGTATTTTGAAATCGGGTTTTTTCAGTTTTTTTATAACTGCAATTATATCTTTGAAATATTCAATAAGTACATCAAAGTATTTTATCAATTCTGATGTTGAAATAATCCAAATCACAAATAGAATGCATTACCAAGAGATTGTCCTAGAAATAACACAATTTAAAATTATATTAGAATTAGGCGCCCCTTGCCAAGTACCACACCGCTGCTCATGTGGTGACATGGCGGATCGGCTAGGCCACCATGCCCTATCGTGCAGTAAGAGCGCTGAGCGATGATGATGTCACCCGTCGGGCCTTTGACAGTGCCGGCGTCCCTTCAGTTTTAGAGCCCAACGGTCTTATGCGAGACGACGGCAAGAGGCCCGATGGAATGACACTTATCCCTTGGAAGATGGGTCAGCCGATAGTCTGGGATGCTACTTGTGTTGACACACTGGCGCCGTCCCATCTTTCAGAGACTAGCAAACAAGCTGGTGCTGCCGCAACAAAAGCAGAAAACCTCACGGCGCAAATATGCATATTTAGACCGGATGTACATGTTTGTGCCGTTTGGGGTCGAAACATTGGGTTTATTAGATCCATCCGCTCAGAGTTTATACAGGGAAATAGCCAAACGCTTGGTAGAGGTGACAAGTGACCAGAATGCTGGCTCCTACTTTGCTCAAAAAGTAAGCATTGCCATCGAACGTGGCAATGCTGCCAGTATTCTTGCCACTTTTCCCACTACCAGTGGACTTTTTAAGTAAGTTTTTATTTTATTTGTTTTCTATATATATATATATATATATATATATATATATATATATATATATATATATATATATATATATAAATATATATATATATTTAAAAATTGTTTTTTTTAATAGTCTTAATGTGTATTCTTAATTTAATTCATTCATCTATTTGTTAATTTAAGATTCAGTAGGTATATTTTAATATTTGTACCTATAACTTTTTTTTACATTGATAATGGTTTAGATTGCGAATAGATGAGAATAAATTATTAGAAATTGTACCTAAAAGATAAATTTACAAACCATACTACCATATCCGGCTTAGTGAATCTGTCGGAGCATAGGTTCTTGGCTAAGTGATAGCTACCTAGTTATTTTATAGTACATGTGCAGAAAATTCACTTCGCAAGTACATGTAACTTTTGCTGCGATGCTAAAAAGGGCAAGTCAGCATACGTAGACGCTAAGTGCTAAATCCTTTTTTGCAGAGTGCGTCTCATTCTATTGTGTAGCTGTTATCTCTTCTGGGGCGTGGTAAAATAATGAAGTGTCCGGTCGAGGCGGCAGCCGCATGAATATATGTAGATGTAGCATGCTTTTCAATACCATCGCCCATTATTTTAGTTATTTTTCTACACGTTGTCTTGTTGTTTGTTTGTTTGTAATGTAAATAAAGTGTTGATTGATGTTTGACTAGAAAAATAATTCACTCGCGATTAGAAGACACCCAGATTATATGCATTTGGAAATGCCTATTCAGAAAGCGTTTACATTTTGCCAGTACGCATAATTAAATTGGAGCTGAAGCGTTTCGCTCGATTTGATATTTTAAATGCAAGTCTCCACCCCCAGAGCCGCTGGCAACGTAGCCGTAGCCGGGAGAGATGCCACCACGCAACATTCTCCCTGGCGGCGGCACCGGACAGCAGTGGCACGGAGTACGGCGCCGACCAGAGCTCCGAGCAGAGCACGCCGGCGAATTCGCCCAGGCATCGAATCAGGAGTGAGTACTGTAGGTCAAGGATTCGCTCAACGCGCGCAGCTATCTCTCTCGCGGCATCACAACCTTTTCAAATATATAAAATCATTGAATATCTAAGTAGATATTTTCTTTAGATTACCACAAGTCAACCAAACCGATGCATCCGCGGCCCTAACTTCTGTTTAAGGTCGAGATTAAGCGCACAGCTATCTCTCTCGCCCATCACGATTTTTTAAGCATATAAAATTATTGAGTAAGGATATTAGAAAAGTGTGAACTAAATTTATTTATTTAGACAGGAGAAATATTTAAAAACAAGTTTTTCTTCTTTATCTTTTAAATTGGCGGAGGAATAAGAAAATATGTGTTTTTTTCTAATTCTGTCGCCAGTATAAATGATATCTGATTAAAACTTTTTTCAATGTTTCTCCTCTCTGAATAAATAAATTTAGCTCTCACTTTTCTAATATCCTTACTCAATAATTTTATATGCTTAAAAAAACGTATATGTATACTCTAAAGTAATTTGAGAAGCACTGCATTTATTTTGTTGTTCCTGTGTACACATGTTTAGGAATACAATCTAGTTCGTATTTATATTGTTAATATACCAATTGTATTCTGTTTTGTGTGCTTAAATAAATATATAAATAAAATAAACATAATTGGCGGAGTAATCGCTGAACATACAGTCGAATTGAGACCCTCTTTCTTTTTGGAAGTCGGTTAAAACGGATGAAACATGTGAGTCTCCCAAGAAATTATTTGTTCAAATGACCGCCGCATGTCACAGATGTCGACTCTCTGATTTGTAGACACAGAACGGATATATCAATATTTTTAGTTTCATGCGGACATTTGTGCCATACCTCCAGTCCACATCACTAGAATGGTGGTAAAATTATTTAATAGTATTGAGTATACGAGTAATGTGACAGCCACTAGCCATGATTAGATGTCAGCGCTGAAAGTATAATAATTGTATAATACCTAAAGTTTTAAATCTCTTTTCCATAGCCTTACTAGATCCAAGATAAAGTTCTTGCTCTCCATATTTTGTTTGCGGTAGCATCGTAGCAGCGCTACATACTCACGTAGCACTCGTAGCGCTCGTAACGTAGCCGCAAAAGTAGGGATCCATAAAGCTGAAGCGCCAATATTTTTTTCCCGAACTCTTTTGTTTGTTTTTTCCACAAAATTGGAAGTATTTGAAGCGTCGCTTCCAAGCTACTTTTAAAAGATATTTTTGCCTTTTTTAATATCAGATATGTTTTTTTCAGTTTATTAAGCATTATACATTATTCCTTATAATGTATGTTTTTAATTAGATCGACATTACACTGCTAGTAACTCTGCTAGTTAAGACTAGAGCTGTGGATAAGTGACCAAGTCTTAAGTCATAATTTGTCCTCGTTCTTAATGCGGACTGTACAGAATCTTGGAATTTTCAAGGATTGAGTGAATAATAAAAGATATCTTCTAGATCAACAAGCTACATTCTTGGCCACACCGTCAATTTCCACAGGCGAGTTAGTGTTCAATCGTAGATCTATTTTTTTAATTAAACCATTTGATTTATAACAGACTGATATTACGTCGTCCGATGTCATTCGTCAAGCGGCAAATACGGAGGGATACCCTTGACGAATGGAACCAGACATATGCCGGAGGAAAAACCGCGTCCGTGACAAGAATATTTCTGCCAGACGAAACCAAAGAATACAAAATAACCAGAGACATCGAAATGACGAGAGAAATCGCGCTAGCACTGACTGGGCATGGCTGTTTTTCAGCATATTTGCACCGGTTCAAGATCCACAACGACCCATCGTGTATTTACGAATCTGGAGTGGAGGACCTGCTACGTAACTGTGGTTACGTATAAGGAAAAAAAACTTCTTCGTACGATATTAGTTTCGTACGAAGAATAATTATTCTTCGTCCGAAACTAGCTACGAAACAATAGTTACGTACGCGGCCGAAGCGAAAATAATTGCACACCTACTCATCAGCTGCCCAGTTTTCGGTAGACATATATTTGACTTGGAACAGACAATTGAAATGGACATAGTAAAGGGAAATATTGCATAAATAATGGACGATAGACTGAAACGTAGGATATTCCTAAAATTCTGTAAATATGTAGTAGAAAGGGCAAATAATAGGAATAAAGATAAATAAATACATTGTTGTAGTTATATAACTCATAACAATTGTGAATATTAAGCGCACATAAAATAAGTACAAGTGGCAGGAAGACGCTGGATGCAAGCCGCTTCCAATCGGTCTTTTTGGAAATCCATAGGGGAGGCCTATGTCCAGCAGTGGACTTTTTATGGCTGAGATGATGATGATGATGATAAAATAAGCTAGTAAAAATAGAGTATAGAAAAATCCATACACTTGTAATAAATAAATAATAACAACACTGTAATATGTAATTATAATAAGCGAAGTAAATGTAAACATTTACTAAATATAATATAATATATTATATAAATGTAAGTAGTACAAATGTATACATTAATATTAATTAAGGAATTGTAACAAAGTAGCTAGTGCCCTGTCTTTGACACTGTTAGGGAAAATAGCTCGCGGGCCGGGCATATGCTCCGGGCATATGCGCGGGCATATGCGCGGGCCGGACTATTAAAATAAACAACGGGTTGCACTCCGGGAGTGCCGGCAGAAATGAAAACTAAAAAATAAAATAACAGTACAAACAATACTGAACTTTAAATGCAGAACGTTAGAATAGGTTTCTGACTAATATAACCCGTCCGTCTTACGAATTCGATCTGATGCGAGCTTAATATTTTTTACCCATCCAAAAAATGCACAAAGCCACTAAAGACGTTTTCACTTCAAAAAATTTAAAAAAAACAGACCGATAACTTATTTTTGTTTAACCTCGTTCGTTGCATTTCACAATATATTCTTTTGTTAACTCTCTTCGGTTATATCATAAGAAAAAATATTTTATAATAAAAAAATTCGACGAATAGATATAAAAAAAAACCATTTATGAAAACATTGTTTTTCGTATAAACTTCCTACAATCAGAATCACGCTTGTTTGTAATTTAAAATGTTTACATTTTTATCGAAACAGGCTCCGAATTTTTAATAACTTTTTCACGAGTTATAATTTTCATCATCCGCAAAGTTTGGACACCTGTATTAATATTCTGGCGAGATTGTAAAATTAATATTTTGACCTGGACTGAACCCTGATTGGATTCCATTCATGGCGCACCATTCAGAGCCGTGAATGGGGCGTAGATACTTTGATATTGAAGTTGGTTACTTGGAAAGACGTTATGCATTTAAATTGGTGATTAATATAGTCTGTTAATATTTTTAGGTGTCTTTTATTGTTTTGATAAGCTTTTATTGCCAATTACAAAAATAAATATGTACGTATGAACAATAAAAAATAGGTAGTGAAATAGGTTAATGTTAGGTTTGATTACTTACTTGTGGTCTACGATGGAGCAAGGATCCGAGGTTCACTGTAGACGGCAATTTCTATATCATGTACCAGATGTATCTATAAAAAATACTTCTCTGAATTACTAAAATAATGCTAATTAGATGCGTAACAAGCAATTAAGTAAACTTATTAATTTTGAAGAGCCGTCAACTCCAAGTTAAGTACCTTTATCGATGATTGTTTCCAAACTTAGCTTTAAATTCCTTGGATTTGAATATCCAAGTTAACCGCGAATCACTAATTCGATTGCGTTTTTTTTTTTTATAGAAGATAAATCTACGATTTGTTTTTTTTTCGATTTTGTGGCAATTAGAAGTAGGAATGCATATATTTGTATAACTCACCTGGGTATGGAAAGATTTTGCTTAATTTTGCTCTAAACTACCTTACGAAACTAATAAAAATGAATATTATAAGTTTTTTTGATGTAGTTTTCGTTTTTAGGGTTCCGTACCTCAATAGGAAAAAACGGAACCCTTATAGGATCACTTTGTTGTCCGTCTGTCTGTCCGTCTGTCCGGGTGTCAAGACCTTTATCTCGGGAACGCGTGAAGGTATCAAGTTGAAATTAAAACCATATACGCAGATTCATAGTATCTTGCTGCAGAAAGAAAAATAAAATTTCTCAGTTTTCGTAAAAAAAAAACAGCCGAATATGTCGTAAAAAACGCACATTTCGACACTCACAGAGGAGTCAAAACCTATGGGGTACTTCCCGTTGACCTAGAACTCTGAAATTTGTCAAGAAGCATTGTGTTAGAGTACACATATAGGAAAAAATCCGAAAACCGGAAATTTTTAATTTAATCACAAATAATAGTGTCTTGTTTGTACGGAACCCTCGGTGGGCGAGTCTGACTCGCACTTGTCCGGTTTTTTTATAGGTTTTTTTGTATTTTTGGACCAGCGCGATTAGCACATTTGCCAGTGTCAATTATTAAGATTGTTTCAAGTTTCATGAGTAATATTTCATGAGTCTTATATGCATTAAGAAATTAAGATGTTGTTGATGATGATGAGCGTAATGCTCATCACGCTTAGTACAGTTTAATTCTGGTAAGTACATCATTTTCAAGTTATTATGTGTAAAATTTCAACCGTGGAATTTATAAGTTCGCTTTCACGCTCCAAGCGTGAAAGAGAGAGTCCAAAGAGTATGTGGAAAATTTGGACGGTGATTGATGGTCTAACCTTTGTCGTCACAGCAATCTTCACTACAAAGCTTTCAAAAATATTTCATAATAAGTATAAAAACTGTACCTACTTAAAATTTACTGAAATTAGGTTTTAGTTTCTCGACAAACAGTTTGTTTGCCCCCTTTTTATATGATAAGACTTTTTTTTCTTAAATCAACAGACCATAATGTTTTCTTTTTACTATTTTTGCCCTCAACAAACGTTTTGAATAACCTAAACATGACTACTAGCTGACAAAGCAAATATGGTGTAAAAAATAGCGTGCGACGAATAGTACGATGACCTGCGATAATAATCGTTGTAAAAAAACCTGCACGCATTCACTTTGCCCTATAAAGTAGGTATTCGTACGAAACTGTGCATTTACATATATAATACACACATTGCGTGTTAAAAAATACGTTTCAGCATGATTGTATGTAATGTAATTTTCACTGAAGAATAAAATCCTGTAAATCCTTTATAAGTTTAGCGATTAGCGCCATCTATGGATACATTAGAAAACTGTTACTCCTAGCCCCATCTATGTAAAATGGTTTGTACTACGTTGAACTGTCGTTGATTGCGTACTGGTTTCATTTTCCGCTATTTCGAGGTTTTCCCTGAAAATTTTCATCCTTTCAAATTTATTTTTCTGAAAGTTGTAGTGTTTCATTTCATTTTCACTAGATGGAGCTTTTATAAATACAGCCGTTGCGCATTATAGTCACGATTTAATAACTCCCCATGGTATTCTCTCCTTATTTCTGGTTACAAATTATTCAATGATAAACTGAATTTCCGCATCTAGTCATGGACATGTACATACTGGTAAGAAACTTTTTTTAAAGGACAGTTTGGTCGCAGGTTGGAGGTTGGAACACTTTGATCTAAAAGATTATTCACTCTAGACTTGAAAATTCCAAGATTATAGTTCTAAGGAAACAAAGAAAGCGGCAGGGATTTCTACTCCTGTACATTATACATCAAGAATGTACCCCGAAATCGTTGAAAACGGATTTTCAGCATTACAATTGTAATCGGTAGGTACTCATCTCATACAAATTGTATTTGAATGCGATCGAATAAGAATAATTAAAAAGACTGAAAAACCGGCTTCAAAATGAGCAATTTTGAAAAACTAAAAGACTAAACCGATTTTGATGAAATTTCTATAGGACCAATCTGGATGTTTTCTTCTGGAACTGGATCCTTTAAAATAAAAATAAAACAGTTTTTCAAATCAGTTTAAAATGGTGGACTTCTTCTTTTTGAAGTCGCTAATAAAACTATATAAAAACTTGTACTAGTAGGCCCTTGTGGAGATGCTGTGAAATTACTAGTTTAGCATCAGTTTAGCATCATAAATAAACGCACTCAAAAAGTAACCCTTCTTTTTCGGTTCAGTAGGGTAAACACCCGTCAAACCCGTATTTCAAGAACTGTTGTTGTTTTTTTTTTTTTAATATAGAATAGCTCTACGTTTGACCACCAGCACGCCTGATGGAAAGCGATACTGTGGCCGAAGATGAAGCACGTAGACCTAGACTATATGTTATCGTCGGACCATGTCCATGTCGGTTTATTATATTTTTTTTCTTATATAGGGGGAGGGAGGGGGTCAAAAGCTAGCAAAAATAGTCTTACGTAATAAATGAATGGCCCCCTAAGCGCGATCCATCGTGGACCGCAACTGTATTATCTAAATTGGTAACCTGAAACCTATCACCGTGTTGAAAATAAGTAATCAAGACCGTGTCGAGACACGCATTTAGATAAGTATATTCTAGATAGTAATTCATCTTCGGCCACACCACTTACCATCAGGCGTATTGGTGGTCAAACTAAGATCTATTTCGTACCAAAAAATCTTTCTTTTTGGGCAGTCGGTCATAAATAATAGTGCATGAAAAGCAAATCCACACATTTTTGGCAGAAAACTGCCGACCTTGTAGAGGTTCATTTAGACAACGACTGCTACCAATAGACGCTACATTACGCTCATTTGCATCACAAACGACTTGGAATGTAAAGACTTAACGCATCACTTATTAGCTCAGCTCAGCTCATGCAAAGTTGGGATGTTGGGATGCCGGGGAATAAAGACATAAAAACAAAAATTATGTGTAAACCCGGGTCAAAATTTAGTAATATTAACGTTAAATAAAGAAATATTAACGTAAAAAATATGTTTGAGTAACTAATGACTCTGTGAGCCGGTAGATCTTACTCTCTAGTAATTCAATATGCGTTCACTACGACTGGCCTTTTGGCTCAGTTGGTAGTATGTCTACCTGCTAAGCTGTAGGTCGTGGGTTCGATCCCCACCCAGGGCAAATATTTGAGCATGAATGTTTGTTCTGTATCTGGGTGTTTCTATGTATCATATGTATATATTAACAACAAAAGTAAATGTATTCTATCAACCATCTAGTTCCATAGTTCAAGCTTTGCTTAGTTTGGGCTAGATGGTTTTGTGTGGAATGTCCATAAATATATAAAAAATATATATAAATATATACTGGATAGCGTTATTTAAGATGACAGATATTCATTTATAATGTACGACAATATGGACGAATAGTAAATTCTAGCTCGGTTTGTACAGCACTTCATAGACACTCTTTTGGTATTATTTATCTATCAATAGTAAAAAATATATTTGAATGTAACTGAGAATGAAACTGGGAATTTTATCGCAGACATACTGTTTAAACACTACTTTATATTGCCTTTCACAACAAGAACTTTCGAGACTAGCACAACTGGACCAGAAATAATAAAAAAAACTTTCCGCCAAGAATCACTTATTATTATTTAAATTAAACCGCTATATTTATTTAGCTTATTCCCATAAATTAAGATAAATTACTGTCCGTGATTTAATAATGTACCTTACGGCTGTTTAAGGTGTGAATTTGCAACGGAGTATTATTGGTGTGCCAGCATTTCTATTAGCACGATTTGTACTGATGTATTGACTGGAAATTTTGACTTTATACATGTCTACGGGATAGGGTGTTATTGTATTTTGCTGTCCACATTCAGTAGGAGTTCAAGGTCAGCTTAAATGAGATGAAGCTTAGATTAATATAGATACTAGTAGCGCCTCGCGGTAGTACCTGCTATATTAGAAGAACCGTTCATTTTCAACCGACTTCAAAAAAGGAGGAGGTTCTCAATTCGACTGTTTTTTTAATGTATGTTACCTTAGAACTTTCGATGGGTGAACCGATTTTGATGATTCTTTTTTATTTGCAAGCCGGTGCTTCCCGTGTGGCCCCATTTCAATTTGGTCCAGTTCTGACAATGGCATCCATGAGAAGTCGGTTGCTTAAGTTTTACTATAATTTAACCCTCGACTCAAAAAGAGGAGTGTTACACGTTTGACGTGTATCTGTGTGGCATCGTAGTTCTCAAATGGACAGACTGATTTTGATCTTTTTTTTTGTAAGAAAGTAGATTTCGTCGAAATTATTCTTAGATATGTTTCATCAAAATCGGTTCAACTGTTTTTTTGTCGGGAGTTTTTAAATTAAGCTACAATCTTGGAATTTTCAAGGCCAGAATGAATAGATATCTTTAGATCCTAGATCTAGTACGTAAGTGATGACGTCTTAATAAAGTTTATTCAAACCGGGACACTGCCACGCTGCAGCGACCTAATTGTGTGAATTAAAGTTAAGTGGACACACTACTGCCCACTTTGCGTTAGGGGGTACAATCAGCGTCGTAACACATTAACTATGACAGGCCTCATGACTCATTGGTAGTAAGACTGCCTCCTGAACTGAAGTTCGTGGGTTCGATCCCTATCCAGGACAAACATTTGTGTCATGAGCATGGATGTTTGTTCTGTGTCTGGGTGTAAAAGTATATAAGTATGTATTCTATCAGCCATCTAGTTTCCATAGTACAAGCTTTGATTAGTTTGGGGCTAGATGGTGTGAAATATCCACCAATATTTGTTTTATTTATTTATTTACTATTTTTAATCCACTTCTAAACAATTCTTAATTCGTCCGATTTTTTATCAATGTTCGCCGAAGACGCCTGGACCGATTTGGAAAAATATTTTTTTGTTTAAACAAAGTTTACTTCCGAGGTGGTCCCATAGAAATTTCATCGAATTCGGTTCAGTAGTTTGGGGGTTTAAAACAAAATTGCGCACTTTGAAGCCGGTTTTTTCAGTTTTTTTAACTATAAATTATTAAACTAAGTGTCCAATGAAAAGTTCATTATTACCCTACTACTCAAGAAAGAGTAGTGTTGTTCCGGTAATCTGAAGCTTGATGGTAAATTTGATTTATGTATCTGTGTCTATCTGTTGCATCGCATTTTATCTAGTTTTTTTAAAGATAATTTCATCGTTCATTTCCTGTTTCATCAAAATCGATTCAGCCGTTTTTTTGTCGTGGGTTTTTGAATTTTCCAAACTTATACTTGCATATTCATTATTTTAATATAGATACTTGTTGACGTTTGTCGTCTATGTGTTTTTTGTTCATGCAATATTTGTAAAGACAGTAAATTCGACCGCTGACTGTACTTGCACAGCCACTCTTAGATAACAAGGTATACGTTTTAGCAGTAGATAACAAAGCGCGTTGTATTGTAGCTGGGACTACGTTATTTAGTGGCGATATTGAATTGAGGGTAGTTTTAAAGTAAAAGTTGCGGACAAGTTGCACGATCACAGTTTACGAAGTGGTAATTTCAAAGCCTTCGTTTTTTTGTATTATACAGGGTGTAAGAGTGAACGTTTAACATTCCTTAAAGGGTTATTGTACCGTCCCTAGTCATCGTAACACTGTACTTTAAAAAAAAATCGCCAAGTACTTAACGGTATGCTTCGCAAGCTTCTTTTGTGTTTAAGCCAGTTTCCATTTCAAACTAAATATGGTTTCCATTTTGGATCACGTCGTTACATAACATCAGGTGAGCTGTGGTGAAATGCCTAGTCTGTTGATGAAAATAGTTATAGTTGAAAAACTGAAAAACAGTCTTCAAAATGTGCAATTTTGTTTTAAAAACCAAACTAGTGGACCGATTTTGATAAAACTTCTATGAGAACATTCTGAAATAAATGATAAATTTATGCGGTAACAAACATAAAAGAAAAAAAATATTGCCGAATTGTTAACCTCCTTATTTTTAAAGTCTGTAAATATATATATTATATATATATATTTAATATTCTAACTATAGAACCAATGAAATCACGAAAAAATCTGCTGCCCTATACAAAAAGTTTAATGACCTTTCGGTTCAGATCAGCTGATTTTCTTATCATGGTTTGCTCCGATTCGGCCGCGTACGTAACTATAGTTTCGTACAAAACATAATTATTCTTGTTACGGAACAAGTGTCGATCGAAGAAGTTTTTTCCGTATTCGTAACCACGGTTTCGTAGCAGTAAAATACGTTTTTCAAAGTACACAGTTCCGAAAAAGGAATTTCGTGCAATAAAAGTTGTTCATACCGATTAGAACACTGACCCTTTAAGTGGTATGTCGTTCTTATTACAACCTGTAGATATATGAACTTTGTGTTTTGTGGAGTATTTTGAAAATGGAATACGCTGATGTAGCAATAGAGTTGCTTCAAATTCTGGACCAGATAGCTGCTATGAAAGGTAGTTTTTTTTACTAAAATCACATAATTGTGTGACGCATTTCATAAACACTTATTTATCAAAATCCATCATTTTCATAATCATAATATCAGACAAGCAGAAAGTCTACGCACTACCAACTTTTTCTCATTTAAATGCCCAAAATTCGTATACAATGAGTTTAATCCAGTTTCTGATGTGTACTGTACAGAAGTGGAATTCCTTGCACCTTCTCTGTTTTGTAAAATCTACAATCTTGAGATTTTCTATGTTAAAGTGAATAAGATCTAGATCGACGTGCCTCATCATAGGCCAGAACGTCGTTTTATATCAGACGTGTTAGTGGTCAAGTTTAGTTCTATTTTGTGTAATAATTATTATTGTTTTAAATAATTACAGTTCCAAAAATTGGTATTCCGACTAAATACGCAATTTTGTTTGAAAAGTCAAAACTTTTTTTATAGAAGATAGATCTACGATTGACCACCAACTCGCCTGATGTTAAGCGACGGTGTGGCCGAGGATGGAGCTCGTCGATCTAGAAGATATCTATTCACTCTAGCCTTGAAAATTCCAAGATTGTAGGTCTCAGGAAACAGAGATGGCGGCAACGAATTCCATTCTTGTGCAGTACGCAACAGGAATGTGGATTGATATCGCTGAGTACGGATTTTTGGCATTTCAACGAGAAATGGGTGGTAATTCGCCGACTTTCTGCTAGTCCTGTAGTGAAATGGGGAGGGTGGAATTAGGTCGTGAAGCTCTTGCGCACATTCCCCGAAATGAATCCTGTAGAAAATAGACAGACTACTGATTTGATTTTGATGAAATGTCTACGGGACTGGCAGTATATACTTACTTTGAAACGAAAAAAGTTGATGAATTTTCTAAATCTCTATATATATAAAAATCAATTGCTGTTCGTTTGTCTCGCTAAAACTCAAAAACGGCTGGGCCGATTTAGCTGATTTTGGTTTTGAAATGTTTGTCGTAGTCCAGGGAAGGTTTAAACGTTGAGAAAATATCGGGTCCACTCATTGATAGGTGATACGAAGTACGCCGGGTCTTCTAGTTGCTTTATAAAAGTGATAACAAATATAAATAATTATAGTTTACAAAACTGAAAAACCGACTTGAAAATATGCAATTTGTTTAATTGGATTAATATTTTTTCACTAATTTTGTTATGAAAACCAATACTAAACTGATTTTGATAAAATTTATATGGGACCACCTCTGAGGTATTACCTAACAAACAAAAATGAATCTTCAAATACAGTTCATAATTGGCAGCGTAAACGCGTAACAACACACACAAAAAAACATACCTACAATAAATTTTTCTCAATTTTAAACTTCTTTTTGGAAGTCGAATAAAAAATATAGCCTAATTGTTAACCCACTTCTTTTTGAAGTCGGTGAAAATAGAATTTACAGCAAGTTTTGCTTATGTGTTATACAGTAGGTACACATAATTTAATCAGAAATTTGTACTTCTGTATCGGTATAGATTTTGGATATTTCAATGAGAAATGGACTGCTATTTACCCTAAAAACAACACTCGCTTTCTAGACAGACAATTGCCAATGTCTAGGCATTACGTGTATTTAGTAATTCAGCACTTCAGTATAATTTCCCAGTTTCTAAGCCTTCCACGCTCCATTTACAGTAGGTATGATCTCATTACCGCTTCTACTGAACCCGCCAACCGGCAAACTGTAGCCAATTCTATTCAATTCAATTAATTCTTGTTTGCTATTTCTCTTCAGTTTTCGTTTGCCTAAAATCTGAGAGACGATCCAAAAGGTTACGGTTGGTCAAATAAATATAAATTAATAAAAAAAAATTAGAACCAGCTTATTATTTTTAATGAAACAGAATAACTATTGATCTATTATTTCGATACACATACCGGTGAAAAACATAACCCTTTTTCGTCGCCGCATTGGGTAAAAACCGCCTGACCGATTTACATTTTCTTTTATTTCTTGTTTATATTCTTGATGCGTACTGGACAGGAATAGAACTACCTGTCGCCTTCCACTCGTCTGATACTCGTATGCTACCTAGCAGAATGTATTGTTTTGTTACGGTAGGTGGCATACGACCACGGTTATCATCTGAACATGTATGTATGAACATGTATGAAATACAATGAAATATTTATTACATGTAAGTTATTTATTTATTACACGATACATAATGGAATAGTTTGTACATAGTAATTTCAGATTAGAATATTTTACAAACTTATATATCTAGTGGTCATTCGCGTCTGTTTTGAGTCGAAAAATCTGTCTATATATCTCGATGTTTGTGCTGCTCCTTTGAAAAGGACCGCCGAATGCGGTTGAAACTATAGTCGGATTTTTCGATTCAAAACAGACGTGAGTGACTAGTAGTTTTTATTTAAAAATATGTGAAAACCACGTTAGTTACATAGTAAAAGCTTAATATTTCGCTAATGAATCTCTAAATTGAAAAATCGTGTTCCCGCACCCCAATGTTTTTTGATTACCTAATCCAATGATACTGTTACGGGAAGTGGGTATAAGGATTGGAAGGAAACAAGCCCGTTATTCAAGCCCGTTTAATTCACTGACACGTGGTATCTTTTACAGAACACTCACAGTCTATAACACGAACACAGACAATAATTACAGAATCGACGCGCTACAAACACACAGAGTCCGTGTTCCGACCAACACACTACTACTATAACGTCCCTTCACTATACTGTTCACTTCAACACTTCACTTTCACTTGTAACTTTTTCTTCTTTCCTGTATGCTACTTGTATCTGAACTGCCCTCTGTCCGCGACTGAAGCTCCTTATATACCCCGCAGAACCTTCTAGAAGCTTTTATTTCGATAGTCATTTCGTTCGTCATTTGTTTCTTCCAGAATGTTCAATTTCGATCGTATTTTCGCTCGTCTTTTGTTTTTGTCATTTGTTCCGAACTTTCTAGAATGTTGACGAGATTCTTTATTTAAATAGTCGAGGAGCATTTCCTTCTAGAAATTTCACCATCATCATCACCATCATCATCATCATCATCATCATCGTTACAATACCATACATAATGGGATAAATTAAAAGAAAATAATTCATCCACTCCTTATAAGTATGTAGGGGAGGTATACAAAAAAATTGCTTTTAAAGATTTTATTCTACAACTTTTTCAGGGTGATTAATATTCTTCTTGCCAAATTACAGCTTTCAAAGCGATATCTAGCATAGATCTCGCATATCTTATAAACGGTATCAGATTAGAAGACCTACATACTCGTATATAAACGGCATGTTAGGTATACCTAAGTATACCTCAGCAAGACCCCAAATTCGGTGTTTGCATCACCTGACTCTACGAACCGGTAAATTGGATCGTTACTGCGATTACGCCTGTGAATTTTAGGTAACTCTGGAACACTGATATAGTCAAAGATATTAGATTCAACGAGAAGTTTGTCTATTTAGTAGATTATACTGCTTTAGAGTTACAGTTTTCGGTCGATTAGGAAAAGTGGAGAAGTAAATACAATAATTGTTTTTTAGCTTTTAATGAGCGTATTTTTAACCGATTCATAAATAAGCTGTTAGGTTATAGCATAATAGAACAACTATAGACTAATTGTTTTTGTGTAAAATGTAATTGATTTATAGTTATTCAGTTTCTGGTCGCTTGTATTTTTATTTGGAAAACATTGTATAATTTGCAATGATGTTTAGTGCATAATTTAATTTATAAATATTGTCTTGATTTAACATAAAGATAATTAATTCACTTTTATAAATTGTAATAATGTTTCAATATTGGAACTTCCGGAAAATCTCGTAGGCTATGGTCTCGAAGGCAGGAACGCCATTCCGGACTTAACAAAAAAAGTAGCAAGATGTTGATAAACCTCAAGGCTATTAAATTGTCTAATTTGAAACAATATTGCAATATAAACTGTAAGTGTATAATTTTGGATGTATATGGATATGGATTTACCAAGGATTTACTTCGAAATGAAATAAATGTATAAAAACTGCCCATTGTGTTCTGAATTTTTGGCTCTGCCAATAGGAAGTACAAGAGTGTCCTGTGTTTTACGTGCGGATGTTATCCGATATTTATTAACCGACTTCGAAAAAGGAGGAGGTTATCATTTCGTACCGTATATTTTTTTTTATGCATGAACACGAATTTCTCTCTCATTCTTGAACCAATTTTTGTGTTGCGTGAATTGGCATATAGAGAAAGCTCCCAAGTTGGTCTCATAATTATATTAGGAACATTGCTTTATTACTTTTTGAATAATCTCTAAAAGTAAAAATATTTTCATTGGATTCCTGAGTGAGTGCGTCAGATTATAGAATCGCAGAGTACCATTGACACGTTTTTCTTTACAAAAGTGTCAAATGTTTAGGTTTTTCGTATAAACATTTTCTAATCTGCGACGATGAAGCATATGACATTCAATGCCAAATGTCATTCTTGAAAAAGAAACGAGCGGGTGAAGAGAGGTCTCTTTAAAAAGTTTACAATCGTGAGGGATTTATTGCGCTTGAAAAGTAAAACCTACTTACTCCTCATCCAATGTGTATAAGGAGAAAATAGAGTTACTTCAACGCTTGAGCGCCTTGTTTAATTATTATCCTTGCTATTATTACAAGTAAACGAAATAACGTACTTCGAAGGCGGTTGTTTAAGATTTTTAAACTATAAAGTTATATATATATATATATCACAAATATTACCAAAATCAATATTTTATGAGTAGTAACATCGATAAATTGATCTCTTTTTAATCGTAACTGTTTTAAAAAAACACCGTTGGTATTAAATTTTACTGAATTAAAAAACTTTTTTTAATTCAGTAAACTTTAATACTCAGTTGGAGTCATTATGCAAGCAGCCTTTCCCCACAAACATCGTAATAACGAAAATCTTACTTTCACATCCGTATATTTTCATATATTTAAGGCGCTGTAAGGCCGTTTGAGATACAACACTAGGTGTACGAGTGTTGTATCTCAAACGTGCAATACGCATACTTACCACCATTTTGTAAAATACAATATTACTAAATAAATTTACGAAAAATCCGTCAAAGAAAAAAACTAGAAATTAATTACTCTTCCAGTTATCATTTTAAAATTCAGTTTAACATATTTTTTACGAATTAGTTTCTACGTAAATTTTTGGTTTAGTATTAAATTTTTGTTGTACGTTTTTGATGGTTTTTTGACGTGACAACGTCTAATAAATCGACGAACGCCGGCTGCACGCACGAAATAGGATGACTCATTGTCCCGTTACGCTCATTGTAACGTTTGCATTCCATCGATGTTTTGTTATGACGTTGTCACGTTAAATTGTCGTCTGTAAACCGACTTTACAGACAACCAATTTTTTTATCGGACAAGGGCCTTTACTAACAAAACAAAACAATATAGAAACTACATTTATAATCATAATTATCTATCTATTTATTATTTTTCCATAAAGGAGTTTTCGTAAATTCTGATATTTGCGAAAAAAAAAAGGAAAAAACAAGAGAAAATAATATCAAAAATATTGAATAAAAACTCATTTGAAAAACTGAAATAAGCAACTTCGAAATACGCAATATCATTTACTTGTATGATTTTTTTTCAAGTACATGGTTTTAAAAACCAAACTAATGAACCGATTTTGATAAAAAACTATTTTAGTAATTTGAGACCAATCGGAAAAAATATCCTTTCAAATACAAAAAAAAACCAAATCGGTTTAGAAACGACGGAGCTATGAGGTAATAAACATCCAAAAAAACAATACAATCGAATTGATAAACTACTTGTTTTAATAAGTTTTAAAGTGTAAACAGATGTTTTATATTTAGTAGGCGGGTATTTTTTTATTTTTTTTAACTACGACAAAACTTACCCATAGCGCCTTAACTCCGTTGAGTGGTTTATACATCATTCGCGGCGTACGCCTACAAAAGTGGAGTTTTTCAACGCCCCCACATCGTTCGTGAAAAAGAGTGCAAATATAGTACGAATATTTGCTTTTGAAAGAGCAAATACTTACGTTAGAAAATTCGCGAACGGTAACTTTTGTTTCGGTTCAAAACGTAATAATAGAAATTCATTTCTTTTTACAGGTTTTATACCTATATTGACAACACTTTTGTGTATTTAGTTTGGTAGGTTATATTTCAGAGGTGGTCTCATAAACATTTTATCAAAATTGGTTCAGTAATTTGGTTTTGAAAACGATATGTACCTAAACAATATAAGGAATTTGAAAAACAATATAAAACTATATATAACTAAACAATATAAAGACAAATATGTTATCTGAAATTGCGTGTTTTGAAGTTTGTTGTTTCAGTTTTTTTAATTATAATTATAATATGATATAAGTAAAGGTGTAACGTATAATAGACGTTTATATAGATAGTTAAAATCCTACAAACCGAATCAGAATCATAACCTCTAAATTAATAATAATTACTTTTGGAATTTTCATTTTCGTCCAAATCCGTTCAGTAGTTTCGGCGTCCATCGGACACACCGTACAGACAGACAGAAAGACAGAGAAAAATTATAAAACATGCTGTTTTCCTTCTGTATCGATAGTAATGCATCCTCCAATCACAATTTTTGAAATATATTTAATGTACAGATTTTGACCCGTTACAGTCTCATGTATAGAGATACTTCGTAGACACGTAGCCCTTCGTAGCACGTCTACGAAAGCGTAACTTAAAAATTATCTGCAGAAATCAGTTTTGCTAAAATATAAATGTTTTCGATGCGCAAAAATTTTAATTCAAAAGATCTATCTTGAGCTGCTGTAAAATAAAATACGAAATTGTGACTTCAATAACTTGGAAGACGCCAGAACTCTCCTTAAAGAAAACATTTATGTATGTATTGTGTATTTTATTGTCTACGTGGCTAAGGCAGCATTACAAATCAAATAAAAGGATTGTATTTCACAGCTCAACTTATATGTAACTGGGGGGCAATTGAGTTAATCAAAACCGATCCGTAACTGAACCTTTTGCGAAGCATTTTCCGTCGGCTGCTATCATTTTTTGATTTAGTAACGAGCGAAGGACGTCTCACGTTTCATCTACTGAATCAAAAAAAGATGGCGGCCGATGGGAAAAGGTTCACATATGGTTCAGCTACGGATCGGTCTTGAATAACTGAATTGCCCTGCTGTGCCCCGCGATTTCACCCGCGTAATAATGAGAAACAATGGTGATGGTGAACAGTGATGACATTGATAAAATGTAACCTACGCCCATCTCCAGCATTTCAGATATCTTTGTACCTAATTGTATAACAATTGGTTCAGCTGTTTGGCCGACAGGCAGACGGAGTTATTTTCGCTTTTTAATATTACTAGCTACCATGTCATGACAGAAAACTGAAATGCAGGTGATGATGATTATGATAAAATATAGCCTATAGGTCCTCAATTATCTCCGTACCAAATTTCATAACGATCGGTTAAGCCGTTTGGTCATTAAAAGTTAACAAACAGACAGAGAGACAAACAGAGTTTAGATACAAGTTTCGCTTTTATAATATAAGTTGGGATAGGATCACAGACATAGTAGATGGAGCATGCGACTTCATTTATATGTAAACCTTGCATGCTACGTTTTTTGGTACCGACTGTGACGTCACATAAACGATTTTGTGATGGATTCCGCGCGAAATCTATTCAACCCAATGCATCCGCGCGCTTGTACGCTAGTAACTAGTTGACAAAATATCGAATTGGAAGTATACTTATATATCACCTGAAATTAAATAAATCTTGGTCGTCAACTGCGATTTTCTTATCGTACTGGACACGCTTGTTTTAACACGCTAGGTACATACACTTGGGGTATCTATAAAAGTCTATGGATAGGATTATGGAAATTGATTCTATTAGTCGACTCCAGACGCGGCTTTAGATTAAAATGTTGGAAAATCAGGCTAATATTCATTTCGAACCGTTGATTGGTATTGAAATCGATACCGAATTTGAGATTCCATTAAACTCTCTGAAGATTTCGATAAAAGGATTTGATCGCTTGATCTCGTGTGGTTATTAGTTTTTATGTTTTACGCGAAACCATCAGAAGAGGCATAAAATCGGGCAAGTGCGTATCTGGCCATTCGCAGTTACATAGTTGCACATCTCAATCATCCTTAAAGATTTTATTATGTACTAATAAGTTTGCGCTTGACCGCCAACTCACCTGATGTGAAGCTACGTTGCTGTCTACGATGGAGCACGCTTACCTAGAAGAAACCAATTCACTCACGATTTACTTCGCGACACTCAAGCTTTAAACAAGGCTTCTTGTTTGATACAATTAATATACAAGTTAAGGATTTATGTGTACGAAATTATCATTTTTACTTCAGTACAATTTTCAAGTTGGTTGGCTATTACTCATTGACTTACTTGTAAAAAACTCACCCCCCTCCCACACACATACACCACCTCTTTTCGTTTTTTTTATATTTAGAAATAGGTTCGCGCTTGACCGCCAACTCGCCTGATGTTAAGCGACGTTGCGGTCTACGATGGAGCGCGCTTACCTAGAAGAAACCAATTCACTCGCGATTTAAAGAAGATATCTATCGGGAAAGACCCACTCAGGAAGCTTATTCCACATTCTAGCAGTCCGCACGATGAAAATGGAACTAAAGCGTTTGGTTCGGGTTTTTGGGATATCCACCATGAAACGGTGACGCTTTTTCGTGTTTCTAACCGTCCTATAGAAAAAAGGGCTAGAAGGAATTAGATCATGCAGATCAGATGCACACTCACCGAAATGGATCCGGTAAAAAACCGACAAGCTAGCAACCTCGCGACGATGTTCCAAGCTAGCTGAAACCTAGCTTTGGGAGTTAAAAAGGGTTAGTAAAATATTTCTTCTATGTTGGTATATATTCATATGCTAAATATGGTCATATCTCGTGCGTAGACCACGTGAGTCGCAGACTGTCGCATCGTCTGCGCCCCATGGAACGCTAGCTTAAATTAATACCGTATAGTACAGAGATTAATTGAATGATAGAAGAAATATAAGGTTATTTCCTTTGTTACGAAACTCTATTCTTGTGATTGTAATGGCTGAGCTTTGATTAGAATTGATTTATTGTTGCCAGTAAATAAAAACTGCAAATGTCTCGGGAAAATGGGGCTATTCTTAATACGTTATTTTTTATCCTACTGTCCAAGAACGAGAGTAATGTTTTTTGGGTGTATGTATATAAGTATGTTTCTATATTTATTCCCGCTTTCTAAAGACCTTTAACGATTTTGATGTGCGAGGTACCATTAGAGTCAACTACCAAGCGTCATAAGTATATTTTCATAAAATATAACCCTCGTTTTTGTATCGCCGTAGTCGGGTAAAAATGTGTAATGTGTATTAATAATAAAATGCGTGTTCGATTTCAAGATTGTAGCTCCAAGAAAACAGAAATGGCAGCAAAGAATTCCATTCCTGTGCAGTACGCATCAAGAACGTGGACCGATATCTCTGAGTACGGATTTTTGGCATGAACTGATAACTTGACCAAGGCCGTGAAATTGAGTCACCTACTCAATTCATTTCTAGTTTTTATGATAACTCGATAATAATTTGTACGACCAAACAAAGTAATTCTGTAACAAAGTGGACAAAAGGTTAATCTGATTGAATTGACACAATATGGAAACAAATATGTTTTTAGGGTTCTGTACCCAAAGGGTAAAACGGGACCCTATTATTGAGACTTTGCTGTCTGTCCGTCCGTCCGTCTGTCACCAGGCTGTATCTCAGGAACCGTGATGGTTAGAGAGTTGAAATTTTCACAGACGATGTATTTCTGTTGCCGATATAACAACAAATACTAAAAAACATAATAAAATAAATATTTAAGGGGGCTCTGATACAACAAACGTGATTTTTTGCCGTTTTTAGAGATAATGGTACAGAGCCCTTCGTGCGCGAGTCCGTCTCGCACTTGGCTGGTTTTATTTTTGTACGTTTGTTACGTGATTACTTTGCCAATTATGATCTGGTTTTGATGATTGTTTTGGTAGGTCATATTTCAGAGATGGTCCCATAGAAATATTATCAAAATTGGTATAGTACTTTGGTATTAGAAAAAAATGTTTTTTTTTTACAATTGGTAATTTTAGAACAAAATAAGTGGAAAAATATGTCATCAAAGTAAACGAAATTGCGGGGTTTGAAGTCGATTGTTTCAGTTTCTTAAACTATAATTATTTTAATCACCAACTTTGGCAATCGGTAACTGTAGTCGATTAATAAAACTTATTGCTACTTGAACAACTTCTTGATACTTAGAAGTTATTTGCGGGTAACCAGTTGCTGAAACTTGAGGATCAAACTTGTTCCGTGCGCTGACGCCTTAACTTACTTTATGTATGAAACGCCTATTTTCAGAAAGCGTGGGTGGAAAGTAGAGAATTATTTATGAAACTTGATATAATTACTATGAACCATATTATAGTGATTAATATTAATAGAAAATTATTGCTTACTTCTTAATGTTAATGAATTGAGCATTGCCATGATTTTAAATATTTTTACGGAGATGTTAGATTTTTGTTGGGCGACGGACAGACCGGTCATGCCGAACTTCTTTTGCTGTTTTGTTTGTTGTTGTTTTTTTTTTGTTTTAGATGCGATTTTTGATTAACAAAAATATATCTATTATTTTAATGAATGTTTATTTAGTTCAATAATAATGTGCGCAAGAGCTTCACGTCCTAATTTCGGGTACTTCGGCGTTTCGCATCGCATGTGATTCGAACCGCGGTGCGAATCGCCCATGTACTGTTTCTGAATGGGCCCATTCGCACCGCAGTGGTTGGTGCGGTGCGAATGGCCCAAGACATATTTTGGAATAGGTCGATTCGGACCATAAAGAAACGCCCCGATGCTCTTTTCGTAGGTCCGACTTGAACTCATATCAAAAATTTAAGGATTTCCTCCTCTCCATTTCACCACAGGACTAGCAGAAAGTTGGCAAATTAACACCCAAAAATCCGTACTCAGCGATATGGATTCACATTCTTGATACGTAGTGCACAGGAATGGAATTCTTTGCCGCCATCTCTGTTTCCTGAGATCTACAATCTTGGAATTTTCAAGGCTAGAGTGAACAGATATCTTCTAGATTGACGAGCTCCATCTTCAGCCACACCGTCGCTTAACATCAGGCGAGTTGGTTGTCAATCATAGATCTAACATGCATTAAAAAAAATGTATATGTCTATGATGTATGTTTTAGACGCGATGTCTGGTTTAAAAAATATTTGAATCAATCCAGTTCAATAAAAATTAAAAAAAGTGTAAGTAAACCATGTGTGTATTATTATGTTTAAATCAGTTCTACTTTTGGAAGCTACTATACATATTTCGACACACAAATCAAACTGTTAATATTCCTCTTTATGCATCGGCGGTTAAGTATACGTAATCTGAATATACTATATCTCAATTTAGTCTTATTGTGTAGTCTATTTTATTATGGAAAAGACCTATCAAAGCTGTCGTTAGAAAATTGCGATCGTCGTCGTTTCACAGCACAATGCATAAATCATCCAGTATTTACAGAAGCTCAGTAATTTTACTCGATCAATCTCGTAGGTAGTATGTTTTCATTTTACTTTAGTTTTTATTTCGAGTATAGCTTGACATTAATCTTTTTGACATTAGTATTTACATTAATATTAGTATTTACATTAATTAACATTAGTATTTACAGAAGCACAGTAATTTTACTCGATCAATCTCGTAGATAGTATGTTTTCATTTTACTTTAGTTTTTATTTCGAGTATAGCTTGACATTAATCTTTTTGACATTAACGGCGCTCTGTAGGGGTATTCAGAACTCATTCGAATTTGGAATCAATTCGGAAACTAAATCTCCGTCTCTGTCATTTCCATAGACAATGATAGAGACGGAGATATAGATTCCGAATCCGAATGAGTTCTGGATACCCTACTGACTTCTAAGATTTTTTCTTTAGCATAACGCACTCCGTGCTGCATTTTGCCATTTTTAAAATTTGTTTTCAGACTTCATAAAGTCTGTGTGTATTTTTCCACCTTCAAAGGTCTTTTCTCTTCAAACAACTTTGGGCTTTTTGAATTTATTTTTATTAATTACTGTTTATTTGATTTATTTAATGGCAAACTCGTTTTTTTACTAACATATAAGCGAAAAGCCATTTACGCGTAAGAAATACCTCCAAGATTTTATCTTTTGAACGATCAAAAATAAACAAAGTAAAATCGTCGTTAAAATTTAAAAGTTTGCCAATTTCACCAGTTTTAGTAATTATATGTTGTTTAATAATCATAATTTATCGATGACTTCATTGCGGATTCTTTCTATGTTGTCATATATATAAATGGCTAAATTTCCGTGTCATGAGTGAAAACGGGGGAAAACGAAAAAATCAAAGAAAACAGAAAACATTTGACTGTTTTCATAAGAAACTATATGCATTACCGATAATACAATCTGCTGATTGATTGGACTGGACAGACTTTCCTATAAAAATGACAGTTGGCACGTCTACTTGAAACGTCACGTCAGATAACTGCACCACCGTCACTTTATCTAACTTCTCTGACACAGACTCTGTTCAGGAAGAGAACTCTATCGTGTAAAAAAATGGAACCGACGTCTTGATTTTATTACTAGCTGAATTAAATAATGAAATAAAAATATACAGACCAACTGACTACTTACCGGTGCCGAAATGTCAAATCAAATATAGGCAATGTAGGCATGAATCCGACAGCCACTAGTCTGGCATGTAGGTCAGTGATTAATAGGCTTTTGACAATCAATTATTCCTATGAGATCTACGATAAAGTACGAACACATTCAATTAAATACAATTTAATAGACTTACTTACTTAGCTATAGCTTATTCATTTTATTAGGTGATAACCTAATAAAATAAATAAAGTTTCATACATTAAACTTATTTATTAAACAAACCCAAAAAACATTTAATCACAATTTGAAAACACCCCTACAATATTTATTCGGAATAATCAGTTAGAGAGTGAGTGCGTTAGTGAGTGAGTGTAGTTGTGTGAGCGTATTCCATGTTTCGGCGGTACACGCAATAAAATGAAACTAAAGCGTTTCATTTGAGCTTTTGGAATATGCACCATACAATGACATAAATAAAGAAGTATTTTTATTCGTTGATGGGTTACTTATCTATCCAACTTGATGTTGAGTCGCCCAAGTTATTTCACATTGTACTTATTCCATAGATATATATTATTCCATAGGTAAATGTATATATGAATATATATATGTGTGTGTAGATAATCTACCTTTAATTTTAAGGTGAATCAGTGTATTTATTTTGGGAAATGTATAAACAGATATCAGAAAACTCCTTTCAAACAATTTTAAATTGATTGATAATCTTTATCTTAAATAAGGATTTTAGAAAGAAATAATAACTAGTAATCCAATTAGTTTTGTTTAATCTAGAAACGGTCCATTTTCGCATCACTCAATATCGTTTCAGCTCGATTTCCCATCCCTATCATTGCCAGTAACCGCTCGCGGCTCGGGAAAGGAGGTCGTGTTCTAAATTCATGGATAAAATTCGCACTGCAATTTTGGCGCGCTTTTTCTTCCTTTTTATTCGCGGCCAGTACTTGTGTGAAGTGTGAAAAGTGTTGCCATTTGAATTAATAAGCTTTTATTATAAAATGGTAGACATTCTAGTGACGTGATACGTGACTTGGAGGATGAATCGTGGTATTATATCAGTGCTTCTTAAAATTGGATGGAAAGCTTCTCGATGAAGTCTTTTGAGTTATTCTTCTAGCTTTACTGGCTGGAATTGGAATAATTCATACAAACTTGGTTCTGTATAATATTAACATTTAAAAAACATGTTTTATTAAATATTATATTTAGGCACTTATAAACATATCCTACATGTGTGGTAAAGCATATTGATTAGTTATAAAAGTTATATAAAAAAATGTTTAAAAACGGCAAAATTGTTTTCATTCAACAATTGTTTTCATTTTTTTCTATTATAATATAAATATATATAACTCTTATCACAATCAGCAAAAATATCGCGAAATTAACAGAAAAAAACAAAGTCTATTTCAATACAATTTTTTGTTCAAAAAGTTGAAACCGTTCGGTCCCAATGTCATACATATATTTATCAAAATCATCTCATTCAAGAATGCAGTTAATTTAAACCAACTATTTTAATTTTGGGATGAATCAGCCAAATACTAGCTCTAGAAGTTAGGTTCGAACGTGCCAAGAAGCTCATTAGCAACGAATCTCTTGTTAGAACTTACCTCCAAAGCTTAGAGTATCGCCACAAAGTTGCAAATTCGTCGGTTTTATACCGAATGCATTTCGGTGAGTGTGCATCTGATCTGAATGATTTTATTCCCTCCTGCCCTTTTTCTGAACTGACCACATCGAATTGTCAAATATGTTTTACGTATTAACAAACATATTTTCGAACCACGTCATCTATTTTTTTTATTGGGATTGGACCCTCTTAGAGCACATGCCAATATCAAGTATCAAGATTTCTTCAAATTTTCTGAATAAAACAAGTTATAAATCTTCTAGTCACGATCTAAGTCACGTATACAGCCATTTTCAAATTTGAGTCATGCTTCAGCCAAGTGGTGGCGACATTACTAGATGCTTCTATGAAGTTTTGCCGACAACGTGAAAAGACATGTTTTGTTGCTTTATTTCACACTCACGAACTTGATCAAACACTTAATGAACTACTTTATTGCATTAATATTCAAAATAACACAAGCTTAGGAAAATAAAATAAAACGACAACATGTTGCCATAACGTTCTCGCCAAAATTCGTCATATTATGTCTATTGCCTTATTCTACGGTTACCAATCTATAATCCGAATTGTGAAACACCGAATATCAGTTCCCCAAAAACGAAACCAAACGGTCTTACCGAAAAACGTTACCTAACTTTAAGCAATGCTTAAAATATTTTGTTAAGTTCTCGCTGATACGAATGACACTTGCGGAAGGAAGACAAAGAAATTAAGACGTTGGTTAAAGTTAAGTAGCGTTTTTCGGTAAGGCGCATTTTTTAAAGATATTATCGAAAACTCTAAAGCTCACTTGACTCGTCTGATAACCGAAACTTAGTAATACGAAAATGATTATATTATGTGTATAATAAAAAGAATCTAAAGGTGGGCACAGACTAGTGAAACGTAACATGAAATGTATCAGTGTACGAATACCTTTCATTGCATGTTCGGTGCAAGCGTGGACGCATAGCGCGCTCTTACCGCACATTCACTACGAACCTCCCGCTTACGTCAGCGTGCCCCTTTGTGTTCGTTCGAAAAACCCACCTTGACGAACCTAAGCTAGTAATTGATAGTATCTGATAACCGAGCTTTTGTAAATAAGAAGGTTTCTGAATATAATATAACAGAAACCTAACAAACTTAATCTAATAACTGTTCGGGCAAATGCCCGAAGACTAACAAACTTTTGAAATTGGAAACTTGTATCAAGTAAAACATTTGGAATCAGGCAATTCTATGATACAGATTCGGGCAAGTAAGATTCGAACAAATGTATTTCAAAATAAACTAACTATGTTGGCGCAGCGACCCAAAATGTGTCTTGGCCTCCGATATTTCAAAATAGATTATTATTATTATTCCTCGAGGAAGGGTGGGGGGCCATGAGCCTCCCCGTCACTGCGACTCTTGCGGATCTATTATAGTATATATATCGTATTATGATAGGTTCCCCTATTCTACTTAGTAGTACTTACATATTCCATGCTTATACGCCTGAGAGAAAGCTGACCCAGTTTGCACCCTTGCTTCGGTATATCCGATTAGTCTGTCACGGTACCTACTCTGTGTACTTAATTTGTCTATTCCATCATTTAAAAATGAATTATGTATGTATGTATGTCTTTGTAGTGATAACTAAATGAATTTAGATTATGTATCGTTCTGTGATAATTGTATGAATTTATTAAAGACAGTTCAAAAATTCACACACCGACGGGACTTGTCCATATCCCAACCTGTATTTGGGAGTTTTACCATTTTGGCCACAGGAGTGTCACCTGGGGTGGTCGAAACTTTCGATTAGGATATGCGGGTTAAATCCCGTCGGGCGTGGTATTTTTTAACTAAATACTTAAGCGTGAAGAAACACTTAAAAACTGAATAATTATATGAAATTATATTTCTTTTTTTTTAATGGGCAAGTGACTTTATTAAGTACAGAAAACAATACATAAACTACACGTACAAACTACTACACAAAAAGCTTGAGTTGAGCTTGAGCAAAATATTTGTGTTGTTGTTGTTGTTTTGTAAAAATACGCTGTGATTTTGATGTTTTATTTTCATTTTAACCCAACGAAGGGTATATAACCCTATATAATAATTATATGAATTTATATTTTTTTTTTAATGGGCAAGTGACTTTGTTAACTACAGAAAACATTACATAAACTACACGTACAAACTACTACACAAAAAGCTTGAGTTGAGCTTGAGCAAAATATTTGTGTTGTTGTTGTTGTTTTGTAAAAATACGCTGTGATTTTGATGTTTTATTGTCATTTTAACCCAACGAAGGGTATATAACCTATAATTTTGACGTTGGTATTTTTGTACCAAACTTCCAAACATGTTTACTATTAAAATTTTGTTAAATACCTATTTTGTATCAAAAGGACCAAAATCTCTTTTTTTTCGAGTTCGAGTTCATGTTAAGATAAAAAAAAGAAGTAAGTAATTAAAATTATTTGTGTGTATAAATAATATTTTTTCACATGATCGATACAGAACTTGACAGAATGTAGATGTAAAACAGACGAAGCCCGCAGCAGGAGAAATGTTTGAAAAGAACCATGTTTGTTTTGGACGATCGAAAGCAGGCTTGTTTTCTTATTTGTCCCCAGTTGCGTGTTTTCTTTCATTCATGAAAGATAGGTATATCTATAGGTATAGGTACGAGCGATCGCCCAGTTGTAGAAATTCGACCGCAGTAGTTTGTCTGTGACCTCATAATTCCGTAATTTATAGACTGATTTGCTATAAAAAATACATACAAACGAATTGATTATCTTCATCCTTAACCTACTTCCAAAAAGAAGGAGGTTCTCAATTTGACTGCGTGTTATTTTTTGTTCAGCGATTACTCTGCCAATCGTATGAATTGTTTTTGATGATTAATTTTGGTTGGTAGGTAACTTTAGAGATGGTCCCTTTCCAAGTCCTTCGTAGATAACTTCAGAGGTGGTCCCATATAAATTTTATCAAAATTGTTTCAGTAATTTGGTTTTTAAAACAATAACTGAAAAAATATCATCCAAGTAAATTAATTAAATGTAACTTTTACTAATACTTCTCATTAAATTACGGTATACTATATATTAACGACAGGAATTTAGGATCTTTGGCTTAAAAGTCCTGTACCCAAGCCTTAATAAATTAAAAAAAAGTGTCCGAGTTAAATAAACTTAATTTTCTCAGTTCCTTATCTCATACCTAACCCAATTTACTTAGTTCTACTATTACTAATTTACTTAGTTCTTCACTCACGAAATTTATTGTCGGGACGACCCGTCCCAGTAACTTTGTCTTGGAAAATAATCCTCTATTTTCCGTTTAAAGACCTGTTCAGATTAACGTAATATTAACTATAAGTAGCTGAAATAAGAATGATATGGATTGAGATTGACACCTCGTCCAACTACGCGAGGAGGCACACAAATTGATAATATTTTTGGAAATATTTCTTGTCAAACTGGAATAAATATTAGCTTGTTTAGCTATAACAAGCCTATATGGGCTCGCATATAGTTAGATCTAAATCCCATCATTTAGGTACCTAATTATAATGTTTACTTATCAATAACTTAATTAAAAAAGAATACACTATTATTAAAACATCGATCAAAGTTACAAAGAACTACAAGAACTATATTATGTTACTTGCTGCTACGGAACCCTTCATGGGCGAGTCCGACTCGCACTTGGCCGCTTTTTTATGTCATATTTTTAATTTAAGTTTTGTTAAAATTCAATTTTTACATATAAAACACAGTTACATCTATCGTGATAATGTTCGAATAATTCAGGAAATTTAGCTGATAGGTCATAAAAATCTACTAGAAAACAGTAAAAATGACAAAGCTTTCACCTGTTTTAGGTCGACTATTATTTGTAGGCACTGCGCATAAAAACTTCAAAAGTTCAAATAACATTTGGACACAATTAAATGATGGCAAAATTGCCTGAACACACCAGTAATATTTTGTTTCGTCAGCTAAAATAAAATCAAATTTTCCTTTGGCGCGTTTCGCAATACGCCACAGCAAATATTGCGTCAATTTGAATAGACCTTTAGGGAGAACTTGATAGCAGAATCAAATGTCCCCCAAACAAACAGAGACATTTGAAGCCGACATTAAACTTTTCTCTTCCAAGTTTTGTTGCTTTTATAATGGCAGTGTAAAAATTTACCGAGTAAATTAAGTCAGGATAATCATCAATTTTTGATTGAACGATTTTGGTTAAGATGAATAAATAAAAGTGCTCAGTCCTGATTCACCTTACATTTTTTAGCCCCCGACCCAAAAATAGAGGTGATATAATTTTGACGTGTGTATCTATACATCTGTGTTGCTATGTGTCTGTCAGTGGCATCGTAGCTCTCATACGGATGGACCGATTATAATCTAGTTTTTGTTTTGTTTGAAAGAAGATTTCACCAGGAGTAAGTTTAGCTATGTTTTATCAAAATCGGTTCAGCCATATTTTTGGCGGGGGTTTTTGAGTTTATTAAACTTGTTTACTTATACATTAATAGGCTAGGGATTGACCGCCAACTCGCCTGTTGAGCCACGCTGTAATCCACTCTGAAGTACGAGAAACATAATAATCGTCGTATATAGTAAATACAATTATACGTACTTACTTAAATTATTTTAGGTTAAGTTAACAACTGTACTACGACATTTTACTTTTGTATTATGACATTTCTGTCTTTTGTAACCGACTTCAAAAAAGGAGGAGATTATCAATTCGTAGCGTATTTTGAAGTGATAACTTCATATGGGAGTGTAAACCGCTTCGTTACGTAACGCGTTACGGCGCCAGTTTGGCTAGATTAGTTTAAATTATCACTTCTGTCGGGCGTCCCGAGTCACACTTTTTTTTTATGTACCTATGCACATGAATTTCTCTGTCATTCGTGAACCAATTTTTGTGTTTCGTTAATTGGCGTACCTACCTATAGAAAAAGCTCCCAAGTTGGTCCCATAATTATTTTAGAAAAATTGCTTTATAAATTTTTGAAGCCATCTGGAATCAGACAGTGAAACAAAGTCGGCCATTTTTTTGTACAAGATAGGTTTGTGCTTAACCTACTCGCCTGATATTAAGCGATATTGCTCTACGATGGAGCGCGCTAATAGATTCTATCAAATGTATTTCGGATCATATAGATAAATAGATAAACTCTTTATTGACATACCTTAAAATTAACAAAAAAATACAAAAGGAAATAAAATAACACTAGTGTAACAACGTGCGGTCTTATCGCTAAAAGCTATTTCTTCCAGGCAACCATGGACTGAAATTTAGAAAAGAAATTAGACGAGGCGTGCAAAACATGAAAAAGTAAAAACCCACTTAGATCTATTACCAAACCCAACACTTAGATCTATTACCAAACTTACCCAAGCTTAGATCTATTTCGTATAAAAGTGACATTCTACTTTTTCCAGCAGTAAAACTTTTCCGTTCAACGACTAACATAAATATTATTATACCTATTGTCATCTAAACAAAAAGTAAACCAATAGTAGAAACATACAACCATAAAACCTGTCGTTTCTATCATTTTTCTTCCATTTCTTGCTAAGCCTGAGTCATAAAACTATATTCCAGTGGTGCCGCTCCCAAGCGTTCTTAACTTGTAGAATCTATATTTATTACGCTATGTCAAACACCAGGACAAATATCTTAAAGGACAGGAATTAGTGTCAACGGCACATAATTAATTGTGTAGGTACATGAAACTGGCTACGCAAACGCCTCTTGCTACAATGCAAATTTAGTGCAATAAAGCGCAAATCAGCTTGCATTTGTGCTAAATGAATTCTCTTATATTAAGAGTTCGTAGTTCGACCATCGTCTGTCTCACTCGCGCATGCCCACATTTTTGAAGATATAAAATGACCAAATGAACTTATTAATAAAAAAAAAACGTCGTTTGTAAAACAGTGTCACAAATATTTGACAACAATTCCAATTTGATCCAAGAAAATTTTCAAACCAAAATATTTTTTAGAAATTAATAACGCAAAAATGATTTTTATGTATAAGAATTGACTTGGACCAAATTGAATTTTTTGTCGAAACATACGTTTTCTTCTTAAGCATATATATATATATATATATGTCTATATATTCTGCACTAATTGAGAACTAAATCAGACAGGTGACAACTCTTTAAATATTCTGCATATCTTAACAGATCATCCAATTAGCGACAGTTAAAATTCAACCCTAAATCACGAATAAATAGATCCCATTTTCCCCGAGCAGTTCTAAATATATTCGGGCAAAGCGGAGCGTGAATACATTTATAATTCAAACGCGGGTCCCGTCGTTATTCGTCGAAGGTTATGGGGGTGAGGTCATAGAGGTCATGCGGAGTTACGTTATATGTCCCAAGTCTGGTGTTTTTCTGTTTTTCCCTTCATTTGATGTGAGATTTAATGTCTTAGTATTTTTCCTCTATGTTCTTCCTGTTTTGATTATCAACCGACTTCAAAAAAGAAGAGGAGGCTATCAATTTGGTTGTATCTTTTTTATGTTTGTTACATATTAGCACCGTAATTTATAAACCAATTGATTTGGAAAGGATATATTTTCAGATATGTAATTTTTTTAAAGATCGTTTTAGTAGTTTGGGTTTTAGAATATTATAAGTGTGTGAATGTGTGTGAATATGTGCATATGTGTTTGTTACTTCTTAACTTTAAAACAGCCGAACGGATATGAATGAAATTTGGTGAAGAGGAAACTGAAAAAGAAAAAGAAGCTAGATAAAACCAGCCCAGTGCGAGTCGGACTCGCGCATGAAGGGTTCCGTACCATTATCGATTAAACGGCAAAAAAATCACGTTTGTTGTATGGGGGCCCCCTTAAATATTTATTTTATTCTGTTTTTTAGTACTTATTGTTATAACGGTAACAGAAATACATCATTTGCGAAAATTTCAACTGTCTAACTATCACGGTTCATAAGATACAGACTGTTGACAGACGAACAGACAGACAGACAGACAGCGGAGTCTTAGTAATAGGGTCCCGTTTTACCCTTTGGATACGGAACCCTAAAAAATGCTGCAAAGTGTTTGTCATAAAATTATGTAAAATTTACGCTAAATCCGTTAAACATTGTTTAATTTTAATTTAAAAAAAAACTGTGTATAGATTGCAGCTACAATACTAAAGACAATGTCGTGTTTTATGATGGCAATGAATGAACCTAGAACGATGTCGTCATTGCACAGATAATGACACACACTTCACCTACGAGTAATTGCGTTCAATATTGGATTCCTCTCGGGATTATTAACACCAGACGCAAAAACGACGGGGTGTTAGTTTGACTTGTCTGTGTGTGTCTGTATGTGGCATCGTAGCTCCCGAACGGATGAATTAGTTTTTGTTTTTTTTTTTGTTTGAAAGGTGAAATATCCAAAATCGGATTAGCCGTTTTTTTTGTCGGGGGTTTTTGAGTTTTTTAAACTAATAGTTGTTCAAATCAAATGTGTGATTACGAGGAAATAATTATAGTTTAAAACACTGAAAAAAAACAGACAAAAATACGCAATTCGTTTACTTGGATGCAATATTTTCAGTTATTTTGTTATAAATAGCAAATTAGTTAACCGATTTTGATAAAGTTTATATGTGACCACCTCTGAGACCTAACAAATTAAAAGAATTATCAATAACAATTCGTAATAGGCGAAGTAATCGCTGAATAAATATACAAAAAAAAAACATTGGATTGAGAACTTCCAATTTTTAAAAGTCGGTTAAAACAACAACAAAATTTTGTTTATTATCAAAAATGCACAACGCCGCTAAAGAAGTTTTCACTTCCAAAAATCGCAGCGCTTACATATATACTGCTTTGACCAAAGAAAGGATTGACGATATTTTCTCAACGCTTAAACCTTCCCTGGACTACGACATACATTTCAAAACCAAAATCAGCTAAATCGGCCCAGCTGTTCTCGAGTTTTAGCGAGTCAAACGTACAGCAATTTATTTTTATATATATAGAGATAATGTATAAAACATGTACTTAAGAAGATAAGAATATTTAAGATAAGAAGTACATAAGAATATTTTGAAGTCATATTTTTGCATTCTGGAGTTTTGGCTATATCTTGCACACATTACATCTGAGAAGACAAGATACATACTAAAAGAAAACAAAATACCCGACTGCAAAAAAGTAGTTTTTGCAGTTTAACTTACGATTTCGTTACGCTGCATTTCTACGTAGAATAGCTTCATAATAAGTAAGTGCCTGGACGACCGAGCTCCACTCGGATTTTTATGACTGAAAATACGAGCAAACCCGGGTTCACTAAAAATGAAATCTAGCAAGATCGATTTATCGTCCCCTAATCTACCTACAAACCAAATGTAATTAAAATCGTTGGAGTCGTTTCCGAGAGTCAGATTATATATACTATATATTATATATATACCTATATACATTATAGATCTACTATTGACCACCAACTCGCCTGATGTTAAGCGACGGTGTGGCCGAAGATGGAGCTCGTCGATCTAGAAGATATCTATTCACTCTAGCCTTGAAAATTCCAAGATTGTAGGTCTCAGGAAACAGAGATGGCGGCAACGAATTCCATTCTTGTGCAGTACGCAACAGGAATGTGGATATATATATATATATTTATATATATGTATACATGAATTGCTCGTTTAAAGTTATTAGATAGATTCCATAGTTTCCAATTTAGGTATAATCTTAGCAGATAATCTTGCAAAGCCGATTATTCGTCGCAAAATCTTATTTGCCTAAGTACGGACTGAAAGCAATTTTGTGTTAAATCGCGTTTGAAAATAGGTTTATCCATAATTCTGAACACAGTATTTTGTTTGTAAATAACTTTTACATTTTAGTTTATACTCATTGAATATGAAATAAAAGCATGGCACATCTCAGTTTTTAGCACATTCAGAGATAAGACATATACATATAAATATAAATATTTGTGGACATTTTACACAACACCATCTAGCCCAAACTAAGCGAAGCTTGTACTATGGAACTAGATGGCTGATAGAATACATATATACTTTTTTTTGTTGTATACATATAATACATAGAAACACCCAGACAAAGAACAAACATCCATGCTCATCACACAAATGTTTGCTCTGGGTGGGGATTGAACCCACGACCTTTCAGTTCAGCAGGTAGACGTAAACACACTACCAACTTTTTTTTTTTTTAGAAGATACGATTGACCACCAACTCGCCTGATGTTAAGCGACGGTGTGGCCGAGGATGGAGCTCGTCGATCTAGAAGATATCTATTCACTCTAGCCTTGAAAATTCCAAGATTGTAGGTCTCAGGAAACAGAGAAACTGAGCCACAAGGCCACTCAAAGCTTTTATCCTTAAATTATCCTTATTTTTTAATCGTTTTTTATCCTTAAAGCCTTTTGCTCGAGCGAGATGGACGATGTTAGAGCAAGAGTTAAGCAATTATACATATTTTCCCGTTATTTCGAGTTTGTACAAAAATACCTATTTTTATGGTTCCATAACCAAAGGGTAAAACGGGACCCTATTACTAAGACTCCGCTGTCTGTCTATCCGTCCGTCTGTCCGTCGGTTGTATCTCATGAACCATGATAGATAGACAGTTGAAATTATCACAGATGAGGTATTTCTGTTGCCGCTAAAAAACAGAATAAAATAAATATTTAAGGAGGCTCCCATACAACAAACCTGATTTTTTTCCAATTTTTATAGGTAATGGTACAGAACCCTTCGTGCGCTAATCCGACTCGCACTTGCCCGGTCTTTTAATTAGCTTTTACTGTCTCTTTCCTGGGCAAAGGTCTCCCCATTTCCTTTTATAAATCGCGGTACATCGCTGTCTCCTGCCACTCTTCCCGAAATGCATCAAGATAGTCACAACAGCGTTTTTAGGCCTTTCAGCGCAATGTCATCAGAACATCACCTTCTGTGTGACGATCCTGGCCCATCGATCAGGATGCATTCTTGCCTTCAAATAAATAGCCTTATTTTTTTATTTTTTTTATCAGCCCTGTTTGTACAAACTGTCCCACTGCTGGGAACGGGCCATCTTCTCATTGTGAGAAGGGTAGAATAGGAAGTAAATAATAGCCTTATTATTTACTTCCTATTTCCGCAATGCTATGCCATCTTTATAATAAATCATATCCATAAAAACCGATAGTAAATATGAAAAATAGTCCAATTACTCTTTCCTACGGATATTGTCGGTTACCAGCGTTCAGGCCAAGGTCAAAGCGCGACCCTAAACGCAAATACTAAACTGGTGAACCAAAATAAATATGGTTTGTGTAAAAATGCCGAGAAAAGCTTTTTGACTGACTTCAAAAAGTAAGAGCTTTTCAATTCGTTTATATTTTTACCGTATTCAAGAAAAAATTAGGTTAAAACAATTCGTCTGTATCTTTTTAGGGTTCCGTACCCAAAGGGTAAAAACGGGACCCTATTACTAAGACTTCGCTGTCTGTCTGTCTGTCTGTCTGTCTGTCTGTCTGTCTGTCTGTCTGTCTCCAGGCTGTATCTCATAAACCGTGATAGCTAGAAAGCTGAAATTTTCACAAATGATGTATTTCCGTTGCCGCTATAACAACAAATACTAAAAATTAAACAAAATAAAATATTAAGGGGGGTCCCCATACAATAAACGTGTTTTTTTCGTATTTTTTTGCTCAATATTGAAAACGGTAACAGGTAGACGCTTCAAATTTTCACAGAATATTTACTTGTATATTACCTTTCAAAATAAATAATTAAATAACAATAAAGTAAATATTAAAGGGGGGCTCCCATACAACAAACGTAATTTTTAAGCAATTTTTACTCGATCTCAATTAACAGGTAGAAACTTGAATATTTGTAAGTAAATATTTAGAAATATATTAACTATAAAAATAAATACCTAATCTAATACATAAAAACTCACAAAATGAAAATAATCCGTGCATCTAAACGCGGTGCGAGCGCCGGTTTAGCGGGGTAGCGGGGGAGGTAACATCACGGAGCGAGCCATAGCCGCGCGTATTCGCGCGAGCGTCGTCGTGCTGCCCGGATGTGTATCGGAAACCTACCTATAAGTTTGCAATTTACTACTTGGAATTTCGTTGATTTCTCGTTATTTTATAAACAGAACTAAACTTTGTAGTATTATAGATGATAGTACGGAACCCTTCGTGCGCGAGTCCGACTCGCACTTGGCCGATTATTTTGTTTAAAATAAGCTGAATTGTAACCTCCTTCTTTTGAAGTCGGTAAAAAATATTCTATTTACTCCATTATGGTTGAATTTAACCACTAGGTGGGAATTACTAAATATAAACAAATGATATGATATACACTTTAGTATATAATTAAATAAACATTTGTGGACATTTCACACAACACCATCTAGCTCAAACTAAGCAAAGCTTGTACTATGGAACTAGATGGCTGATAGAAATAGAATACATATATATACTTTTTTTTTGTTAATAAAAAATGAAATGAAATGAAATAAAATTTATTTATTTGCAAGAATGTAGGTAAATAAGGTCTAATTTGGTTATAATGTCCCATTACATTCGGTCATCTCTGACGTGCAAATATTTCAGACATTATTAATTATGGGCAAGCTGCCTTTAACTACAGCAAAACAATATACAGACTCAGCTAACTAAACTACTACACAAAAAGCATATCGATTACCCCAGACTGACCGATATTATTTAAATTATCACAATAGTTAATTTGCATTAAAAGAAAAGCTAAGATTGTAAATGTCTAGTATTTATGTCAATTTAATTTAAATAATATATGATAGTCAGGAGTGACTGTCAACAACCTAGCGCATTAAATATATTATATAACAATTAACCAATACGTCAAGAAAAAAGAAAATACAATAATATTTAGAATGTCAGATATTATGTTAATTTCATAATGTCAATGTCAGGGGAGTACACAGTAGTTGTCAACAGTTGCCTAATGCATTAAATGGTTTTCTATAATTAAGATATTCTGATACAGTGTAAAAGCAGTTTTCCAGCAAATAGTTTGTCAATATCTGTTTGAACTTATAATATGGCAATTCTTTAATGTCTTTGGATAATTTGTTGTATATTTTAATAGCCATGCAAAAAGAGTTTCGCTGACAGAGTTCAAGTCTGACTCTCCTGGGCATGGCTAGTTTATCCTGCCGGGTTGATGCAAGGTTTTCAAAGCAATGCCTGTTTTTAATAACAAACAAGCACATCTCTTTTATGTACATACAAGCTAACGGTAGCACTTTCAGTCGTTGGAACAATGGCTTGCAATGCTCTCGAAATCGAGCTCCACATAATGCACGTATACATTTCTTTTGAGCTTTAAAGACCTTTTCGATGTCTACTGAGTTGCCGTAAATTATAAGTCCGTAGTTGAGTACAGATGACACATACCCATGGTAAGCACATAATGCTGCTTTTTCAGATGCAACTTGTCTCAATCTTCTGAGTACAAAAACAAACCGATTTAGTTTATCACAGACAGTAGCACAGTGAGTCTTCCAATTAAGGTGGTCGTCAATATAGATGCCTAGGAATTTTGTACAGTTCACTTCATTTATATGGTTGTTGTTGTTTTTTATACTTAAATTGATATTTTTTGCATTATGTGTTTTAAATTGTATTATATTTGTCTTACTAATGTTAATATTAAGTCCGTTCATTTCTAACCAAACTAGAATATCATTAATCGTGTTGTTTATCTCATTTTCGAAATTTTCTTTATTTTGGCATTTTATTAGGATTGTGGTGTCATCGGCAAATAAAATACATTTATTAGAGGTAGCGTCGGGTAAGTCGTTGATATATGACGTAAAGAGAAGAGGCCCTACGATACTGCCCTGTGGCACTCCATTATCATTAGTCACATATTCAGATCTGAACACACGTCTTTCATTTTTCTCGAGTCTAACTATTTCTGTACATTGCTTCCTGTCTTTCAAGTAACTCTCAAACCAATCATGCGAATTGCCTCGAATGCCGTACTTCTCTAGTTTATTCAAGAGTCGATCGTGGTTAACAAAATCGAAGGCTTTACTCATATCAAGGAAAACTGCAACTATTGGAGTTCTTTAATATATACATAATATGATACATAGAAACACCCAGACACAGAACAAACATCCATGCTCATCACAGAATTTTTTTTGCTTATGCCAACAAAGGATGAGCATCCTCGGAATGGCTTATCCTAGGCCGGAGGACTACAGACATACTCCTTTGTACGGCGTATTCGGTTTAATCGAGCACATTTTCCGGTAAGGGTGTGGTAGGGTCTAGGGGTGTACACAAAAGATCGTCATGGGTTGAAGTGTCGCCGACTAGTTTGTTGGCCCCCGTTGTGACTATACAAGATAAGATATGATATGTCAACTCCCCCGGGACGAATCAAAATATTTTGGTCCCGCGCCAAATTACTCTAAATTATCAAACCAAGAATATAGGTACCTTCATTACCCTAGATTCTGAATGGACAAGCGGTGTTATTTGTGGAAACTGGAAATGTTATCCTTTTGCCCCGCCCTCGGGACAAATTAGCACATTTCCGACATTTAGGGCAATTTGGTACAACGTTAGTGTACTGTCCAATTTGATACTACTGAAATAATAGTGTTCTCAGTGTGCGTATTTTATAAAGGAAAACTTACGGCCTTACCGAAAAACGTTATTTAATTTTAAGCAATGCGTAACATATTTTGTTGACTTCTAGCTGACACGTAATGACACTTGCGGAAAGAAGACAGAGAATTTAAAACGATGGTTAAAGTTAATCATTTCATGTTGGATATTCTAAAAACCGGAACGTATTTATTTTGATAAAATTGTATGTATGCAAAGATGATTAAGATGAAGGATGAAGATTATACGTAGACAGGTTTTACTCGGCTCTGAGTGGCAAGCCTTAAGGCCCGGCTAGTCCGCAAAAGCAGTAAAACAAAGCTTTTTGAAAATTTACAAAAAATACTTGTATTATTTAGTTCAAGCTCAAATTTTTTGTATGTAAAATTTTGATCTGTTGGCTAGGTTTCGCTAGAAACAAAAACACGATTGCTGAAAAAAATCTCGATAGCTTTATTTTTTGAAAAATATGCCATTTTATTTATTTTTCCCATTTATCTCTAAAGTGTTTAAAGCCATCAAAACCAAATTTACCATGTTAAGTAGCTATTACATTTTTTTAGTGTTCTCTAGAATTACATTTTTGATACGTTTAGTGCATTATTTTATAGTAATTTATTTTACAATAAGTTTGCTCGCGAGCAACCGTCCCGCCGCCTTGCTTCAGCTGTTCACCGCGCCAGTCTGTCGGTGACCACTGTCAGCGACGGTACTGTGTCAGATTGCATCGCGCGCCAAATAAAACAAATTACTATGGGAAATCATAGAACAAAGAAACCAAAAAATAAGCGAACGCGTAAGCGCAAAATTTTGGCTCATATAGAAATGATGCGATCCCGAAAAAGGTAAATACCCAGTTGCAAGTTATTATTTCCTAGAAAGATACATGTAAGTATTTATATAGATCACTCGCACTCGCAGTTCATAAACCTATGAGTTCTATTCATACTCGTATAAAGAAAATGTACTTACTCTTACCTGATGTTCAAATATTTCAGTTATGAAAGATGTGTGAAGTCTGCCAACCCGCATTTGGCCAGCGTGGTAGATTATGGCCTCACCCTTCTTATAATGAGAAGATGGGCCGCGCCCAGCAGTGGGACAGTTTGTACAAACAGGGTTCATAAAAAATAAATGTATACATAAACATACATACACATGCTAGCTGCATCCCGCGGTTTCACCCGCGTAGTGATGAAAAATGGTGATAATAATATATATATATATATTCTGTCTTTCTCCAGGTCCTAAAGAATTTCTGTTCCAAATTTCATAATTATTGGTTCAGCCGTTTAGCCGTTTAGGTAACAAACAGACAGCGAGACAGACGACAGACAGTTTCGCTTTTATAATCTTATATGATTCATACATTTGAAAAACATAACCCACCTTTTTGCACAGTCCGGTAAAAATACACCGCGGTCGCGGCAGGCGTCATATGGCGCGGCATCTTTGAACGCGTCACAGACTTTGAGAGTACCTACATAGGTATACCACCGTCTGTCGCGCGCCGCCCGCGCCGCGCGTATGTAAGTAATTTTTACCCGATTGCGTAAGGAGGGTTCTTTATCGAGTATATGTATGTTTGTATTTATGTATGTAAGGGTGTATGTGGGTGTATATCTATGTATGTACTATTTTAGATTACCTCCTACAGCCTAAGCAGCTCGATTTTGATGTGCTAGGTGTCGTTAGATTCGTCTTTACTCCCTGAATATCATATGCTATATTATATTTTTTGTAACGCATTTTTTGTACTCTTGCAAAAATAAAATAAAATGTTTTTTCATAACCTAGAACTTCTTCGTGATAAATAAGAAATAAGTAATTTTACTGGAATAAAAAATACACACTTCAACTTTTTACAGCGATTTAACGTATACATATATTACGTATTTGAGTATAAAATATTTTAGATAGGTAGTTTCATAACATTTATATTTCCACCACAAATACAGGGTGTTAGGTTAGGTTAGTTAGGTACATTTATCAGTGATCGACCTTGTTAGCATTATTCTTGTATATTGCAGATCAAAGAAGCATCTTGAAGTAATCAACGAGTCTTTGATAACATTAGAGCCAGTTGATTTGAATACTTCTAGGATTGAGTGAGCACTACAACCTTATTTATTTTACAAAAAATGAGGTTTATGCACATATATTTTTGTAACTGCAAATTTGTATGAATTGGTAGGTAGACCAGCAATTTATGTGAAAACCTCACGCAAAAAAGTAAGATAAATTATAATGCACCTGTTTGTATAATTAAAATATATCTTATGTGCATTAGCCTCGTTGTAATGATAAAATGTGTGGTTGCTGCAACGTTTACTTTGATATTACAGAACGACCGTCAATGAAAACTCGCATAATCTGTCCCATACTCCACCATGTGAGAGTAATAACATCGACATGTGAGTTGTGATATAGTTGTGAGAATAGAACATAAAAAAGAAATAAAACAGGCACGAATACTGCAACCAAAGAAGATGAAATATGCTACAACTGAAAGATCTGTTAATTTTTTGATATTGTACTACGGTTGTTTTTTATATTTTTATTATGGGAAACTTTAGCTTGACCACCGATCCCGCTAGTTTTGAACGACGTTTACGGTCTATGATGGAGCGCGTTTGCTTAGAAAAACTCTATTTTAATTGCGATTGCGACGTTCTGTTACATAATGTAGGTATAATAATGTGAATCAAAGAAAATCCGTTCAGGTAGCGTATGCTGAAATTTTTCAAGGCTGTACGTTAAAAATAACAACAAAGCGCTCTGTTTTGTTTAATAATGTAGATTCAAACCCATTTCTTTCTATAATCACGCATTAGGTGTAAAAAGTAGAGTATGCACTTCGGGGATAAAGGTGTTTTTGTCTTGGGCGAGCTTGAATCCCTCGTTACACTCCGGATTCTAAATTTGTAACTCTGTAAATATGTAAATCTGTAGATATGTAAATATGTAAATCTGTAAATCTGCAAATCTGTTAATCAATAAACAAACAAAATAGACAACTTATTATTTATATTATTTGTAGTAAACTCTCTCAGGATCTTTTTAAAACCTACAATAATTGTAAGTTATTTTGTTATAAAAATCCAAAGTACTAGACCGATATTGATAAAATTTATATGGGACCACTTCTGAAATCACTTACGAAAGAAAAAATAATCTTCAAAATCGATTCACAATTGGTGGAGTAATCGGTGAACAAACATACAAAAAACATAGTCAAATTGAAAACCTCCTTCTTTTTGGAAGTCGGTTAACTAATGGTATTGCAATATAATTATAAAATTAACCTTGTTGTGTCTGCTTGTGTTTATTACCTAACATCCTGTATAGACCTTTACATTATTGTCAAAGATATTTACGTGATATATTTGACCTGTAATATGTAATTCTAACCAATATTTATGAAATTTGGCAAGGAGATTCTTCAAGACCTGAAGAAGGACAAAGGCTATATTTTATCATAATCATCATCGTTTTTCATCACTACGCAGGTTACACCGCAGGAGCATAGCTATTATTTTATAAATGTGATAATTTAGTGTTTTATGTGAGTTAGTGAGTTGGTTGTTGAATGGAGATAGATATACCCATATAATATGACATACTTAGGCTTTTATCCCGGAAAAATGAACGAGTACGAGTAGTAAATTATTATTTCATAGATTTTCAAGAAATAAGCTTATAGATTGATATCAGTATATCACAACTTACTTGCCACTAAAATGTAATGAAGATGTGGCTCAGACGAGTCGCGCGCCGCGCGGCGAGACTCGCGCGCGGTATGGCGCGCGGCGGATCGGTATCGCACTAAACGTACGCCACGTTTTGTTTGCACGTCGCGCTCTCATAAAACGCGGAACTATGCCGTAAACTGAGGTAGCGTAAAATACCTAAATTTCTGGACAAGCCTCGCCTTAAATAAGGTAATCGCCCGACTCGTTTTCAGTCACGACGCGTCGGGCAACGCTGTTAGACGCGTGTCGTGACTTGTGAACAGTGACAATGCCATCAATCATCCAATCAATCAATAACACTTAATTGACACCACATAAAGTAATAAGACAATAAACACATAATAAAATGGCACAAAATGTTGTCTTATCAGTAAAAAGCGATCTCTTCCAGACAACATTGCCATCCTGTGTGTTTAGAACTTTAAGTGAACAGACTACGTAAGTCGATGAACTTTTACATCACAAAGCGAGTATCCAAGATAACAAAGAAAATGTAAACTGGGCAAATCGTCGAAAAGGCTTATCTCGATGTGCAGGACCTTCATTTGTTTTTATTAAATTGTCCATTCCTGTCCTAACTGGAACATATCTTATGTGGATGTAAAATATTTAGAGGAAGGGATAAACGGATTAGGGCTAACAGAAGGAAGTTTCAATTTAAGAGACTATGCGAATATGGAGTTCGCTATTTTGCTTTAAGTTACTACATTTTCAGGGTTATGTAGTAAACTAGGAAACCTTATAGTTTCCCCATGTCCGTCCGTGGCTTAAAGGCTGAAAATACATACATATATGTGTACATAAATATTTACTACGCCGACAAAGTGATAAAATAAAATCTGGAAAAATATTTATTCGTGGGGTATCTTTGTATTTTTTACAAGGTTTAGCCATTTTATGGTGAAAACCAACAAAAAAATTATACTTAGTTCAAAATACGTTCGTTTACTTAGATTACATTTTTCCAGTTATATTGTTATATATAAATGGATAAGACCGTGTCGAGAGACTTAGTAGAGTAGAGAGATTGTTGGAGGTTACGAAAAAACGCATTTTTAAATTTTGCGAGCGATGTATTATTATTATTACAAAAAAAGCCTATGGCATTCAGGTAGTAAAGACGAATCTAACGACACCTTGCACATCAAAATCGGTCAAGCCGTTTAGGCTGTAGGCGATCATATAGAAACATACATACATATATATAAATACATATACGCAAACAGTCGAATTGAGAACCTCCTCCGTTTTGAAAGTCTGTTAATAATACAGAGTACCGTGCGCTTTTAGAATTAGGATTTTATGTAATATTCTACTTATAGTTCTCAACAACCTCCTCCTTCAGCAGCCGGTTAAGTATAACCTATTTCAATAAAGTATTTCAATAAACAGTAATCACTTACCTGGCAGCAAAACATCAGTAAATGTATGACATCCATCAAGCCAGCAGCGATAAAAGGAAATTCCAGCCGAATTATCTATAAAGTTGACGAAATGTTGGAATTAAATTTTCGTACATCTATTAGATAGTTTGTGTAGAAGTTGCGATTGTAGCGCCACATATAGCTGTATTGTACTTTGGTAACAGTAGGGTACGATCCTTGGCATATTTGGCACTGTTTCAATGCCTTTATACATATATTATATAGTATATACTTTGTCTGGTCTCGCATATTTGGTGATTTTTTACAAGTTGTTATAATGATTTCTGCAAACAAAAGTTTTTTTTGAGATTTTGGAATAAGTTTTTTGTTAATAAAAGTTTCGCTTGATAACACATTTATTTACGGATCTGACACTTTCAATATTCTTAATCATATTTCAAGATTAGTCTTTTTAGTTCCAATTTCTTGCGACGCCCACTGCTGGGCATAGGCCTCTCCCAATAATATACTACTTCTGCCCTTCATTAGGAGTCAAACTCGTACTTTGCCTTTAAAAACTTTTTTATATTTCTGTGAGAAGGGAGAATCTAACTCGTCGAGCTGTGAAATTATTTTTTTCATAAATATATTTGTGCAACATTTCTGTGCTTTAATAGTAAAGTAGGTTTTCTTATAGCATTACCTTTTGCTACAATTGAAGATTTTTTTATATCTTAGAATTTGCCTGATGTTAAGCCAAGGATTGGCCAAAGATGGAGCTCGTCGATTTAGAAGATATCGAAAAAAAATATAAATAAATAAATAAATATTTGTGGACATTTCACACAACGCCATCTAGCCCAAACTAAGCAAAGCTTATACTATGGAACTAGATGGCTAATAGAATACATAATATTATACTTATTTTTTTGTAAATATATACAAATGATACATAGAAACATCCAGACACAGAACAAACATCCATGCTCATCACACAAATGTTTGCCCTGGGTGGGGATCGAACCCAAGACCTTTCAGTTCAGCAGGTAGACGCAAACACACTACCAACTGAGCCACAAGGCCAGTCAAATATCGATCGATATTTTTTTTTGTTTTGTATGTATATTATTACATTTAAGTACGAGTACTTATGTTATCAATTAAAATTATATTCCTATGAAATATAATTCATGCTTAAGCCGTATTGAACCTGTATGTCTGCCTCCCGGATGCCGATATCGGGGTCTGATAGGCCCACGGTCAGTCGAGTCCTGATATACTGAGGAAGTTGGTGATAGATTATACTTGAATGAATAGTTATAGCGATATTTAGCTAGATTGATAATAATGCTATAATGCGGCTTTGTTTGCCCGACAGTCCAAGAATAATGGTCATGTTTTACTGGTCTATATCTCACCGGATGGGTTGGAACTGGATATAGAAAACATACTGTTTCTTATATCCATTTCACTACATCAGACACATGTACGACGATACATTTGATCGTGGTTTGAAGGTTAGGGGCCTTACCGAAATACGTTAATTAACTTTAACCAACGTCTTAAATTCTCTGTCTTCTTTCCGCAAGTGTCATTACGTGTCAGCGAGAAGTTGACAAAATATGTTAAGCATTGCTTAAAGTTAAGTAAAGCTTTGTTGTAAGTTGTACAAAAAGTGAAATCTGTCCACTGCCTACATAAATGCCAATTTCCTTCAAATCCCTTTCCTGACTTAATAGTATTTCCGGGAAGAGAAGCAGCGGGTACTCGTATATTCTGCTTTTCTTTTCTCCCAGTCCAGCATGGAAGATTTAAATTCTTAAACATCGCCGGACACTGGATTACCCTTCATTCCGTTTTGACCGATAATTAATGAAAAAAACAACCGGAGTTGCATCATGTCACTACCGGGACCCATGTAGATCTGTCCCGGTCTATATATGTTTGTCTCATTTTTAGGGTTCCGTACCCAAAGGTTAAAACGGTACCCTATTACTGAGACTTCGCTGTCTGTCATCAGGCTGTATCTCATGAACCGTGATAGTTAGAGAGTTGAAATTTTCACAGATGATGTATTTCTGTTGCCGCCATGAACAATGAATACTAAAAAACAGAATAAAATAGATATTAAGGGGATTATAAGGGGGCTCCCATACAACAAACGTGATTTTTTTGCTCGTTTTTGCTCGATTTTTATAACGGTAACAGGTAGACGCTTGTATTCACTGAATATTGAGTTATGTTATTCACTTTAAAAATAAATAATTAAATTAAAATTATATTTAATGTTTATTTTGTCTCCCATACAACAGTCATGATTTTTTCCGTTTTTATAGATAATGGTACGGAACACTTCGTGCACGAGTCCGACTCGCACTTGGCCGGTTTTATTATTTAAAATTGAATACCTAATATTTTCTTCTTTTATTGTTAAAATAATGGCCAAAAATAACTTCGTATCACACTTCTGCCTCTTTTAACTAAACCTTTTGACCTCAATCACCTCTTGACCTAACCGTTTTAGCTCTTATTTAAAACTGTTGTTTATAATTGGGTGCCCAATATTATCAAAATCTCAAAATCGGCAACCAAATGAACCTCCGTGCAGAAGAAATACAATTTTGCCAGTTTATGCAAACACATTAGTTTGCTTCGCTCTAAACCTTATAAAAAAACAATTAAAATCAATCATATATCGACGGATAATTTGTTACGTAGTTAGGCACCGTATCTATCTAGGTAATGGTAACGTGTATTGAACCACCCTTGCCTCCACATCTAGATAGCCGTATCTCTCGCTATTATACTGTAAGTATAGGTATGTACCTACGTACATCTACTGCAAGGGAATGAAATATTATGGAACGTTCGATATCGGTCATTCTTACATTTTTAGTGCATATATGTATCTCGAAAGCATTCATAATTATGTAGTTTTATATTGTTTTATTCGTAAATAATTATCATAGTTTAAAAAACTGAAACAACCGACTTCAAAGTACGCTATTTCGTTTACTTGTAATATTAGTAAGGATCAGGATACATAAAGTTCATATCATCATGTTCAGTCGGGTACTAATAATTAAACAACAACAACAATGCTTCAATGCTTGCGCACCTTGTATAATTATTACACATTACGAAATAAAAAGATCACTTACAGCGATGATGCTGGCTATTTCGCTCATCATAATATATAATAAATAAATAAATAAATTTGGGGCCTTGTGGCTCAGTTGGTAGTGTGTTTACGTCTACCTGCTGAACTGAAAGGTCGTGGGTTCGATCCCCACCCAGGGCAAACATTTGTGTGATGAGCATGGATGTTTGTTCTGTGTCTGGGTGTTTCTATGTATCATATGTATATATTTACAACAAAAAAAAAAAGTATATATGTATTCTATCAGCCATCTAGTTCCATAGTACAAGCTTTGCTTAGTTTGGGCTAGATGGTGCTGTGTGAAATGTCCACAAATATTTAAAAAAAAAACTATTTTTTGACTTTTGCTGATGGTAGTATATCTGCCTACTAAGCCATAGGCCGTGTGTTCGATCCCCACCTAGGACAAACATTTGTGTGATTAGCATGGGTGTTTGTTCTGTGCAAGGGTGTTTCTAATGTTTCTATGTATCTAAATCTAAAGTATGTATTAAACAAAGTATATTATATGTATTATATTATCCATCCTTTTCCCATAGTACAAACTTATTGCTTAGTTTGGGGCTTTATAGTGTTGTGTAGAATGTCCACCAATATTTATTCAGTATCATTTATTTATAAAAAAAAAATGTAAATTGTGTCAATGAACTTACAACAATGTAAATTGTGTCAATGAACTGACAAATATATATAATGAATATCGACAATAACTCTCCCTCTCTCTCTCTCTTTCTTGACCATAAGTTTTGTTAATTATCTTAAATAGCAAAATAGATTTGTATTTGTAGCACCACCGAGCTTTCCGATTTCCATATTTTGCCTTAGCTAAACCACGCAATAATGGCACTTCTTTAAATCAAAGATTAGCGATTACTCGCTACTCGATTAAATTACTATAATAATGTGAAATAGACTATGCACTTATTTATTTATTTACAAATGATTGTCATGCTTACAGCTGTAGGCCAAATCGCATGACAATCCATCAGTATGTAGTTATATAAAATAATAATATAACAATACAAATTCAATACAATTAAAAATCAATAAATCAAATATAACATAAAAAATCACAAATAATTAACAAAAGTAATTGAAATACAACATATATACAAAAAAAACTACTTAAAAGTCAAGTGGTAATCACACCTACGAATAAACATATACATATTCACAATAAATATATCAAGGTCAAGTTGTTGAGCAAGCAAGGCATTGAGCAGAGAGATGGCTTATGACATTTGATAGAGAGTTCGAGATAATATCGAGCACGCCAGAATAGGTTCCCGCGGGCTATCTTCGGCGACCTTGGTCTCGTTTCGGAAGGGCTCATTGGCTTCCTTCGTGGCACTTCGCAGAATGAAAATGAAGGGGGAGATAAAAGAGAAGTTTTTGATGATACTAGGGCCTTTTAAGCCGACTTCAGAAAGAAGGTGGTTCTCAATTGAACTGTTTTTTCAAGTGTTTTTTTTTTATTTCGTCAATTATGAATTGATTTTGATAATTATTGTTTTGTTTGATAGGTAATACTTTGAAGGTAGTTCATCCAGTCCAGGTAATAAATTCTACCAAAATCGGTTCAACAGTTTGATATTTAAAACAAAACTCAATATAAACTCGCACATTCGCCAAGTGCCTACTCTTATACAAACACTTACAGAGTGCATCTCTTTCTACTGTGTAGCTTTTATCTCTTCGAAAATATTGAAAGGATCGAATTGTATTTGTATTCACATAGCTGATATTAGTAAGTATTCCAATGATAAATTCCTCTCTGAATTCCGTTTTCCCTCAAAATCACAAAAGATATATCTCAACCTCTCTCTATCTTAGTCATATCATTAGGGTAAAATTAGGGTTTTCCTCAAGTATTTGACTTTAAATTTTTCTCCATAGCTTTCTTCAGCTTCTCTGTAAGGCTGTTTATCTTTTGTTCAAGTTTTCGTTTTCGTTTCCGTTGGGATTGAAGTCTGAATTATGAGGTTTCTTTTTTCTTGATACAACAATGAAAAGTAAGAGTACTTAATTAATTGTGTAAAGTTGTTTTACGATCCAGAGATTTAATGCTGTGTATTTAGCCAGAGGAGTTTAATTTTTTTATTATCAGCCCTGTTTGTACAAACTGTCCACTGCTGGGCCATCTTCTCACTGTGAGAAGGGTTAGGCCATAGTCTGCCACGCTGGCCAAGTACGGGTTGGCAGACTTCACACGTCTTCAAGATCATTGAGAACTCTCAGACATGTAGATTTTACTCACGATGTTTTCCTTCACCGTTTGAAGTTGGCGGCAATCAACAATACGCACATAACTTCGAAAAGACAGAGGTGCGTGCCGTGGGATTCGAATCCAGGACCTGCGGATCGCAAGTCAGACGGTCTCCCGACTAGGCTGCCGGAGTTTCATTGCTAGATACATATATACCTAACAAGGTATGAATAGGTTTTTAAGCGACTACTTAGCAGCGAAAATAAATATTGATGGACATTTCACACAATGTGTTATGTTTACATGTTTATACGAAAGTAATGTTTATAAGAGAAGGTACTTATATAAGTAAAAAGGCTAGTTAAAAATATAAATAATATTAAAAAAGGAAAAGATGATAAAACTAAAGTTCAAATTGACTTTTTTATACGAAAACTAAATAGCAATAATACTTTGAATGGGAAAAAATATAAAACTTAAGTTGAAATAGACATTTTAATATAAAAACTAAATAAATATAATACTATGAATGGGGAAAAATATAAAACTTAAGTTGAAATAGACATTTTAATATAAAAACTAAATAAATATAATACTATGAATGGGAAAAAATATAAAACTTAAGTTGAAATAGACATTTTAATATAAAAACTAAATAAATATAATACTATGAATGGGAAAAATGATAAAATTAAAGTTGAAATAGACTTGCTTTTATGAAAAATAAATGACAATAAGACTATGACAGGGAAAGATGATGAAACTAAAGTGAAAATAGAGTTGTATAGTATGTGAGTGATGGTGGTAGATGTGCTCAGTATGGCGGTCGCGAGTGCGCGCGTTGCTGAACTGTGCGCTGATGCAGCGGCTCAAGTCGACTGTTAGGAAGTGGCGGAAAATGCGCCTTTTCCGGAAGAAAGACGGTAAGTTTCTGGTTGGTTGGCTGGTAATATTCACGTTATTTCTACTCGACTGCGCAAGAAGGAGGGTTATGTTTTTCGAGTGTATGTAATGTAGGTATGTTTCTATATTATCTTCTACTGCCTAAATGCTTTGGCCCAGTTTGGTTAGGTGTATTATACGCATATGAAGTCGCGACGCAACAGCTAGAAAATCATGTTTAATAGCTACATCAAAAACTAAATGTTTCGTAGAATATGGTGACGAAAAATCATAAGGCACAACAAATGAGGTCTATAAACAAGTAGGTGACCTCGACGCTTTGGTAGAAATGATGTTATCTATTGCTTTATGAGGGTCAACCAAATTGTCCACCCCATTATCAGTCAACAATGAGTTGCCACGCAGTATAGCTATTGAATAGCGCTGAATAGAATAGAAAATCTGAAAAGAATATACATAAGTATGTTGGTATTATCAATAAATGTGGACGATACAGATTCTAAATATGTAAATATGAAGTAGGAATGAGGAGATACATAGATACATACTATTAAATATTCTGCGTTAGGTGCGTGATTTCCAATATTATAGGTCGTTAAGGTGAAAATTCTCAAGATAGGTCCTCGTACAACTCGATTTAACTTGAAAACGGCACTGATGGATAGCATCATTAACTCGATGGGCTGATCTAGGTAGAGATCAGACTCTGACTTTCAAGTGTATATTTTTTTTCATTTATTTATTAATTGAAGTTTTTTTTTTTGTGGGTATGGAATGATCGGTTATGTAACGCTCGTTCGGGTAAACTCGGCTCGAAGGACGTGAGGAATATAAATTCAACGCATCGCTTCTATTCTCCTACAGGCAATACTAGGCAACTTTGGGGCGCCATTATAACAGCTTGTGGTAAGCTATATATTTCATAAATATCAAACTGAACTGAAACTGAAAACTTCAGAAAATGGAAAATTAGTAAATGTATTAAATTCGATTTTGGGATGGCCGTGACTAAACCTTTTTTGAGGGTTTTTATTTTCCTATGTTAGGTTTGTTTCAAATATATGTTTTATTAATTGATAACACTTATCGTTCTAGTTACGATTGTACTATTATTTTATTTAGTAGATAAATTTTTCCGAAACGGCTGAACCGATTTGGATGCAATCATTTCCTGCCATAATCAGAGCAGGCCAAAATGCTGTTACAATTGTATAAGAGAGAAAGAAAGAAAGAAAGAAAATATTTTATTTTATACACCATACACTACAACAAAAAGAGAGAACACAAGTACAAATAACAAAAGTAAGACTATTGAGCCAAAAAATATGCAGTTTTCGCTGTAGTATCTGGCGTATCAAAAAAGGTAAGTGCTCAGCGATAATGCTGCTGAGCGATCAGCAGCGCTGATTTTCAGCACTAACCTTCCGACACACACACACTCACTCACACACAAACACATACATACACACACACACATATATACACACATACACACACACATACACATACACATACACATACACACACACATAATTCTGAAATAATAAGCGATTATTGTAAAGATTTGGGATATAAGTAGATATATAAGATAAAGGTTTAATTAATTAATTATTCTGTTACGGGGGTGACATAGTCATTGGGTGACTAAACCCCTTTAAATAATAAAGATTTAAAATAAAAAAAATAGATTTTTTTAAATTTCCAATGCTTTTTGTCCGCAGATGTACAGATGACCCGGCAGTCGTCCAACGAGCCAGTACCGTCCACTTCCGGCACTCCCGCGCACCATCCTCGACCACCGCCAGCAGAACTACTGCAACTGGTAATATTACCAGCAAAATGTAATGTAATAATTCTCTTAATAATGTATAAGTACACTATTAAGAGAACAGTTGAAACCGGTGCTTGACACGTTTCTCCATATGAAAACAAATTATAATTTTATATAAGGAGAAAACGTACAATCAAGAAAATTATTCAGCGCTAAAATGCATCAAGCATGTGCATACACGCTCCCTCACTGTTACACGCAATCTCAAGTTGATTGTCATATCTCGACAACCACTTGACCAATTCTGTTCATTAACACGCTTTTATTAGCTTCACCTGTATGCATGTTTGTTTGTTTGTAACCGACTCCTTTGGACTTGATTGACCCACTTCAAACGGTCAGATTTCATTCAATCTTTGTAGACTTATCGAGGACCGATGACAATACAATAATTTGAAGCGTGTTTTTTTTAGTTTTTTATTCTGTAATTATTTTTACCACAAGTTGTAATAATTATGTATGTACCTACCAAATCATTATCTACCTACCAAATATTATTTGAATCGGTTGGTAATTAGCACCGCAATAAACTTCCCCCCTTTTTATTACTATTATTTTTGTTATGTTTTACTTATGTATTTTTGATGTTGTATCTTCCATGAATAAATCTATGTCTATGTCTATACACAAAAGAGAGAATTTCTTCTATGTTCAGACATCACTAGCATAATGTCAAAGTGGTAGAGTTTTAAATTAAAAAAAAACTTCAATAACTTCTTGTTTCTTAATGGATTATTATCATTCAAAAGAATCATCATCATCTCAGCCATAAGAAGTCCACTGCTGGACATAGGCCTCCCCATGGATTTCCAAAAAGACCGACTGGAAGGTATCTATCTCGATGACTGGAAGCGGCTTGCATCCAGCGTCTTCCCGCCACTTGTATGAGGTCATCTGTCCATCTCGTGGCTGGTCTTCCTACGCCTGGAATGGTCTGGACTGTTTTATAGAAGAAGAAAACAGTCTAAAGATGTGCACACGCCTTTGTACTTAGAATTCAAGTAACTCTAGCGAGCAGGAACCTCGTTCATATAAAATTTTATAATACAAGATATGAACCGAAATAACACCAAGAGCGAAGACTAAATTTAAAATTGCGACCGTAAACCCAGTTTCCAGAGGAATCGAATAACAACACTGGCCTTGTGGCTCAGTTGGTAGTGTGTTTACGTCTACCTGCTGAACTGAAAGGTCGTGGGTTCAATCCCCGCCCAGGGCAAACATTTGTGTGATGAGCATGGATGTTTGTTCTGTGTCTGGGTGTTTCTATGTATCCTAAGTATATATTTACAAAAAAAAGGTATATATGTATTCTATCAGCCATCTAGTTCGATAGTACAAGCTTTGCTTAGTTTGGGCTAGATGGTGTTGTGTGAAATGTCCACAAATATTTATTTATTTATTTAATAAAATACCTAAAGGTCAGCTGCAGCCCCAGACAGGGCTATTCTTAACCACTGTAGTTTTAAGAGTCTCTGTACTGTCTGTTCTGTACTTCTGTACCATTGTCCGTCTCGCTCGCGCATACAAGCATTTTTGTAGATATAAAATGAGCTAATAAAAAAAACCACAGAACACTAGTCACTAGACAACATCAAAAGTTTTCGACAAGAATCATTTTATAGTATTCTGTAGGACTATTTTTTTAGGGTTCTGTACCCAAAGGGTAAAAACGGGACCCTATTACTAAGACTCCGCTGTCTGTCTGTCCGTCCGTCCGTCTATCCGTCTGCCACCAGGCTGTATCTCTTGAACCGTGATAGTTAGACAGTTCAAATTTTCACAGATGATGTATTTCTGTTGCCGCTATAACAACAAATACTAAAAAACAGAATAAAATAAATATATCTAAGGGGGCTCCCAAACAACAAACGTGATTTTATTGCTAGTTTTTGCTCGATATTGATAACGGCAACAGGTAGACGCTTGAAATATTCACAGAATATTGAGTTATATTATTTACTTTAAAAATAAAAAAATAAATTAAAATCAAATTAATATTTAAGGGGAGCTCCCATACAACAGACATGATTTTTTATATTTTTATAGATAATGATACCGAACCCTTTCGTGCGCGAGTCCGACTCGCACTTGGCCGGTTTTATTAATGCTGGTGCCGTATCGTAAGTGAGAAGAGAACCTTTAGCAGATCCGCTTAATACGAATACTTATCTAACTTAGAAAGTTCAACTTCTAAGTTAAAGTAGAACAGATACACAGTTGGTTTAACTTTTAATTGGGTGATGTTGTAACAAAGTTGTAGTTACAATGTTTCCGGAGATGTAGTGTGATTAAGTTATAAAATACACTTAGAATAAAGATCATTGAGTTCTTTAAACGGTGCTTATAATAAAATGTATATTTAGTCTGGTTTGGTTGATAATATTTTAGTACGCGTGGCACAAGTAATTTAGTTAGTGAGTGAATTATTTATATCGACGATTTATAGGTAATTCTTTGGTATATATAGTATTTATGCCATATATTCTGACACTTTAACCACTAATTAAATTAAAATTAAATAAAACCTAAAGGGTTCCTTCCTTTAGATCTATGTATTGCGAAAATCAAAATTGACAAAAAACGAGGTCACACTTTGCAAGCGAAGGAATAATATAATAAAATTGTTCATTTTGTAGTTTTTGATGTGACTACGTCTAATAAATCGATGAACGCCGGCTGCATGCACGAAAAAGTATGACTTATTGTCCCGTTACGTTACGCTCCTTGTTCCGTTACAACCGCTGGCGGTGGCTGAGAAAGCGGGCGGGTGTGCGCCGCGCCCGACCGTCGCTTCAATTATCATTCCTCGGAGCTCGCGCGCGGACGTATGTTGTCACGTTAAACTATCGTCCGTAAACCGACCTTACAGACGACCATATTTTTTTTCACTAGAACAAAATGTTCTGCTATCATTGCTTTTCTCAGCTATTACTATTACACTGCAGGGCAAAAGCCTCTCTTCCCTCTTTCCATTTTATATTAAATTAAGTAAACACTATTATTACCTTTTTTGGGAGTACCGAAGCCTTGATATACGAGCCCAACTCGTACTTGACCGTTTGTTTTTTATTTACTTACATAATGTAATATTATATTTTACATACTAGGAACCAGACGAAGGCCAGAAGTTAAGGGAACAACACCTACGACAATACGCCTTCTTCCAACTGAGGATACATCTCAAGCGGGGACAGAACCTCATCGCCATGGATAAAAACGGTATGTCATACACACAGACAAACATCACTCACACCACGCACTCACACACACGCTATTACAATAGGTTAAACAGGATATATTAACGCTCACGCTATCATAGATAATAGGTTAAACAGGATGTATTAACGCTCACGCTATTATATGCAATAAGTTAAACAGGATGTATTAACGCTCACGCTATCATAGATAATAGGTTAAACAGGATGTATTAACGCTCACGCTATCATAGATAATAGGTTAAACAGGATGTATTAACGCTCACGCTATCATAGATAATAGGTTAAACAGGATGTATTAACGCTCACGCTATCATAGATAATAGGTTAATCAGGATGTATTAACGCTCACGCTATCATAGATAATAGGTTAAACAGGATGTATTAACGCTCACGCTATCATATATAATAGGTTAAACAGGATGTATTAACGCTCACGTTATCACTCAAAATAGGTTAAATAGGACGTATACACACTATTTTACTATCTCTCTGTCTGTTTGTTAAGACAGAGAGGTAGACGACAGACAGAGTGACCTTAACTTTTATTATATTTGGATATAAGCGATACTAAATCGATTAAGGGTCCGTAGTTCGAACATCGTCCGACTCGCTCGCGCATACCCACGTTTTTGAAGATATAAAATGACGAATGAACGTAAAAAAAAATCTTCGTTTGTAAAACTAGAAAACAATATCACGAATATTCGACAAAAAGTTTAATTTGATCTAAGTTCCGTACATAAAAATATTTTTTAGGAATTATTAAGGCAAAAATGTTTTTTATGTATGAAAATCGACTTGAATCAAGTTAAAACTTTTGTCGAATGTTTGTGATGTTGTTTTTTAGTTTCACAAACGACGACGACGATTTTTTATAAGTGCATAAAGTCATTTTATATCTTCAAAAATGTATGCGCGAGCGAGATGGACGAGTCGAACTACAACTTTTAATTTTTTAATTTATTTTAGATAAATAAATATCGCGAAACCTAAGAAAACATTATATCATATTATTATCATATTTATATAGACAAGACACTGAACCTGACACTGCCAGCTGCGTAGATAGGCTTCACGCACTTTTATACGCACTGAAGTTGGCACATTTTATTTTGATCACGTTCGCGAGTAAGTTAAGACTTCTAAAAGCTTTCCAGTTTTCCCCAAAGCGCAAGTATCGCTTGTTATTATCTTAAAGAATCTTCTAAATATGCAGAAAGAAAAGTAAATTTTACTTTTATTTTACGCTTTTACGCCGTTCGTACATGAAGGCGGCTACAAAGTAATATTTTTATAATATCAATCAATTTCTAGAGCTTTAGGAGACATTTCATTTGAACAATATTCTAGTAGTATCTATAATATTTTATTTCAATTATTGAAATTAAAATAGCTAAGTGCTCAATTCTAGTTCATAATTACTTAAGACTGTCTAAATGCCTAAATACATTTTGATACACGATAATAATTACGACGACGACGGACGGACGATAATTTTACGTGATAACGATGCGTCAAAAGCCGAACGCTTAGGCCGATCGTGCCTCTCTATCGCTTGTTCCGTGCTCTCGCTTGCACGCTCGGCTCGGGCGGAACGTGACAATGAGTCATGCTTTTTCGTGCGTTCATCGATTTTTAAGACGTTATCACGTCAAAAATAATTTATAAGGTCCTAGATTTGAAGGATTGACATAACAAAATTATACGGATTCTTTTTGCTACTACGAAATCCTGAAATAAAGACAATCATGTATCAATGACAAAGATCCCAACAGCACTCGAGTTCTCTCCGTCACTTCGTGTATGAACGGCATGTTATCAGAACAACAATTTGTAAGTTCATTTCTCTCAAGTACATAAAATATGTATTAAGAGTATCTCTCGGCTCGAAGCTCCGCTAACTTTTCGTCATTTTATTACAGCATTAATTTTTGAGCAGGATCTTGAACGTCCGCGGAAATGATTTTCAAAGAACATTACCCAGTAAATATGCTAAACGTATTTTCTGTACAAAATCAACTTATCTAGGTTCGTGGGAGTTTCTGGAATATGCCAGAGATAATGGAGTTGATATATAAATATACGGATTGAGTGTTAAAGTCAAGAAATATGTGTAGTCTTTTCAGCTGGAGAAATAATGTGGCATTGAGGGCGCTGCTGTTCTGATTTCATTATTTTGTTCAGTTAAGACCACAGAAAACCATGGTAAAGTACGGACGCCGAGCAGGAAGAATTTCTTACATTGACCAATGATTACCTATCTCCGTCACTCCCGCGTGATTATATTGCTATCGCGCTCGCACAGGTGCAACGACCGGCACCACATAGGTCAATGTACGAAATTCTTCCTGCTCGGCGTCCGTACTTTAGTATGTATTTCAAGACTTTAGTTCCTCTTTTTTGCCACCATAGAACTACATGTAAACAGATTCTATTAAGAGATTTAAATAAGGAATATCATTGTCTTGTCCTTTTCCCGCTAGGTGCGGGTTCGGCATAGCACGTTTCACCATTTCACATTTAGACGTCACCTCTAAGTAACGGAATATATTGTTTATAGAGATTGATGTGAGAATCGATGTCGTGGATTCGATTCCCACCCAGGGTAAACATTTGTCTGATGAGCATGAATGTTTGTTCTGTGTCTAGCTTACAATATATATATATATATATATTTATAGGGTTCCGTACTATTATCTATAAAAACGACAAAAAAATCACGTTTATTGTATAGGAGCCCCCTTTAAATATTAATTTAATTATTTATTTTTAAAGTGAATAATATAACTCAATATTCTGTGAATATTTCAAGCGTCTACCTGTTGCCGTTATCAATATCGACCAAAACGAACAAAAAAAACACGTTTGTTGTATGGGAGCCCCCTAAATATTTATTTTATTATGTTTTTTAGTATTTGTTGTTATAGCAGCAACAGAAATACATCTACTGTGAAAATTTCAACTGTCTAACTATCACGGTTTAAGTCACGGTCAAGATACAGCGTGGTGACAGACGGATGAACAGACAGACAGACAACGGAGTCTTAGTAATAGGGTCCCGTTTTACCCTTTGGGTACGGAACCCTAACATCAACACACATGTAAAGGCAGATTGCTCATAAGTTTAATCTTACTTCCTGAAAGATTTAACACCTTGAGGATTGAATTATGCATCTTTAATCCATCCAACCATTGAGATACAACAGTACTAGTCGTTTTATGCATTTAAAACACTTTCTTTCTACACTCAACACTTACACTTCACTAGAATAGTAATTACCATCTTTTTTGCATGTTATTTTTATTTTTTTCATATTTGCATTGCTTACCTTGCCATCCACTTTAGTAGCATCGTACTTTCACTTTAATAAATAAATAAGTATATAATTATCATTTCGTAGGGACATGTCTGAATATTTGTACTATTTGTATATATAGGGCTTAAACGCGACAAAATAATTTTAATTTAGTTTTATCGAGAATTATTCGTGAAACAGTTGAAATTACAATGTTCCTTACGTTGTAATTTCCACTCAGGGCGACTTCGTCTACTTTCCTTCATCGTCATCTTCCCTGTTTCATCAACTGGTTCATCGCCATCTTCCCTGTTTCGTCAACTTGTCTCGATCATGAAGGTACGAGTTTAAGTTGTCAACAAGTCCAGTCATCAGCAAGAGCTTGGGTTGTGTTAGAGGTTAGGGTATTTCCTGCATTTTTTTATGGGTCAGCTCATGTCTACGATTAAAGTAACCCAGCCAAAAGCGGGAGGTAAATAAATTAAGGATTATGGGAGCCCCACTAAATATATATAAGTATTTGATTCTGTTTTTTAGTATTAGTTGTTATAGCGGCAACATAAATACATCATTTGTGAAAACGGTTCACGGTTCATGAGATACAGCCTGGTGACAGACGGACGGACGGACAGCGAAGTCTCACTAATAGGGTCCCGTTTTTACCCTTTGGGTACGGAACCCTAAAAATCAGCCCTGTTTGCATAAACTGTCCCACTGCTGAGCGCGGGCCCTCTTCTCATTGAGGGTAAGGCCTTAGTCTACCACGCTAACCAAGCCAGACCAGCAAAAATGTGAATAAATGACTTCATATTATAAACTAATCACATCCCTCTTTTTGTGGCGGGGGTTAAAACACTCTCGATCAAATTATTTTTCAGACAAAAAAATATACAAATCAAATTCAGTCAATTCGTTCGAGAGCTACGATTCCTCTGACAGACAGAGATATACAAATACATACGTCAAACTTGTAACAAATACAAATACAATTACAAATACAAATACATTTATTTCCAAACACTTATAAAACATTTGTAACTACCCTCATTTTAATTATTGTAATAACAAAGCACAATTAATCCTATTAATATAGTATATCTAACCAGTGGGGTGTTCCGTGAGCAGCCGTGCTAGGTAATACCAGTGTTACAGCTGCTACTGTTCCAACCTCCAACTGTGTCACATACGTAACACCCCTCTTTTTAAGTCGGGGGTTAAAAATCGTAACAAACAGATATAGAGTTACTCTCACTTTCATATCGGTCAAATATCTAAACAATCTTGTAAACACAAATTATTAGTTCCACAATAATCCCACAACAATTTGATAGAACAAGCGCTGAAAGGGTAACCAAGGGATTTATCATCAAAATTTATGACCACCCCGCCCAAACAGGTTTATATACAGGGGTCAGGGCTCAGGGTGGCACGGCTGACATGGAGAATTTACGCCTCGAACATTTTTTTATATTTTTTTTTATACAAGATATATCTACGATTGACCACAAACTCGCCTGATGTTAAGCGGCGGTGTGGCCGAGGATGGAGCTCGTCGATCTAGAATATATCTATTCACTCTAGCCTTGAAAATTCCAAGATTGTAGGTCTCAGGAAACAGAGATGATGACAACATGTCCAGGAACATGGAACAGAAGCCGTTGCGTATTGCGTAAAAAATAAAAAAAAACTTATTTTTACGCAATTAACACGGGATTAAGGTTTTGTTGATGATAGGTGGTCTACTATGGACCCTATAAGGAAGCTCAAGATCACGCAACGAGCTAAGGAGAAGGCTATGCTCGGAGTCTCTCTACGAGATCGAATCAGAGATGAAGAGACCCGTAGACGTATAAAAATCACCGACATAGCACAGCGGATTAGCAAGTTGAAGAGGCAGTGAGAAGGGCACATAGCAGGTAGATGGCCGATGAGAAAAGTTCTCGAGAGGAGACCACGCACCGGCAAGCGCAGCGTAGGAAGACCAGCCACGAGATGCATAAATAGCCTCATATAAGTAAGTGGCGAAAAGACGCTGGATGCAAGCCGCTTCCAATTGATCTTTTTAGAAATCCGCGGGGGAGGCCTATGTCTAGCAGTGGGCTTCTTATGGCTGAGATGATGATGTTAATGAAAAGTTTTGTTATAGTTGTCTAGCGAAGAATGTTCTAGGTCAATGGGATATATATTATACTATAGGTTTTGATTCCCTTCCCCGAGTGTCAAAATATGCGCCATAAACGGAACATAATCGCCTTTATATTTAAATTGCGTTGATTTAGAAGTTTCAGCTTGATATACCTACGCGTTACTGAAAAGAAGGGTGGTCTGACCGACAGATGCGTAGACGGGGAACAGAGTAACTGTTTCTCAGGAACGCGTTTCTCAAAGGTATTGAGGTGAAATTAATATCAAATACTCAAGTTCACTACCCTTGGAGCAGTGAAAAATCAATAAGGTTTCTGTTTTTGCCGACTGAAGTATGGAAAGCTAAAATATGTGTCAATACTAATGACACATCATGCATCGTGTCGAACTTATATGTGTCACGCTAAATATTGATTGTGTATTGACATTTTTATTGACAGTTTTCACTATTATTGTAAACATTATTATTTTTTCAACTGTTGACATAATTTATTGACATCTTAAAATGTATTATATTATCTATGGATTTTCCAGTATGTTTGCACACCTAGTATTAGGTTGTTATTAGCTGAACAACTTTAATAATACGAGCTATGTATGTTACCCTTTAACTGGCAAATAAAGCACTGAATTGAATTGAATCATGAGTAAATGGTCTTACACCATATTTAAGCCCCGACACAAAATGTGGTGTTATGGGGTAAAAAAGGGGGTGTTATAAGTTTGACGTGTGTATTATGTATATCAGTGTGTCTATCGCTGGCATCGTAGCTTTCAAAAGAATGGACCGATTTTAATCTAGTTTTTTTTGCATGCAAGAGGATTTCATCGAGAGTGTTGTTATCTATGTTCCATAAAAATCGGTTCAGCTGTTTTTTAACTGGAGGTTTTTGAGTTTTTGTAACTTATTATAAAACTTGGTTTTTATTTTTCGAGTGTATGGATCTCTACAAAATGCGTAATCACGAAACTCAGTGCGCAAGTACTAAAATATTTAGTACTCATATTCGAGCACCAATTTGTCGAGTCGGGAAGAGCAATAAAGCATTCTACTCACGTCTCCACTTCGAGATGCGTCATTGTCCGCGCATGCCGGCATTAGACCTAGCGTTAACATCAAATTGGATGAGACAGTTTTGTGCGACGCAGAGTTAGAAAATATATTGAATAATACAGAGCAATAGAAGGTAGAAATGAAGTTAGAAAAAAATATAGTCACACCCGACTGGATGCAGGCCGCTTCCGACCGGTATTTTTGGAAATCCATGGGGCCAATCCATATTCCAATAATAGAAATCTCTTAGTTTTAATTATAATTATACGAGATTTTGTTGTTGGTAGTTAAACTGTTAATAACCGTACTACGTAACCGTGGCGGTCAGCCGCCATTAACCGTACTACTGGGAATTAAAAGTCTCAGTAGTACGGTCAACCGGACTGGCAACCGTACTACTGGGAATAAACGGATTTTACTATTTATTTTTATTAAACATTCGAATTTCCCATTTCAATAATATATTTACTTGTAATATGTATCCATTCTAGTAAATAATATTTTATTGATTTTATATATATTAGTCTCGATTTAATTAACCTTCTATTATATTGGAGCCTAATCTATTAAATTCATTATTTAGTCCATTCTATTAGCCCCACTTTATAATCCCCATTGTATTAACTTCGTTTTATTAGCCTCTTCTAGTTAGCCCTACATTCCCCTATTTTGCCCTTAGCGCCCGCTTATATTTTTATTTTCGCTTCTTCTAACATTTGTTCGTATGGGCTCGAATGCCAGGTCTGTTGTCAGGCACCAGCGACCCCTACGTGAAGTTCAAGGCTGGTGGACGGCTGCTGCACAAGTCCAGGATAGTGTACCGAGACTTGAACCCGGTCTGGGACGAGTGTTTTACTGTGCCTATTGAAGATCCTTTCCAGCCGGTGCAGATTAAGGTAAGATTTTTTAACCCCCTACCCAAAAATAGGGGTGTTATAAGTTTGACTTGTGTAGTTGTGTATCTGTTTGTAGCATCATAGCTCTCATACGGATGGATCGCTTTTGAACTAGTTTTTTGTTTGAATGAGCATTTCATCTCATGTTTTATCGAAATCGGTTCAGACGATCTTATTTTATCGGAGGTTTTTGAGCTTTCTAAACTTATTTAAGAATACGCTTGTGTTTGACTATGAAATCTGATGTGAAGCAACGATGCGGTCTACGATGGAACGCGTTCACCTAAAATTATGTTCAAGATTGTACAGAGTGAAAAAGTCACGATCTCCTCATTTAGGACGTTCTGCGTCGCTAACCATTGGATAGTTGGTTTTTTTTTTTCTATATACCTAAGCGGTCAGCTAATGAAGCATACAAGTCATTTTAGACGTGTCGCGCTTTTTGGTCGCTTTGCTACTTAGACTTCAGGAAGCAGAAATAAATTTAATCTAAATTTAAAGATATATCCATTTTGCTCCACTACCTAAGAAGGAAGATGTTTTTCGTGCGAATGTAAATAAATAATGAATAACTTAGTCTACAACGGCTTGTTTGATTTAGATATGCGTTGTATCTTAATTGTATTATTTTTCTAAAAAAATCTATATTTACCTCGCTCATAACTAAAAACTTACCTACTTGTTTAACAGTGACCATTACAAGTTGAACCCGATTTCATACTAGCATTATTCAAATAAGAGTACACACATTTTGGTTACTATGCACGCAAATAAGGTAATTTTTTTTTGTTTTTAAAGGAATAGTACTTGTGAATACTTTTATCCCGACGATGACTAGAACTGCGCTTGAGCGAGAATACCACTTCACGTGTAGAAATTCTAAATATGGAATACTTGAAATCAGAATGTTGTCTGGGAAAAATGTGTTAGAATCCTTTCACATTGAGATTGCAGCGCGGATTTAGTTGCTTTGCGATTTCCCGATATGATCATGCTGTATGATTATGCGGCATCATTATTCCGATCATTTCCGTTGTCCCCCACCTCCATGGACACTGGTGGACTGACTGACACATATTTGAAAAATGTGTGCTGAATTTTGTATACATATTTTGAATGTCGATGGAAAAACCTCGCTTTTAAAATAACAATTTGAAAGCGCACACACACGTATTTATCGATTTTCGACGTCATCTGATATACGCGCCACTATTACATAATATACCTACCTATGTAGTTCTTCCCACTGTCAGTGTGTAGAGTAATTCCGAACGACCACTACAGTGATATAGGTAAAAGTAAGTACGAGTAGGTATAATATATTTATTATATATATTTTACTGTATATTTTTTATCTTTTCGCGATCAAATAACTGAATCGAGTGTTGTACAATTTTGGTATAAAAGTAAATGAGAAAAATTTGGTACAAAATTAAATAAGAAACTAGGTAAAAACGTAGACTACCTGTCATCATCATCATTATCACCGTTTTCATCATTCGGCGGGTGAAACCATATAGTCTAGTAAAAATAAGATTTGTGACAACATAAAAGACACCTAAGTATATTGTTATTTAAATGAATGTACTGGTGTTTTGAAATACATTTGACACAATTTCATAATGATATCATTAAAGCTAATTTTGTTACCTTTACACGCTCAAACGGCTGAACCGATCGTTATGAAAATTAATATAGAGATAGCTTTAGACCTGGAGACGGACATAAGCCACTTATCATCATCATAATCATCGCCGTTTTTCATAACTACGCGAGTGAAACCGCGGAACGCAGCTAGTCTATAAATCGGGGATTATTGTTGATCTATGATTTTTAGTTATTATCCTATCATAATTTCAAAGAATCCCCCCAGTTGCAAATACTGCGATCTGCTCCATACAAACGGATTTATTTTTACTAGACTAATAGTTTTATATCAGCGATCGCGCAACTAAGCAAAACGAAAGCCGCACTGCAATTTGCTAAGTGTAAAGGCTCTCTAAAACTGAAAACGTATCTATTAATACATTTGTATAGAGATACGTTTGTTCTGTGTCTGAGTGTCTCTATGTATCATATGTATATATTTACAAAAAAAAGTATATATGTATTCTATCAGCAGATGGCTGATATAGTATAGTTCCATAGTACAAGCTTTGCTTAGTTTGGGCTAGATGGTGTTGTGTGAAATGTCCACAATATATTTATTATTATCTCATTTATTTATTTACATTCTTAATTTTAAATTTTTTACAACACAAATATAAACTTATAAAAAGTAAACATAAATATTGTAAAAAACTTAAAACTAGGATGCCGCCGGCAGCGGGGCGGGGCTCAAGCTGCCGGTGGTAGGGGCTACAAAGAGAGGAACCAACTTATTATTATTATTTATTTCGAAGCATTCCTATTCAATGTATTCAAATTCGGCGAGATGGAAGATTGTGTAAATAGACATTATACGTATTTATACAGTTTCGGGCAGCCATTCAAATAATTTTATTAAGGTTCGCCTGTTACCTTTTTTATGGCAACTCTCTTCGGTATGATATTAGATGTTTGAATGAAATAGGTAGGTTTTCCGCTCTCATCAGTGTGTGTACTTAGATGTAGTCTTATGAACCGACTTCCAAAAAGAAGGACGTTCTCAATTCGACCGTAAATATTTTTTGTATGTTTGTTACGTGATTATTCTGTGTTTGTTCATCGATTACCTACTCCACCGATTATGATTTGTTTTTGATGATTCTTTTTGTTTGGTAGGTAATGTTTCAGAGGTGGTCCCATAATAAAATTGTATCAAAATCGCTTCAGTGCTTTCGTTTTTATAACAAAATAACTGAAAAAATTTCATCCAAGTAGACAAATTGCGTATTTTGATGTCGATTTTTTCTTCAGTTTTTAAAACTATAATTATTTATTGTCGAAAAATACCTGTTGGAAGACGTGGTTGAAGATGAAGCACACGGATATCTTCAAAATGATTAATTTCGTTTATTTAGCTGACAGGGTTTTTCAGTTATTTTGTTTTACAAACCAAACTGTTGAAGCGATTTTGAACATAAAATAATTATAGTTTAAAAGACAAAAAACAAACTTCAAAATACAAATTCCAGTTATTTTGTTAAAAAAAAAAAACAAAGTAAAGAACCGATTTTCATTAAATGTTAAGGGACTACCTCTGAAATAAGACCTACCAAACAAAAAATCATCAAAAGCAATTTATAATTGGCAAAGTAATCGCTGAACAAACATATACAAAAAAACCTACAGACGAATTAGGAGCCTCCTTTTTGGAAGTCGGTTAAAAATACAGCAGAATTGTTACCCTGCTTCTTGAAGTCGTTAAAAATACGCTCTATCGATGTAGTCCAGCTACTATTATTATTAATAACGGGATATTTACCGCGGTTCGCATTAATTTTGAGCTCCCGATATTTCGGCACAGTTACATGTACCATGTTCACGGGCGACTGAAGAATGCGGTCGGATGATACGGTTATCGGGAGCTCAAAATTAACGCGAACCATGGTAAATATCCCGTTAATAATAATAATAGTACTTTGTTAAACGACCGTGATAGTTTAAATCCACATTCACACACCACATCCACACATCCACATTCCACATTCTTGTTGCATAGTGCACAAGAATGGAATTCTTTGCCACCATCTCTGTTTCCTGAGACCTATAATCTTGGAATTTTCAAGGCTAGAGTGAATAGATATCTTCTAGATCGACGAGCTCCATCCTCGGCAGGCGAGTTGGTGGTCAATCGTAGATCTATCTTCTATAAAAAAAAAGTATAGTCCAGTTACTACAACCAGCTACATGCAGTGTGCTCCCAAGATTGCAAATTTGCAATGCTTTCAGCGAATCTCATTTCCACCGACGCGCGACGGCGGAAACGACGAGGTATTTCCAACACGTTCGCTAAAATTCAAATACTGATGCACTTGGGAGGAATGGAAGGCTATGACGTCATGAAATCGGGGGGGGGGGGGGGGGGTATTTTTTAGGGTTTCGTACCACAAAAGCAAAAAACGGAACCCTTACAGGATCACATTGTTGTCTGTCAAGACGAAGGGAATCAAAACCTATAGGGTACTTCCCGTTTCTACACATTAAAGAAAACTTCCGAAAATTGTACATTTTAATTTAATCACCAAATCAGTCCAAATTTTAAAGTGCTTTAACCGTATCATGTGGGGTGCCATATGAAGTGGGGTATTAGCACAAGCTAAAACAGGGTTTTAAATATTTTTACGATGTATATTGTTCGATTTATGAAGGAAAATAATAATATATAATTTCCCCCTTTTATCTACTAGTTTGTACGGAACCCTCGGTGGGCGAGTCGGACTCGCACTCGTCCAGTTTTATTTTATTTGTTGCATGGCTTGCGCTTTACCAACGACGTTTGCCTAGAAGAGATCTATTCGCTCGTAATTTGAAGACAACCCTGCACCCTGCACCCTTTGTCCAAGTTTGAATGGCTAATCAGTAATATAATTAATACTAGGTATGTATGTATATACGAGTGTCTATAACTTAGCAAGTATCTGTAAAATACCCGACTGCACTTTCGTAGTGTTACTTACATTTACCTTATGCTGAGTGTACGTTTTAAAATAGTTTTAACCGACACAAAAACTACGGGGTGTTATGAGTTTGACGTGTCTGTGTGCGTGTCTGTCTGTGGCATCGTAGCTCCCGAACGGATGAACCGATTTTGATTTTGTTTGTTTTTGTTGGAAAGGTGAATTAGTCGGGAGTGTTTTTAGCTATGTTTCATCTAAATCGGTTCAGCCGTTTTTCTGTCGGGGATTTTTGAGTTTCCTAAACTTATACTTGAAATAATACTTATTTCTAACTAAATATTAAACGAGGTTACAGAAAAATTAATTTTTTTTCCGGAGTCGTAATTTATCAATATACTCGTAATATAATTGCTAGCTGTGCCACGCAGTGTCACCCGCATAGTAATGAAAAACGGTGATGGTGATGATAAAATATAGCCTATGTCCTTCCCCAGGCTCTAAAGAATCTCTGTGTCAAATTTCATAACTATTGGTTCAGCCGCTTAGCCGTGACAAATAAACGAAATAGAAATAAAAAGAAACATAAAGTCATCACTGTATAGTGTCCAAAAAATAAAAATAAAAATAAATAAAATAAATAAATATTTGTGGACATTTCACACAACACCATCTAGCCCAAACTAAGCAAAGCTTGTACTATGGAACTAGATGGCTGATAGAATACATATATATACTTTTTTTTTCTTCTAAATATATTATACTTATGATACATAGAAACACCCAGACACAGAACAAACATCCATGCTCATCACACAAATGTTTGCCCTGGGTGGGGATCGAACCGACGACCTACGGCACAGTAGGCAGACATACTACCAACCGAACCACAAGGCCAGTCAATCTTCTTTCATAGTTAAGTAGTTATGAAAATGTGAAAATGAATCGAACCAAGCCACATATTTATGTTACAACGGTGGTGTGATCACGAGGTCTACTTGAAAAAATTATAATTATATATAGTTATATATAGTAAATAATAGATAGTTATATATAGTAAATAATATCACGTCTTGTATTATTTACGTAACTCTTTATCTCTTCATCCCCAGGTTTTCGACTATGACTGGGGTCTCCAAGATGACTTCATGGGCTCGTGTCAACTGGACCTTACCGCGTTAGAGCTGGGCCGGATGCAGGACCTGGTCCTCTGCCTGAAGGACCCAAACAAACCCACGCAGGACCTGGGGGAGATCGTCCTTAATGTGACCCTGTGGCCTAAGTCGCAGGAGGACAAAGATCAGGTACGTATCTAGTTATACAGTTTCCTTATTACGAAACTTTGGTCGTCGGAATTCGGCACAGGAATGGATTCAGATGAAATACGCGAGGAAGAAATATAGAAAATGGTAATGAAAAGTTATAAAGAACTAAGTCTTACATCGGTTTCAAATTAGCAGGTTACGTATAAGTGTTTAAAAAATCCGTAATAATATTTATGTTTCTTTTATAATAAGTTGAAAATCAAGATGGAAGATATCAGCACGATTCTCGAAGACCTAAATAAAGATTCTCAATAGGTGGACCTCAAGATGATTTTTTTATAATTTATATGTATTATTATAGTACGTATTGTAATAGAAAACTACACAAGATGTTCGATTTGACATGTGAAACGATCGACGCGTCATCTAGTGAACACCATAAGAAGTAAAGATTTTTTAAGACCCCTCATTTGCCAGTTTTATGTGTTGACTGAGCTGTAAAGGTTACACTTTTCCTAGTAAAACGACATGGTTGCGTTACATTACCGTTTTACTATATTTGTACCGGACGGCACGCCCAGTTTCACGGTAATGGTTGTGTGACGTCATGATTACAGTCGACACGCCCGTGTCTGGCTAGACTGCTTTACTTAAGGCCAGTTTTTCAATCCTAAAATACACGATGTAATAACTTTTAAGCTAATTAAATTAAGACTGTTTATTTATATATCTTTATATATAACTTAATTAACACTTCTATAGGCAATCGCGCTCCATCGTAGACCGCAGGGTAGATCGACATCATAGTCTAGTATACATATCGTTTCAAAAACTGAAGCAACCTACATCAAAATACACAATTTCGTTTACTTTAAAGAATGTTTATTTTAAAGGATGAGCATTTATAATATCATTTAGCGGTATTCATATAGTGGTTAGAACAGAATAATCTAAAAATTAATTTGGAAAAAACAAATATAATACATTTTCGACAGCGTAAGATACACCAGAAAATTAAATTACAATACAATGGGAAATTGGTGCAAGAAGTGGATACGACCAAATTTATTGGTCTTACTATTGACTGTAACCTTAACTGGAAAGCACATATTGAATCACTTACAAAGAGAATTAGTTCAACAGCATATGCACTATTCACACTATCTTCTGTGACTAATGAGGATGCTTTAATAACAGCATACTATGGTATGGTTGTATCTGTACTAAGGTATGGCCTTGATTTCTGGGGAAACTCTACTGACAAAGAGATTGCTTTTAAAGCGCAAAAAAGATGTATCAGGGTAATGTTTCATTTACATAAAAGAGATAGCTGCAAACCCTACTTTCTGAAACATAAGATTCTTCCATTACCATGTTTGTACATACTTGAAATTGCAATTTTTGATAAATGCGAGTGGACAACTGCAGGTTTTAGAACGGTACCTGTGTGTTTCCTGTGTACGGGTACACAGGAAACATTGAAACTCTGCCCTCGTACAGCTAAAACCGCACTTATGCGTAAAAGTATATTCTGTATGGCTCCACGTATATACACAAAAGTACTTAAAGATTTAAGGGATACAAATATTGGTATTTTTTAAAGTAAACTCAAATCTTTGTTATTATTCCATTGCGGAATTTTTATCTGATTTTAAAAGTTGTGTATTACTTTATTATTTACAAATTTACGGTATTACCGAAAAACGATTAGTAACTTTAAGCAATGCTTATCATATTTTATCAACTTCTCGTTAACACGTAATTACAATTACGGAAAGAAGACAGAGAATTTAAAACGTTGGTTAGAGGTAAGTAACGTTTTTCGGTAAGGCCCTTAATGAACAGTTTCAAATTAATGACAAAAAAAACAAGGCTGTTAGTGGAATAATTCTAATAAGAATCAAGGTTTTATTATTTTCTGGTGCAAGTCAATCGTCTTGAGGAGCAATGCCCTCACTGCATCGAGACAAAATAAGCCATGCAAAAACCAAACCATAAACCGATTTAACCAACCAGGGTTACCAACTTAGAGGGTTTTCCCCAAATTAGGGGTAAATAAGTAGGATGTTTTAAGGGCTTTATTTTGTGAGGGCTATATTTAGGGAATAAGAATAGAATAAAAAGGTATTTATTGCTTATATGTGTGTACAAAAATGCTAAAAATAATAAATTGGTATAGTATCAACAGTCTGCCCATTTCGAGCGTACAATAATCTAAAACTTAGATCTAGATTATACATGCTCTTTTATTTACTAGTAATTGGCTGTGTGACTGTGGTAATAATCTAACATACATAGTTAATCATATTAATTTTGAGGACCTAGCGACTTGGCAACTTTAGTTCCTATATGTTAAGAATGCACAATTAATTTGAAATAATCGGCCAAGTGCGAGTCGGACTCGCGCACGAAGGGTTCCGTACTATCATCTATAATACTACAAAGTTTAGTTCTGTTTATACAATAACGAGAAATCAACGAAATTCCAAGTAGTAAATTGCAAACTTATAGGTAGGTTTTCGATACACATCCGGACAGCATGACGACGTTCGCGCGAATACGCGCGGCTATAGCTCGCTCCGTGATGTTACCTCCCCCGCACCACACCGCGGCGCGGCGCTCGCACCGCGTTTAGATGCACGGATTATTTTCATTTTGTGAGTTTTTATGTATTAGATTAGGTATTTATTTTTATATTAATATATTTCTAAATATTTACTTACAAATATTCAAGTTTCTACCTGTTAATTAAGATCGAGTATAAATTGCTTAAAAATTACGTTTGTTGTATGGGAGCCCCCCTTTAATATTTACTTTATTGTTATTTAATTATTTATTTTGAAAGGTAATATACAAGTAAATATTCTGTGAAAATTATAAGCGTCTACCTGTTACCGTTTTTAATATTGAGCAAAAAAATACGAAAAAAACACGTTTATTGTATGGGGACCCTCCTTAATATTTTTTTTTTTTTAATTTTTAGTATTTGTTGTTATAGCGGCAACGGAAATAGATTATTTGTGAAAATTTCAGCTTTCTAGCTATCGCGGTTTATGAGATACAGCCTGGAGACAGACAGACAGACAGACAGACAGACAGACAGACAGACAGACAGACAGACAGACAGACAGACAGACAGACAGACAGACAGACAACGAAGTCTTAGTAATAGGGTCCCGTTTTTACCCTTTGGGTACGGAACCATAAAAAAATAAAAAATATAGGATGTTTGTCTGTTTTTAGTTAAATTGCTATAATTGTTATATTTATGCTAATATAAAAAAAAAGTTTTGTCTATTTGGTTAAGTTTATTTTGATATCATGCTGCTGTATCGACAAGAAAATTGATTGTGTGTAAAATTATAATAATCAGATAAAGATTTACGGCCTTACTGAAAAACGTTACTTAACTTTAATCAAAGCTTATCATATTTTGTCAACTTCTCGCTGACGCGTAATGACACTTGCGGAAAGAAGACTGAGAACTTAAGACGTTGGTTAAAGTTAATTAACGTTTTTCGGTAAGGCCCTTAATTCATTAGATGTACAATGTACATATTTGATGTCTGATCAGATCAATACTAAATATTATCCTTTACCATAGAATCACCGACTGTCATAGAAAATAAAATACGACTCGTTCTTCAATTTTTAGGGGTTGTTTCAAGTAATTGCCCTAATACTAGGGGTTTTTTACTTCGGGTAAATATGTTTTGGGAGTTGGTAACCCTGTATCCAACCCAGTTTAGTTAGTGTCGAAACGCATCGACGTACAAACGTGCGCGCAGATAACGCAAAACAAACAAAGTGATTGAAAACATTCGTTTTCTTTGTAAATCGTGTTCCTTATGTTTTAGTAGTGTTTTGTTTGTTTTAATAATGTTGTTTTGTTTTATATTTGTGCTGAGTTTGAGTGATAAATTACTTATTATTCATGTGATGTACAAGATGAAAGGGAATGGGCGATATATTGGCACGTTTTGATGTGTTTTTAATAGATCAATTTACTGAGGAAGTTATTGAGCTATTTTTATCTTATTTAAGAGTTAGTCGTTGGAATTAGTGTAAGATTGAGAATGTTTTTCAGGGCTTGACAATTTTTTTCTTTTGTATTGGGCTCGAGTGATAGCGCATATTATGCCATTGCCAAATATTCAAATATTGTGATTTGTTCAAGTATTAATCAACATATTAATGTTATCCATGTATAATATTAATATATTCAAGTCATATAACTTATTATATTAGTAACAATCTTACTTAAGCAAATAGTTCATTGTCAAGTTTTAGTCATCGTTCCCGCCAAAACTTCCTTGATTCTAATAAAAAATATAATTTCAAAGCCTACTCGTATTTTGCAACGGATCCCTAAATTGAAAAATGGTTTTCGCAAACCCCCAATGTTTTTTTGATTACATATCTAAGTATACCCCACACAATGGGATAGATAAAAAAATATAATCCCTATTTGTAAGAAAGGTAAGGGAGTAAATATGGGAGTATATTGTAAGGGAGGTAAAAATGTTATTTTCAATATACGACTTTTTCGGTGTGATTAATGTGTATTTTAATGCCAAATTACGGCTTTCTATTACTAATAGTTTTTGAGTACATCCTCGGACAGACAGACAGACGGTCATGGCGAAACTACAAACGGTTCCATGCTTAATACGGAACCCTAAAAAGAAAAGTTTGATACGAGACCATTTGTCAGCAGATTTTGAAGATACTTGGCAAAAACACACACAAAAATCTGTAAAAAAAACACAAGTAATTTGGTATAAGTTTGTGGTCGCGAGGTTCGTAGAACTACTAGTTTAAAAAATATGTATGAAACAATGATGTAATACGTAGATAGGTTTTCTGCGGTTCTGTGTAGCAATCCTCAAGTAAGGTAATCGCCCGACTTGTCTTCAGTCGACACGTGGGTAACGCTGTTAGACGCGTGTCGTGACTTATGAACAGTGAGAATGCCATCCTGGGCCTCAAGGCTGCTAAGTGAACATCACTCGTTCGCCGCTCGCTGATACGATTCAAAGACAATTTTGACGAATTGCTAGTCTATTACTATATAAATAGACTAAAAATTTGTCAAAATTGTATCAGCGAGCGGCGAGCGTGTGATGTTCACTTAGCAGCCTCGGGGCCCTGTTTGTTTAGAAAGTGCAACACCAAAATATATAAGGCCAAGATACTAAAAGGCCTTGGAGGTGTATATCTTCGAAATCTGAGACTACGATTTTCCATGCTTTTACTGCATATTCAATGTAACTCTATAGATAAAATCTCATTGGTATGAAAGGAATGAATTATCAAATTTATTATTTTTCGAATTTTAGGATTCCGTACCCAAAGGGTAAAAACGGAACCCTATTACTAAGACTCCACTGTCTGTCTGTCCGTCCGTGTGTCACCAGGCTGCATCTTATGAACCGTGATAGTTAGACGATTGAAATTTTCACAAATGATGTATTTTTGTTGCCGCTATAACAACAAATACTAAAAGAAAAACAGAATAACATAAATATTTAAGGGGGCTCCCATACAAAAAACGTGATTTTTGCTCGTTTTTACTCAACGGCAACAGGTAGACGCTTGAAATATTCACACAATATTGAGTTATATTATTCACTTTAAAAATAAATAATTACTTAAATTAAAATAAAATAAATTTTTAAGAGGGTCTCCCATACAACAAACGTTATTTTTTGCCGTTTTTATAGATAGGTAATGGTACGGAACCCTTCCTGCGCGAGTCCGACTCGCACTTTTTTATTTTTCTAACCTTACCGAGATAATTTTCAACACTTTTTATGCTAGTTATACTAAAAATAATAATTTCCGACATTCCTGAGTAATTTTTTTCTGCTAAACAACTCTAAACGAATTCACATTACTTTAGCAACTAATTGTATGAAACGATTTTTCATTAACAACATCGCACATGATTTTCATTTGTGTATTAACTTAAAATATATCAGTTTTGAGTCTTGAATAAGATTGTAATCTAGATCTTTTGTTTATTTTAAATAAAAACTACGGGTCACTCACGTCTGTTTTGAGCCGAAATATCCGACTATAGTTTTAACCGCATTCGGTGGTCTTTTTCAAAGGAGCAGCACACACGTCACTCTCGGTCAGCTTCCCGCCCTAACCCTTTTGCAACCGATGACATCACGTGCGGCACAACCCCAGGCAACAGGAAATACTCAGTTTTTGGTATAGGCGTCGGTTACCAAAGGAACACAAACACGACACACCGACCTCGCCGGCGAGGTCGAGAAACCCCCAGGTCTGGTAGAAGACCGGTTAGATTCTCTCCAAATAGTCAACCAGTTCAACCCAATAGGGCCACAGGGCACACCCCATCGGGGTTGCCGCACGGCAATTCGACTTCCCCCCAGGCGACGGCCCAAGCCGAGGTCCGAACCTCCCTCGAGGTGCCCTTGAGCTAGTCCCTCGTAACCTTTAGTTTGTAAGCGGCCCAGCGCCTTCTGCGCTCGCCAAAGTCCGGTAAGCTGTAGAGGCCGTTAGAGGCCAACAGCTCTAGTCATTTCACAAAAAAAAAAAAAAAAGGCACGTCGCAGTGCAAGGCGCGTCACCGACCGAGAGTGACGTGTGTGCTGCTCCTTTGAAAAAGACCGCCGAATGCGGTTGAAACTATAGTCGGATATTTCGGCTCAAAACAGACGTGAGTGACCCGTAGTTTTTATTTAAAAATGTGTGAAAACCACGTTAATTTCCATAGTAAAATCTTTTGTTTACAAAATAACGATTCTATAAAATGTACATAATTAGTTCGCTAATAAAATTAATATACCTAAGATTATATATACCATAATTCAATTCAATTCAATGCTTTATTGCCACATTATGCACATTGTACATGGTTTAGGATGTCACAAAGTAATTATATTGTTGGTATTACATTATTGACCCTAGTAGAGTATTGCAATTTAGTCAGAGCTGGATGATTTGTTGTAATTATGTCAATTTACGTAACAGTATAAAAACGGGGGTGGACTCAATCTATGATAAATGACTTATCTTCAAAGTATTCGTTTATGTTGTAATAAGATTTCAATACAATAATGTTTTTTTTAAAGTACTCGTGAATTCTTGTCGACTTCATAAAGGAGGTTAACAAATCAGCTGTAGATATATTTTTATGTTAATGCATCTATAGGTGAAAACTTGTAATTAGCCTCGTAATTTATATAGATGTATAATTAAGTATTTTGGCTGTAAGTTTTCTTAAAAATATAAAATAAAAATAAAATAACTTCGATAAATATAAACCGATTTGATTTTTTTCTTAAACGGATATACTTTCAAATTCTATAGAAACTTCATCAAAATCTAAATCGTACCACCAAACACTTCCTATCCTATCTGGTAGATAACCTTTATTGACCTCAAAACATTAAGTTATTAAGTATATTATTATATAATGTAACGTACATATAACGGAGGAGATAAATACACTATTAAACCGCAAATTAAATATACAATCATTTCAAAGAATTTGGTTGAACATGTCCTAAGGGAGTGTTCACTTGTTCAAGCTGAGTGCTGCCCTACACAGCTCCCTGTAAGCTCCTTGCACATTTGAGATCGTCCCATCCAGCTCCCAGGTTATCAAACTAATTAATTTCAAGAAAAATACGGTTAGCAAAAGCACAACAAATTAAGCCTTTGAAATATCTACCAATAAATAGCTATTTATTGCATTTATTGCTGTTATACTAGTGCAGTGATGAAAACGGTTTTAATGGGATTTTTATGTCGTTTGAGCCAAACAGAAATCACTTTTATACTATTAGGTATTGTAAAATAGTGACAGCAACTCGATATACCTTATCGATATTATTATTATTTTCTGTGCTTCATCATCATCATTATTAAAACCCAATGTTTGTAATTACAGACATAACCTTTATTAATAAATTTAATAAAAAGCGAAGAGCTGGACAGGAACAGTATGACATACACAAAACGAATTTTCAGTACAAGAGTTCTGAGGGAGCTCCAGAATAGACTTGTATAGATACCTCAAGTGTATGTACTTAGCGTGTCAACAGTAAGATGAAAAACCACAGTTGATGACCTAAGATTTATTTAATTTCAGGTGATATATACTTCCGATTCGATATTGTGTCAACTAGTTACTAGCGTACAAGCGCGCGGATGCATTGGGTTGAATAGATTTCACGCGGATGGAACAATCCATCACTAAATCGTTTGTGTGACGTCACATCGATACTAAAAATGTGATACGCAAGAAATAATAGTAATAAAATAAAAATAGTGAATAGAAATAATAATAATAGTGTTTTAATGAATGACCGTGATAGTTTAAAAAAGTGTGATACGCAAGGTTTTCATATAAATGAAGTCGCATGCTTCATCTACTATGTCTGTGAGCTCCAGGGCACTGTATAAGGAAGCACTCTTCAGGATGAGTTGATCTTTCTCGCACATAACAATATTTTTAAAGATATAATAATTCCGAGTTGAGATATTATTATGAAAGTGTAAGATCATTTTATTCATACAGTCACTGAAAATGTGATAAACGAAGATTCGTTCAGGTATATACTTGTACATAATCAGTCTTACCGAAAAACGTTACTTAACTTTAAGCATTGCTTAACATATTTTATCAACTTCTCGCTGATAAGTAATGACACTTGTGAAAAGAAGACAGAGAATTTAAGACGATGGTTAAAGTTAAGTAACGTTTTTCGGTAAGGCCGAATATATTTTGGCGACGATTTCAAATATATACGTATGTATGTGTTTTGCTGCGCCATTTATAAGATATTGAAATAAAATTGAATTAAAAAAAATAATCTCCTATCTAGATTTATATTGCAAGGGATAGAAGTAAATGCAATAAGATTTTATCTATAGAGAGGTTTTCATTGAATATGAAGAAAAAGCATGGCAAATATCAGTTCTCAGCACTTTCGAGGATAATACCTTTTAGTATCTTAGTTTAGTTTAGTACCTATCCTACTCCACGCATGGTTGCCTGGAAGAGATCGCTTTAAGCGATAAGGCCGCCTATTGAAAGATTAGTCATAGTGATATTGTTATTTTTCAATATGTTTGTACAATATGGTTATCATAAGATTACAAGGTTTAAGGTTATTTAAGGTTACAATAAGAGTTATCTATCTATCTATCTTGGTCTTATATATCTTGGCGTTGCGCTTTATAAACAGGATAACATTGTCACTGTTCACAAGTTACGACACGCGTCTAACAGCGTTGACCGACATGTCGCGACTGAAGACAAGTCGGGCGATTACCTTTGAGACTTGCCGCGCAGACCCGGGGAAAACCTATCTACGTATAATACATTATTGAGTAAATGGCAAAATCTAAGAGTGCCCAGCAGTGGGTCATCTGATGATACAATACAATACAATACAAAAACACTTTATTGACACCATAATAAAATAACATTAGGTACATAATTAAGGCGTTAGAAAGGTACAAAAGGCGGCCTTATCGATAATAGCGATCTCTTCCAAACAACCTTAATGATGACAACTTATTCGGCTTAATAATAATTAAATTCTCGTTCGTGCCTGTTTGGATACAAAAGCCTAAAACTGAACTTACTGTATGCCTACTAGACACGTACTTAGTTGCTTAGGGCATAGTGTGTTATGTGGGTATTTCGCTGTGGTTTGCTAATTTCGCAGGCCTTGGACGGTACGAGCAGATAATGAACATGATTGTGTCATTAGCAACAAAGGAAAAGTGTTACATACACACTTATAGTACATCATATCATCTATTCATTTGTATAACACACAGCCTTTAATTATAAAATGAAACCGGCCAAGTGCGAGTCGGACTCGCGCACGAAAGGTTCCGTACCATTATCTATATAAGCGGCAAAAAAACACGTTTATTGTATGGGAAAATATTAAATATTATTTTTATTTTTATTTAGTTATTTATTTTTAAAGTAAATAATATAACTCAATATTCTGTGAATATTTCAAGCGTCTACCTGTTGCCGTTATCAATATCAAGCAAAAACGAGTGTTATAGCGGCAATAGAAATACTACATCATCTGTGAAAATGTCAACTGTCTAACTATCACGGTTCATGAGATACAGCCTGGTGATAGACGGACGGACGGACGCACGGTCGAACGGATAGACAGCGGAGTCTCATTAATAGGGTCCCGTTTTTACCCTTTGGGTACGGAACCCTTAAAAGTATAAGTTTTTCTAGTTAAAAAAACAAAACCTGCGACAAAAAACGGCTGAACGGATTTTAATGGAACATAGTTAAGAACATAACTTATTACATAACATAAATGTATAAAGATTAAAATCCAAAAGTCTGAATAATTATGTCAATGTGAATTGAGATTTACATAGTTAGGTCAATCACTGAAATATGTTATGAACAGCCCGCTTAAAAGAGTTAAAACTGCAAGTGTAAGATTGTAATTACTTTACATTTAATTTATATTTCAAGAGTTGTTATTATTTTTATATTATATTTTATATGTAAACACTTACTGACGCATCCAAGTACATTGTAACAGTGTTTATGGACAAAATAAAGAATTGAAATTGAAATTAAAAAGATCCAAGCCATATTTCTTGTGTGACATTGATTTTCTCTTGACTTGTTGTATGGGTAAGGTAACAAATAAATAAATAAATATTTGTGGACATTTCACACAACACCATCTAGCCCAAACTAAGCAAAGCTTGTACTATGGAACTACTCGTAGATGGCTGATAGAATAAATATATATACTTTTTTTGTAAATATATACATATGATACATACCCAGACACAGAACAAACATCCATGCTCATCACACAAATGTTTGCCCTGGGCGGGGATCGAACCCACGACCTTTCAGTTCCGCAGGTAGAAGTAGACACACTAGCAACTGAGCCACAAGGCCAGTCCAGTTTACAAGGCCAGGACAGTTTCTCTAACTAGTAAAACTTCGTGTTGTATCTTGAAACACCTGTTTGCCCGAGTATTACAAGCAATACACGTGTTATCTAGGCTAGATTAACCACTACGCATGACGACATAGCGATCAGAAGCCTTGTTTAAACCAAACTCTTTTTACCCGACTGCGTAAGAAGGAGGGTTATGTTTTTCGAGTGTGTGTATGTTTGTATGTATGTTTCTATATGACAGTCTACAGCCTAAACAGACGATTTCGATGTACGAGGTCTCATTAGATTCGTCTTCACTTTCAGAATGTCATAGGTTATATTTTATTATATACACACCCACATACATACATACACTCTAAAAACATAATCCTCCTTACGCAGTCGGATAATAAATTGTTCGGGTGAATGAAACTTATAAGCTCATATTTAAACTAATTCAATCTGAAACTCGCGTGTCAAGTAATACGTATGGAATTCTGGAATCAGACAATATATAGTATATAAATTTATATAAATAAAAAATCTATATAAAAGAGCCGACCATACAAACGTATTTCGGATCAAAGATTGGAGCCCTAAAGTGCCAACATAAATCTATAAAATCTACTGAAATCGTTGAGCTGTATATACTTACGTACCAGAGGAGCTATCTGAAGCAAAATAATTGTTATATATTTTGGTAAAGTAAACAAAACAGCTTTACAGCGCTGGAATAATAATTACATCGTTTATCTACGATTACACGATACGATTGATACTTGCAACGCAGAATTGCAGACATGTGTTTTCTCGGCAGCAAAACGTCGAAAGCACTTACTTCACTAGTAAGCCACTGAGCGAGGTGCTGCGCTCTCGCCGCAGTTGAACGTGACAAAGTAGCTATGAGTGGTGTCTGCTTTCGTACGTAAATACATACAGCGCAATGACTGGCCTTGTGACTCAGTTGGTATTGTGTTTACGTCTACCTGCTGAACTGAAAGGTCGTGGGTTCGATCCCCACCCAGGGCAAACATTTGTGTGATGAGCATGGATGTTTGTTCTGTGTCTGGGTGTTTCTGTGTATCATATGTATATATTTACAAAAAAAAGTATATATGTATTCTATCAGCCATCTAGTTCCATAGTACAAGCTTTGCTTAGTTTGGGCTAGATGGTGTTGTGTGAAATGTCCACAAATATTTATTATTTATAATTTTACTGAAATACAGTACTTTTTACGTTTTATATGTTTTAGATCGGTACTCTCAAAAGTAATTGATTCTAAAGGAAAAAACAAGCCGATTCTTTCTTGGTAATATACATACAAGCTACGATTCTCTGTGATACTGTAGAAAGTAGTAGATCTCGATAGTTCAAACATCGATGATCCGAAAATAGAATAAAAAAAATAAAAAAAAATAATAATTACATAAACAATTCCTTTATGAGAACGTATACAGAGAATAGGTTTTAGTTTCTAGATACGTTATTAGAAGTAGCTTACTACAGGTACTAGCCAACAATAACAATAAGTTATGGTAATAAGAGATGGTAGAAATCCAAAAACACGACTTCTCAGACGAGATGACAGTTTTTTTTTGTAGTAAATATATTTACGTTTGACCACCAACTCGACGTTTGAACCCTGATGGTAAACGACGATATGGCCGAGAATGGATCACAGAAATATAGAAGATATATATTCACTCTAGCCTTTAAAATTCCAAGATTATACTTTTAGGAGACAGAGAATACAGCCGGAATTTCCATTCCTGTGCAGTACGCATAAAAAATGTGGACCTTAATCATTTTTTACGGATGTGTGAATCAGAAATCAGAAAATATTAATTGTATAAGCTGTGTACAATGATGTTATAATAATTAATAGGTATCAACAGTTTTGTCCTTTACGAACATACAAAAACCAGCCAAGTGCGAGTCGGACTCGCGCACGAAGGGTTCCGTACCATTATCTATAAAAACGGCAAAAAAATCATGTCTGTTGTATTGGAGCCCCCCTTAAATATTAATTTTATTTTAATTTAATTACTTATTTTTAAAGTGAATAATATACCTCAATATTTAGTGAATATTTCAAGCGTCTAACTGTTGCCGTTATCAATACCGAGCAAAAACGAGCAAAAAAAATCACGTTTGTTGTATGGGAGCCCCCTGAAAGATTTATTTTATTCTGTTTTTTAGTATTTGTTGTTATAGCGGCAACAGAAATACATCATCTGTGAAAATTTCAACTCTCTAACTATCACGGTTCATGAGATACACCCTGGTGACAGACGGACGGATGGACGGACGGACGGACGGACAGACAGCTAAGTCTCAGTAATAGGGTCCCGTTTTACCCTTTGGGTACGGAACCCTAAAAATAATTGTTGGAATATATTTTGACATTAATATTACAGACACTACTTATCAACAAATAATAAAAATACATAATAAGAGATCGGTTTAATCCTGCTTACAAATTAAAATTGAAATGAAAAGTATTTACTTATGACAACTACATAGACAGAACTACATACATACCTACATAACTTACATACCTATTTATTCATTTACATAATGATAATATTTGATTTGCTTTCGATTTGAAACCCCACTTTATTAGATTTACTATGACTCTATATAACTTGCTACATCCCTATTTTAAAAACTTGTCAATTGACATATAATTTATCGAAATTGTGTTAGTGGTCTAGAAGATTAAAAGGAACACTTAAATCTATATTACAGATGGTTACAATCTAACTCTTCTATTTGCGTCAGGCAACATTGCAAATTACGATAGTATAAAGATAAACATTCTTAACTAGAATTGAACTACCTCTTACGATATATTCCTCCAGATGTTCCATTTACTTAGATAAAGGTATATTAAGACGTATTCCATATTAAACAGAATAAATTACACTAAAAGCAGATATTCCAAGAATTCATACTAACAATAACAATGAACGAAAGATCAGGCGCTTCGAAAACGCAATGTTTATTTCCCTATCCGAAATGTATTTAGTTTTTAGATCAGTTGTGTTTGGACCGTCGACGAAGACAGACGTGTTTTTGTACCGGCAGTAAATTACGAATTAAAAAATGAATTGAAATAAAAAAGTGATGAAAATTATCAACTTGTGAAAGCTAGTAAAGGTGGCAATCATGACGGATAAGGAAAATAAGTTGGATCGTCTCAAGAAAGGTCTAATGAAGATACAAGGGAAGATTCAAGACAGAATGGACGGTATACAAGATCAAGTGCAGACTAAATTCGAAAGATCTAAAAAGTTTATCTCTCATCTATCTGAAGAAAGCAGAAGTTCTGTCGAAACGAATAATAATATAGATCTGTCTAGCGATACAAATTCTATAGATTCTGTAAAGTCCAGTCCTTCTATAACAGATATAGTGATTCCATCATTTGTCATACACGAACCGGATTCAACACATAATTCCAAAGAGTTGTGTGCGGATTTCATTAATATCGAAAAGAATAATGTATTGTATAGAAAAAGTTTGTCTGCAACTAATTTGTCTTCATACAATGATGACGATGACTTGTCTGATTCGAGAAGTTCTACGGAGTCCTGTTTTTCTTGCGTTTCATCGAGTGATGAGAGGTAACTATATCTTTATTTATAAATTAAACTTGCCAAACAGCACACATCTCATCTGCATATAGTCTGAAATGACTGATTGCAAGATTAAAACAAAAAAAAAAAAAAAAAAAAATCACTTGACCGCTAACTCACCTGATGTATAGACTAAAGTACCTACCTAATATAGTTTTAATGGTGCAGGAGCCTTGCGCTGCATTACCTATTTTCAATGCAATGCATATTCAATGAGATATCACAAGCACAATATTATCCTCAAATTCAAGGCTAGAGTGAATAGATATCTTCTAGATCGACGAGCTCCATCCTCGGCCACACCGTCGCTTAACATCAGGCGAGTTGGTGGTCAATATTAAATCTATAATGTATAAAAAAATATATATTCACCAAAACCTCAAGCTTATTTTTCGGATTCGAACCCATTCATCATCGCTTCACTGAATTCATGACTTGACACATACATATAAATTATATATCTGAGTATACGTTTTAATCGTTATCGAAACATTATCTATTAACTCTTGACCCAAAGAGAGTTTATGTTTCTGTCATTGTAGCTTACAAACGGATGGATCAATTTTGAACTAGTTTATTTTGAAATACGATTTAATCGAAAGTGCCATTAGTTATGTTTCATTGAAATTGGTTCAGCCGGTTTTTATGTCAGGAGTTTTAAACTCACTTTTCATTTTGACATAATTACCCGTCTTCTTGTGTTAATGTCATTGTCACTATTGTCACAATACAAATTCATCAATCTGTGTAATTATTTAAAAGCCCGTAGTTCGTCCATCGTCCGTCTCGCTCGCGCATATTTAATTTTTTAAAGATATAAAATAGATAAATTATACTGCATGAATTTATAAAAAAATCATCGTTTGTAAAACTAGAAGACAAAATCACAAATATTCAACGAAAAATTCAATTTGATCCAAGTTAATTTATAAAAATTATTTTTACTATTTTTTTTTGTACGAAAATGTACTTTTGTCGAATATTTGTTATGTTTTTTTCTAGTTTTACAAATTACGTTTTTTTAGAAGTTCGTTCAGTCATTTCATATCTTCAGAAATGTGGCTATGCGCGAGCGAGACGAACGATGGTCGAACTACGGACTCTTAAAATTGGCTATTATATTTTTTTTTTCATCAGCCCTATTTGTACAAACTGTCCCACTGCTGGGAACGGGCCATCTTCTCATTGTGAGAAGGGTTATATAAATTCCTTACATTATATTTCCGGCTCGTCACGGATACATTCTGCTGGTGTAGGTATGTGGGTAACATCTGGTACTCTTCACTGTAAACTTATCCATTAAGTGCCAATATTACTCGCACACAATCAATAGTTTTATATCGAACTAGCTGTGACCCGCCGTTTCGCCCGTGTACTGAAAAACGATGGTGCTGCTGAACGGTGTTGATGATAATAAAATGTAACTTTTGTCCGTCCTCAGGTTCTCAGCTATCTCTGTAACGAATTTCGTAATTGGTTTATTCATATTATTTAATTAACGGAAAAAAACGAATGTATAAATAACCTCCTCCTTTTTCGTAGTCGGTAAAAAAATGTAAGTTGGTACACCTACCATCTGTTACATACATACATACATATATACATAGTATGTACAAACATACACTCGAAAAACATAACCCTCCTTACGTAGTAAAAAACTAATTAAATAACAAGAAGATTTTTATTCTAACCCACAATGTAATTATTCCATTAAATGGCACAATAATCTCTATATTGTACGCCATAAATAATCACTTTGGCCTTGTTTACGAGCCCTCGTAAACTGTTTAACGACAAGACCAGCACTTGACTTCAAAGGACAGTTTTATTAGACATAGTTCCTTTTTCTATGCACTTTGAGAAGATTCGAAACTCATTATAGTGGCATCAAAGAGAAGATGTTATAATATATATATGTATAAGTACATTCATTTTAATATAGTACATTTTAAACCCCGACCCAAAAAGAGGGATAATAAGTTTCACATGTGTATCTGTGTGTCTGTCTGTGGCATTGCAGCTCGCAAACGAATGCACCGGTTTTGATCTAGTTTTTTTTGTGTGAAAGAGTTCATCGCCATAAACATATTGATGGTCTTTTAGATATTTAGCTTGTTTTGCTTTCAAATATTTAAGTCTCTTTTTACCTTATCTTCTTATACTTCTTCGCCCATCGCAGAATACAAGACTTCCGCGTCAGAGCCAGCAGTTTGCCTCCAGGTGCCCAGCTGGACATTCCTACAGCCATCAATACCTGCACAGACATCATTGAGAAGATTGGCAGCAGGTTCCCCAAGCTGAAGAGCAGAGGCGATAGGTTCCAGAGGGTACTTTGGGTTTCTTGATGTGGCTGTGGTGACTAACGAAGTAATGGGATTGCAGTGTTGGTGTTAAAATAAAATTAACTACCTATAGTAAAGGGAACCCGATTTTTATAATCTCTCCTAATCCTTAACTTTCAATATTTTATTTATAGACGAAGTTTTCGCCCCCTTTCTTTCAATACGTCACAGCTAGAACCAGTCAAAATATTTTGTCTGAACTGATCACGTATTTTTTTTACGCAAGACATCTTACGTAAAAACACTTTTCCAAAATGGTCTATCGTAAATCTTATTGATCACCAACTCGCCCGATGTTAAGCGAGTTTGTGGCCGAGGATATTGTGTCTGAACACTCGCTTTGACTTCTGTCTCGTTCATTTCTCTCTTGGACGAGAGATAAAGACCAAAGCCCATACTTTGAAATGCACTTATTAGATTCACAGTAACTCATGGCATGTTTTCATTTATTCAATGTAGTTATTGGGTAACTGAATGTGGACACCTTACCTGTCTAATATTATTAGACAATGCCCTCTTTATACATCATCATCTCAGCCATAAGAAGTCCACTGCTAGACATAGGCCTCCCGCATGGATATCCAAAAGACCGATTAGAAGCGGCTTGTTCCAGCGTCTTCCCGCCACTTGTATGAGCACATCTGACCATCTCGTGGCTAATCTTCACGCCGCGCTTGCCGATGCGTGGCCTCCTCTCGAGAACTTTTCGAATATTTATACAGCGACCTCCTTATACAACGACCCCTTAATACAGCTACCCGTTATACAATGACCCATTTATACAACGATTCCAATATGACCTTATTATACAGTGACTTCATCAAACATGAACTAACCTGCACAATTTTACCTCTGTAGTTTGTGACCCACATTTGTATGCAAAATCATTTTAACAAGTTGGTTGTTATCAACGATCTATAAATATGTATATTATTTGGTTCTTATGGATTTTTTTCTTTGCCTAACAAATGAAGCGGCACGGGAGGTTTCACATGTAATAGCAATGCTGACGCCCGACTGACGTAATATAATTATATAACCCCTCCCGTACCGCTCCCATACCCCAGGAACAGACTCAGTTAAGTGGTTTATCTACAACTGCTTTAAGATGTCAAGAGTTTCTGGAATGATCTTATATTTGTTAGATTAGTTCAAATACAATAAATTAAAAAAAAATGTTGTAGTATATCTTCCTGGAATTCTATTTTAATAAATTTTGTGATGTATTTTCCTTGTGAATTGATTTTGTAACTATTTTATGCTAACAAATTATACGAATGTATACTTATTGTGATTGTAATGTAACTAACACTTCTTAAACTTGTTTCAAATAAAATAAATAAGCTTAATAGATAAAGTTATCTCTTTCGCGTGCTTTATTATATTTTTTATGTTATATCTATGATTAATCAACATCAGGCGAGTTAGTGGTCAATCGTAGATCTACTCGTATCGTGCATTAAAAAAAAAACAAACACCAACTCGCCTGATGTTAAGCGACGGTGTGGCCGAAGATGGAGCTTGTCGATTTAGAAAATATCTATTCACTATCTATTATTATATTTCATTGATACAAAACGGAGGAAATTGTATTTTTGTTTGTTTGTTACCACATAGCTCCGTCATTTTTAAACTGATTGGATTATTTTTTTATGTAAAAACATATACTTTCAGAATAATCTCATAGAAATTTCATCAAAATTCGACGGTTTGGTAACTGGAAAAAATGTGTAAATAAAATAAACATCAACGTGATACTACAAAGACGATCTTATAGCATATAGCGATCTCTTCCAGGCAACCTTACAAGGTGGAACAGTAGTTCCACCTTTTAAGGTTAGTAAGTTAGTAAACTTACTTACCTTAACAGGGTAGAAAGGAATAATAACAAATATTAATTAAGATTGTTTCGGTTTTTAAGCTATAAAAATTTATCTAAGCAAAAAGGTGTGTCTGTCGTAGCTCTCAAAGGATAGAGCAATTTTGATCTAAATCACTTTTTTAAACTATCACGGTCATTCATCAAAGCACTATTATTATTAACGGGATATTTACCGTGATATCTGGTTTACCACGGTAAATATCCCGTTAATAATAATGCTTTAATTTTGGTTTAACTGTTTCGTTTGAAAGAATATTTTGTCTGCCGCTTTTTCCATTTTTTTTAATTGTACTAAATTAAGATGATGTACTTTATAAACATAGTTATTTTCTGTTATTTTCAGTACTTGCTGAAGAACACTCGACTGAGCGACGTGAACAAGCGTCTGAAGGCGCAGATATGGAGCTCCGTGGTGACCATCGTCCTGGTGGAGGCCAAGAACCTGCCTGCCATGGACCTGGACACCAGGTCCAGTGACCCATATTGTAAGTTTAGGTGAGTACGCACGATACAACAATCGTATTTCGAGCAACACCTTTTTGTGTTTTGTGTTGAGACATGCGTATAGTAGGGTTCCGTAGCTAATGCTGTAATAGAAAAGAAAACGTCTTGGTGAGAAATTTTTGTTTAGACTACTTTGCAAAAAGGTCAATGACCTCAGTACTATAACTATTTAAGTGTTTTTTTATTTATTTATCGCTATATCTGGAAAAGTGGTAATCACAAAGTGATCAAAATAAATTTCATTTAAAGTATTTAAGTCTACTATTATGGTTAATTATGAATTTCTATGTCCAATAGGTTATAAATGCAAAGAGGGCACAATTTTTTCACTTTTGGCGGGTTATATCTCGCACACATCGCATCTGAGAAAAAGCTGGTTCCAAACCGGTTCCAACCGATCTTCTAGAAATCCATGGGTGGCTTATTTCCAGCCATAGACTTTTATAGATACCTCAAGTGTATGCACCTAGCGTGTCAACAAGTATTATAAAAAATCGCAGTTGACCACCTAAGATTATTTTATTTCAGGTGATATACCTATACTTCCGATTCGATATTTTGTCATCTAGTTACTAGCGTACAAGCGCGCGGATGCATTGGGTTGAATAGATTTCGCGCGGATGGAACATTCCATCACAAAATCGGTTGTGTGACATCACAGTCGATACCAAAAATGTGGCACGCAAGGTTTTCATATAAATGAAGTCGCATGCTTCATCTACTATGCCTGTGTTTCCAGCAGTAGATTTGTTGTGCCTGAAATGATAATGAGGAGTACCTATATAATATAATACTGAATCAGTCTCTCAATCAAGTTTGTCTTGTGTTCCCAGGTTAGGCAACGAGAAGTATAAGAGCAAGGTGGTGTGGAAGTCTCTGCACCCGTCGTGGTTGGAGCAGTTCGACCTCCACCTCTACGATGACCAGGAACAGATCCTGGAGGTCACAGTCTGGGATAAGGACAAGCAGACGAAGGACGACTTTTTGGGACGGTGAGTAAAAAAATACTACATGCGAATATTTTTTACACCAGATCCGCCTAATGAATGAAACATAATGAACCAAACGTAATAGTTATTAGGCCAAATTATACTTATGGCTAACAAATATGGAATCAGAAACATCTGTCAAGTAAAACATCTGGAATCAGACAGATCTAAGAAACGGATTCGGGCAGGTAAGATTCATATAAATGTATTTCGGATTATAGATAGGTTTATATTTTGAACAAACGGGTTACTCGCGTCTATTTTGAGCCGAATTCTCTGACTATAGTTTCAACCGCATACGGCGGTCTTTTTCAAAAGGAGCAGCGCAAACGGCACTCCCGAAGGATGTCTCGTCTGGTGCTGCGAGCTATAAGCTCGCACCGCATGTGACGTCATCGGTTGCATGAGGGCGGAGGTGGTTAGTTTCTCGTCCTGCGCCGGTTCGTTATAGATAGGTTACCATCAACATAATTTTAAACCTAAACATAATTCTCTATGACCTTAAATAATTCTTTCTAGCCTCGATGTGATTCTTTCCGTCAAATGTGTATTTTTATTCAATCAAGGCCAAACAAACAGTTCAATTGTCAGGCAGTTACAAATCCGAGTACGTTTTGTTCGATGCATTGAACAGAATTCTGGCAGATTTCCAGATGTTTGCAATGGAAACTTAAGCTGGAAACACATGTTGTTTCTAGCTTAAAACATGCCTGCATCTTACAGGTTACATCCAAGGCATCCGGCGGAAATCGTTCCATTCTAAAATTGACCTTTTTTTTAATCTTTCAAAGATACCCGGCCGCGGTATACTTTGGGGATGCAACCGGGTTATAATATGGGATTGTAAACCACCCCGGTGGTCAGACTTAGTGCTAAACGGCGGATTCCGGATTCTCGGAACGAACATATACCGTAACTCAGTACTGCGGTTCCTCCCGAGGCCGCCTCCTCAGCCTGCTAGGCCCATGACAGCTTGAGCCAATCTACGGGCTGTGTAGGCCTCAGGCCCATTTCAGTAGTATGTCAGAGTCACGCTTCCGATTAACCCCGAACTCAAAAGTCCTCTTTTAGTGTGATTTTACTACAGGCAGGGGATCATCATCATCATCATCATCACCTCAGCCACAAGAAGCCCACTGCTGGACATATGCCTCCTCCATAGATTTCCAATTACAAATTGAAAAATACACGAGCGATTCTACGACAAAGCCATAGCGCGATTATTTTATCATACCTATTAATTTATAACACTTGCTTGAAAAGAAAGAATAGAAGATTAGAAGAAGAAGAAGCGGTATACTATCTTACTTACTGACGTACAAGCTACAGTTTGAATGTGTTCTCGGCTTTAGACGTTAAGTAGGTACGTAAATAATGTCGGCTTGGATTGAAAAGGATAATTTATGTTTTCAACTTCAGGGATAATTTAATTTGGTGGGTTTACATGCGGTTTTCCGGGACGAAAATTAGCCAATGCTTTTACGCTTAGATATTTTAATTTTTTTTATAGCTTCCTTGGTGAATTTTAGTATTTACGTAAGTATATTTAAGCTTCCACAGTAGCGCATTCGTCCGATTTTAAGGGATGAAAAGTCAATCGATTTGATATTATGTTTCGGGTCATAGGTAAGCGATATATCATCATCTGATGCCTCTCCACTACTGGAGGTTGGCCGTCAGCTTAGCAAACTCATCCTTATCTCGAACCATGCGAAAAAGCTGTTATAAAAACTGCTATGAAAAAAAAAGGTAACATTATAGAAGAAAACATATTCAAGGAAAAATAAATTCAGTTACGGCTGGTTGAAATTTTAACTAAAATATTCTATTTCCCCCCGGAATAAGATAGCATTATTCATCTTACCTAAGATACCAACCAAGACACTTATTTTATCCGGTGAAAGAAAACGCTAAGGTACTTTACACCGAGCAGGACCGAGATTAGGGATAAGCATGATTATTTAATCATTTTAAGCTTTACTCATAACATTTTCTAGTGTAGTATTCTCGGCGAGTTATTAATGTATTCTGTAATAGTATTCTTATGAATCTGAGGGAAGGTAGTTAGAAATAAGAGTTAAGAGTTGTGTGCATACCTTGAGCATTCATGCTCACCATCGAAGGCTCCTTCTTGCGGCGGCGTCGTGTGGCGGGTCGCCCTCTTCCCTAACATATGGTTGAGGAGGGCGATGGCTGGCACATGCGTCATACTCGTGATCGGGTGATGCTTGCGGGTCGCTGGTTTGCTCGTGATATGCACGCAACATAGTAATAAGTACTTAAATTAAAATAAAATCATTTTCCCGTAACGATAATTAGTAAACAATAGTTTGTAATTATGACAAAGGTCACGGACCCTGGTGTCTGTGGAGAATAAAATTAAATTAAAAAAAAAAAAAAAAAAACAGGGAAGAATGTTTATCAAAAGTAATTTCAGTAAAAAAATATCTCTTAGCCTATCTACTCACAACGATACTCGTTCAGGCCCGGACGGGACACGGTGAGCTTAAAGAACACCATGTCAGTTAAACATCCCGGAGGAATTATACTTATTCAATTGTTGGTAGGTATCTCGGGTATTCCTCGCCTGGTTCGCTCTACGTGGCTTGGTTGGATACAAATATCCAGTACACATTTGAGCTTGTTTTAATTTTTTTAGAGCTTGTTTTTGCTTGCGTTGTCTCAGCGAAGCAGTGATCTACGATGAAGCGTTGTAAAATTTCTAGGTAAATTCGCCATCGTAGATCGCAGCTTCGCTGAGTTAATCGGATATTTATCCGATTCACTCAGGATTTAAAAACAAATTTTATGGGTATATTCCTTAATTTCTTCACCAGTTGCAAACTGAATTCAATATCATCCTCGGCCACACCGTCGCTAATCACCACAGGCAAGTTAGGTAGGTAGCCAATCGTAAACATATTACACGTAAAAAAATAATCAAATTCCATTAGGAAAAAATAATATTATAATCATCACCTTCAGTTTGAAAATCATAATAAGACGAATATTCTGTTTGAGCACCTACAGATTGAAGGCGGTTTTTCAGTTTTTTTATTTAATAATACCATATTTTTTTATTTAATAATGAGTGGAGACCACGTACCGGCAAGCGCACCGTAGGAAGACCAGCCACGAGATGGGCAGATGATCTCATACAAGTGGCGGGAAGACGCTGGATGCAAGCCGCTTCCAATCGGTCTTTTTGGAAATCCATGGAGAAGGCCTATGTCCATCAGTGGACTTCTTATGGCTGAGATGATGATGATGATTTAATAATAATTATTTCCAGCTAAGAAATACATTTTTAATCATAGTATTTGTCTCATTCCAGCTGCACGATAGACTTGTCAAAACTAGAACGGGAAAAGACGCACAATATCTGGAAGGATCTGGAAGATGGGAACGGGCAGATATTTCTCCTCCTCACCATCAGCGGGACGACACAGTCTGAGACCATCACCGATCTTACCAGCTATAAGGAGAACCCGAGGGATCTAGAGATCATTGAGAGAAGATATGTTAGTGCTTATCTTAATTACATTACTCGAGCGCTCATCGGCATATATGCACTAGTAGTTGCTGTCTTTAGATCTATTGATTGGTACAAAATTAGTTATCACTAATCTAGAAGGATATTTACTAGATTGTACCTACGCATCCATCATCTTTATTATGTTCCAAAATTCCTATTGAAAGATAAGCAACAGAGTCAAGCAAGGCAATAGGTAACTAATTTAAACCATCAAGTTGTGCTTGCAAGAGTTCCCCTAAATTTCAAACACAAATTTAAATATTCAAACATTATTAATTATTTACAGATTTACATGAGGATTAGATGAAAAAAATATCGAGACATCCTTGAACATAACACAGATACAAAGCTGATCTATCCGAGATCCATGAAATTAGTTCTTGGGTTCACATCGATAACAACCAACAGAATTTTTAACTTTTTTCAATCACTCTCTTCCAGACATGGTACCATCTGAATGATGCAGCTGCCAGCGGAGTTGGCTGGCTATGCGTCAAAGTATATGGTGCTAAAGGCCTAGCCGCAGCTGACCTCGGAGGGAAGTCTGACCCATTCTGTGTGCTGGAACTAGGGAATGCAAGACTACAAACACATACCGAGTACAAGACACTCGCTCCTAATTGGATGAAAATCTTCACCTTGTAAGTTCCTTTATTTTATAAAATTTAGAATCTGAATTTCTTTACATTGACCAAATCTTTCGACACAGTTTCTGTCCTATTCCAATAAAGAAGCTTTGATAAAAGAAGATATATATGTGATACCGTCCTATTTCTTGTTGAGAGCTTATTGTACAGAAAAACAAAACTTATCAGCATTAACGAGGTTGTGAGTGTCAAGCAAGATATTACCTAAAGAGTTCCACAAGGAAGTATTGTAGGCCTAAGTTTATTTTTAAACTAAAAACGGTTAACGGTTTGTTATAATATAGTAAAGAAAGAGATAAAATCTTTCTTAGCATGTCTAGCTATAATCTTTCTGTGGAAAGTTAGGATGCCTTACATATGATAAGTATTCTATCGTCAAGCCAAATTTATCATTTTTTATTTTGTCTTAATTTTAGCACAGTGAAAGACATAACATCAATACTAGACATTACGGTATACGACGAAGATCACGACCATAAAGTGGAATTCCTAGGCAAGCTGGCCATACCACTGCTGACAATAAGAAATGGAGAGAAGCGGTGGTATGCTCTAAAGGATAAAAAGATGCGAGCTCGAGCGAAGGGTAACTGGCCACAGATACTGTTAGAAATGACTGTTATATGGAATCCGGTAAGCATTTCTCCCTAAATGTATGTATCGTAAGCGAACTGGTTAGGTAGATAATATAAAAGACTAACAGGGCATCTTATTAAACAAGTAAGTCGCTTGTCTAATGAGAAAACTTTGAATAGTAAGCATTCAAATCAAATTATACTAAATCAAGAGCATCACTTGTCGGTCAAATCGTGTAAATATGTACATGAAATATGTAGGTAGCAAATATTTCCATTTGCATTTGATTTGATTTGAGTACCTTTGTTTTCTTATAAGACAAAATATTAACCCTGGAAATTGAATATTTTTAAAAGATAATGGATGAAACTACCGACCGTATCTAGTTAATAATCATAATCCGGTGCCTATTCACTACCGGAGGATGGCAATCAGTTTAAAAAACTCATTATTATGGTAAACCAAGTGGTAATACTGTTCCACGCTGTCTGTACTTATTTCTTATATATTATAGAATAGAGATAATATTTCTTATCTTTATTATCTGATGATTCAACCATTACTTTTTTCTTTGTCTTCCTGCCTATTGTTTACATACTATCTTGGTCATGATGATTTATTTTAGTTGGTATTTTATTGGTTGGCATTTTATAGTCTAGTTAATCAAAACAGGTAAATAATCGTTATATATTAAACAAACAATATTCCATTCCAGTTGAAAGGAGCGATACGAGCTGTCAACCCAAAAGAGCCGAAGTACATGGCGCAGGAAGCGAAATTCAAGAGACAGTTATTTATAAGGAACGTGATGAGACTGAAGGCCATCATTATGTGGTTTATTGAAGTGGGGAAGATATTACAGTAAGATAACATTTTATTACATAATTAGATAAACTCTTTATTCATCGTCTCAGTGCTTGTTTGAGCTATCTGCCATTGGTAAAATTTTACAGAAGAAGAGATTTTTGCTCTTTATTTTTTTAAAGCTATATTTGTTAGGCTTGAAAGTATTTTTTATACATGAGTATATGTAGCTCAAGTAACTATATTTATAAGACTTGAAAGTATTTTTTTGTACATGAGTATAATTAGCTCATGTAAAAAAAGACTTCTAAGCCTTACAAATATAGCTTTTAAAAATAATAGAATAAAAACTCTTCTCCTGTAAAATTTTACCAATGGTAGATAACTCTAAAAAGCACTGAGGCGACGTATTGTTTAAAACAACAAAGTGCTCTACTCGCTAATGGTTTTATTTGAATGTTTCAGAGACTGTTTTGAATGGGAATCGAGAATACAATCGTTTCTAGGTCTCCTAGTCTGGCTAGCGTTTTGTTATTACTATGAGATGTGGATGCTGCCGCCTATACTGCTCTGTTTCTTCTTCAGGAATTGGCTTATATACAGGCTTACTGGTGAGTATAATATGTGGTCTTACGAGTATAATTCCGTATATTTGTGAATCAATAAGAAAAAGGCATTGATATTTATTCTCTTTTAATATTCTTACGAATACCCGTAGAAATGTAGGTTATATTCAATTTTGCTTTAATCATATTTAAAGCCACCACTAGTGTGGACAGCCGGTCCACACGGCGCGTTGTGTCGGCGTTGCGTCGACGTAGCGCTGTCGCTGCGTCATTTTACATACAAATATACATTTCAATTATTCAACGGAAAAGCAAGCCAAAATTAGGTATTAACGTTGCATCTGTCTACGTCTATCTTGGTGGCTGGATTTTCTATTATTTTTCTTTTCTTAATTATTATTTTTCTATAATATTATTATCTTCCTTTAATAAATTCACAAAATTTTGTTTTTAACATTTTATTTTATTTTTAGTTCGTTTGAAAGCAATCAATACAAAGTTTCGAAACGATCCGCGTCCGTTCCTAACAAAGTTTTTTTCTAGTAAGTTGATGGTTTTGTTTTTGCCCGATTGTTGTGCGCATGATCATGGTGTCCTAGAAGATAAGTCAAATGCTACCATCCACATCGTATCACTGGGCTTACTTTAAATTTTATAGCTTCTTCTAAGCTTTCTCTGGATTATCCGTACCTAATTTTAAGTGTTGTATACCCATTGTGTCTATTATTGTTACACTACCTATACATTGTTATATTATATTATATATTACACGAAACAATCTTTGATGTTATTGGTAAAAAAAATGTGACCTTGTTTTTATGTTCATGAAAAAAAAACACCTGTAAATAGGTTTGAAACACACAAATTAAGGCTTTGCTGAGCGCAAAAGTTTAGACGGTTAGTAGGTATTATTGCATGAAAGCATGCTACGGGTACGCAATGCGTTTTCATTGCGTTGTGACGCCTAAATGACTGCGTTGCGTTATTTACAACATTTCACAGTGTCATCACGCAACTAAACAACTCACGCGCAACGGACAAGCGGTTTATAGAGATTAAGCGGAGCTAAAGCATCATTGCAGCATACTGTACCCTACATCGCAGTCATTGATGTCTTATGTGATGAAATAAATGTGGGTTATTATTGTTTTTTTGTTTGGGAAAAAATTCAATCTAGAAATCTATAGGCTAATAACACAACAACTGGGCCTCAAGGCTGCTAATAGTGAATATCACTCGCTCGCCGCTCGCTGCTACGATTCAAAGATAATTATGAAAAATTGATAGTCTATTTATATATTAATAGACTAGCAATTCGTCAAAATTGTCTTTGAATTGTAGCAGCGAGCGGCGAACGAGTGATGTTCACTTAGCAGCCTTGAGGCCCTGGCTTTGCTCAGATGGTCATTTGCATGAAAGAAAAAACAGCATGCTGAAGGTAATGCTATAAGGGTAGCTCTACACGATGCGTTTCCGGTGCGTTGTGCCTGACCACGCTGCGTTGTCTGCGGCATTTGACAGTGACTTCATACAGCCAAGCAACGTACGAGCAACAGAAAAAGGAACCAAACTCGTGATTCGAGAGAGAAATTGCGATTTCATCGCAGCTTAGTAATTAGTGTGTTTGTGCTATATTAATTTATAAGATTAATACGGTGATGGCATCGTAGTTATGGAATAAAATCTAAGAAATTATTCGTACAATACAGCCACTAAAGTAGAAAAACAGAGAGTGAACAAAATCGTGTGATTTGTGTCGAAAAAGTCAATTTCGACCAATATTAATAGTAGTGGCCACTGTTTTTTTTTTAATTGAATCAGACAAGAAGATATAAGAAAAAACCTCAACGCAAAAGGTTTTGTTCTTGTTTCTTGTCCATGCAACAATCCATTGTATTCACAGCATTATAATAACAACGCACCGGCAATGCCCCTGTGGCTTAACAGGTTCACAGTCCAGCATCGAGAGTATAAAGCACCACCCAAGTCCGGCGAAATTTTGTAGCTAAGTATCTATCCTACCAAGTCCACGTTTAATATGAGACATTCCATCAGAGTCCAATAAAATACGACTCGTTAAAACTCAGTAGCCGGATAGCCTATATGCGCGCTGTGGACTCATGACGCTATTGGCCTACAGCCCATATATGGGCTGTGGACTGTGAACCTGTTAACCAAGTAAATTTACTAACAAACATATACTATGATGATTTCTTAGGTTTTCGCGACCATTACTCAATGAAATTAAACATTTTTTAACGGATGTTTCCCGTATATTTTACATAATTTTAAGCTCTGATGTTTCGAACACTGCAGCGTCCGTGGTCCAGCCCCGGATCTACGATTTTTTCGAACCGGGGCAGAAACTTGACGGTGGCGCCCCTCTCTCCAGCGCTTAAAATAACTTCCTAAAAAAACTTAATATAATTATCTATGTGGCGCCTTTTTCTTAAAAGTTAACGATGAGTCAACCAAGCTTTCGTATTCTAGGCGCTTTGTGGAGCAAGCTATTTTATTTTTAATCATATTAATTATGATTTTTGCGCCCCCTGAAAATGCCGCCCGGGGCGGGTGCCCCGGTTTGACCCCCATAGATCCGGGGCTGCCGTGGTCACAGGTGAGACTAGAAGACAGTTGTCTTTTTTTATGAAAATATTAATTGCTACCGCCTATTATTTTTATACTCGTAAATTCTCTCTCATTAAAAGGTCAACAGATTTCGTAGATCCGTGTTGACCCCAAGACAGATCTGCGAAATCTGTTGACCCAGACAAAGAAGAAAGGTTAGGGCTGAGATTGTATTAATTTGATAACGTTCCATGCAGGTGGCCAATCAGGTTCCAATCATCTTCTCGATTAAAGTTCGGGACTTTTTTGATTTTAATAGCCTCGCGTAACATTATTGGTACACAACGCGTTTTTTCTAGCCAAGAGTTGAGGATTATCAAAACGGATGTAGTGACTTGGTTTATCTAGTGCATACTCACACGCTGCAGACTTGTTAGAGCGTCTACGTTCCATATCTGCAACACGAACACTGTGAAGTGTTGGAAAGAACGCAGTGAAAGAGTTGAAAAACAAGTAATTGTTTAAAAAAAAAAAAAAAAAACGACTTCAAAATACGCAATCCTTACTTGCGTTTACTTGAATGACATATTTTTTTTAGTTATTTTGTTATAAAAACCAAAATATTGAAACGATTTTGATACATTTCTATCACAAAAATTTATATTACATTCTATTTCAAACAAAAATAAGAGTTTTTCAAATCGGTCGTGGTGTCTTCGAGTTAATCGAGGAACATGCATTAAAAAAAAGACTGCGACGAATTGAAAACCTCCTTTTTGGAAGTCGGTTAATTATGTAAACTATATGCGATAAATCCGATAAAAGTTGTTTAATTTCCATAATCAAAAATTTTACTTAGGGTTCATTACTGAAATCTGAAAGAAGTTTAGTGATATTGTTATGTTCCAGGCGGGAATCCTCTCCTCATCCCGGTGGATGATGATGATCTATTAGCTGAAGAGGATGACGAGGAAGAAGGTGATAAGGTAAAATGTTATACCATAATTTATTAAAAAAAGAAAACTGAAATACTTCTTATAAGAACATTGTCTTGTTCGATATCTGTGCACTATACACGTTAATTTCTCTCGGTTTCGGTTTATTGTATTCAAGGTTACCGCGCCTGGAAGTGTTCCTTACAAAAAGTGGCCAAGACCGTGTCGAGACACGCATTACTATAAACGTGTCTTGACACGAATTTCTCTCTATCCTATTTGAAGTATTACCGTATTCATCATCATCTCAGCCAAACGTCTATTTTGCCGCTTCGAATTATTTTGAATATTGAACTTATTTTAATCGTTTAAGGTCTAAATAGACCTCATTGAGGTCGGACGTTTTTGAGGACTGACGCTACATCGCGTTTATTCTTTAATCGTGTAAGGGGTCTAATTCGACCTCATTGAGGTCGGACGTTTTGAGGACTGACGCTACATCGCGTTTATTCTTTAATCGTGTAGGGGTCTAATTAGACCTCATTGAGGTCGGACGTTTTTGAGGACTGATGCTACATCGCGTTTATTCTTTAATCGTGTAAGGGGTCTAACTAGACCTCATTGAGGTCGGACGTTTTTGAGGACTGACGCTACTTCGCGTTTATTCTTTAATCGTGTAGGGGTCTAATTAGACCTCATTGAGGTCGGACGTTTTTGAGGACTGATGCTACATCGCGTTTATTCTTTAATCGTGTAAGGGGTCTAACTAGACCTCATTGAGGTCGGACGTTTTTGAGGACTGACGCTACTTCGCGTTTATTCTTTAATCGTGTAGGGGTCTAATTAGACCTCATTGAGGTCGGACGTTTTTGAGGACTGATGCTACATCGCGTTTATTCTTTAATCGTGTAAGGGGTCTAATTAGACCTCATTGAGGTCGGACGTTTTTGACGACTGACGCTACATCCCGTTGATACATTATCAAAGGTGTCAGACCATTAAAATATGTTTGTTTTTCAGGAAGAGAAGAAATCTCTGAAAGAAAGACTGCAAGCAATACAAGAAGTGACGCAAACCGTGCAGAATGCTATCGGATATGTCGCTTCTTTAGGAGAGGCTGTTAAAAAGTAAGTGCATGTACCTACTTATCTAAATAAATAACAACACAAGAAGGAAAAACAAAATAACAAATATATCGTCGACGTCGACGTCAAATGAGCGTATGGGATTGAGAAAAATCTATTTACCCGTTAACCAACTACTCAGACGTGTCACGGGGACGAATCTATCGAAGCACGTCCCGATAGCACAACCGGTTGTGCTATCGAGTTGGTCCACGGGTACCTCCTCAACGTGGCAATGCTGTCAGCATTTTGGACACGATCTCTAAGAGTACTAGTGGTTTAATTATTAATTAAATTTAAGAGTTAGTAAAGCTCAAAAGAGTCTTCTCGTCCAGTCCCTCAAGTGTAAAGTTTACGACCAGTGTGTGTTACCAGTGATGACATATTATGGCACTGAAACGTGGTCACTTACTATGGGCCTTATACGGAAGCTCAAAGTCGCGCAACGAGCTATGGAGAGGGCTATGCTCGGGGTCTCTCTACGAGATCGTATCAGAAACGAGGAGATCCATAGACGTATAAAAGTCACCAACATAGCACAGCGGATTAGCAAGTTGAAGTTCTCGAATGGAGACCACGAACCGGCAAGCGCAGCGTAGGAAGATCAGCCACAAGGTGGACAGAAGATATCATACAAGTGGCAGGAAGACGCTGGATGCAGGCCGCTTCCAACCGATCTTTCTGGAAATCCATGGGGGAGGCCTATGTCCAGCAGTGGACTTCTTGTGGCTGAGATGACGATGATGATGATAAAGAGTTAGTATATTTTTTCAAATTCACAATAAATTGTTTATTTTTTTTCAGCCTTATGAATTTCACAGTGCCATACCTGAGTTACTTAGCTATAATAATGTTGGTTGGAGCGATGTTGGTGTTGTATGTTATACCACTCAGATATCTACTCATGGCTTGGGGTGAGTTCAATATTAATTGACATCCATAGACTTCCATATATACCCCAAGTGTTTGTGCCTATCGTGTCAAAACGAGCGTGTCCATACGATAAGTAAATCGCAGTTGACGACCAAGATTTATTTAATTTCAGGTGATATTATATACTTCCAATTCGATATTTGGTCAACTAGTTACTTACTAGCGTACAAGCGCGCGGATGTATTGGATTGAATAGATTTCGCGCGGATGGAACATTCCATCACAAAATCGTTTATGTAACGTCACAGTCGGTACCAAAAATGTGGCACGCAAGGTTTTCATATAAATGAAGTCGCATGCTCCATTTACTATGTCTGTGTTGACACATTCCGTCTTAGGGCTATATTTCACCAAGACACCATGGCGGCGCAACCAGTCGCCGCTACCAACAAAGTGTATACAGCTCTATAGAGAGCTACTCACCTGGTGTACGTTTGGTTGCGCAACCAATTTGGCGGCGCGACCAGTCCGGACGAGTGCACAGAATGTTACTGGTCGCGCTGCCACGCTGGTCGCGCCACCACTAATTACTATAGCGCTGTATGGTATCTCACTAACTCGGCCGCCACTCCGGCTGCCAGTGACCACATTGCATCTCTTTTCCTACGTACATACAGCAGTAATGCTATCTCTTCGAGGTCCATTTTGATACTGTCTCAGTGTGGTGTGGCGACTCTGGTGTCTGTATGGTGTGTAGTTTGGTAGCTTACGGACACCACGGTGGCGCCCGCCGTGGTGTTCCGGTGAAATATAGCCCTTACTTAAAAACGCTGAATAAGAGCATTTTAGTTAAACGGTGTTTTATTCCGTTTTCGCGCGTGTCAGTTCCTGTCTGACAGAAAGGGACAAGTCCTTATTGAGTGAATAAGATTTTAACATGCGTTTATAGGTATTGTCAACGTGGGTAACTTTGACTCTACGTCAAACATTGTACGTGGCCTTTTTAGAAGGTACTAGTTTTTTTTCTTAAGAGATTAGTAGTCAAAACGACTTTATATTAATTAAACAAATAATTTGACTACTAATCTGTTGGGAAAAAATCGAGAACCTTCAAAAACGTCTACGTACAATGAATTTCAGTTCTGAATATAATATTTTTAAAATCATATTTGGCTATTGCATTTCAGGTATAAACAAATTTACGAGGAAAATCCTTCGACCTCACACGATACCCAATAATGAAGTATTGGACTTGCTGTCGCGGGTACCAGATGACGAAATATTGGTAAGAACAATAAAACAAAAAATACTATACTACACTACACTACACTACACTACACTATACTACACTACACTACACTACACTACACTACACTACACTACACTACACTACACTACACTACACTATACTATACTATACTATACTACACTATACTATATTAAAACAAAATATAGGTTTTTTTTAAAATCTTTTTTTTTTTTTCAGTTGGATTGCAGAGAACTGAAGCCACATTCACCGAACGAACGTCGCGACGTAAGAAAAAAGCACAAATCTTCTTAACCCCCCATAAAGATCCGCCAACGGATCAGACGGTATCTTTCCAAATTTAGATATAAGAATGAATTGTAAAAATAATGGTAGATAGGTTTTTATAATCACACCTTCTAATTTATGTACCAAAAAATTCCACTGTAAAGAAATTTTATTATTTATAATTTTATTATTATTTTTATTCAGTGCGGATTTTTTTATTGACAATTTTTAAATAACTTATAATATAGTCGTATCGTATTGAATTTATTCTAATACATCTCAGATTTTGACAGCAGGAGAAACCTGGCGGTCTTAAATTCGATTGCCAGGAGTGACAACCGTGTCGCGCTTTTGAAATAGGCCACCGAATGTGGTTGAAACGATAAAGTTTTGACTCAAAATAAACGTGAATAATCCGTACTTTTACTTTAAAATGAGATTTTCGAAATTATTAGACCATTTTTCATGTTTTACGGAAAAAATTACAGAATCTCGTGTGATCTGCTTATTTTTAAATGTAGCAAATAATGAACATCATATAATTGAAGTACGTAATTATAATCGCACAGATAATTGCATTTATTTTTTCGTATTATTTTTATTTATTTATTTATGGCCGAAGTATACAACTTGTACATACAAAGTACAAAGACTTAGGCTGCATAGAGTCAGAGAAATATTTACACAAATAGTACCATCATAAAGAATATAATAATAAATACGTATTTCGCAGAACATCTATGGCTTTATCCTCAATAACGATTTCTCCCTGGTGACTTGAATGAAAAATTATAAAATCAATTTTGAAGGTTTCCTAACCATTGAGCTGTATGTACTTACGTACGAGAGCAGACGCCACTCATAGCTACTTTGTTACATTCAACTGCGGCGAGAGCGCCGCACCTCACTCAGTGGCTTACTAGTGAAGTGAGTGCTTTCGACGTTTTGCTGGCAAGAAAACACACCATAGATGCAATTCTGCGTTGCAAATATCAATCGTATCGTATAATCGTAGATAAACGATGTAATTATTATTCCAGCGCTGTAACGCTGTTTTGTTTACTTTACCAAAAATGTGACAATAATTTTGCTTCAGATAGCTCCTCTGGTACGTAAGTACACAAGCAATTTTTGTTTTATCACTTAACTTATTTCCCTACCTGTATTGTTATTTACTTGTTTTTTTTTTTTAATTTCTGTTTTATACTATACTTAGTCTTACCTATATTTTACTTAGCCCATATTTTGTATGCATTTAAAACAATTAGATCTGACATTGACTTGATTAAAAGGATCCGGTCATCTAAAACAATTCAAATGCTTCAAGCACTTGATAATAACCACGCCATCTATCGAAATCTTGATTAATTACCTGTATTTATTGAGATCTGATTGTTTTATTTTTTTAGTATCACACTATTTATTAACACGAAAGTACATAATTAGTAAAAAGTTATATTTTTTGGAGTAAATAATTAGATATTTGAACAAAAAACACCAATTTGTATAAATTATAATATGTATAATAAAAATTGTCGAAATATCAGTACCTACCTAAAACAATTACTTCTAGTTGTAAGCAAGAGTTTCTTCCAATATGTATTTTCCAGTTCTTGTAAAATAAGTAGGATTTCTTAGTGATTGCTAGTTGAATCTACAAGTATAAATATTTATTAGACTTATTTTGCTGTCTCGAGTTACTACTTAGCTTTTAATATTTCTTGCGACAATGTGAAGTGATATCTATCAATTGTTTACTTATTTAATGGCTTTTATGTAGCTGAATCATATTTCTCTTGTGTGAATCAACATAAAAAAAAAATGTGAGACCACTGAATTAAAAAAAAAAGCTAGAACATAAGTCTGGACCTACCTAATAGGATTTCCCCGGCTCTGCGTGGCAAGCCTCAAGTTAGGTAATTGCCCGGCTCGTCTTCAGTCGCGACACGTTGGGCAACGTTGTTAGACGCGTGTCGTGACTTGTGAACAGTGGCAGTGTCATCCTGTGTGCTTAGGCACAACCCTTACTAGCCTCATATAAAAAAAAATTAGATACCCCGGCTATGGTTTGTACTTAAAATTACTTCTGACCTCCTTTTCATTATGATGTATGTATATACATATATAAAAATATTAAATGTTGATACAAGAGAGAAATATCCGATTTAGCAACTGTTAAACTCTTGAAGGATTGTTATAGGTATAGAATTAAATATATTGTATTAGAAATATACCTAAACCAATAAATTTTTAACTAGAGTAAAATATAGACATGTTTTGTAACGATTAGATAGGATTTTTTAATATTACCATTTTGTAAGGAAATGAACGTTTGTTAAGATTTTGTCAAAGTTACATTGTTTAAAGCGATGCATTTAGTGTAAGAAAGAAATTATTCGTGTATGTGTATTTCCATGTACAGTTTCATAATTTTATCAAAATAAATTTCATAGTATAAGACTGAGCCCAATCTCATCACATTACGTATTCTAAATAAAACAAAATTTACATTACAAATTCTTAGAAAAAAAATATTTGCTACATTGACTTACATAATAATAAAGTTCTTCTTTTTTGTATTGGATTTTTTGTATTTTTGTATAAACACACTTTTTGTAAGGGTATGCTTAAATTAACGTTTATCCATTACCAACCTACACCAAGAAAATTCAACCGTGAAAATAAGTTAAGGCAGGGATCGCATAGTCAACCATTCACTATTTTTTTTATTCGACGATAGTCTTGCGCTTGACCTCACCTGGGGGGCAATCCAGTTATTCAAAACCGATCCGTAACTGAACCTTATGCGAAGCATTTCCTGTCGCCTGCTATCTTTTTTTGATTTAGTAACGAGCGAAGGACGTGTTACGTTTTATCAAATGTGTCAATTGTATGACATAAAAATGACTGAATCAAAAAAATTATGGCGGCCGACGGGAAACGTTCCACATAATATGGTTCCGCTATGAAGCGGTCTTGAATAACTGAATTGGGCCCCTGGTGTTAAGCGACAGTTACGGTATACGATGGAGCACGCTTGCCTAGAAGAAACCAATTCACTCTCGATTGGAAGAAATATTTGACTATATTTGTTTTTTTTTATTTGACAAAATTAATATCTACAGACTCCGGGGTCCGTGCCTTTTATAAACTAATACATGTATTTTTAACTACTTACATATATTTTTTATTATTCAAGAGGAAGACAAAATATATTTGAGATATTTGAATTCAACATTAAATGTAAGTATTTAAATAACTTATGATTACTTATGAAACTTACTTGATGATGCGGGTCGCGATAGGGACGACTCAGCATCATCCATACAATAGATCCATACATGTGTTAGATTAATAAACATATTCAAAACAACAGGTTATCAAGGTAACGAAAATGTATTTTGTCATTTACTGTGATAAATAAAGCTATGAAATGAATTTAAGAAAAGTCAGACAAACAAACGGACAGAGTACAAGATGTATAACGACCTTAATCACATATTTCTTCGCAAGCTAGCACGCTTCGCTATAGAGGAATAGGTGCCTGAAATCTGGGCTTCCATAACCAATCTATAATAAAAACAATGATGGTATACTGGCAACCAATGAGAACTAATAATTTTGCAAAGCTCTCATTTGTCACCAGTCCAACTAATTTAACAAGTAACTAATTTTTACATAAGACAGGAAAGAAGTATATTCAATTTATTAAAAATATTGGGAGATTCCACTTGAACTCCCTGCGTCGTCCCCTAGGGTTTTTTTTTTCCTATTCATTGCGATATCCTTACAAAATTATGTAAGTCAATGGTTTACTATCTATTTTTCCGAATCTACTTTATAATAAAATAGCTAAGTGTGTAGTTTTTCTGTCTGCATGTCTTTTTATGAGCACAAAAATTTATGAAGGTTATCTTGTAACTTTGTCTTTATTAATTTAGCGCACAAATTATATTTTAATGTACATCAAATATATAAGCTAAACGTAAAGCCTAGCCATTTGTGATTTCAATCAGACAAGAAAAGAATCGTCGAAATCATGGGAGTTACCACAATCTTAATAGCAATATTATTTACTTTGACCTTTGTCTTGCTCTATTAACCGTTGTAAGATCGAGACAAAAGTCAAAGTTATATTGAAATAACACTGTTTGGATGCTGCAGTACGGGGGCTGATAATTTTTAGGATTAGAAATCAGTTTTCTCTTTTTGTATGAGATCTGATTTGAGTGCACAGTCAACGTTCGACGTTTCTTTAATAATGCTACTCTTATCACAGCTTGCTTACTCCACAATTACTACAGGGAGTTTATCATAATCTATTTAATTCAATATTACGTTAACATTTGCCTTGCTCTTTCAACTGATGAAAGAACGAGACAAAAGTAAAAGTGTGTGTACAAAAGTAAAAGTTAAACCTCTGTGGGGTTTTGCCATCAACCTAAAGAGACACGACCGCTTTATTACACTACTGAACAGATGAGAGTGTGGGCAAGTCTTGCCCACACTCACACTTGTTCAAACATGAAAATTTAGGAAAATAAAACAGTGACGACATTATTCTATGACGTTCCTGCCAAAACTCCGGGCGAAGCTGTCTTTACGTTTAACAATATTAAAAATATCACAGATAATTTATTTATGAACAATTTGAAATTATCGACAGCACCTTGCGTTTAATCTAGTCATATTTTTTTTTATAGAAATAGACGTCTGTCTTTCTTAATATTTTATTGAATCTTCCGCGTTACACGCTCTTAAACTTCCATTTTAATAAACGAATAGATAAATTACCTACTTGAATTATTTACAAGGTACATAAGGTGTAGTAGTGAAAGATGGACATAATGAAGGGCATATGCGAATAAAGTACGAAAAATCAAGATAAAAACGAACTCGAGCCAAATTTGTATCGCTATAAGAGATAAGCGTAACCCCCCAGGTAAGTACCTAATCAAAATTTCGTCGGTGCACATCAAAAAGAGTAATAACGAAATAGTCTATGGTTACATAAATAAATCTAGGAAAAGGTGTGCATCACCTTTTTCTAGATATTCGGTTTCAGCTGTCAACGGAATTTTGAATGAATATCACGTTACTCTTTGCTTACATTCAGTAAAACATTATGACCGCTGTTTGGTCCCCTATTGAAAAGATTGTTCATGTATCTCATTTGCTGCTACACCTGTAGTAGAAATCGCATAAGTCCGATCCAGTGAAAATTAAGTTTAGGTGAATAATTGTTTATTTTTGTGATGCACATAGGTAAAAATGTTAACGCTTTCATATTTTAAAAGAATAAAAAAATATCAAATTATTTTTGTAATTTGATTCCATTTCTCCCTTTATTTTTAACCATGCTCAATATATTAAAATAAATCTTTTATGATAACAACTTCAAACAATTTAGATTATATTATATCCAGAATATATAGATACCACTCATAGCTACTTTGTTACATTCATATGCGGCGAGAACGCCGCACCACGTCACTCACTAGTAAAGTGAGTGCTTTCGACGTTTTGCTGGCCAGAAAACACACCATATGCCTTGCAAATATGTAATTTGCCCCTTCGAATTAATTTGAAAATCGAAATTATATTAATTGTAGGTATAAGTGGTCTAAAGGTTGCCGCTTTAGACCTCATTGATTTTGGACATATTTGAACGCTGATGCGAAATCCTGTCGATCACAGTTGTCGAAATAATAATGGTTGATATTAAAAGTTAATGCTCCGAATCCGAACGCCTTTGGAAAGTTTTATGTCTGTGTCATGTGATGGTGTCATGAGTGCCATCTAATAGCAATTAAGAAGAAGAAATTAAAAGATTTATTTGTAAGGCGTTAAAGTATTTTTTTATACATGAGTATAATAATTCACCTGTACAACGACTGGTTGTTACATTGAGGTAAGTAAAACAATAAATAAAATTACAAAGCTATTTTTATTAATTAAAAACTTATTTTTGACAATCATCTGGAGACAAGTAATACCTTCTGGTGAACTTATATGGTTGAAGCAAAGACTTACAAGACTCCTAATGCGATACAAAATATTGTTCCAAAAACTTAACACCAAAATCAGGTGTTTGCTAATGACAGGTCACAAACGTCATTTAATCTTAAACGTCATCTCATCGGTGAACTGTGTTAAACAATCTTGTAAAAATTACAAACTTCTTTAAAAAACTATGGAAAACATTATCACCTTCCATCTCTAAGTAGCAAAAATATATTTCTAACAGTATAAAAAGCGAAATGAAACAAATTTTTACGTATTTGTAGCGTATGTTCGTCTCTCACCTATGACCACGGATGCTCCAGTGTTTGAAAAATCGGGTCTTAAATATTGTGAAATATACGCGATGAAATTTATTTCATTTCAATAAATAACATTCGCGAATATTAGTATAAAAAGCATATATGCATTTCATTTCATAAATTGATTTTATTATTTATACAAATTACTGCAAAGAATTAGAGATGGGTCCATGTAATATAAGTTATCGATAACAATTATTATTTTTACGGACTTCAAAAACGAGATTATCAGTTAGCTTATATTTTTCTTATATGTTACCCGCATGATTTCGTCATTTAAATTGATTTAAAATTCCTTTCAAATCTCAAAATCGGTCAGTAGTTTGGTTTTAAAACAAAATTGCGAATTTTGAAGTCGGTTATTCTAGTTTTGTAAACTATAATAATTATGATATGTGAATCATCATCATCATCTCAGTCATAAGAAGTCCACTGCTGGACATAGGCCTCCCCCATGGATTTCTATAAAAGCCGATTGGAAGCGGCTTGCATCCAGCATCTTCCTGCCACTTGTATAAGTTCATCTGTCCATTTCGTGGCTGGTCTTCCTACGCTACGCTTGCCGGGGCTTGGTGTCCACTCGAGAACTTTTCAGCCCCATTGGCCATCAGTTCTACGTTCACTGCCACTTCAACTTGCTAATCAGCTGTGATATGTCGGTGACCTTTGTATGTGAAACATGGTATTTGATTTTACGATAAATGTTTTTTTTTTATTCTCAAACTAACACAGCACCATGCTAACTATTCTGTTTAGATTTTCTAGTTGATGCTGTACAAGCAGAACATTGGGCAGATATAGTAAGGCGAAGTCAAAATGATCCTTGGTGGAAACCGAATTCTCGCTTAATAATTTGTTCAGTGAATTTCCACAATAAATGTAAATACATAACAAAAACAGGGCACCAGCGTTTACAACATTGGGCAATACCTTCAAAGGTTACTTTGAATTATAAAATCATGACATTAATAACATTTATTCAAATTTAAATTTATAGTCCCATAGAGAAGTTGCAATCACAGAATGTTCAAAATAATTTTCATTGAAAGTATTTAATATGGTCTACTATTATGGTTAATAATGAATTTTTAGGTCTTAGTTGAGAAATGACTCTTAAACTCTTTGACTCTGAAACTTTTTAACTTTAGCGAGCTATATCTCGCACATATCACATCTGAGACACGATAGGGTGGGGGTTAAAAAAATGATCCAGTCTTTATTGTATATATGAGAAACCCAATCTCTATTTTTAATTTTTCTGAAAACTTTACTACGGCATTTTGTAGCGGCTCACAAAACACAATTATGTATAAAAATTGTTTTTTATAGGGTTAATAGTCTCCGAGTAAAATGACTGTGACATACGGACAGACAGACAAACGGACATGACGGAATTATAAGGGTTCCCCGTAGTTACTACAGAACCCTAATAAAACGATGTTTCTTGAAACATTACAAAAAAAAATCAAAAGAAAAAATTGGTATCAATAATTACTTATCGATATCGATACTTTAATACCTCTTGGTCTATCTCTGGCTTAATGTCATTAGGTTTTTTTTATTTATTTCAGTATTGCCAATATATGTTTTCTCAATTTCCCTGTATCATTTGTATTTACCTAAACTATATTGTTTGTAAATAGGTGTGAAAATTTATTTATTCAGTAGAATTTAATCAAATTAATTTGGTCCATTACTGGTGCTACGAATTAACCATTGACATACTTATCTAAGTATTGTGATAAATCCATTAGATTTCGAGAGGCAGTAATGTGTTAATGAATACGGCGGACAAAAAATAGTGCTACGTTAACCACAATGTAGGAACTCTGCTATAATAAAAATAAACATTTGCTGTTTTATCCTATTTTCAAAAATGAAGTTCCAAATGAAATAGCTGGGCGTGGACCGTTGCACTCCAACAAAAAAAAACGTAATATATGTTTACCTGACTGTCAACTGATGCGAAAGCAAAAAGAACCTTCGTGATCTTGACCTACATTATGTACACATTTATCACGCACACACACACACACACGTATGTTTCGCCGTAGCATAAAAATATAGTCTTTCCAGTCACAATTACTTTGACTCTTATTCTTCTCAACAGATCGTGCAACTCAAGGCCGGCTTAAAGTTTACTAAAATAAAATATGACATATCAGAGTCAAATTGAAATGAAATAAAGTTTATTGGAAAAAATAACTGCGAATGACTTCTACTGAGCTACTGAGTTATTGTTTTATGAATGAGGTATTAGTCGATTCATTGCCGTTGTGACATCAGTTATATGACGTCACAATTTGTAAATTGCATGTATAAACTTATTTAATAAATACTATCATCATGAACTGTATTTTTTATTTACAAAATAAAAATACATTAGATTCTTTTATAAAGTGATGAAAATGGCGCCGCTGCCTGTTTCGCTCGCACACGGCACCCATAGATATAAAATTATTTAAATTACTGATTTCATTTTTGATTTCAGATTTTCTTTCAGAGTCATAAGAACACTATTACAATGTATTAACAGTAGCTGTTATTTTATATGTGATATTTTGACCGTGATAAACGTGTAACCGACAAAATTTTCACGATTATACCTAAATTTCGGTCAAAATAACAAATATAATAATTTTATAGTTTAATAATCGGCCAAGTGCGAGTCGGACTCGCGCACGAAGGGTTCCGTACTATCATCTATAATACTACAAAGTTTAGTTCTGTTTATAAAATAACGAGAAATCAACGAAATTCCAAGTAGTAAATTGCAAACTTATAAGTAGGTTTTTGATACACATCCGGGCAGCATGACGACGCTCGCGCGAATACGCGCGGTTATGGCTCGCTCCGTGATGTTACCTCCCCCGCTACCCGCGCGTTCGCGCCACCACCACACCGCAGCGCGGCGCTCGCACCGCGTTTAGATGCACGGATTATTTTCATTTTGTGAGTTTTTATGTATTAGATTAGGTATTTATTTTTATAGTTAATATATTTCTAAATATTTACTTACAAATATTCAAGTTTCTACCTGTTAATTAAGATCGAGTAAAAATTGCTTAAAAATTACGTTTGTTGTATGGGAGCCCCCCTTTAATATTTACTTTATAGTTATTTAATTATTTATTTTGAAAGGTAATATACAAGTAAGTATTCTGTGAAAATTTGAAGCGTCTACCTGTTACCGTTTTTAATATTGAGCAAAAAAATACGAAAAAAACACGTTTATTGTATGGTACCCCCCTTAATATTTAATTTTTTTAAATTTTTAGTATTTGTTGTTATAGCGGCAACGGAAATACATCATTTGTGAAAATTTCAGCTTTCTAGCTATCACGGTTTATGAGATACAGCCTGGAGACAGACAGACAGACAGACAGACAGTCAGACAGACAGACAGACAGACAGACAGACAGCGAAGTCTTAGTAATAGGGTCCCGTTTTTACCCTTTGGGTACGGAACCCTAAAAACTGAAACAACAGACTTCAAAGTTACTATTATTTCAGTTATATGATTGTATGAATCTCCCATGGACCATTCTGACTTTAGTCATGATTACCCGATCAAATCGGGAGATATCCTTTTCAAAGGCAACTTTGTAGATAAATTTGGCAAATGGACGTGTGTCTATGGTTAAAAATAAATTTATAAAAAAATTAAGTGTCAAATTGAAAAAATAAAATTGGCCCGAATTTAAAAGGCGGTTTGTATGGAGATTATCCTTCTGGGTCCTATGTAATAGGGCGAATTCTGTGGGTTGAAGGGACTTTGAACCATTGTTGAGTTTAACGGGTCGGTATTCGATGGAGATGGGCAAGAAGTAAAGAAGCTTTCTGCGGAGTGTGACCTAGAACTTTGTGCAGTTGAATTAGCGGGCCGGTATTGACGATTCTCTAAAATCTTAATCATTTTCGATTGATGTACAGAATTAACAGATGAGGTTTGATACAAGGACGATGTTGGATGTGACACTGAGTGCTGCTGATACTTTTCACGGACTTGAGTGAATGTTAGCTGCGAGTACTGCTGATGTGGGGTCTGATTGGTTAATGTGGTCCCGGACTGTGAGTGCTGCTGTTGTGTGGTTTGAGTATAGATGGGTGTTGATTGAACCGAAAGATTAGAATTTGGGCGATTGAAATTTGGTTCAATGTTTGGTCTACTATATGGTGATTGGTTTAGCTCACTCGTATATATATTACGCGTCCTATTTAAGAAAGTGCGAATTACGTTTAATATTTCGATTTTAGCTAACATTTTGGTTATCATCGTCCATCTTTTTAAGTGATTGAACCAGTGATAAACAGAATGTATTATCTTCGTCCATGGACATTTCACTGTCGATGGCCTTCAAAATTGCATCCTCAAAAGTCGGTTTCCTTTTCTTCTTCGGGGTCACTGAAACATTATGAGCGGCAGTCGATGGTCCGGCAGCTGGTGAATCTTCAATATTCGATATTGACGGGATTTGGGTATTTTGCTCTGATACATTTGTATTTGTTGGAGTGCTGTAGTTTCCAGAAGTTTTTGCATCTTTGTCGTGTGGAATTAAAAATAGCAATGCGTCGTAATATCTGTATTTTTTTCTCTTTTTAGCACCTTGTCCTGATGTAACATCTCTTTGGGCTTGATACTCACGCTTGAAGTTGTCTCTTAAGTGTTTCCACTTAGCTTGTACATCTTTGCCTGAAAAAGAACGTGTCATTAAGCCATCTTTATTAATTTGTTACAGATTTCTAGATCAGGCAACAGTTTTCATGATTTACATTTCCAGTTTCTACTTGGAGTGTCTACCATACATTACATTATTAAACAAGTCTGTGACGCAATATGGGATTGTTTGAAGCCTATGTATATGCCAGAAAAAACAAATGATGACTTTAAAAAAATATCAGAAGATTTTTTTCACCGCACTAATTTTCCCAATGTGATTGGCAAACACATTGAAATAGCAAAGCCCGATGATAGCGGTTCGCTGTACTATAATTATAAAAATTATTTTTCTATAATTTTAATGGCAATTTGTGATGCAAACTATTGTTTTATTTGCATTGAAGTAGGAGCTTATGGTGGTTCCACTGACTCAAAAGTATTTAAAAATACATCATTTCACAGGCAATTAGAATCGGGCCAAATCGATTTACCAGAACCAAAAACACTACCGAATGATCCGAATGGGAAACGTATGCCTTTTGTATTACTTAGCGATGAGGCCTTTGCCTTATCTAACTACGTTTTACGACCATATCCGAATCGAAATTTGACTGTGCAACAACGTGTTTATAATTATCGATTAACACGAGCACGAAGAATGATTGAATGCAGTTTTGGTATATAAAAATGGAGGATTTTAACGAGAGCTATAGATCTTCAACCCGATCGCACGATATCAGTAGTTAAAGCATGTTGCGTTCTTCACAATTTTGTAAGAAATAAAGATGGGTTCCAATTTGATGATACTTTGTATGACAGTACATTGCATGCTTTGCAACCGACAGGTCTAAGAAGTAACCACACGGGTCTAGAAATACGTGATTATTTTGCTAAATATTTTACATCGCCACAAGGTTCTATTCCATGGCAGTATCAAGTTATCAATAGACAGAATGGTGATTAAGGAACAATCATTACATACCTATTTGATTAAAATAAATAAAAGTACCTTTTTTACTTACATCGACTATTTTTTTCCTCGTTGGTGAGGGAATCCCAGTCCTCTTTTTTTGTTACGTCCTCCCAGGCATTGTTCTTCATTATTTTGTTTGCGTATTCTGTCAATGATTTTGAATATAGAAGAGGACGAGACTCCACTTCTATTATGAGCACTTCGGGATCTACAGTCCATGATGACGACATCGTTCTGATGACGGTAAAAATAAAACAAACGTCCGAACAGTCGGGAAGCGGGGCGCGGCGCACTGAACGCAGCGCCGGCGGTTTTTTAGCGCTCGTGTGAATAATAATAAGAAGTTTCCTAGGTTCTATTCCGTTTGACGCCCAACGCCCAGCGTTGAAAATACAACAGTGCTTGATAAAAAAACGTCGCGTTTTAAAAGCGCTGCCGTGTGAACATATACTAGAGAATGCATTTGTTTTATTTGAACGCTTTTTTAACGGACGTTGTTAAAGCTCTCGTGCGAACTAAACCTAAGGCAACGAAGTGTAAAAGTGAAAAATTTACGCATTTTTTCTCTTTATCGCAGTAGCCGTTTTTCTAATAAGCTGTACTCTTGGTCAATTCAAATCTCGGTGACAAATATTGAACAATATATTACATTTTCATATTTTTTTGAAAATATATTATGTAACCGTAATCATCATTAATTTAATGAAACATAATATACAACTCATTTTGCATGCTTATAACGAAAATTTATTGGTCTCATTACTAGCGCTGTCTCATACTCGGTTACACGGTACTTGTCTATTTTTCCTTGGTCTGTGTTTTCCGAGAATAGCAACACTACTTCCGCTCTTTTACTTTTTTGAGTTATCAACAATAGCTTGATTGGAATGGTCTGTTATACAAACATATAATTACAAATTAGATTACATTGATGTTTTATCACATCATCTTGAGCTAATTTTCCAATGTCTACTGAAAAATTATAAGTTTTCTGTTATCTATCAAAATAGAATTTATAATTCAGCCTTGGCACTGTTGGCGTAATCATAAGCACTTCTTCTTCTTCTTTTTGTATTGGACCCGCATTAAAGCATTTGCCAGTGTCAAGTATTAGGATTTTTTCAAGTTTCTTGAATAAAACAAGTTGTAAATGTTCTAGTCATAGTCTAAGTCACGTATACAGTCAATTTATAACTCGAGTCCTGCTTCAGTAAAGTGGTGGCGACTTTACTAGAAGCTTCTAAGGAGTTTTGCCGACAACGTAAAACCACGCGTTTTACTGCTATATTTCACTTGCCCACACTCACGCACTTTATCGAACACTTAATGAATAAAACACCACCATTTTTATAGCATTAATGTTCAAAATAACACAAGTTTAGGAAAATAAAACAAAGCAACAACACGTTACTAAGACGTTCCCGCCAAAACCCCATCTTAAGCACGTTGATTGACGTCTATGACTTTGACGTTTAGTCAGCCATATTGATTACTGTGTCATTGTGTTGTCACCGAGCTGCCGTGTCTAGGTTCGGCTGCCCAAGCTCCAGTTTACAAGAAAACTACAAAAAACAGGCGTCACCATGTCTTCCAAATTACTTGAGTACAAGGAATCTATAGAGCGTCATCTCTCAGACAAAAACAAGCCATGGACAAAATACTTCGAGCTGGCAGAACAGAAATCCGGCGTCAACCGGTCATACATTTTCATCGGTGAGTTTTTCATTTTTTTGTCTAGTTTATTTATAACCTAAGCGCGATTTGACGTTCCTTTTGGTTGTGCAGGTCTCGTGGCGTTCACCGGTTTATATTTAGTATTTGGTTTCGGCGCTGAGCTGATATGCAACTCCATCGGTTTCATCTATCCGGCGTACATGTCTATGAAGGCATTGGAATCGCCGCAGAAGGATGACGACACCAAATGGCTGACGTATTGGGTGGTTTACGCCTGCTTCTCGGTCATTGAATACTTCTCGGACTTCATTGTGGGCTGGTTTCCGCTCTACTGGCTGATTAAGGTCAGTAAATTGCAAGATCGTCAGTAATCATTTCATATGTAGGTATATATCGGTAAGTATACATAATTACGTTATTTACCCAAGGGCTTGCTCTTTGTGAAGCTTTTTTATGATACAAAGTTCAAAATACAATACTGATACTGCATTGTAATAAATGAAAACAAAGATGTAATTTGGCAGAATGCCAAAGTCCTTACAAAATAATGTGTTAATTTGGTTCACTTTTTAAATGCATTTGTGAAGCTCTGTTATCAATCAGGGATACTATAACAAAACAATGTATTCTAAAATAGAATATTAGCATGTTAGTGTCATCACTATATTACATATTTTTCTATACAATATAAGAAAGCCATTTTCTGGCTCTAAACATTATTTAATTTAGTGAATATTTTTTTATAAAATTGGAGAATTAATTATTCAGACATGTCTTGCTTTTTTTGTTACACGTTTGTAACTTTGATTTCAAATAGTAAAATTGAGGTTAATCTAGATAGCTAAGAGTATCTTCAAATTAGATAACATATATCTGTAGAAATCATTTTCCTCATTTTGTATGAGCAAATTCTTACTCAATCTTTAAAATCATGTCTATATTTCTATTTTACTACACCTATCAGTCATATCAGTAGATATTGGCTAGACTTACTTCACTTATCTAACTTGGCCATAATTTGACTCATTGGCAATGAGTATGTCTGTTTGACTGTATGTTTGTTGGACAATTTTGAGTCTATCAGTTAATTTTAGCTTTGTCTTGTACGGTTTATAAAGCAGAAAACATCTTATCACAGTTCAAAGTACAAAGATCCCCCTATATAAAATGGTACCATAAATAAAATGTATAAGTCATGTATAGTAATCATTAAAATATGTCAAATAAATTAAATTGAATCCCTGCCGAAAGATACATATTATACTGGCTGTGGATTGCCAGAGGTTTTTTCTTCTTACAGATGCATATTAAAAATCTCTTGAATTTTGAATTATTGAACATCAACAATATTATATACCTTTGTTCTAAAATAGATGAAAAGGAAATGCAAGATATTGTATAAAGTATGTGAATTATGTTTTCTATTTCTAATAAAATATACTTATTAAAAAGTATTAGTCTATGACACTCGAGAGATAAAAATTAATATAATTTATAGCTATCTGTTACAACAAGTTATACAAAAGCAAAACAAATTCACACTCAAAGAATATTCTTGGGCAATTAGGCAAGGGCCTCCCCCTGACATATCCAAATCTGACGGTTTTGTGCATTGGAGTGCCAGATTTTATCAAAGGTGTCAAGTTCATCTCGCCATCTCTTACTGGGCCTGCCTAGTGGCCGCGCCGAGTTGGGACACCACTTGGTAGTAATATTGACTCAGAGCTCGTCCGACATGTGGCTGACATGGCCAGCCCAGTCTAATTTCAGCTAGGCAGGTTTGAGTGCAGCCAAGTCATATGTATTCATGAAATATAACTAAAATGTCAATCCCAAAAGCCTTTTTATCTAACAGTGGTAAATTTTACCTTATCACTGTTATCAGTGGCTCCGACTTTTATCAGTAGTGAATAAATAAAGTAATAGTAGATATATTTATTTATTTATTAATAGTTATGTGCATTGGACTGTTACTTTAGTGAGATAAAAATTATTACTAAAGTGCACTACCGCCACATTTACTAATGAGATAGAATATTGATAGGTCTTTATAATGAGTATATAAACAAAACAAAATAATGACCACACAATGTAGCCTAGAACAGATGTAATAGTTGATCGTACTCCCACAGGATCCGACAATTTCATCAAAATACACTGAATTTGTTTAATTATGACTCTTTTGACATTAGCTTATCAAGCTGCAGTAAAAAATAATACAAATCAAATACATATCATTGAAATAAAACTACTTTTAATGGACTTATTGATATAACCAACCTACATTCCGTACACTGCAGTGTCTATGGTCACAGTTAAGACCACAGATATTTTAACAGTATGTAACAAAAAGCTTATTTACTAGTAAATAAGTCTTCTTATTAACTGGTTTAAAAAAGGATGAGGTTGTCAATTCTGTAGTATTTTTTTTTTAGGTTTTTTTACTGCATAACTTCATTTATTTAAACCGTTTAAAAAATATATTTCTTTGATAAAATATACTTTTAGATTGGTTCCATATCAAAATCGGTGTAGTAGTTTAGTTTATAAAACAAAATTTCATTTTGAAGTTTGTGTTTGAGTTTTTTTAAACTTTTTATAATAAGTATTTTATCAAAATATCAATATTAACTGCCTATATTTTAAGCAAAATGTTCTCTATGCAGAAATGTACAATACATAATATGTTAGATCTTGTTTGTGTGTTCTGAAGACCTAAGAAACTATGAAATATGTATCTATATCATTACATACACGTATTTTTTTATGAAAATCTTAATACATAGTGATTACATTTTTAATTATGACATTATATATATTATAAATGTATATTTGAGAAGTTTGTTGGCCAGTATAGGTAAATAAACCTCCAAAGTAGGAAAGTTATTGTATAAATGTAACAATGCTCATATATTTAGTTATTCATTACAAGTGTGAAGTGACCTTGTAATGTACTAATTATCACATAGCAGCGAGTTGCTTTTGTTCTAGTTAAAGTACACATTATAATGGAGGATGATTTTGTATTGTTTTGCGTTAAAGATGTAACACAGTTGTGTGCGTGAGTCTTTATTTGTAGTATACAGAGGTATTCTTGTCAACTCTTTATTTTCCCAGATTCATTTCATGGAACTCTGATTTCAGATACTAAGATAGATATTTGTATGAGTTTCTGATTCCATAACTTAGTTAAATATAACCAAAAATTAATATACAGATATATATTTTAAATAAGCTTCGTTTGCTTTATCAATTAATTAGGTTAGCTTTGATACATATTTTTTTTTTTTATTATTGAGCTGTGTAATTGAAGTATTTGTAGAATTTTTTGTTTTGAAATGTTGCTTTCTAGTCAATGTGCCCATAATACAAGCTTTGCTTAGTTTGGGCTAGATGGTGTTGTGTGAAATGTCCACCAATATTTATATTTATTTACTATTGTTTTTCGATTTTCTTTACAAGTTCATTCAGTCATTTAATATATTCTATGCGCGAGCGAGACGGACGATGGTCGAACTACAGACTCTTAACTGGGCAAGCTGTATCCGCACCTGGAAGGAACCCTAACAAATATTAATCAGTATTATTTATCCGTATCCGCAGTGCATCTTCGTGATATGGTGCTACCTCCCTGGCGACCTGAACGGATCTCTGGTCATCTACCACCGCATCATCCGCCCCTACTACCAGAAGCATCACGGTCGCATCGAAGACATCGCCAACTCAGGTATAAAGACATTCAAAGAGTTGAAAAGCACATAACTATGCATGTTACTTGTCATTGTTCAAGTTTTTTCTATTTTTTAATAAATGATAAAGTGTTGTTGTTGGTTTATGTATACTTATATATATGATAATGACAGGATTCTGGAGTCTGTTCTGATAGAGAATTAATGCGGCATTGAGCGCCCTGATGTCCTTATTTCATTATTTTGTTAAATCTAAAAGTTAATCTCCCATTTTTGACGCTTAGTTTTTTATCCAAACAGACTTTCTCAACAAGTTTTATTTTATTTTATACAAGACCTACGATTGACCACAAACTCGCCTGATGTTAAGCGACGGTGTGGCCGAGGATGGAGCTCGTCGATCTAGAAGATATCTATTCACTCTAGCCTTGAAAATTCCAAGATTGTAGGTCTCAGGAAACAGAGATGGCGGCAAAGAACTCCATTCTTGTGCATAAGCAACAGGAATGTGTATCGATATCGCTGAGTACGGATTTTTGGCATTTCAACGAGAAATGCGTGGTTACATCTTCACGGCAAAACGGCTGAACCAATGTATATGAAAATTGGCACAGAAATGCTTTAGGACCTGTAGAAAGACATAGGCTATATGTTAAGATCATCTATATCACAGTTTTTCATCACTACTCGGGTAACACCGCGGAGCGCAGCTAGTTGTTAATACATTGTAATAGTGTTCTTACGAAACTAAAAAGATAATATTTATCAACAGTAATTGCAATAATTTCAAAATTGTGACCTGGTAAAGCATTCTAATGCTTGATTTAGGGGTACGCATTATTCTCATTGGGCGTCTTAACGCCTAACGTCTGGTCGGAAATTGAACTATCGTGGCAAAAAAAATTAATTTTTATCTTGATTGTGGTGATAGTCGAATAAATAGTGAATTAAGACAGCAGCGCCCTCAATGCGACGTCAGTTCTCTTTCCGAACAGATTCTAGTCACATCTAGGATGATGAATATATTTAAATGAATTACTTTTTTTATTGGTAAGGTTAGTCTATGAAAACAAACTAAAAACAGGAATCAGCATGTGAAATAAAATTTATGATAATCGAATATAATGACGTTCTCTTTGAATAGAATATGCTATTTTACATATTTTATGCCAGATCCTATTCTGAGAGCTCAAGGACTGATAACGTAGAGGATTTTATTAATAGACATATTACAGTAAGAACTTGTTTTAATTTCGGTAAAATGTTTTAATTTGTGTTTTTTATCGATACCTACGTGGTGTTTTGAACGTGTGGAGTGCTGTATCTGTCGGAGAGATCATGTCGTGCAATAGTTTATAAAAAGCAGGGCCAAATCTGATGCATTTTAAATGAGGGCCCCCAAGTTGCGGTACCAAATTAACTTACAGCATGCTGACTAAATTGGTATAAGCTTAGAACTAATGTGTGACTATACAAATTGATCCTGTAGTGCTAATCACAATTTGTCGGAATCGTGTCGGAAAATATATCTCCATCTCTATTATTCTATATACAAAAGACAGAGATGCATATATAGTTTCCAACCCGATTCCTAATCTGACAAGTTGTGAATAGGGGTACTGATCAATGTGCCCATTTGTTATGTTTGATCGCAATGCAAATGGGTGAAAATGATTATTTATAATTATATTTAAAAAAAACCGTTTGTTTAAACTCAAACACAATTTTTTATTTAATATCCACTCTTGAGTACCTACTACATGTACAAATTTTAAAAAAGTTTTTCTCTTCTGAAATTTTAGACCTCGACAAAATTTTGAAGAAAGTTGAACAGAACGTGGACAAAACTGTAAAAGCTTTCAGCAAAACTATTAAGGAGCTGCATAAAGATTAAAATTAACGTAAACCAAAGGTACACTAAGTTAAATATTGCTTGGCAAGGCGATGTGATCGTGCTTTATGCTTACGCTTCCATTTCGCCGGTCGATATGCATCCGCGATAAAAATTTATAAATTTTGAAACAAAACGATTTTTTTTGTCACGGCGCTTTTATTGTGAATTATAACAGCACCGTTAGTTTTTAGTTTAAAACAAATTTTAAATTTTCTATGTTATACATTTTGTGACAATATCTCACATAATAATAAATGTGTATAGCCATTTAATTTGTGCTTTTCAAAAAGTTCACTCAGCTTTTGATCTATATCTTTACATAGCTGCACAATCAAATTGTGGTCGTAATTTCTCATCAAAAAGCTGTTGTTTCCTGGGGCCATTTGTAGGGTATGGTATTCAAGAGTGGATGCTTTATGTCGTGACGTAAACCATTAACTTACACTAAACAACAAGGATGGGTGGTAAAAGCTAATTGGGTATAACTAAATATCTGTATGTGGCATCGTAGCTTTAAAACGGATGAACCGATTTTGATTTGATTTTTGTTGGTTGTAAACCAACAAAAATCAAAATACAACAATGGTTGTATACAATATATTGGTTTGTTGTATACAATGGTTGTAATGCCTTGATCAACTATGTTATCTATAATTCAACAAAATCTGTTCATCCGGTTTTCGTGTCAGCTTTTTTAAATCTTAAATTTACTTTATATGATGTTATTTTCTCAATATCGTAAAAAAATATCGAGCGTTTCGAATTTATTTGTACACATTGCTAAGTTTATGTCGGCTTGTTTATTGTGCGTATGTTTCCGTGACTCAACAGGGCACTAGCATGTAGTGAAATGTACAAGCCAGTATTAGTCAAGTAGGTAGGATTCAGGTCTTCAGGGGCCCCAGACGAAATGAGGGGCCCTAAGAGTGCGATATTAAAAATATCGGTTAAATGCTTTACAGTTTCTTTGGCGTGAGATTTTCTCAAATGAAAAAAAAACAGTTTAAATTAGGATTTTAAAAAGTACATAGTAATAGTTCATGTTATTATGTTGTGAAGATATTACACAACTCTACCAATGTCACCAAGTATAATTATTAATTATATAGGTACTGTATTGATGGGTGAGGTAGATAGACCATCAAACGTTTCCAGTACAGTTCTATAAAATATTGATCGGTGGATTTGTGTTTTTTTACTATATCGTAGGCATCAGCCTTCATTCGTTTTTATACCAAAATTTTATATTTTGGTATTGAGGAAATATTCATATAAAAAAATATGTTTACAGTTAATAATAACGTGCAGCAGTTGGTGCAAGGCGCTAACAACAAGATCGGAAGATCCATACAACAGTACAACCGTAAATAAGAGAATTGTCGCAACAATGCTGTGAGAAGGCTCACTATTTTGTATGTTTCTTTTTTCTTTAGCCTTTTAGATTTTGTTTAGTTCGAAACATCAGCATTGATTCATTTGTTTGTTATAGAACTTGTCGTTAGCGCCTTGACACTTAAACCTAAGACCGTATCGCTCGTAACTTACTGCATTCTTCGCGTGAGAATGAGATTGTTTGTTTCCAATGACCGCTGGCTGCAAAATATTTGCCTTGGGGAAAGTAAAACGCTTCGAGCGTTTCGTGGGTTAAGTAAATGCACCCACATGTTATCGCGTTCACTTCTTGTGATACTAACTTGCGACAGATTGATGAATATGGGTTCTCGCCACAACCACAAAACGCCACTACCGAACTGCGCACGGCAGTTTTCATACATTTTATGTAGACACGCCTCTATATTAAAATATTAGGATCTGAAACGATTACATTACAAAATATTATTTGATATTGTCATTCATTTTACAAGTGTTCCATGAATTCGCCGATAAAAGTAAAAAAGGCAAAGTTTGCACAAAATATTCTAATTATTTTGTTTTACTGTGACTTTTCTGTGTTCTTGAGTTATAGTGCAGTCGAAGCTTTGTCGAGGCAAAGCAAGGTCAGTTAGTTTTTAATCATTTATCTCAGTAATTTGGTTTATAAGAGAAATCGTCGAACAATATGATCGTAGTTTGTTTATAAATTATCTCATTACTAATTAGCTATTTTTTTATAATTATTTTAATGCAATTTGATTCTGTTATAAATCGGTAATTAGGAACTCGTATATTATCATACTCCAAGTTATAAATCGGTGACTAAAATATGTATTGCTAAGACTACAAAAAAACTATACTTGTACACAGTAAAAACATATTTTAAATTTGATTCTTATCATTTCCTTGTTCATTCATGGCCTTTAGATTATGCAGTATAAATAAATGTAATTAATTATTTTCATAAAATCTTTATTCATCATCTCAGCCACAAGAAGTCCACAGCTGGACATAGGCCTCCCCCATGGATTTCTAGAAATCAACCGGTCTTTCTGGAAATCCAAGCGTCCTGCATCTAGCATCTTCCTGCCACTTGTATGATATCTTCTGTCCACCTTGTGGCTGGTCTTCCTACGCTGCGCTTGCCGGTTCGTGGTCTCCATTCGAGAACTTTTCGGCTCCATCGGCCGTCAGTTATACGTGCTGTAAGCCCTGCCACTGCACTTCGAGCATGGCCCTCTCCATAGTCGTCGCGTGACTGAGCTTCCTTATTAGGCCCATAATAAGTGACCACGTTTCAGTGCCATCGTCTGACAAGACAAAATCTTTACTCGTAAAGAAATTGAAAAGTAAATGTTTTGTAGTCGGAAATGTGTTGCTTGTTAATAATGAGACCTTTATTTACAAGCGTGTTTTGCGAATATCAAGTATAGATAAGTTAGGTGTATTTTGTCACTTATTTATAATTATGAGTATTTTTATTGATTAGTATCAGTTAATTTCTCTGGGTACAATAGATTGAAAGTAGTACTATCTCTTAAATTTAGTTACTTTCAGAGTATCCATTTACATGATGATAATCAATTATATGACAGTTATTATGTCAAGTTATTATTATAAGGTTCCTAAAGTTATAAGATCCTAAGTAACATAAATTGACTGGCCTTGTGGCTCAGTTGGTAGTGTGTTTACGTCTACCTGCTGAACTGAAAGGTCGTGGCTTCAATCCCCACCCAGGGCAAACATTTGTGTGATGAGCATGGATGTTTGTTCTGTGTCTGGGTGTTTCTATGTATCATATGTATATATTTACAAAAAAAAAGTATATATGTATTCTATCAGCCATCTAGTTCCATAGTACAAGCTTTGCTTAGTTTGGGCTAGATGGTGTTGTGTGAAATGTCCACAAATATTTATTTATTTAAACCATTGAAGGGTTATATTGTCGGCTGACTATTTATCCCTAGTTACTTATTTATAGGTAAACGAGACTAAGACGAGCGCACTATAAAACATGGTAAGTATGTAAACAGTTGCGGAAAACTGCTTTCATTGTGAAATACTAATAAAAATAAATACTATAGAAACTGACGTGTATAAGATTCATTTGTTATGAATGGGATGGAAATTCTTCATGCTAATTAAAATTGTAACGCATGTTTTTATTTTAAAGTGGGTTTTAATTTTTGACAATTACAATTAGTTTGCTTAACACAAAAAAAAAAAAAAAAAAAAAAATACAAGTATATTAACAAACACTGTCCTAATAAAAACTATTTATAATCTGATTTTAGATACTTTTTTTACAGAAACCCCCATACAACTGGGGTCCAGTTGTAAACAAGGGGGCCCTGTCACATTTTAATGTGGGGCCCCGTTCTATCTTAATTCTGCACTGATTTTTTGAATGTAAATCAATATTTAATCATATTTGTGCTATTTGTTATTAATATTGCATTATTAATACTGGAACATTATGTCTTTTGTAACTAACAGTTTATATATTGTTTACTTACTTACCATGCTATAATATCTAACATATTTAAACTATAAAACTACTGGCCTTTTTTCACCTCCTCTCTTTTTTGGGTTCCGTACTCAAGAGGTAAAACGGGACCCTATTACTAAGACTTCGCTGTCTGTCCGTCCGTCCATCCGTCTGTCACCGGGCTGTATCTCATGAACCGTGATAGTTAGAGAGTTGAAATTTTCACAGATGATGCATTTCTGTTGCCGCTATAACAACAAATACTAAAAAACAGAATAAAATAAATATTTAAGGGGGCTCCCATACAACGAACGTGATTTTTTTGGTCGTTTTTGCTCGATATTGTTAACGGCAACAGGTAGACGCTTTAAAAATAAATAACTAAGCTAAAATAAAATTTATATTTAAGGCGAAGGGCTCCCATACAACAAACGTGATTTTTTTGTCGTTTTTATAGATAATGGTACGGAACCCTTCGTGCGCGAGTCCGACTCGCACTTGGCCGGTTTATTTTTGTTTTGAGAGTCCATCCGGTTCATACTACTAACGCCTAACGTGCGAGCGGAACGCTTCGCTTTCAAATTCCGAAATAGCTGTCTTTGATCTATCAAACTAGGTTTGGTTATTCGTTTAGGCTATAGTTCGCTCGCAACATTGACTATAATAATGTTAGAGTCATAAAAATGTCAGAGTGGAAACTGAACCTACGCGCTAGTCATTACGCAGATTTTTTTTTGTTAGTTGCAAAGCGTCTGCGGGCCGATGACAACACTGCATAATGCCAAAATGATACACTGCACACTAAATCCAATCCCTACACATTTTTAGCAAAATACTACTAGCTACACAAAATCGGATCAGATTCCTACAGTTTCTAATTACTTCTATTATTTTTCCAGCATCCCGTGTGGTTCAAGACGTGATCGGGAAAAATAAGTAAAAATAAAAAACAAGTAAAACTGCAGCCGAGAGAGTAAAGTACAAAACTCCAACCCGCTTGCCACGAGCTTCGCACGCACTGACTTTACTATTTTAATTGACTGTATTATTGTACATTAGTGTATCTAGGAGGGGGCCATGGGGGGTTAGTCTCCCCGACTCCTGACTGTATGGGGCCTACAACGTATGCTCAGATGTTATTAAAAACTTAACGCAGTCGCATTTGACGACTTAGCATGGAGAGTTGAAACTATTTTGTCCATTTAGTGGAAATAAAGTATATTTTGACATTATAAACTGAATGGATAAACGTTTATCTATTCTCCGTGCTAGGTTTACATGGCGAACACGTGAGATACACAAATAAATCTTTCTACTTGTTATTGAGAATAAGGAGGAAATATATATGTATGTCACTTGTTTCCATTAACAGTAGATAACATATTTGTAAGGCAATTTGACTATTTCACAAGTACAGCATTAGTTGGAAATTTGTCATTAACTCTGAATCCTACCAAAATAAAAACTTTCGTGAATTTTCTGTAAATAAGATGCTGGTTATATTCCATTTTGCCCCATTGTGCCCCGAAAAAAAATTCCTAGATACGCCAATGTTATTATTTGTTAGGGATGTAATAAGAAACCAGAAAAGCGTTCAGAATTTATAAGAATATGTCCAATATATATCCAATAGTAAGATAGGAGGGGAATATCTGTTCCTCCATATACGATATTAGTTCTCGTTACAGCTGCTTATGGCGTTTCAAATTGGCGCTCCATTCCAAAATACATACATTCGGTATAGTATTCGAAATACAAAATTAAAATTGGCCAGATAGAAGGTTGTTTTTTTTTAGTTTCAAGGGACCTCAGATTCTAATGTCAACTTGTCATGTTGACGTTATGTCAAAAAAGTGTTGTGATCTCAACTAACAACGCGTATTAATTTACAAGTTCTGAAAGACGTTCCTAAGGCGATGACTAATTAATGTTCAATTTTCAACATAATTCTGGTTTCTTATCACGTCCAATACAATTTTGTATTTTGTAAAGACTTATGCTCGACAATTCTATCAACATTTTTATTGTAAAGTGCAAATAGATTTTAATATTTCTTGTTTTGGATGAATTTGTATTTATCGATTACTCTTCAATACAAAAAAAAATAAGTTTTTTTTAATTGTATGCTTTTAGTCTCAGACTAGAGAAATGGGCAGACGGAACGCATAGAGGTAGAAGTAATTTTGTAAGTTTCGCGAAATCGTATTTAGGTACTACTACTAACTAGAAAATTATACGATTTGACCATAAATGACTAGGATTATGTTCTTGTTTTCCAAATTTCATACCCACTTAGAAATTGATAAGTCATTCACGGTTCCAAAACAAAAAAAATAGTTTTCTTATCATGATGTATGGGAAAATACTCGTTGCAGAAACGACAAAAACAACGTGAACTGTCCAGTTAATAATTCGACAACACCATAAATGGATATTATCCTATTATCTATGTAGTTTGACTTCTTTTAACTTCCTTATTCTTTGCAAAAGTTGGCCAACTTTTGCAAAGAATAAGGAAGTTATTCTGTTAAGTTTGGATTCCATATTTCTCTTTCTCAAGTCTGAGCTTCTAACAATAAGTTTTTGTATATTCCGACAATATCATCGAAATGTTATATTAAAATAAAGGCCATACAATACGTGAAGGGCCAAGTGGAACCAAAACAGTGTAAATCCATTGCCCTTCAATTTAAGTCTCGACATTTTCCACCTTTATTTCTTTCCAAACATGATAACAACGTGGCGTCACCAATCACAGCTCGCAAATTTGAAAATAATAGTTCTCATTGGTCGCATGCCCGCCGTTGATGTTTTTGATTGGATAAGGAAAAAATGACTTTGTGTGGAGGCCATAGTAAATAAACACATCTGAATGTAAAATCATGGTTTTAAATATAATTTTAGACAGTCCTAGTAATGTTAAGTTATTTTGTATATCCAGACAGTTATTTTGAAATTAAATCTTAGTTAATCTATTTTCTTCATCATTTTTGGTATTGTCATCTTTAGGATCTGTTCAGACATACGCGACATTTAATGCCGCTGGTTTTAACGAAAATTACGATCTATCGTATTTATTTTATAACGTTTATCGGTGTTCCATTTTATGATATCATGTACTTTTTTTCTTCTCTTTAGCTAAAATAATTTTAATTCTATATTGAGAGATTTTTTCTTGTTCTTCTCCTATTCTGCAGGAATTACGATTTGTTTTTTTTTGTTTGTAAAATACATAAATGTATTCATTTTTTTATGAATATTAATAATTTCAGTTTTACTTTTCATAAAATGGGACCAAATAACAAAGGTTGAGTTTGCTATTTGTTGCCAGCGGCTCTAATTATGATTGAAAATTTATATCTTGATGTATAAAGTATACATCACAAAGAATATACTCTCCAAATGTCATCACTAGGAGTGCATTGAAGTGTTAGCCATACATACTTGATATTTATTTACAATCCACAGCGAATGCTGCGTAAATCTGAATAGACCTTTAGAAACGTAAGTGTAGGTATTGGTGTTTTTTTTATTAATTCCCATAATATAGTAAGATCTCTCGAGGAACAATGAATTTCTTCTTTCTGTTGATATTTCTATAGTTAGATTGCTCAAGGAATGTTAGTATTGATTTGTTTAAGTTTTTTTAGGGATAAAATAATATTATTGTTAGTTTCAAGTGTTGCCAGTGTAATAAATGTCCTAGTGTTGCAATTTTATTCCTTAAAAACACACATTGTGGCATTTAATAAATGCATTATTTAGAGTATTTAGTCAGAAACCCCGTGTCTGCCTTTTAATATACAAGTTTAGTCTTCATGTAAAGCTTGTAATGAGATGTATCTGTGCCTTTTAAGATTTGCCAGCATAATTGTATTTAACAGAGATATTGTGAAACTAATTTTTTCACTTTCAATAAAAAGGAATTCATTGTATAACTTGTGTATTTATTTTAGTGTTAAATCCCCTATTCAGCTTAGCTTAAGATTTCTCTCATCATCATCTCAGCCACAAGTCCACTGCTGGACCTCTCCTAATCACCTATGGATTTCCAAACATGTCTCTCCTAATCACCTATGGATTTCCAAACATGCCGATTGGTACACGGCCTGTAGGCAGAATCCTGTGGCTGGTTGTCCTACGCTGCGCGCCTTTTCGTCCCCATCGGCAATCAGTTCTATGGTTTCTCTACAAGCAATAAAACTAAAGTCAACAAGACAGTATAGAAACCGTCTACACGTTGTCTTTAGATATTTTTTTATGAAATTAATGATAGTAAGAATTTAAAATGTATGTAGAGATTCTTCACTGTAAAACTCTCTCCATACCTACAAAACTATAATTACGACTTTCAAAGTTATTTATTCGCTATAAATTGTGGATACAAGATCTTATATTATTTTTACAGTACACAATTTAATGATAGGAACTTGGAAAGTGCGTCTTGGAAGTGATCTTTTTCTACTTTTTAGTGGGGTGTGTATTTTTAGACTGAAAGATTTCCACTACTTTAATATGAGACCCAGTAATGCTGAGTTGAAGAACTAGATAACCAATTTATGTCTTACTAGGCGAGATAGCTGATATAACCTAGCAAAACAAAAGTTAACGGAATGGTAATTAGCTATAAATTAGCCGTTAAGCAGCTTGCATCCAGCGTCTTCCCGCCACTTGTATAAGGTCATCTGTGCATCTCGTGGCCGGTTTCCATAGTAAAAAACCAATAAAACTTAATAATTTATTAATTACTAATTCTAACAAACTAAATTACATGAATAAATAGACTATGAAGCAGCTTCAGCCTTCGCAGCGTCTGCCTCTTGTTTGGCGAGCGCCTCTCGTGCGGCCGCGCGGTTCCGCCACGCTGTCATGTACGAGCGAGGGTGGATGGGGAAAAACCCGGATAGACCTGGAATGTGGAAATGGTTTCATTTAAGAGTCGTCGAGTTAGGCGCCCTTCATTTATTACGTAGGACTATTTATGCTAGCTTTTAAGAACTATATAAGAAAAAATAAGAATAGGCCTCCCCCCTGTATATTGTTTATTACATAATAATCTAAAATATGTATATTAAGAGAAAACTAAAATACTCAACTACAATAAAGTAGTTTTTGTACTTATGATTTTGATACGCTGTTGAGTGTATTTTTTGTCAGAAAGTATTATTGTAAAGATTATAAAAGCGCATTCTTTAAAAAAATATCTAATAGAATCACTTGTTTATTACAAAATAATTCATTGGAGGGTACGAAGAAACGCATTTTTTATTTTTAAAAATATTTAAAACCTGTTTTAGCTTGTGCTTATGAAGCTCTTTCATATGATATGGTTAACACACATGATATGGTTAAAGCACTATAAAATTTAGACCCTCATTCCTTGCATAACGTCCCTATTTTTTGTGATTAAATTAAAAATGCTCAGTTTTCGCATTTTTAAAAACTTTGATTCCATTGCGAGTGTTGAAATATGCATTTTTGTGACATATTCGGCTGGACTTTTTTTTATGAAAACTGAGACGTTTGATTTTTCTCTCTGCAGTAAGAGACTATGGATCTGCATATATGGTTTTAATTACAACTCGATACCTTCACGCGTTCCCGAGTTACAGGTCTTGACAGGTAGACAGACAACAAAGTGATGCTGTAAGGGTTCCGTTTTTTCCTTTTGAGATTAACCTTAAAAATGGTTAAATATGGACATTTACACCAATTATTTTTTAATCGAATATTGTCCTATATTTTGACTGACTAAATCATACTAGTAAACTTGATATATTGACATAGGTAATATTCTTACCAAGTAATTCAGCAACAGGTTTGGTTACATGGGCTCCTTTACCGAGCCAATGTTTTAATCTCTCCAGGTTGAGGGCCACTAGTTTCTCGTCGTTTACATTTGGCATAGGATCGTAGGAGCCTAACTGTTCTATCACTGGCAAGTGATTAGGTCTTTTGCGCTGGAAAATTGGAGAAAATATTGACATCATAACCTAACTTTGAGCTTCGAAAAATTTACTAAAATATTAATTTTATTCTTGTACATACCATTATCACTCGACCATAGACAGTTGAAGTAATTATTTAAGAATTAGGATCAATTTCAATACTGATTCGAGATTCTAAAGAAATACTATAATAGTACCTACTTACGTGAGTTACAGAGATATGGAAAAACGGTCTATTTGTGCATCCTTGACGCACTAGGCGAATGGATTTTGCTGCTCTTGCAAAATATCGGCCCGTACCACTTGCCGGGGGCAATGCCATTGCTGCTACCTGTAGAAAATCCTATATATTTTAAAGAAAACTATTTTAATCGGATTGCAAAATAGGTTATTTTGTTATTTTAAGTTTATTCGTTCAAAAATAATGAACAAGGTTGCGTTCGTAAACGGGTAAATATTACTCGAGAAATGTCAAAAATTACTCCAGGCCGTTCGGAAACCTCTCAGGAGAATTTTTACCGACGTTTACGAACGGCACAGTTAGGGTAATAATTACTCTGACAGGAGTAAATATTTACTCGACAAAAATCAGGGAGAAAATTCACCCGGCTGTCAAAATACTTTGAGAGAACGCGAACTTGAATACGTTAATAATAAAAAAATGGCCGCCTCTATCAAAAAATCCAGGAATTCCATGATTTTTGCTACTCTGAGTACAGAAATTTCGTGATTAAAGCGTTTCTCTAGTCAAATTTATGGTAAGTGTGAAGAAAACCACTTCGTTTTACTATTTATATTACGGCGAAAGATTATGGTGTGTAATACTATATTTTTGACCCCAAAGACTTTAAATTCGGTATTGTAACCATTCCTTTAAGTAAAATCCACTAATTATCAATGTTTTCATAAAGTTTTGTGAATGTGTAAGTGAGGTTCTGTGAATTATGTATGATAAGCTAGCCAGTGTTTTCACATGTATTCGATTGCCTCCATATTCCTACTACCCATTAATTATTTGCGTCCAAATCAACATTAGGCGTGTAAGTGTGTTAAAATAGGTAGCTATAATTATATGTAAATTGGTAATATTTAGTCATTATATAGCTATGTGAATCCCATTAAACTTTACCGTTTTTCTTCCTAATACTGGTGAAAAACGGTGATGACTATGATGAAATATGTACCTATCCTATATGGAGACTACACAGCCACATAGTGGACAGTCAATCTCATACAAGTGCTAGGAAGATGTATGCAAGCCACTTCCACAAGTCTTTGGAAATCTATGGGGAATGCTTATGTCTCGCAGTAGACTTCTTTTGGCTGAGATGATGCTGATGTAGCAGATCCATTACCAGATCTGCGTTCTCTGTTCTAAATTTAGACAGTATAAAACGACAGCTACTTCAAGCTAGGTTAAATTTAAATAAGATTATATTCTATTATTCTATGTAATCAACTTACAAATTTATAATTATTTTTGCAGCACCCCGAGGTGTAAGAAGACAGACGAGGATGGAGAGGGTTGTAGGGCGCTGGGAGGCAGAGGAATTTCGGTATGAAGGCCGCCAATGAGAAGATGCGAGAGCGCAGCGCTATGAAGAATTAATTAGGCTTTTGAAGAAAAGCAATGATACTTAAGAAAGATTAATGGAGCTATTAATCGACAAATTATAACATCTCTTGCAATTCGTCAATTATTTGCTGTCGATTCTCTAGACCATCTTAATTTTGTAACTTTATGATATGTAAGACTGGAGGGTAATAATTTTTGAGCAGATAGAGGAACATTCATTCATTTTACAAAAAGCAAATCATAGAAGTATAGCTTTAAGTAATTCCAAACAGATAAATGTAAAGATTTATTGTAAATGGATAAATCTATAGGGGTAGAAAACAGTTTTCTTTGTTTTGTAAACGGAAGAGCTCTTCTATAAATAAAATATTTCTCTTAATTTTTGTAAAAGTATGTATTACGTACTTAATAGAAAAGTAGTATTGATAATTAAAAACTTATTTGTGTACAAAGAGTTTTGTTTGTAATTGAATATTCCAAAAACATTATGGCCTGCACCGCACCCCACCCCACCCACATCCCAAGATGTATATTATTACATACACATCCATAACATTTTGTATTTAATCTAATTTACTATTCTTAAAATAGTATGGGGATACTACGTCATAAATCAAGAATAATGAAACCTTAACCTTTTTATTTTGTGGCTCTTCGTATTAACGACTCCGCCAATGTCACGTAGTACAACCAGTTAAACAATGTCAAACATGACAGGAAAAATTTTACCAAGCCTGATTCTCAAACAACGAACATAGATTATGTTGGTCTCTGTCACACTCGAAACATTCATAATAATAGAGATCACAATCGAGATTAATCTCGAAGGCGTCAGCATAGCGAGATAAATTTTAGCGTTCGTAAACAGAATACGCTCAGAGTGTTTATTACCCTAAATAACCCCGTTCTAAAACCACATATTTATCCGATAAATTTTACCGGGTAAATATTATCTGCTTACGAACGCAACCCAAATAGTAAAAGTTCTTTCGTGCCAGTGTCAACTGTCAACTGTCAATGTCAAACCGAAATGCCGATGGCGATTTTTGAACGAATAACCTTGCATGAACAATCAAAGGGTTCAATGACTTGGTTGGTGGCGCGAATATTTAAAAGCAAAGGAAGTAAAATGATAATCCAAGTAGGTAATATGCAAATACTAAAAAGCAAACTCTTATCCTAAATCTGCATAAATAATACGGTTTCATTCACTTTTTATCGTGGTAAAAAGTAGCTTGTTAAACTTACAGGTAAAATAACTAAACGGACAGCATTACGTATCTGGTTTTTTTATCCTCAAAAACTTGTTGTGCTTAAGGAAAATCGCACTAGCTAGGCTTCAAAGATTACTCTATTTATAAAGCAACTGCGTTTTATGCATGCTGCACGCTTGAGGCGAATAGACGTGTTTTTCTTTTAAAACTACACATTTCAAAGTATTTTACATTATTAATATAATAATAATAAAGTAAAGGAAAAATGACTTACATTGTGCTAGTTTTTACGATATTCATCACATATTTTTGTTGTGTATACGGACGTAAGTTTCTTTTACATTGTTTATTATAGAAATAGGCATAATTAAACAAAATCGGGTTCAGCAAGCGCCCGAAATTGTTTTTTGAACTGAACTGAATGATTTTTAGGGACACCTTTGAGTTAGGTACTTCCTTTCATGGTTCTTTCTAAGTCAAAGGCCTGTTTGATGTAGGTTAAGGAAAATAATATATTTAATAAGCCAATGGGACATAAGTTTTCTACACTTAAGGACCTAAGTATATATCATTAGTTCATAACTACATATTTTTTTTATTTTTTTTATTTTTTTTTATATTCAAGGAAAACCAACGGCATACAAATCAGAATAGTTATAGTTCTTCTTCTTCTTTTTTGTATTGGACCCGCATTAAAGCATTTGCCAGTGTCAAGTATTAGGATTTTTTCAAGTTTCTTGAATAAAATAAGTTGTAAAGTTCTAGTCACAATCTAAGTCACGTGTACAGTGAATTTATAAGTCGAGTCCTGCTTCAGTAAAGTGGTGGCGACTTTACTAGAAGCTTCTATGGAGTTTTGCCGACAACGTAAAATCCCACGTTTTACTGCTTTATTTTACTTGTCCACACTCACGCACTTTATCCAACACTTAATGAATAAAACACCACCATTTTTAAAGCATTAATGTTCAAAATAACACAAGCTTAGGAAAATTAAACAAAGCAACAACACGTTACTAAGACGTTCCCGCCAAAACTCTCATAGTTATAGTTATAACATTATAGTAACAAAAATATTTTTTTCAACCTAAATTTACAACAAATTTGCATATAAGGACACGTGACAATAAAATTACAAATCTTTTACAGAAAAGGAAGAAAAAATCTATTTTATATGTATAAATAAAAGCTTTTGTCCATTGTGGTGTTGTGTGAAATGTCCACAAATATTTATTTTATTTCAAGGTCCTATGTAATAGGGCGAATTCTGTGTTTTATTTATTTATTTATTGTGAGCATCTAATGACTGTATATTAATTCCATGTTCCCTGATAGATACGAAATGATTTTTTTCAAGGACAGAGTGAAATGGTATCTTATAAGTATATGTGCTTCATCTTCGACAATACCGTCGTCGCTTTCCAATAGTCGGGTTGGCGGTCAAAAGCGGAATCCGAACATCCGAAAAAGCGTCTTCTTTGAGAGTTGGGTAAACTAAAACCCCATCTTATATTCTACGTTTCAGAATCAGCATGCTCCACCCCTGACGGTCAAAATGGCACGTGCATCTTTTTAGAGGAGTGTCCGCCAGTAGTGAATATGTTTACAAAAGCAGATAAAACTCAAGCAGACATAGACTTCTTGAGGAGCTCGAAATGCGGCAACCAGGGTAACATGCCTAAGGTAAGAATATCGGAGGAAGTTGGGAACGTCCTTTGTGTAGGCGATGTTGTCCCTTTGGGGAGCGGACTGTAGCAGTCCTCGACACGGGGTATCCTAGTGAGGACTGTTAAGCAAATGTAATTTAAGATCGTTTTTCCTGTGTATGAAAATAATTAAAAAATTAAAAAAAATCCATGGCATCCGTGGAACAACACAAGCGGCGTTATTATGTTTGTTTTCGGTAAAGGTTACATATTTTAGCTATTCGGTGCAGAGATTTTTGGTCCGTGGGGGCCGGGAGCTCATCTCATTTTCTACTTTTTTTTTTAACTTTTTCACTTTGGTATATATGTATTTTTACATGCTATCGAGCTCCAAACTAAGCAAAACTTGTATTATGGGAACCAGATAGTCAAACTTATTAGAATTTTCGTAGTAAAAATATGAAATACATATAGAACAAAATTCCGTGCTCATCACAAAATGCCTCTCCTGGGTAGGAATTGAACCCACAACCTGCGATGTCTATTACCCTTACAACTATTATTACTGTACAATGCCTGTTAGAAATGTGATAGTAACGTGCTTACATGAAAAAAGTATGATTTTATTAAAAGGTACTAAATTAATTACACAACATCTTCCGCCACTTCAGCGTTTCCGCCACTTCCGTTATCAGATTGAGGCTAAAAGGGAGTCAATGGCGCTACTGCAGTTGGTATAAGAGAATTTGAATTCCCTCCGCAGTTATGTGTACATGTGAATTACATAGGCAACAGCGGGGCATGGACCGGCCCCCGCAATCGCCGGCTTCCTGAGTAACTAAGGACTCCCTGCCGTATAAATTTCGCCGCCGGTTTACGTAAAGTAGGACGTTAAAACTTCGCTTGCGCGATGCAAGCTTCTTTCATTCGTTGGCTGACTGTGGTGTGTATTTCACTGGCTTGACTGGCCTTTATTTTGACTGGCCTTGTGGCTCAGTTGGTAGTGTGTTTACGTCTACCTGCTGAACTGAAAGGTCGTGGGTTCAATCCCCACCCAGGGCAAACATTTGTGTGATGAGCATGGATGTTTGTTCTGTGTCTGGGTGTTTCTATGTATCTTAAGTATATATTTACAAAAAAAAAGTATATATGTATTCTATCAGCCATCTAGTTCCATAGTACAAGCTTTGCTTAGTTTGGGCTAGATGGTGTTGTGTGAAATGTCCACAAATATTTATTTATTATTTATTTATTATTTCAAGCTGTCGTAGAGGGATTTAAATGTATAATATATGAGTTTAGCTTAATTCGGTTTAGTTCTCGTCATATAAAAGGAACGCTAATTTGTTAAAAGAAAGCATTTACGAACAAAAATCAGCGTTATTTTTAAATGACGGTAACTATATCTGTTAACTTATAGTTCTAGTAAATGAGAATTTTGTCTTCCTCTTGCATAATAAAAAAAATGTAAGCAGTTAAAAATGCATACATTAGTTTATTTGCACGGACGCCGGAGACTGTGGAAATTATATTTGTTAAATAAAAAAAACTTATAAAAAACTTATAGTTCTATCGTGGCAAATATGAGGAACTAACGTATTTCAGTATATACTCGGTATTCTGTGGTATCGACCTACAAAATAAGGACAGCAGCGCCGTCAATACCACCATTAGTTCTTTAGTTAAAACAGCGTTCAGGAGATCACGATTTCGAATCCCGGGAGATGTTTACCGTTGTGCTTGATAATTTTTGTTACATACTATGACACTAGTATTTATATCAAAAATAAAATATCAGACTATATAAGACCGTATTTGTTTGTGTGACTGTTTACGCTTGATATTATGTTTACACATTAAATACCCTTAAACGAGCAACTTTTGAATATATATAAATAATCTGAATCTCGGAAACGGCTCCAACGATTTTAATGAAATTTGGTTTGTAGGTAGATTAGTTATTATTATTTATTTAAGTTGTAAGTCCTTCATCATCATTATCTCAGCCATATGAAGTCCACTGCTGGACATAGGCCTCCCCCATAGATTTCCAAAAAGACGGTTGGAAGCGGCCAGCGTCACTCTCTACTTGTATGATGACCTCGTGTTTGGTCTTCCTACGCTGCGCTTGCCAGTTCTTGTTCTCCACTTAAGAATTTTTCGGCCCCAACAGTTATTAGTTCTACGTGTTATGTGTCCTGCCAACTGCCACTTCAACCAAAATTGTTAATGTATTTTTTTTTAATGGTTATAAAATCATATTTTTTGACAGATAATCATTTAGATATGAAGTTAAATTACTATGTTAAAGCACAAATCTAGGCGTGATAGTTTATCAGTAAAGTGTACCACAAAAGTGCTAAGGTTGTGGGATAGTGTCATAAGTGTGATAATATACTTATATACATACACACATTAATACACTCAATGCCATAGGTACACCTAGCTCCTTCGAGCATATATATTATTAGAATGATTAGATTATTATTAGAAAGTATTAACTTGGAGGAGAAATCAATATATATTAATTTCTCCTCCAAGTTAATACTTTCTAAAAATGATTTATGATATTTTATTAATATTCCAGGTGTGCTGTCCCATCATCCCGTGTCAGACTCCAGAATCCAAGCCCGGTGTTTGTATCAGCATTTTTTCTTGTCCACAACTCGCAAGCTTCTCTGGACGACCGGTCTTACATAAAGACGTTGATTACATCAAAAAGTCCAAGTAAGTTATACCAACACTCAGTAGCTTAGGACTTTAGGCTCATGCTACAAGTAGAATCCTCGCCACCACTGAAATCCTGGAACTAAATTTGACAGACGCCGGAACACAGAATACCTTAAAGTATGTATGGCCGGAATACGATTTGAAGCGCCATATATCTATGAGACATGAGTGGTGGCGCGAACTCTACATTCAACCGGCTCTGCCAGATAATTTAATACTTTTCTACATGCCAGAAGAGATAAGATCTATACGATAGAAGGAGATGCAATCTGTAAGTGTCTGCAGGTAAAAAATAAGAGTAGGCACATTGTCATCGTTTTGTGGTGGGTATTCCAAAAAATCAAACGAAACTCTTTTAAAATCCGTGCCGCCAAAATGTGGAATACGCTTCCGGAATAGTAGGTACCTATAGGTATTTCCGAATGAATAATTTTGTGGCAATTATCGAGATAATTAATTTTGATTTCATTTTATACAATCTGGGCTTAAAACACGAATTGGTTCTTTCTAGGCAAACGCTCCATCATAAACTACAACCGTCGCGAAACATCAGGCGAGTTAGCGATCAAGCGCAAGCCTATGTTCGTATAAAAAGGCAATTATTAGCGCCTGTGCAAGCCGATCTGTGCTTTACTGTGTTTTAGCAAAGGTCGCTATCTAATTAAATGTGTTTGTTTGTAGAGTCTTATCTGCATGTACTATTAACTATTCTGTGATTTTGGATAAATTATTTTATAGGTATACATTATTGAGGAGAGATCTTAAAATATTTATGCATGGCATTTATTAAGAGGAAAATAAAAATGACCCAAATACTAACTGTACTTAGGACTACCTACCTGTCACAGAACATATAAATATGCTCTGTTGTAGACATTCCAACCTTGTTATCGATTTAAAGATAGAAGGATGTTCTCAATTTGATTGTATTTACTAGCTTTTATTTAACTTGCCCTGTTAGTATGGGACATATCTAGCGAGTTAAATTAGGACCACTGCCTGTCGTTAGATTAGGTTGAAATTTGGTTTAACAAGTAGAAACTTTTTAAACAAGATAAAACCGTCGAGTTTGGACTCGTTTGAATAGTCTTGACAAGCACGCTTGTGTTACGTGATATCCAGGGTCTCAAGATATATGGCGTCGGAAGGTGGCCATAGAAACTCCTAAACTAAACGAGATAAAACCGTCGAGTTCGGACTAGTCTTGACAAACACTCTTTTAGTCTAGTAAATAAAATATTAATTAAAAAATATATTTAAAAACAAGCTTTTATTTAAATGCTCTAAAAGGAAGAAAATACATTTTGAATGCAATCAAACCCACCATATTATTTAATTATAAAATTTATAATGATGTAAATAAAGTTGTCGCGAGAACACAAACATTTTTTTTTTTTTTTTTTTTCAAAAGAACAAACTAAATTTTGTTCTAAGCAAATGATAAGAACGCGTCTAAGTCTTTTGTTGGAATTAAATATTACTTAGTAGATAGGTACGAAAAAAACGTACATACAACAGCGTATCAAGCGTAACGAAATCGTAAGTTAGATTGCAAAAACTGCTTTACTGCAGTCGGGTATTTTGTTTCTCTTTTGATATAGATACTTGGTAATGCTTCCGCATTGGATGATGATTAAACCGAAAGGTAGGCTGTAACTGTGCCTAACCAAATATTATGATGTCTTAGCGAGTGGGGTGGGTTGTAACAAAGGAGTGGGAGCAATTTGAATTGGAAGGTTTTAAAAGGCAATATCGTATTATATCTAGAACTTAAAAGAACAAAAATCCGTACTCAGCGATATCGATCCACATTCTTGTTGCGTACTGCACAAGAATGGAATTCTTTGGCGCCATCTCTGTTTCCTGAGACCTACAATCTTGAAATTTTCAAGGCTAGAGTGAATAGATATCTTCTACATCGACGAGCTCCATCCTCGGCCACACCGTCGCTTACCATCAGGCGAGTTGGTGATCAATCGTAGATCTATCTTTTATAAAATAAAAACCGGACAAGTGCGAGTCAGACTCGCCCACCGAGGGTTCCGTACAAACTAGTATATAAAAGGGGGAAATCATTTTTTTTTTTATATTTTCCTTCATAAACGGAAAAACATGATCGTAAAAATATTTAAAAACTTGTTTTAGCTTATGCTACTGAAGCTCTTTCATATGATACCCCACATGATACCCCACATGATACGGTTAATTCACTTTAAAATTTGGACCTTCATTGCTTGCATAAAGACTATTGCACTATTTTTTGTGATTAAATTGAAAATGTCCAGTTTTCGGATTTTTTCCTATATGTGTACTCTAACACAATGCTTCTTGCCAAATTTTATTGTTCTAGGTCAACGGGAAGTACCCCATATGTTTTGATTCCCTTATAAGTGTCGAAATGTGCGTTTTTTACGACATATTCGGCTGTAATTTTTTTTACGAAAACTGAGTAATTGGATGTTTCTTTTTGCAGCAAGATACTATGGATCTGCGTATATGGTTTTAATTTCAACTCTATATCTTCACGCGTCCCCGAGATTTATCTCGGAAGACCTTTAGGTCTTGACACCCGGACAGACGGACAGACAGACAGATAGATGGACAACAAAGTGATCCGTTCCGATCCGAGTGATCCGAGGGCTCCGTTTTTTCCTTTTGAGGTACGGAACCCTAAAAAAAAGTTTAAATGTAATAAGATACTTGTTGATGGATGCACTGGAACATAACAATACAGCGTATGTTGTCCGCAAGAAGAGAGCGTCGTCTCACCTGGGAACTGTGTTGTGTCTGTCTTCCCAGCCCACCCGAGCACAAGATGCTGCGGAGAAGATGCCATTGTTGCTAGGATCTTGGGCTATGGTTTGTAAAAATCTTTAACTCATTTACAGATGTACAGGGATGGGGCAGTACGGTGTTTGTTGTTCAAAAGAGCCTGGTGTCGTCACCGTCGCTTCTCCTGGCAACTGTGCTGCTGCCATTTCTGCTTTCCCAGCGCTGCCCAGCACGAGATGCTGCGGGAAAGATGCTTTGGAGGGGAACAAATTACTCGGTTATGGTAAAGTGCGAGTTAAATATAAGAAAGGCGGCACATTACCTTTCAATTCATGGATTCAGTCTCCAATCGCGTAGAGCTGATGGTCGATGGGGCCGAAAAATTTGGAGACAAGTACGGCGTAGGAAGACCTCATACTAGTTGCATTAAGATGCTGGATGCAAGTCGCTTCCAACCTGTCTTGTAAAAAATTAACGGGGGAAGCCTATATATCCAGCAATGGACTTCTTGTCGCTCAAACGATGATGATGATTCTACATTGTAATGCCCAAAATTAGTACACACCGTTATAAATCCACATTTTTTAAGCGTACTGCCCAGGAATGAAACTATTTGCTACCTTCTCTGTTTCCTGAGAATTACAATCTTGGAATGATTAAGACTAGAGTAGTAAAAGAGTAAAACGGGACCGTATTACTCAGACTTCGCTGTCTATCTGTCTGTCTGTCTGTGTCCGTCTGTCACCAGGCTAATCTCATGAACAGTGATAGTTAGACAGTTGAAATTTTCACAGATGATGTATTTCTGTTGCCGCTATAACAACAAATACTAAAAAAACAGAATAAAATTAATATTTAAGGGGGCTCCCATACAATAAACGTTATTTTTTTGCCAGTTTTATAGATATTGGTACGGAACCCTTCGTGCGCGAGTCCAACTCTTGAACAAAAAACTTGGCCGGTTTTTTGTAAATACATACTTAAGATATGTACATAGAAACATCTAGACACTGAACAAACATCCATTCTCATCACACAAATGTTTGCCTAGGCTGGGGATCGAACCCACGACCTACAGTTCAGCGGGCAGACATTCTACCTATTGATCTAAGAGCCCAGTCAAAATATCATTAATGATAAAGTCCGGCCAATGTAATAAATTTGATATTTAGTATCACATTGCCCATATTTGGCATTATTTATACTGCCAAGGCAATATAGATAATGCTCAATTAATCACTTAACCTATAACATATATAATTTACAGGTATTCCAGGTGGTTCCACAGAAATAGATGCCTACCCGTGGCTAGCGCTCATAGAATACACCCAGGAGGATAGGGTGAAGCTGCTGTGTGGAGGCACCCTTATCAGCGGAAAATACGTGTTAACAGCAGCGCACTGTGTCACTGGAGACATCTTGAAAAAAGGCCATCCGTGAGTGAAAATATTCAATGTTACTAAACTATATTTCCAGGTCTTGGAGGTGAACCACAACTGTTCTAGCATGGTAGATAAACAGTTTGTTCGTTACAAGCCCCATGGCTCAGTGGTAGTATGTCTACCTTCTGAGCTGTAAGTCGTGGGTTCGATCCCCACTCAGGGCAAACATTTTCTGCTGAGCATGGATGTTTGTTTCTGTGTCTGGGTGTTAATATGTATAATATGTATGTATTAAAAAAAAGTATATATGTATTATCAGCTATCTGGTTCCCATAGTACAAGCTTTGTTTAGTTTGGGCTAGATGGTGTTGTGTGAAAATGTCCTTCAATAAAAGAGTAAAATAATAATTATAAAATTTTGTAAGTCACTTTCAAATGTCAGTACATACTTTGTTTCTTCTGAAAGGTGGATAAAAGGGTAGAAAGACTATATCTCTGCGTGTCCATCTGTCTCAATGTCTAACCCTTAGAGCTCTGCCTCATTAAGACGCCATGGCGAAAACCGTCGCCAAGTACCATACATTTCAATATTAACTGCTTGGACACGTTGCCGACGACGTCGCCATGGTGTCTTAATGAGGCAGAGCTCTTAGACTCTAACGTTTGAAATCTTATTTTCCCAGCAAAAATGTCCGGCTGGGCGAGTTTGACGTACTGCGTGACGGCCCAGACTGTGAAATGGTCGAGGCTGGCGGTGAGGACTGCACGGAAGGTGTCACCACCATACCCATCGAGCTGACAGTCCCGCACCCAGGGTTCAACATGAGGGATCCGCTTCATGACATAGCACTGATCAGATTGAAGTCGTTCGCACCCTATACAGGTTAGTTTGACCTGTCAAACAACCTGTCAAGCGTTTGACCACTGTATTTACATCATATGAAGGCATGATCAAAGGTGGAAAAAATCTTACTCTAGAACAAAAACTGTGAGTGAGGCTGAGAAGGCGCCTTTTGACGTGATAATGTCTTATAAATCGATGAACGCCGGCTGCACGCACGAAAAAACATGACTCATTGTCACGTTCCGCCTGAGCCGAGCGTGCAAGCGAGAGCGCGGAATAAGCGATAGAGAGGCACGATCGGCCTAAGCGTTCGGCTTGTGACGCATCTATCATGACGATATCACGTAAAATTATCGTCCGTAAACCGACTTTACAGGCAACCATTTTTTAAGTTTATATACTCATTAAAATAATGATGTAGATAATGTAATTTCTGTATTCTACTAAAAAGCCCTTTCATTTGATACGCATATTGTGGGGATTGTGAAAAATCGTACTGCACAGGAATGGAATTCTTTGCCGCCATCTCTGTTTCCTGAGAACTACAATCTTGGAATTTTCAAAAGTGAATAGTGTCATGATTTGAATATTTGTTGTATGTGGTGTGCGGTGTTTTCAGTGTTGCGGAGTGGCAGCACTGCTATTTTCTTAATTTATATACTCTGGAGAACGGTGATCGAACAGAATGAACGCTACCCCGGATGATGGCGTGAAGTTGTAATGCCGGGGAGGGGATATATCGCGGGCGGACGAGCGCGAGCGGCCCTTCGAAAAGGTAGTCGCGGCGTAACTCGGTAGTAAAAAGGCGGTCTTAGCGTCAGACCGCTCAGTGCAGTGAAATAAGTGCAGTGTTATAAGTAATAATAAAGCGTCATAAAGTTCAGACCAGGAGTTTTCTTCATATATCAGAAGTGGCAATCAACCTGCGAGCCGAGCCCGGTAAAATCGTGAGTCACCTGCGAGATTATATTTTACCCTCTGATTATTGAATATTGATGTTAAAAATTTGTCACGCATATCGGATTGGAGAAAATGGTTCTTAAAAGTGTTGAAACAAGGTGTTAAAATAATTATAACGGGATATTCTTAATACGGGTAGACAGAATCTGTTAAGGTACTGCAATGAGATGTGATCTGGGTTACTCCCAGATTATTTTATTGTAGCACAGCGATTAAAGATTATAATCCGACGATTTTATTATAACCTAATGAAATTTTGATAGTGTGGTTGGGGCTACTCCCCGATAATTTTATCGTAATTTAAACGAAATGAAGTCTGTTGTAAGTAAGTCATTAGTAAATTATTTCGTTAACATCCCGAGAGACAAGTATACGAAAATATGTTTTTCTTGTTTGAGAACCATTTTTACTTTTTATATTTGATTATGCTGCAGCCATTCAGAGGAACCATAGAGTGGTAATATTTTTTGGTGTGATGGTGAGAGTAGTGTTTTTAATAGTACAATGGCTATGGGATATCGGTCTGTGGCCGTGTCAGCGATCAGCAGTGTGTTATTTTTCTAGAAGACTAGTAAAGTGCTGCGAGTAAAATATTTTAATTCGGTAACTGGGCTACATCAATACAGCCAATTAAGCGAGCTTCTAAATGTAGTTTTTCTAGAATATTGCGAACAGTAATGCAAATAAAATATTATGGTAAACTTAACAGCTTATTATCTAGCTGTTAAGATTGGGCTCCACTAAAATTGTGTTCAGATTCAGAACACTTGCTGATAAAAATTTGGTGCAGACCTTTTGCAGTGCGCGAACTTGATCACAATAGTAGATTGCCTGTGTCCACCACCTCAGTTGTGCGTAACTTTAGTATGCGTGCTGTACGGTACATTTGTACACGAACATTTATACCTCGGAAATGTGCTTTACTTTCAGTTTAGTGTGTAAACATGTGTGCGAGTGCGTCGTCGCGGGTACACCGCGAGACCGAGGAGTGCGCGACAAAAGTTCACGGTTTGTCCAATAGAGTGCGCGCACAGTTTGCTGGTGCTGCCCGTAAGAGTTCACCAAGAAATACATTTATGCTGCACTCTGTGCGGTACAGAGCCGCACACTGGTAGAATCCTGTTTTTACGGTTACGGCCATTTAGGGCGAGTTGTACTGTGTTCATTTTTCTGTAAGGTTAATAAAGTACCGCAAGTAAAATATTCTAGTACGACAACTAGTCTACTACAACTAGTAGCACTGTCTTTAGTCGTGTAAGTATGCTATACCATGAAGCGAAATTTTGGTATTGTATCTCCACCTGCAACACTATAACTACTTTGTGACGTAACTATTGAAAGATCTTGAACCACATAAGTGTGTCAAACGAAATTTTATATGATTAGAGCTACAATATTGATGAATTTACCAGAGTATCACTGCGTAAATATTTAATACAGAAGTCTGTTTATGAAGTTGAATTATACAGAGATAACATAGTTCGATTGACTTAAAATCTTAATTGAATTTCAAAGGCATGTATAACCTCAGAAATAGTACCATTGTGTACCGGTAACTTGTCGCGAATATTTATCCGTTGACGCCTTGTAATCATGGAGGCGGAATTTAAAGCCGCGCTAAGATATCAGAGTATCGACAGTGCTGAAAATTAAAGTGCATTTCTTAGTGTTAACAACTACACTTAGTGTTACTGCAAGTTTGAAATTCAAGGATTTTTAGTGTTTATGAGTTTGTTAGCTGCAGTCATGTAGGTGAACTGCAGGGAAAATGTTCCAAAGAGTGCCATGTATGTGTGCCGTAAAGTTGAAGTTCGTAGATTTGATGATGTTATCGCTGCAACCATGTAGGTGAGCTGCAGGGTAATATTCTAAAGAAGTATGGCCATGTAGGTGTGCCGTAAGGAAAGTTTGAAGATTTTATGATGATTTCACCGCAGCCATATAGGCGCGTTGTAAGGTTGAATTTTGAAGATTTGACGATGTTTGAAGTTTGAAGATTTGACGATATTTGAAGTTTGAAGTTTTGATGATGTTTGAAGTTTGAAGATTTGACGATGTCGAAGTTTGAAGATTTGATGATTTTCTCGCTGCAACCATGTAAGTGAGCTGTAAGATTGAAGTTCAATTATTCAATGATGTTTTAGCTGTAACCATGAAGGTTTGGTTTCAGGATGATAATTTTAACCAGTCACGGAACACTTAGCTTCCAGCCATGAACGTTTTAAACTGCAGCAGGTCAAGCCTATTCAAAGGAAAGTAGAAGCTCCAAACTGTATTTAATCCAAAATAACTTGATTAACTAAATTTTGTATAATATGTATATGGTGTGCAAGAGTGTGCACAGATCTTGTATTTTAGTGGATTTGATTAATCCAGTCGATTAATGATCATTTTAATGTGATTATGTTAAGCGTTGAATAGCAGAATCATTGATCGGACTTTCCCAGAACCTGAGCACCTGACTTTTAATGATGATATAACGTTATAATTCCAGTTTTGATGTAGTTTCGAGTTTCATAGAGAAAATTTAAATCATATATTAGAGATCAACCGATCGGACACGTAGCAAGTAACCTTGACGTGCATAGAAACTCGAAGAGTCGAGGAGTCTTGACAAATGCCACTATGCTTGAAATTTCCGAAACGTACTAATTAGAATCGACATAGAAGTGACTTACACTTACTTTGATAAAACGCGTTTAATGCGTTAGAGCGAATAAATGTATGAGTAATCTGTTTGCAATTATTAGATTGTAAATTATTGTGGTTATTATTATTAGATTATAGAGAGAATGGAAATTACTCCATCAATAAGATTCATGAATTGATAAATGAGTAAGCCTAAGACATTTTCCGAAAAATACTATTTGGTTAAGGATTATTATAAAAATATATATAGTTATCAGCGATCTGTATGTGCCAACGTAATTAGATGTCATGTTTTGAACACCCACGTTATTTTTCGCAACTGCAGAGCAGTGTCTACACTTTGTTGAATTGTCCGCTGGACAGTGACGTAAGCAGTGATGAGCGTTGACAATTATCGTAAAATATATATAAACAAATCTGTATGTTAAATGAACCACTCGATAATATTACAAAACTATTAGTCGAGAGTAAACGTACGTAGTAAACGTTTCTTTGAGAGAAACCCATTTTATGCCTTGAATGAGTTGATGAAAATAGATCTTGCTGAATTCTCGTTCTAATGGAACAGCGGATCATATTTTCTACTTTCTTCCATAAGTGGATTGGCATATTTTTTATTATTCTATTTTGGCCTTTTGAACATTATTATGAATATTGACATAAGTTTGACGACATCCTTTTATTATTTATTATGTTATTGGATGTAAAATGACATAAATAAATAGAATATATTATATCTAAATTATTAAAAACTACGTTAAATTGTATTTTATAACAGAAAAAGCTTGGAGTACAAACATAACAAAAAATACTAATTTGAAAAGGGCTTTTCTAATATAACACTTTTGTTACAAGCCCAAGAAATAATTTGACTTTGAATTTAAGCGATGACCGAAGTTTTTTATCACGAACTAAAGATAATTCAAAGAGAGAACTGATTGGTCAGTTTCATATTTCAAACAAAGTAGCCTCAAAAATAGATTGCACCGGTGGCGGTTTAATTGTAAAAGTACAGTTTATGAGTTCAAAAATTAGTCAAATATCACAAAAACCGAATATTCATAATTAATTTATTTCTTGCAAAATAGGTATACAAACATGTGGTCTTATGATAGTAATAACATTTGGTCCTCTATTTTTGCTGTCAAAGCGTGCAAGTATTTCTAGGTTCTAGATCAATATCGTTAAATATCGTTCGTGCATATGAACATTTTGATAAATCTAGTATAATTTTGGTAAGCGTATAACAGAATTGGATCCAGCATACGAAAATTAATCGATAAATAAAAAAATATCTTCATTAAAAATAAGCAATATTTGATAGGACTGGTAACGTTTACGAAATATGATTTTTAGTTGAAATAAAACGGCAACTATCAAAATCACCACTGGCTTGTACTCAGTGCAAGAGCAGTTATGATATGACTAGACGACATCATGTAGACCTTTAAAAAAAAAAAAAAACAACAGAAATTAGTAAGACAAATATTGAGACTAATTTTATTTATGGAAGTGATTACCTGCTTCTTCTCTTTTGATGCTTTAGTATTAGTTCAGGTGTGCACTAAAAGGAATTAAGTATGCTTCTGTGTATAAACATTCTCAGTCTTTACCTACAATTAAGTTTATTAAAACCTAGTCAAGTAATTTCTGCTCTACTGTTACATCAGTACTATAAATATTGGATGGGAAAATAAATATGTCCACATTCTCGGTTTGAGTACTGTTAGTATGTAATGTGTATACAGTATTTTTTCTAGCTAACGTGTCATCAAAATAGTGATGACGTATTTGACAAACAACCAACAACTTTATCCTCAAAGAGATTCATATACGAGATAGATTATCGTCGACTGGGCAATTGCAAATACTGAAGTTCTTTGCGCAGATATCAAGAAAAGAGCACTCGACGGAGAGCCTATCGCAGCATATGCATGGCCGTGTAGAAGGCAAGCGAAGTCCTGGACGATCACCAACACGTTGGACCGACCTCATTAGAAAAGCTATGCAGTCCACCGAAGTAGAGTGTACTCGCAATGCAACCGACCGGCAGAAATGGAGAAGCATCGCGAGAAGAGCAGCTGGCCTGGAGAGTGACGGTGACGGCGAGGAGCCACCGCCATTGCAACCACGACCACTCTGACTAGAGTGTACGATTAAGAAGAAGAATTTGGCAAACAACAGATTAAAATCCGACAGATGTCAACTCAGGGCATCTGTGATGTGAAGTGATTCAACTTGATAGTACATCAATTTAATGGTAAACAGCAACAGGTATACGCCAGTCAAATAACGGTTGGTGAAGGACTGACAATGGATCAGCTACCTGTAGTTTATCGTGACTAATTTGTCCCTATGATAATGAAATTTAGTGATTAGAAAATAATAATACCTCTGACATTCTAAACTGACAAAATTTTGCTCATGTGCTTTGCCGATCATCCACAAGCTTGACAGAAATTAATGCGGTTGTAGCGACTTGCTAAAAAAAAAGGGGTTTGGAAAATTATTTCCGTTCTCTTATTCTCTCTATTACTCGGATTTGGGGAGTATACGTTACACAATTTTAAAATGCTGTTTGGTAATGGCAGGACAATGACAGAAATACAGTTTAAAATGTTGATTCCTATGAGAGCACTTACAAAATTAACGTACTCGTGTCACCAAATTATTACTGGAGCTGGTTTGAGTTGGATCTAAATATTTGAATTTATGTGTAATTATTTTTGGAAGAAATTTGCTTTCATTTTATTCAAGCTTTGTCGTTGGTCATTTTAATGTTTGGACGAAGAACAAAAAGGAGTATTTATAGAGTTTTTCATAAAAAAAAAGTCTACAAGTCCAAGTCTACAAGGTTTGAATGCTACTTCAGTGGCCACTACAACATTGGGACATTTATATAATGATGCTGCCGTTCGCAATCACTAAGCCAGAGGAGGAAGTAATTGAGTAACCGACAGTAAATTAATAATGCGAATTGAATAAGTTTTTATGTACTTTTTTAATTATATACCAAACATCTGGAAATACCAGAATATATACTCGATCCGTACAACATATTTGTACAACAATGATTTATCTGCATAGTGTACATTTACACACGAATAGGAAGCCTCCGGTTCCCAGACCAGCTAGAATAAACATAAAATAATTGTCATATTTAAAAACGAATCCGAGTGTCATGATTACTTGTATCTACAATAATAACTAGTTACGACAACGTATACTACAAAGTTTAGTGTGCCATAAGTAGTTTTATAAAATTAGCATAATAATTACTGTTTAACTATTTTATTTTGCAGCAAATCTTTAAGGAGTCCAAAGGGTTCGATATGATTAATCAGACTTGCTTTTAGAGAGTTGTTGTGCATCGGGACGTTGCACAAAATCGGATGGCCGAGTGTCATGATTTGAATATTTGTTGTATGTGGTGTGCGGTGTTTTCAGTGTTGCGGAGTGGCAGCACTGCTATTTTCTTAATTTATATACTCTGGAGAACGGTGATCGAACAGAATGAACGCTACCCCGGATGATGGCGTGAAGTTGTAATGCCGGGGAGGGGATATATCGCGGGCGGACGAGCGCGAGCGGCCCTTCGAAAAGGTAGTCGCGGCGTAACTCGGTAGTAAAAAGGCGGTCTTAGCGTCAGACCGCTCAGTGCAGTGAAATAAGTGCAGTGTTATAAGTAATAATAAAGCGTCATAAAGTTCAGACCAGGAGTTTTCTTCATAATAGATATCTTCTAGATCGACGAGCGGACTTCCTCGATCACACCGTCGCTTTAAGAGTCCGTCTGTACATATAGTTCGACCATCATCATCATCATCATCGTCTCGCTCGCGAATACCCACATTTTTTAAGATATAAAATAATGAATGAACTTATAAAAAATCGGCGTCTGTAAGACTAGAAAAAGATCATAAATATTCGACAAAAATTTGAGTCAAGTCAATTTTCATACATAAAAATCCTTTTTGCGTTAATAATTTCTGAAAATGATTTTTGTGTATGAAAATTAACTTTGATCGAATTGAAATTTTTGACGAATATTTGCGATGTTGTTTTCTAGTTTTACAAACGACAATTTTTTATGAGGTAATGCAGTCATTTTATATCGTCAAAAAGTGGGTATTTATTTATTTTAGAAACACCAACAGTTTACATATTACATGAGACTTAGTAGGTAATCTCTAATATTATTAGGTATAAGTTCAAAATTCAAATTCAAAATTTATTTAGCTAAAGTTAAGTTCATTACATAGTTTTGTCACAATAAAAATCTTGTCTATTGTTAATTGCCTTACATACCTTTAACAGGCGTCTGCATCATTCTTTAACTATAACTATATTAAATTAAAACTAAAACCTATAAGATAATATAGCAGTGATATTATAATCTATAGCGTTCAGTAAAAAAAAATAACTTAAATTTGAATGCGTTAAATTTGACGTGAAATATATCGAGATCGTTTAGCAAAATATTAATTTCATTGTATGTACGACATAGTCTTGGCAGAGGAGAATTATATGATACGTTAGTTTTAGAGTGTCTTGGGTTAGTTTTAGGGTATCTTGGGTATGCGCGAGCGAGACGGACGATGGTCGGACTACGTACTCTTAACATCAGGTGAGGTAGTGGTCAATCGTAGATCTAGCATAAAGAAACTGTGAACCATCTCCTTGATCAGTGCTTCCTTGATAGTTAGCGGAATGGTGGAAATATTGGTTTTCTAGCAGCCGCAATCAAAAACCAGTTTTTATATCAGATTAAAATTTAATTTTATAATAAAAAAACTGAAAAAATAAAAACGACTTCAAAATACGCAACTCATTCACTTGGATTACATATTTTTTCAGTTATTTTGTTATAAAAACCAAAGTACTAAGCCGATTTTGATAAAATTTATATGAGACCTCATCTGATGTATGGCCTACCAAACAAGAAAGAATCATCAAAATTCATTGATAATTGGCGAAGTAATCGCTGAACAAACATCCAAAAACATAATCTGAAGCTCTTCTTTTTTGGAAGCCGTTAGAACTGCGTTAACGTTTCAGATTTCATTCGTCCCATCTGTCTGCCGACAACAGACGTGACAGGAACGGAAAAGCCAGCTGATCAATACCTGTATGTTGCGGGATGGAAAGCAGGAATCAAGACACAAGCTATCATCTCTGTGAAAACACACACTAATTTGCACTACACGGATAAAGAGGTAAGTCAAACACCCACGTTTATCTCTGTCATAAGGTCAATTTTTTTTAATAATTTGCCCTACGGGCAGGCTAAGACCGTTTGGGCATACTGTCTGTCTTGTCTTCTGTATGTTAACTAATTATAAATCTCAGTAAAGTGATGGCGACTTTACTAGACGCTTCTATGGAGTTTTGCCGACAACGTAAAATCACACGTTTCACTGTTTTATTTCACTTGCCCACACTCACGCACTTGATCGAACACTTAATGAATAAAACACCACCATTTTTATAGCATTAATGTTCACAATAACACAAGTTTAGGAAAATTAAACAAAGCAACAACATGTTACCAAGACGTTCCCGCCAAAACCTCTTAAGGTCAATAAAGTATCTAATCTATCAAAGTCCACGAGCAAAGGAGCTTGTAACTACGCAGTTTTTATTCAGCAAATTTGTGGTAATTGGTTATCCAATAATATCTTTGTTTTTTTTTTTTGTTTTTCGTAAATATACTTGCGCTTGACCACTAATTCACCTGATGCGGTCTACGGTGGAGCGCGCTTGTTTAGAAGGAACCTATTCACTCGGCATTTGAAGACACCCAGATTAGTATATATATCCGGAAAGTCCCATTCAGGAAGCGTGTTCCACATCTTGGCGGTACGCACAATAAAAGTGAAGCTAAAGCGTTTCGTCCGAGTCTTTGAATATGTAGCATAAAACGATGACGCTTTTTTCGTGCTTCTTGTCGTACGATAGAAAAAGGGGCAGGAATAAGGGGGAATAAGATCATGTAAATCAGATGCGCACTCACCGAAATGTATTCGATAACAAACCTATAGGCTAGCAACTTTGCGACGATGTTTCAGAGTTTGGAGCTTAGCCCGCACAAGGGAATCGATAAATTACTGTGTTCCATAAAAAGAATTTGTTGACTTCTGGTAAAATTTATGAAACAATTGTTTTTTTTTTTTTGGGTTTCTGCCTAGTGTTATTGATAAACAACAATCATTACGCAATAACGCCCGAATATTTTCCAACAATAGACAAATATTTATGTGTAATGTAAAAAATGTTTCTTTTTTTACGCAAGATTGACTGTTGACGATTGATCTCCAACTCGTCTAATGCTAAGCGACGATGCGGCCGAGGATGGAGCTTGTCGATCTAGAGGATATCTATTCACTTTTGCCTTGAAAAATCCAAGATTACGGATTTTTGGCATTTCAACGAGAAATGGGTGGTAATTCGCCGACTTTCCGCTAGTCCTGTAGAAATGGGGAGGGTGAAATTAGGTCGTGAAGCTCTTGCGCACACTCCCCGAAATGAATCCTGAAGAATATAGACAGACATGGTAGCTTGATAGTTACTTCCCCGTTTCCTAATTTCCACAAGATTTAAACATTTTCAGAAATGCCAATCGGCGTACAACTCTAGCGGGAGAAGCGTCCAACTATCTGCTGGTCAGATCTGCGCCGGCGCCATTGCCAACAGAGATCCCTGTAAGGGTGACTCAGGGGGTCCTCTCATGTATCTCTTTGGACGTTCCTGGGAAGTTATCGGAGTGTCCAGCTTCGGACCAACTCCTTGCGGTATTTCTGACGTACCCATGGTTTATACTAAAGTCTATGAGTACATTAACTGGATAAGGACTGTTATTGTACAGTAATTACGTTTAATTAATTATTATTATTTTTAATATTTTTTAATAATAAATAACAAATATTAGGTAGAATTACAGAAATATGTATGTATATTAAAACAGAATAAATTAAAGTTTTTCTAAATTTTTCTCAGCGTTTTAATATAAGATATGTACCAAGATTGCATTAAAGTTAGGAGTGATTCAGAAACAATTCTGTATTGCGGTGACCGGTGGCGCCAGTATAGAACGCCCAACCTCGTCTGCAGAGGTGGCCAAATGATAAAACTAAAGTTGTCGAAAGAGAGTTATCCAGAAAAGACGATGACGGCGCCATCAGCCTCTTGTGTGTATAAATTGTTTGTACAGTAACGACCCGGACAACCGGGGTGTAATTTTTTTATAGTGCGATACCCGCTTTTCCTTACCGCTTTTCATTCATGAGCCAATCTTTGTAGTGATGTGCTTACTATAATTTTATCGATATTTTCAGAACAATAACGAGGTATCGAAACGATCGATAAGTTAATTTAGAGGTGTCAACCTCTAAATCTCTAAATAGATCTACCCATCAAACTGAACAATGTTTTTCTTTGTATCTGGTCTTTATACTCAAATAGGAAATCTTAAAAAAATACTCTATGTTTATCATATTAATTTATAAAAATATCATTTATTACATGTCAAAATATTGTTATGTTGGTGCGTATGAGTTACGAAATACGTTGGATAACTTTACTATTTACTTATTAGTATAACTTTATTAATTTCATCTTTGATGTGAATTATATTTACGGTGCTTGTTTGAGCTCTCTATCATTGGTAAAATTTTACAGGAGAAAAGTTTTTGCTCTATTTCTTTTGAAAAAGCTATATTGGTAATGCTTGAAAGTCTATTTTTATACACTTTTTCTAAAAAATAGAACAAAAAACTCTACTGCTGTAAAATTTTACCAATGGTAAATAGCTCAAACAAGCACTGAGGCGCGGAAACACAAAAAGTGTAGTTCATAACACCAAAATTATCTACTAAATAAATAACGACATGATATATGTCAACACCTAAAAACAAATAGACATAGACATTAATTTATTGTAACAAAAACACACAGAAAATAAAAATAAAACATACACACAAAATAGGTCAAATAAACCGCTTCTAACTAGTTCTTAGTGCAAAGTTACCCATTCCACTACTACTATAATACTATAATAAATTGTACCTATCAAGTACAAAATTACAAAAATTTCATGAAATTTTGTAATTTTGTACTTGATAGATATTTTGTAGAATTGTAATTTAATAAAATGTCAATAGTTTTTTTTTTAATTTTTAATTTAGCTCCATAGACACCGGGGTCTGTAACCTTTGTCAATTTTGCTAAAAATTGCTAAATACATTGTTATGGGAAAACAAAAATTTTCTTTTTAACTTACTACTATATTGTAACTAACATATTACTATATTGTATGTAAGTATACCATGAGCCGCAAGCAGCACCCGATCACGAGTATGACGCATGTGCCAGCCATCACGCCACACGACGCCGCCGCAAGAAGGAGGCTTCGATGGTGAGCATGAATGCTCAAGGTGTACACACAATTCTTATTTCTAATTTCTGAGCGATTTCTAACTAACTTCAAGAGTTTAAATATATTTTTTTATATTTTAAAATTAAATTGCTCTTGACCCCACTTTACATCATAATATTCTAACACGCTAATATTCTAACTCTCTTTCTTGTAATCTATCGATAATTTTAGGACAACACTATTCTTCCCGATCACTACATGGTCTGACAGACTAAGACGACCTTACCCTAAGACAGAAACAGAACTACACATCTCCATCGCGCGAGAGCGAGACAGGAAACAAATGTGGGTCACGGAAGAGTTTTAAGCGCTGGAACGCTTAAAAATAAAGGATGGTGGGAAGGAGACTATAAATAGGGAGAGATTGGAGTTATTATTAAAGGGACTACTTATGCTGAAGATAATACAGCTTCCTTATATATACTGACCCTGATTTCGAGTTTATTGAGTCGTTGTCATAAAGTTGTGATTTTACAAGCTTTTATTTAGGTTGATTCTGTATTTATACTACAATTAGAATTACAATTAGAAAACTGAGAAATTCGATTTTTCTTTCTGCAGAAAGAGACTATGGATCTGCGTATATGATTTTAATTTCAACACGATACCTTCACGCGTTCCCGAGATACAGGTCTCGACACCCGGACGGACGGACAGACAGACAGACGGACAACAAAGTGATCCTTCCTATAAGGGTTCCGTTTTTTCCTTTTGAGGTACGGAACCCTAAAAGTATTAATTATTAAGTACTATAAAATTTGATAAAAGATTATTTGATAGAAACTAAGCTTTCTAAGTAGCAAAGTCCCCGAAATGTTTCCTGAATAATGAGAGAGAAGTAAGATGATTTACAAACGGCACGAATCGAGGATTTTAGTAGACTTATGAATAAAATTAGTAAATATTAGTTACAGTTGCCGAGAGACTTTATTGGGCGTCAATTACCTTTTTACCCAACTGCATAACGAAGGAGCAAACTCCTTTGCTCCTTGGTAACGTGTTTATGTTTGTCTGTACTAGCCTACGTATGTATGTTTTATTCTTTTGTAATGCTCTAGATATAAAACCAAACACGGCGACCAATTTTCTTGAGTTTTTTTATATAATTTGGTTTAGGAATTTTTATTTCGAGTCTCAGTATTCATATAATTTATGAAAACTGAAAAAACCCGACTTTAAAATACGCAATTCGCTTACGTGGATCAAATTTAAATGTAAAAATTTACAAGCTAGATGTTTGAGGTCAAATGACTAGCCCAACTGAAGAAAAATAAACGAACGACATTTGCCTTTTATCCGGTTAACTTAACAGCTATTGACGTTAATCAAATGTTCGTTAACCTTCGATGGTTAACTTCGTTAACGGCTCATAACTTAGCGAATAAGCTGCAAATTAGTTATTAAAAGCTTCGTTTATCGTTTTTCTTAAAGGTGGTCGCCCACTGGACCGGCGCATACTGACCTTAAACGACACATGCAAAAAAATTGTTTACCTGAATTAATACTAATATCAATAATATAAATGAAGTTATGAGACAACGGCACTAGACAGTTCCGGCACGATCGAGACCGTAGTGTACCGTGCACGGACCGACTACGATTAATAAATAAATATTTACTATTGATGTATATACCACCTCCGAAATAAGACAAAAAAAACAGAAAAAGTTTTTTTTTTTTATATAGAATAACTCTACGTTTGACCACCAGCACGCCTGATGAAAAGCGATACTGTGGCCGAAAAGATGAAGCACGTAGACCTAGAAGATACGTTTTCACCAAAAAAAAAAAAACATCAAAATCGTTTTATAATTGACGAAATAATCGCGCAACAAACATCTATAATATTCGAATTGAAGACTTCCTTGTTGAAGTCGGTTAAAAATTTGCTGCTCATGAAGTAATTCTATGATTTATAATTCTATGAGCATTTCTTTTTATTTTTTTTTGATGCGTGAATTTTAATTATATCAATGTAAAATATAATGAAACGTTTTTTTTTTTTTTTTTATAAATACAACTTGAATTTATTTAGATTATTGAATTAATCGCTAATTACTATTACTAATTATAAATATAAAAAAAAAAGTAATCAATTTTTTATTTATTTATTTATAACAAATATAATAAAAAAAAATGAATATCTTGTATTTATTATGAAAACTAACATTTTTATTTTGTACAAACGGGTTACTAAAAATAAATAAACGTAAAAATAGACGTGAGTTAACGTTTGTTCAAAAAAAATATGTCTGCTTGCTTGTTTTCGATTCGCTCCCTCGGTCAAAAATAATTCAGCTTTTTCATTATTTTTCCACTTGAGAAAAATATTTTCCATATAACAGATGATTTTTCCGCTATTCCTGTAAGGGTTCCGCAGTAAAAAGGTTTCATAAGCGAGTAGGTACAAGAAGTATCGACTTAGTAGACCCTTTCCATGTAATCCTGTACAGGGTCAGTATAAATTATGAAAACACACCCAATGTTTAAGTTTTAGGATGAAACGTTACATTGTTTTTTTTTTTTTTTTTTTGACATTGTTTTCTGTAATAATATAATTTAAATTTAATATTAAATTATACTTACCTAGTGAATATAACTATTTAATCATCATCATCATCTCAGCCATAAGAAGTCCACTGCTGGACATAGGCCTCCCCCATGGATTTCCAAAAAGACCGATTGGAAGCGGCTTGCATCCAGCGTCTTCCCGCCACTTGTATGAGGTCATCTGTCCATCTCGTGGCTGGTCTTCCTACGCTGCGCTTGCCGGTACGTGGTCTCCACTCGAGAACCTTTTGGCCCCATCGGCCATCAGTACTATTTAATAAAGTACTTTAAAAAAAAAACAATAAAAACTGGGCGTCTACCTAGGTACCTACGTAAACCAACTATTTTTAGGTCGGTGTCAGGCCCTAATTCAATTCAATTCAAATTCAAATAATTTATTTCAGATATTAATCCATATTTACACACATTAAAGAAAGAGAATAAAATCAATACAAATACCTATGTCTAATTATGTCAAATAAAATAATATAATACTTAATAGCAAATTAAATGTCAAAAACAATAGAAAATTAAATGTCACCTAAACTATCATCAAATAAGGCCTATATAGGCACCGACCTCGAAAATAGTTGGTTTACGTACCATACATTTTGCAATATTTTTTTTTTGTCTGTCATTTTATTTGTCTATTAATAATATTATTTATAATATATATTCATCATATTGTAGTCTAGAAAATCATATATATAATTTATAACTATAGGTATTAAATACGTGGGTTGCACTAAAAGTTTCCGGAATTAATAGAAAAAAAATATTATTAAAGGTCAAAATTGAATTTATTGTTTCTCAAAATATTCCCCCTTTGCGTAAATGCACTTTTTCATTCGATTAAACCAATTTTGAAAACTTTTGTGCCACTCCTCCGTGGTGACCTCAGAAACGTGTTTTTCATACTCTTCGACAGCCTCTTCTGGTGATGAAAATCGTTGACCGCGTAATTGGTTCTTAATTTTTGGGAACAGAAAAAAGTCACAAGGTGCCAGGTCGGGACTGTATGCAGAATGGCTCATAAGTTCTAAGTTTTTCAACTTCGAAAATTTGTAGAGGACATCTTTTTTCAAAGTCTGTTTAAAAAGGGCACAAATTCCAAAAATAATTTAAAAAAAAACAAAACTTTATTATTATTTTGTTACTACGTCAATACGTAGACACATCGTAGACGCTAACGTCGCTAATGTCTACGACGTAGTAGTAGGTACGTAGACTATCGACTCTACGTATTTAATAAAATCCAAAATGTTAAATGATAAAGACAGCCACTTAAAAGCCTATCATTAAATAAATAATTTATTTATAATCATAAAAAAACAAACAAATTTCAATTAGCGCAAACCACTTGGAACTTTTATAAAACTGATATAAACTTTTTTGGGACCTCTGTAGTATTTTTTACCGACTTCAAAAAGGAGGTTCTCAATTCGGTTGTATGTTTTTCAAATGTTTGTTATCGCATAACTTCGTCATTTATAAATAGACTTTTTATTTTTTTTTGTTTTGTTTTGTTGCCTGGAAAAGATCGCTATTAGCAATAAGGCCGCCTTTTGTACCTTTATAACGTCTTAATTATGTACGTAATGTTATTTTTGATTATGGTGTCAATAAAATGTTATTGTATTGTACTTTCAGAATGGTCTTTTAGATCATCAAAATCGATTAAATAGTTTGGCTTTTAAAACGAAATTGCTCATTAAGTTTTGGATTTTGTTGTTCCAGTTTTTTTAGCTGTAATAATAATATTATTTTAAACATTTTTTTTCATATTTTTCTGTAAATATCAAAATAATTGTTAACGTTAAAATACAAGTCTTTATAAACTATAACAATAAAGTATTAGGTACATTAAAATATTTCATAATCCGTTCTCAACTGATGAGGAGATCGGGCAACATACAAAAACATACGATTGAATTGAAAACTACTTTTTCAGAAAGTGGGTTAAACCATATTATCAGATACTTTTGTAACCGTCCATGTTAATCTTTCCATTACTAGGGTTCCGTATCAAGGTTACATACGCAACGAACCCTTCAGCTCAGCCAGTCCAAGATTTTCCCATAATATCCTCGTACCACGATACCCTATTAGTTATGTCTGAAACCGTGAATCAATCGCTGAAGCGGCTGAATTGTGTATTGCAGGCGCATGCGCGGCGCGCGCGCGATCGATGCCGACCGGGCGTATCGCTCAGTCGTCGCGAACCCGCCGCGCAGTCCGGTGCATGATGCGCTCGCAGTGAGGCGGGAAACTCGGCAAGCTGTATCTCCGCGAGTACCCGGCGGAGGACGACCGGCCGCCGGGCCGGGAGGAGTGGCGGCGGCAGGAGTGGCCCGGCGGCCGAGGCGGCTCCCGGCTGCCTCCCTCCGAGCGCAGCCCCTCGCGCCGCAGTCCCTACCTGACCAGAGATGACGAGCCCTCACCGGCGCCCGAGGAGCGCGGCAGAAGCGCTTCTGCCGGCGCTCATCATCGCCAACGCGCCGCGCGCCCCATGCGCTACCAGTCGCTCGAACGCGACCAGTACGACCGCTCGTACCCGCCACCGCACCACCCCGAGGATGAATACTATCGCCGGGAACCACCCCCCCTATTCCTCGGCGAGCTCCAATCCCAGAACTCTGACTTGCAAAGAGAGCTGGGTAACCTCAAGAAGGAATTGGAACTGACCAATCAGAAGCTGGGCTCCAGTATGCACAGCATCAAGACCTTCTGGAGCCCGGAGCTGAAGAAAGAGCGAGCTTTGAGGAAGGAGGAGAGCGCGAAATACAGCCTTATTAACGACCAACTTAAGCTGCTCAATCAGGAGAATCAGGTACGTTCTTAAACATAATAAAACTTCATTCTACTCATTTAAGTCACGTCAAATACTCCTAAAAAAGTTGCAAGCTCAAAAACTCACGCTTCTCCACTTACGCTCGAAATACGATCAATAAAATCGTGGTTAGTTCGAAATCTTTTTCAAGTTTTCGGCTCTATCTCAATAATTAAAGACAGAGACGCGGCAGACGGAATTATTAGTAAACATTTTCTCTCATGATTTCGTGGAATTAGATCGGGAATCAACAAATACTGATGATGAGTCATGGCCGAAAATGCCCGGATTCCCTCCCCCCCTCGCGCTCTGACGTCATAGGTACGCATGCCTGGAGCCGTTCATTGATGTGATAGGTCAATGGGTGGCCATTTTCTTATTCCTATGCACCGTCCCACTTAGATTATGACTATTTTTAGTTTCTACTATTAGAACTAGTTTGCGTGCGGTAGTAAACATGCATTTTGAGTAGTTTTCTTCGTGTTAGAAAGATCGTAAGTTTCTGTTGTGCCACTTTTGAATGTTCTATTCTGGCAATACTAAAATTGTCTGTCTCTTTCTTCCGAATAGACAAGGACTCTTCTTTTTTACAGATGATCTGTAATGCAAATACTAAAATGCAATGGATGGTTAACTTTTTTGTATGAAATATTAGTATTTTCACCCATGATTTTATCGCAGGAAAGAGACTTTTATTAAAATTATTTCAACTATGACAATGACAAGCATGACGGTTACTATCACACGGCCGCTTGCTCGTCTCGTCATTAAGTCAACAATAATAATTATTATTATATTATAAAAGTTGATTACAAATACAGTATTTTTTTTCAAATATGTACTTAGACAGAACTGACCATGAGAAGACATATTAAATAAACTGCACAGTTTTCGTTGCGTTATTGCGGGAAAATGTGCACATATTTTCTCGCAAAAAGGTACACTCACCATCTTTTTTTATTTTTAACCCCTGACCCATCTTGTGTGTCTATCTGTGACATCGTAGCTCTCAAACGGACGGACTGATTTTGATCTAGTTTTTATTGTTTGAAAGAAAACTTTGATTCGTAACTTTGTTACATCAAAATCGGTTCAGTCGTTTTTTTTGTCGGAGGTTTTTAAATTTTCTAAACATATACTTGTTTATGAATAATAGAGTTCTCAAATCCAAGTCATTAATTAAATTTTTGTGTTATTAAATGGTAACCCATAAATAAGCCGCTCGGAATTCTTCGATAAAATTAAATTATCCTAATTTTTCTAACGTAATAATTTTAATGAAATGCGATAACTAGCTTAGGCTAGGCGTACAAACGAATGACACAAGAACTTTTTTTTTATTATTTTTTTTAGAGCAAATTTCGAACAATACTAATGTACTTTTCTTTCTTTCATGACAGTAACACTTTTCTTTCTTGATAGTAAATTAAACATAATTTCTAAGTATGCCATGGTATGGCGATATTGTAATATATTGACAATATAATATAGAACAATATATTTTCCTCTTTAGCCATATTTGTATGCCAAAAGTATAAAAAAGCATTTATACCCACCAGACACAAACAAAGTTGAATAGAAATCAAAATAAAATGGAATTCCCGTCCTGAATTCCTGATTCTAAATTAAAATCCACAAAATTCAATCCCCGTGGCCTCATAACTTCCTAAAGTATGTCGCTTCATCGTGCACATAACTGGCTGAGACAAGAACGTATTCAGGGTAGGGCTTTCTCCCCCCTAAATCTGGTTATCTCATCAGAAAATGTATACTCGTTCATACGACATTAATCTATATTTTTATATTGCTAAGTGTTGTGCATGCGACATTTTTTGTCTCTAGGGATGTTATTTTCATATCTAGTCAAATTGCGGCCGAAAAGTTTATATATTATAGTAGGATTGGGTAGCAATTTTATTGAGTATTATTTATTACACAAACGATACAATTTATTGTGATGGACCAACGCGCGAGAAAGGGAAAAAATCAATGTGATTCTTTCTCTCTCGCTCAAACGATTGCTTGGCTCCAACATACTAATAAATTGTGTGTACCATATTATGTATATACTTTCGTATTTAACGAAATATTTCAAATCCACGAAAGAATCCACGAGGCCGAAAAACTGACGTCTTTTGGAGGACAAGATTCACTTTAGAGTCATCGCGTAATCTTAGAAGCTGTATCCACAGTATAATACACAAATCCTTAAATTATAATTCTCTTATGAAATGTCATAATTTACATCTACAGGCCAAACACGTGATTTTCACCACTCTTCTGCTAATTTAACAACACTATAGATTCCACTGAAAAATATCATAATCCCTTTTCAAAAACACATTACGAATAGTCATAAAAAGCACCTTCTCGCTGTAGTGACTATCTTTTTGCTATTACTTCTATTATATTTATTTATTATTTTTATGATACCAGGGGGCCAATTCAGTTATTCAAAACCGATCCGTAACTGAACCTTTTGCGAAGCGTTTCCTGTTGGCTGCTATCATTTTTTGATTTAGTAACGAGCGAAGGACGTGTTACGTTTCATCAAATATATCAATTGTATGACATAAAAGTGACTGAATCAAAAACACTATGGCGGCCGTCGGGAAACGCTCCACATATGGTTCGGCTATGGAGCGGTCTTGAATAACTGAATTGGGCCCCTGGTTTTCTCGGCCCCCTCCTAGATCCGTCCACGGCTATTACCCCATTTCAATCGAGTCGTATTGTGTGCAACCCAGATTGCTGCCGATCAACTTCTGAGATAACAGAGTGGATAAAATGTGGCCATAATAGATTATGAAAGCTTGTTTTTTGTTTTTTATCTATTCAAAACTATATTGTAGGTGAATTTTCTGTCGTGAGAAAAAGAAAAACATAGAATGTACCGTACCAGCTGCTTCTCTTCCCGAGCTTAATTAAATTTCAGTTAAGGGACTTGACTAAGGGACTTGGGAAATTGGTGTTTATGTAGGTATTGGCTGACCCCCTAGGCTGTCACTACAAGCCAATATTACATCTTATCTTCTAATCCCCTTTATCCCTCTAATACCTTCTCCCTTTCATCTAACTCTCTAACCACGGTCAAATGTGGTGTCAAACGACCTCATGATCTTTGACGCTCTCCCTACCGCGTTAGGTATAATTATAGTTAATTAGTTAGTTAATTATAATTATAGTTTAAAAAATGAAAAAATTACTTCAATATACGTTATTAGTTTACTTGGATGACATCTTTTCAGTTAGTTTGTTTAAAAAAATCAAAAATCACCCGACAAGAAAAACGGCTGAATCGATTTTGATTAAACATAGCTAAGAACACTCCCGACTAATTCACATTTCAAACAAAATCAAAATCGTTTCATCCGTTGGCGAGCTACGATGCCACAGACAGACACACACACACACACGTCAAACATATAACACCCCGTCGTTTTTGCGTTGGTGCATGGTTAAAAATTGATCAAAATCGATCCATCCGTTGGAGAGCTACGATTCCACAGACAGATACACAGATATACAGATACACATATACACGTCAACTTTTTTCATCACCCCTCTTTTTGGGTCGGGGGTTAATAAAACACATTAGGCACGTGCAGTCCTAGAATCGGATAAAACCGCCAGCTCTCTACCATTAACCCAAAAACAAGAGCTGATGTAACCTCCCCAACGCGTTGGGTGTTATAACCACTCTTAAATAACCTGGAGTGGTAATTTACAGTAATTACTTTATAGCTACTGGCTATTGGGGTCATTAGATCCCAATTGCGACGTTTTTCATCGACTTCAAAAAAGGAGATTATCAATTTGATATGTACTCGTATGTATGTAATATTATTAGAATTGCACATAAGTTATTCTATATAGGCTTCTAAGCATGTGTGCCAAATTTCATAAATGTATGTATGTATTTATGTAAGTATACGACAAAGTATAGGAGACCTTAATACGAGCCGTTTTTAAAATAAATGCAAAGCTTTATTGGCTGCTAAATGCTACTATAAAATAGGTGATAAATTCCTACAGGATAAATTTGATTTCAACCATATTAATATTAAATTACCTATTGGGATTAGAATCTATAAAATTAAATATATTGTAACTAATGAAATGACTTAATAGTTTAAGATCTTAGTATACAACGACCTTCACCGAACTGGTTAATGGATGCAAAGTATTTTATATCAAATTAAATACGTTATAATACATTTGTTGCAAATTGGTTGACTAAAAAATTTCAGTTCAGAATATGATTAATTAACAATTTTTTTTTTTAAGCATTTCACTGGTTTGGTTAATAGACAAATTCCATACCAATCGAATAGCACAGTCACCGATATAGCACAGCGGATTAGCAAGTTGAAGTGGTAGTGGGCAGGGCACATAGCACGTAGAACTGATGGCCGATGGGGCCGAAAGGTTCTCGAGTGGAGACCACGTACCGGCAAGCGCAGCGTAGGAAGACCAGCCACGAGATGGACAGACGACCTCATACAAGTGGCGGGAAGACGCTGGATGCAAGCCGCTTCCAATCGGTCTTTTTGGAAATCCATGGGGGAGGCCTATGTCCGACAGTGGACTTCTTATGGCTGAGATGATGATACCAATCGAAAGTATAGCCTTTGTCTATTAACCAAAACAGTTATGTGTTTAAAAATATTTAAATTGTTAATTCATCTTATTCTGGACTGAAGTATTTCAGTAAACCCATTTGCAATATATTTATTTACATATTTAATTTGATATAAAATACTTTTCATCTAATAACCAGTTCGGTGAAGGTCGTTTTATACCGGGATCCTATACTATAAGCATGTAAATGTAAGCTACTTGACTCTCATATTTGTACACCCTATATGTGCTAAAAGTATGTTTGACCGATATTAACGCTTTGACATCTGAACCTGTACACATGTATTGACAAATAAATATATCTTTTATCTTTTAACCGACTTCCAAAAAGAAGGAGGTTATCAATTCGGGCTGTATGTTTTTTTTTGTATGTTTGTTCACCGATTACTCCACCAATTATGAATTGATACTGATGATTCTTTTTGCATTTGGTAGGTCATATTTCACAGATGGTCCCATATAAATTTTATCAAAATCGATGCCGTACTTTGTTTTTTATAACAAAATAACTGGTAAATATCATTCAATTGCCTTGAAAGTAAACACGTAATGCATATTTTGAAGTCGGTTTTTTTCAGTTTTTTAAACTATAATTATGCCTTTTATGTTTGTCTAAGTATTACGCGGAAGCTAGCAGTCGGTTTGAAATAATTCTTTTTAATCAAATGGAAACATAAAATAGGACACAGTAAAAATGTCGAGAGACGAAATCAGTGCGTATATTTTAGATTGAAACTAGGGTCACCAAAATACAGGCTTCGCCTAGATTGGGACCCAGTGATACCATAGAGTTTATGCACTGAAAAGTTGTTTCTATTCGTTTCATAAATGTGTACATCCCGATATGAATAAGATATGAAAGTTAAGTGTATTTATTAGTTTCTTCAAAGTCTTGAAAATGTTATAATTGTGCTAACTTAATTAATATGTACCTGGGCGACCGAGCTCCACTCGGATTTTTTATGAATGTAAATACAAGCAAACCCGGGTTCACTAAAAATAAAACCTTGCAAGATCGATTTATAGTCCCCTAATCTACCTACAAACCAAATTTCATTAAAATCGTTGGAGCCGTTTCCGAGATTCAGATTATTTAAATACATATATGTATACAAGAATTGCTCTTTTAAAGATATTAGATTGTGTTATTATTAATAAATTATTATTATTTATTTTAGTAACAGGAAGTTCTCAATTCGGTATTTTTAGGGTTCCGTACTTTCCGTAGTATCAGGAGAAACCCTTATTACCAGTACTGTTAGCTGCGAACAGCCAACGCTGGTCTTCTGCAGGAACCGACGATGACGTCATCCACTTTTAACCACAAAAAACAAATAAATAAATAAAAGAAAAAGATTCTGATAAACAATCAGACAGAAAATATGGAGAAATGCTAAAATGAGATAGAGCATGAACTATTGTATTGTATTTTGACTGGCCTTGTGGCTCAGTTGGTAGTACGTCTACCTGCTAAGCTGTAGGTCGTGGGTTCGATCCCCACCCAGAGCAAACATTTGTATGATGAGTATGGGTGTTTGTTCTGTGTCTGGGTGTTTCTATCTATCATAGGTATATATTTACGAAAAAAAGTATATATGTATTCTATCAGCCATCTAGTTCCATAGTACGAGCTTTGCTTAGTTTGGGCTAAATGGTGTTGTGTGAAATGTCCCCAAAATATTTATTTGTTTATTATTATTGCACTGGTGTCTACCAATAAGCGTATTGCCATTCCAAAGTTCAATAAGAACAAGTCATAAGAAGCCCTTCGTTCGGCTTTTTAGACTATTGACCTATCAGACGGCTCGACCTACAAAATCCACCCTGGACAGACCTTCTGGTGCCAAATAAGATCTTGGCAGCATGTCAAGTACAGGAGTTAAATCCCGTTATGTGAAGCGTATGTCCTATTTCTTATTTGGCAAGAATATTGTGAGTAGAATGGGATATTTCGACGTCTTTAAAAACAAGGTCGTCTTCCGGACTAAATTTTTATGACTACGTGAAGGGCTTTTAACCTCCCACCAAAAGAGAGGGTTGTAATAAGTGTCAGTTTAAGTTTAAGTTTTTTAAACTTACTTGTTTATCCAAGTTCAGAGTAGGTCCCTTAAATAATTATATTTTGAAAAAATGAAAAAACCGACTTTAAGATACGCAATACAATACATACGCGACTTGCTGTTTATTTTTCTACAGGCACTTGGATGATATTTTACTAGTTATTTTATTATAACAACCAAACTGCATTGATTTTGATAAAATGTATATGGGACGCCTCTGAAGTACCTACTAAATACAAAAAAAAACATCAAACAACAAAATCAATGCACAATTGATTGAGTAATCGGTGAACAACAACACAAAAAAAAATACAGACCGAATTGATAATCTCCTTCTTTTTGGAAGTCGATTAAAAAATAGCATAAATTTCGTATGTTCCCAACGAGTAACACCCTAAATGTCACACTGTAACTCAATGGGAATAATTTTCTATGAAAATTCCCAACCTGTAACACTTACTCGATTGGAATAATGTTCCATAGAATTATATGAATATTGATTCCATCTTCCCCATTTCACTACAGAACTAGCAGAAAGTCCGCGAAAATCCATTTCTCATTGAAATACCAAAAATCCGTACTCAGCGATATCGGTCCACGTTCCTAATGCGTACTGCACAGGAATGGAATTCTTGCCGCCATCTCTGTTTTCTGAAAACTACAATCTTGGATTTTTCAAGGCTAGAGTGAATAAATATCATCTAGATCGACGAGCTCCATCCTCGGCCACCGTCGCTTAACATCAGGCGAGTTGGTGGTCAATCGTAGATCTACATATCTTGTGTAAAAAATATTTTGTTTGTACTAAGTAAATTTTTCAGTTTTTTAAATATACATTTTATTTATATAAGGAAAACAAGCTTATCTTTGGTAGTTATTATTATAGTTTCTAATAATGTGCCTAATGAAGTTCCAATATTAATTATAATACAGGTTACTAGATTTTTTTAAATATAATTATTAGTCAGTCGTCAAGCCAGGTCAGAGACCTTTCGGCGGCTTAAAACTCTGACACTAGGGCTGGCCACTCAGTCTATTCGAACTTACTAACTCCAAGCAAAGCGGTAACTTTACGAATAGTTTCTTGGGTTTTTAACCGACTTCAAAATAGGAGATTCTCAATTTAATTATATTTAAAAAAAAACTATAAACTGATTACTATAATATATTATATAATATATATATTTATATTTACTATAAACTGATTTGTATTTTTTTTACGTTTTTTATGTTTGATTTTTTTGTTTTTTATGTTTGTTTGCTTTTTTTTACATTCAAATTGGTCCCATAGCAATTTCATCAAACTCAGTTCAGTAATTTAGTTTTTAAAACAAAATTGCGCAATTCGCAGTATGATGTTTAGGTTTTAAAAACTGCAATAAATAGTTGGATTTAACGGATTTATTACGGGCCTATGTATGTTTTAATAACCCAAAAGCACAGATTATAAAAACCAATAAAAAAAGTAGAGACTGCAGTTTTCACGTCATTAGCACGACACCATTCAGTCCGCCATTTTGTGTTTCTTTTTCACCGAAATAACGAGCCGTCTGAATGAGAGTTGCGTAACCTGACCACAGAATATGTCATAGTAAGCTAGGCGTAGATTATTTCATAGTTCACCCCTCGTAGGTTTCAAGTAGGCTTGTCGTTTTTACCTCACATTTACACTAGGATTTGGAACAAGTGCCTATACGTACAGCTTTTTGTGTCCAACGTACTTTGATTATTAAAATTAAACAACTTTATAACCCCCGGCCCAAAAAGAGGCGTTTTATAAGTTTAATGTGTGTCTGTGTATCTGTGTGTCTGTCTGTGCCATCGTAGCTTTAAAACGGATGGACCAATTTTTTGTTTGTAAGAGGATTTCATCGAGTCTATTCTTAAATCAGAAATCAGAATCATTTATTGAACAACTGTCAGTGAATTATTATGCTAGGTGGTATTGCTTATTTAGCTTAGCTAAGTTTCATCAAAATCGGTTCAGCCGATATTTTTTGGCGGCAATTTTTGTGTTTTCTAAGCTTATACTTGTTTACACTACAATTATTTGTCATGAAAGTATGAATTATTATCGCTTGTTATTTTTATACAAAACGTTTCCTATATGCAGATCTGTGTTGGGTTAAGTGATTTTATTAATTTGACGACCGGGTCCCAAGCAGATGGTATCTGCCAACCATCTTCCCTATTAAAGTGTATTTCTTTGATTTCAATAGCTTCGCATATCATTCTTAGTACATGTCTCTCTAACCAAGATTACGCGAAAAAAAAACACATTCCTGTTGCGTACTGCACAAGAACGGAATTCTTTGCCGCCATCTCTGTTTCCTGAGACCTACAATCTTGGAATTTTCAAGGCTAGAGTGAATAGATATCTTCTAGATCGACGAGCTCCATCCTCGGCCACACCGTCGCTTAACATCAGGCGAGTTGGTGGTCAATCGTAGATCTATCTTGTATAAAAAAAAAAAAAAAAAAAAAATGAGTAATAATCGCGAAAACCTAAGAAAACATCATTCTTTGATAACGTTTTAGTGGACCTTATCACACAAACCATTTAGCCCAAATTAAACAAACCTTGTAATATGGAAACAAATTGGTTGACGGTATAGCGTTGTCTTGGGGCGCCTAAAATAACCGGACAAGTGCGAGTCAGACTCGCCCACCGAGGGTTCCGTACAAACTAAATAAAAGGGGGAAATCATATATTTTTTTTATATTTTCCTTCATAAACCGAAAAATATACATCGTAAAAATATTTAATACATTCCTTGCTCACCACTCGGATCCGAGTAGGGGCTGTAGTAGCGGCGCCTCCCACTCGGATCCCAGCGAGCGAACGTTTGAGGCAGCCCTCATTCCTTGCATAGAGACACTATTTTTTTGTGATTAAATAAAAAATGTCCAGTTTTCGGATTTTTTCCTATATGTCTACTCTAACACAATGCTTCTTGCCAAATTTCAGAGTTCTAGGTCAACGGGAAGTACCCCATAGGTTTTGATTCCTCTGTGAGTGTCGAAATGTGCGTTTTTTACGACATAATCGGCTGTAACTTTTTTTTAAGAAAACTGAGAAATTTTATTTTTCTTTCTGCAGCAAGATACTATGGATTTGCGTATATGGTTTTAATTTAAACTCGATACCTTCACGCGTTCCCGAGATAAAGGTCTTGACACCCGGACAGACGGACGGACAGACGGACAACAAAGTGATCCTATAAGGCTTCCGTTTTTCCTATTGAGGTACGGAACCCTAAAAAAGAAATATGTATGGACGGGTGGAATACAGTGTGGGTCAATTCAGTTAATCAAAACCGATCCGTAACTAAACCTTTTACGAAGCATTTTCTGTCGGCTGCTATCATTTTTAGGGTTCCGTACCCAAAGGGTAAAAACGGGACCCTATTACTAAGACTTCGCTGTCTGTCTGTCTGTCTCCAGGCTGTATCTCATAAATCGTGATAGCTAGAAAGCTGAAATTTTCACAAATTATGTATTTCCGTTGCCGCTATAACAACAAATACATTTTTTTTTTTAAAAACAAATATTAAGGGGGGTCCCCATACAATAAACGTGTTTTTTTCGTATTTTTTTGCTCAATATTAAAAACGGTAACAGGTAGACGCTTCAAATTTTCACAGAATATTTACTTGTATATTACCTTTCAAAATAAATAATTAAATAACAATAAAGTAAATATTAAAGGGGGGCTCCCATACAACAAACGTAATTTTTAAGCAATTTTTACTCGATCTTAATTAACAGGTAGAAACTTGAATATTTGTAAGTAAATATTTAGAAATACCTATATTAACTATAAAAATAAATACCTAATCTAATACATAAAAACTCACAAAATGAAAATAATCCGTGCATCTAAACGCGGTGCGAGCGCCGCGCCGCGGTGTGGTGGTGGCGCGAGCGCGAGGCGGTTGTCAAGCAACGGCCGCGCGGGTAGCGGGGGAGGTAACATCATGGAGCGAGCCATAGCCGCGCTAATTCGCGCAAGCGTCGTCATGTTGCCCGGATGTGTATCGAAAACCTACCTATAAGTTTGCAATTTACTACTTGGAATTTCGTTGATTTCTCGTTATTTTATAAACAGAACTAAACTTTGTAGTATTATAGATGATAGTACGGAACCCTTCGTGCGCGAGTCCGACTCGCACTTGGCCGATTATTTGGTTTAGTAACGAGCGAAGGACGTGTCACGTTTCATCAAATGTGTCAATTGTATGACTTTAAAGTGACTGAATCAAAAAAAGATGGGGGCCGATGGAAAACGGTTAACATATGGTTCAGCTACAGAGCGGTCTTGAATAACTGAATTGCCCTGCAGCTGATATAGTAGAGACTTTTTCACGCCTGCGAAAAAAAAGAGAATCTTTTGTTTTCAGGTTTCATTCACAGTTCAGTTTCAGACATCGTTTCTTAGTAGCTTTTCTGTATGTGTGAAATCAGAAGTGATGTATATTGGGACTAAAATCCGTCTAAAGATTGCAATCCCTTTATAAAACATCGTTTCTTGGTTACTTTTCTGTATGTGTGAAATCAGAAGGGATGTATATTATGACTAGAATCCGTCTAAAGATTACAGTCCCTTTATAAAACATCGTTTCTTGGTTACTTTTCTGTGTGTGTGAAATCAGAAGCGATGGATATTGTAACTAGAATCCGTCTAAAGATTGCAGTCCCTTTATAAAACATCATTTCTTGGTTACTTTTCTGTATGTGTGAAATCAGAAGCGATGGATATTGTGACTAGAATCCGTCTAAAGATTGCAGTCCCTTTATAAAACATCGTTTCTTGGTTACTTTTCTGTATGTGTGAAATCAGAAGCGATGGATATTGTGACTAGAATCCGTCTAAAGATTGCAGTCCCTTTATAAAACATCGTTTCTTGGTTACTTTTCTGTATGTGTGATATCAGAAGCGATGGATATTGTGACTAGAATCCGTCTAAAGATTGCAGTCCCTTTATAAAACATCGTTTCTTGGTTACTTTCTGTATGTGTGAAATCAGAAGCGATGGATATTGTGACTAGAATCCGTCTAAAGATTGCAGTCCCTTTATAAAACATCGTTTCTTGGTTACTTTTCTGTATGTGTGATATCAGAAGCGATGGATATTGTGACTAGAATCCGTCTAAAGATTGCAGTCCCTTTATAAAACATCGTTTCTTGGTTACTTTCTGTATGTGTGAAATCAGAAGCGATGGATATTGTGACTAGAATCCGTCTAAAGATTGCAGTCCCTTTATAAAACATCGTTTCTTGGTTACTTTTCTGTATGTGTGATATCAGAAGCGATGGATATTGTGACTAGAATCCGTCTAAAGATTGCAGTCCCTTTATAAAACATCGTTTCTTGGTTACTTTTCTGTGTGTGTGAAATCAGAAGCGATGGATATTGTGACTAGTTGCTAAAGATTATAAAATAGCAACAAGTAATCGCTTTAAGAAACTAAACAAACCGACTTCAAAATACGCAATACGCAAGCAATACTTGGATGACATATTTTTCCAGTTATTTTGTTATAAAAATCAAAATACTTAACCGATTTCGATAAAATTTCTACAGGACCATCTGAAAAGTAACCCCTTCCAAACAAAAACATATAATTTTTCAAAGCGGTCCAGGTGTCTTCGAGTAATCGGAGAACATTCATAAAAAAAAAGATTCCGACGAATTGAGAACCTTCTCCTTTTAAGAAGTCGGTTAAAAAGACATAGGTATTTAGTTATTATCAGAATTAACATCGTCACCATCATCATCGTCAGCCCACTTTAGCCCACTGCTGGACATAAGCCTCCCACTCAGCCCGATCGCTTCCAATCACCGTCAATTACTTTACGTAGGTATATGTATATACAGTATACAGTCAGTGAAGCGTATCTCTAGGCGTCCTAATATTAAATTTATTTTTAAACTCTATTAGAATTAACATCGTCATCATCATCCTCGTCAGCCCACTTTAGCCCACTGCTGGACATAAGCCTCCCACTCAGCCCGATCGCTTCCAATCACCGTCAATTACTTTACGTAGGTATATGTACTTATATATACAGTATACAGTCAGTGAAGCGTATCTCTAGGCGTCCTAATATTAAATTTATTTATAAACTCTATTAGAACTAACATCGTCATCATCATCCTCGTCAGCCCACTTTAGCCCACTGCTGGACATAAGCCTCCCACTCAGCCCGATCGCTTCCAATCACCGTCAATTACTTTACGTAGGTATATGTATATACAGTATACAGTCAGTGAAGCGTATCTCTAGGCGCCCTAATATTAAATTCATTTACTTATATAAACTCATAGCTATAAGCTATAATGAGACATCTAATAATAAAGCGTGAGCGTTACGAGAGATTTTACTATCGCCATTTCCGGTACCATATTTGATATTACGAAGAAAATTTGACGTTTTGAAGGTACTTCCGGGTGCCATCTTGTTTTGACAATAGCGTTACATAATGTATATATTGGTTCAAAATTTACCCGTTATATTTCGTAAAGGTTGCACAGTGATTGGCGCGTCGCAGTTGTCTCGCTCTTTTTTAGGGTTCCGCATCTCGAAAAGGAAAATGGTATACCTATTACGTACCTATACGTTGCGTACGATATGACGTTGACTGTAAGTTTTTGCGAGAAAGTATGCACAAAGCTACAGTGTGATTTTAGTACATTATGATACAAGTGTGCTAAGTTGGTCAATACAGTCGAGGCGGAATTGCAGCCCGAGCCGAAGGCAAGGGCGTAATAGAGCCGAGAGTGTAATGACCATAATGCACACGCGTTTCATACGACGTTTTTCAACACACTTGCGAGGAAAAAAACACCCGTTTTTAACTGAAATATTTAATTTAAGTAAAAACTCTTTGTTGAAATTTAAAAAAATCTGTAAAGTAAAAACACTAGTGCGTAATAGAAAAGTCAAAAGCACGGTTTATAACTGAAATATTTAATTTAAGTAAAAACTCTTTATTGAAATTAAAAGAAAACTGTAAAATAAAGACACTAGTGCGTAATAGAGAAGTCAAAAGCACGCGTGTTTTTTTTTTTTTTTTTTTTTTTTTTTAATCTTATTTATTTGTAGGAGTTTTGTCGATGATCGACCATGCCACTCCTATTAAATCTTATTACATATTTACAAGGCCTATATTATCTATATTACAACATTAATATCTACTTAAATAACTAGTACATTAAGACACCACTTTTTCACTCGCTCAATTATCCACTTATACCGCCAAAAATGAACAAGTAAAGCCTTACAAGCTTTATGGCTTCCTCCGCCAGCGGTGAAGCCAAGAGACTATTGCAAGTGCCCACATTGTTTTGAAGTCCGACCAACAAATTTCTGCGTATCGTTTCGTTCCGGATGCACTCCATCAGAACATGTTGGACATCCTCGACCACATCACATTCAGTACAGTTAGGACTGTCCATAATGCCCATTAAATGTTTAAAACAATTCGATGGGATATGTCCGGAACGGAGTCTCATCAATACCACCACATTTTTCCTTGTCATCCTACTAGCATCGAACCAAGGGTACCGAGGAGGTTCACTTTGGATAGTTTTATACCAGATGCCGCTACACAGTGACCGCTCATCAAAATACTCATTCCATTGTCTTCTACACAGTTCTCTCACCTCACCACGCGTGTTTTATAGGATACTTTTCGGCCATAAAAACGGTTGAATAAGGGCCACTTTACGAGCAAGTGTGTTGAAAAATTAGATGAACAGTCTTTAGAATATGTTCTTTATCTTCTTTTTCTTTATATTATGTATTAAGTGGTAGATAATATCAGTGCCGTAAATAGCCTTTTCTGCGCCCTGTGCGAGCTTCTATAACTGCGCCCTTGTTTTTTTAGATATTATAGGTACCCTAGCTAGAGCAATACTATGTATATACTTTATTTCATTCATGGTGATAAAATAAAGCACAAGGACGATTTTGATGATACTGGCATGTAGGTACGTATGTGTTGGAATCGAGCATTAGGGGCGCAGCGGGAACTTATCAGGAGTAAACCGAAAAAATAATGTTCTTGCCTGGTTTGGCCATTCTTGCGCCCCCCCGAGTCTACGCCCTGTGCCTGGGCACTGGTGGCACCGCCTTATTTACGGCACTGGATAATATGAAGGAACTTGTTATGCTGTGTTGTTAAGCTTATATAACCTGTATGATGTATAAATATATATACATATATAATAATTAGTTTTGACAATCATATTATAGGTAGTGCATTAATAATCGGTAACTACTCTACTAAAAATATTATTGTTATAATTGCATCATTTCATGTTATTACGTAGTTAAGTTTCCGGCAGCCTAGTCGGGAGACCGTCTGACTTGCGATCCGCAGGTCCTGGTCCTGGGTTAGAATCCCACGGCTCGCACCTCTGTCTTTTCGAAGTTTATGTGCGTATTGTTGATTGCCGGCAACTTCAAACGGTGAAGGAAAACATCGTGAGGAAACCTACATGTCTGAGAGTTCTCAATGATCTTGATGATGTGTGAAGTCTGCCAACCTGCACTTGGCTGGCAGGCCTATGACTATGGCTTAACCCTTCTCTCAATGAGAAGATGGCCCGCGCATAGCAGTGGGACAGTTTGTGTAAACAGGGCTGATAAAATTTTATTTTTTATTTTTATTATTAACTGCTTGTATGCTTACAAAGCAGGATCTGGTCGATTACTTAATTATTAATATCAACTTACTTTGTACCCAGGCCCACAAGCTAAATAAACTTTGAATTTGAATATTTTTTGTAATCCTAAGTATTACATACTTTGTCTGTTTGTGAGTTTGTTTGAGAAAAAAAAATCATCCCCACTATATGTGTACTTTCTCGGCATTATTGGTATGCATGTATACCAAATTACAGCTTTCTAGTACTTATAGTTTTTGAGCAAAGCCGCGGACGGATAGACGGAATGGCGAAACTATGTTTCCTTGTTTACTACGAAACCCTAATAATGCCCCTTGTGACGTGAGCGAGTCAGCGGCGCCACACAACTCTTAGCCTCAAGCCCATGTGCGACTATCTTTTTCATGCATCACTAAATAAATAATATAGAAATAGTTGAGTGAGGATGTCGTAAAAAGTAAAATCGAGCGTTTTTTAACCGAGTTCCAAAAGAAAGAGGTTTTCAATTCGTGTGTATGTTTTTTTACCGACTTCCAAAAAGGAGGAGGTTCTCAATTCGTGTGTATGTTTTTTTAAACGACTTCCAAAAATAAGCAGGTTATCAATTCGGTCTGTATGTTTTTGTATGTTTGTTCACCGATTACTCCGTCATTCGTGAACCAATGTTTGTGTTTCTTGAATCGACATATAGAGAAAGCTCCCAAGTTGGTCCCATAATTATTTTATAGGCATTACTTTTTGAATAATATCTAAAAATTAAAATTTTCATTGTATTCCTGAGTGAAGGCGTCAGATTATAGAATCGCAGAGTTCCACCGGCGTTTTCTTTGCAAAAGTGTCAAATATTTATGATTATCGTATAAACATCTGCACATTTTCTAATCTTCGAAGACGAAATATTTGACATTCAGCGACAAATCTCATTCTTGACGGAAGAAAAAAAAAACGAGCGGATGGAGAATGACCTCTTTACAAAGTTTACAATCATGAAGTATTTAGTAAGCGTATTTTGAAGTCAGTTATTTCAGTTTTTTAAACTATACATATCGTAGTGTAACTTAGTCTTACCTTGATATGATGTTGAGTGTACGTTTTGCGAGCAAGTATGCATAAAGACGAGATGTTTTTAAGTGATACAATGATGGTTCTCATACAAGTTATGATTGGAAACACCTACCTATACTCTCTCCCCCCCCCCCCCCCCCCCCCCCTGTTATGTATGAGTTTATAAAAGCTTCTACATTAATTCAGTAATTGAATGTCAGAGCTTCTGCTGGAGGTCTACCTATACAGAGTTGCTTCAAAGAACCATCGTTTATTTATTTTGTGCTTCATTAAGGTTAAATGGGTTGTGGGTAATTCGATGTCTGTGAATATAATCCATGTTGAAATAATAATTATAGTCAATATAATTATACCTAAAAAACCGGCCAAGTGCGAGTCGGACTCGCACAAGAAGGGTTCCGTACCATTATCTATAAAAAAGGCAAAATAATCATGTCTGTTGTATGCCCCTTAAATATTAATTTTATTTTAATTTAATTATTTATTTTTAAAGTGAATAATAAAAAATAATATTCTTTGAATATTTCAAGCGTCTACCTGTTGCCGTTATCAATATACAACAAAAACGAGCAAAAAAAAAACACGTTTGTTGTATGGGAGCCCTCTTAAATATAATATGTTTTTTTAGTATTTGTTGTTATAGCGGCAACAGAAATACATCATCTGTGAATTTCAACTGTCTAACTATCACGGTTCATGAGATACAGCCTGGTGATAGACGGACAGCGAAGTTTTAGTAATAGGGTCCCGTTTTACCCTTTGGGTACTGAACCCTAAAAATGTACAGTTTTCAGATTGTTTCCTTTATGTGTACTAATTAGTACTAAATGACAAAGCTTCTTGTCAAATTTCAGTCATAGGTCAATGGGAAGTACCCCATAGGTTTTGATTCCTTGCGAGTGACGAAATATACGTTTTTTACGACATATTCGGGTGTAACTTTTTTTATGAAAACTGAGAACTTTGATTTTTCTGTCTGCAGCAAGAGAATATGGATTTGCGTATACGGTTTTAATTTCAACTCGATACATTCAACCGTTCCCGTGATACCTACAGGTCTTGACAGACGGACAGACGGACAACAAAGTGATAAGTATTGTTATATAGTGGACCGATATCGCTGAGTACGGATTTTTGGCATTTCAACGAGAAATGGGTGGTAATTCGCCGACTTCCTGCTAGTCCTGTAGTGAAATGGGGAGGGTGGAATTAAATCGTGAAGCTCTTGCGCACACTCCCCGAAATGAATCTTATAGAATATAGACAGATATGCTTTGCCTACTTTACTTATTACCTACTTTATTTCGAGTTCAACGACCTTCTCGATCAATCTCTAGCGTCCTACCTATAAAGAGTTTCCAATGTCCAGATGCCCACTCGCCAATGTAAAACAACACCGTAAAGCTCCCATTCACGACATCGGTATTTTATTACGATACCAATAAAGTTTACTGTTCACGTAAAAGTGGTCGAATACGCTTTCATGGACGGTAAAAGCTATTTTCATCGACGAAAATACATAATAATGGGCAAAGAGGTTTTCTATTGGATTGGAATGTTTATAATTGTTTGACAAGTAATTTTTAGGTCGGTCTACAAGAAAGCGATTTGCCTGATAGTAAGCGATGAAAATGTTGTCTGTTTACAAGGAATATAAATTCCGCTCTCGAAACTGTATACTTTGTAAATGTATTTTTTCCTGTTACGAAACCGTGGTTACGAATATGGAAAAAACTTCTCCAATCGACACCAGTTTCGTACCAAGAATAATTATGTTTCGTACCAAACTAGTTACGAAACTATAGTTACGTACGCGGCTGAAGCGGTATTTGGACCACACGACAGAAGTGAAAATTTCATTAAGGCGACGGCGACGTTAATATTCTTAAATTTAGGGAGTTGTTTGCGAAATATGAAGTTTTAAAATGATGTTAAAGAGCTTGGTTTTAAAAGTTAAAAAAAAAATCTATGCCCCTAGACGTCAGTCTAATCAGCCAGTATCAACTATAAAGTAATTCGAAGGGCACCGAGTAACTTGACCCCCGAAGTGGTCCGTGACGAAGTAACCCAGCTTAGCTATGAATATTGTATGTGTTTAATGACTCGGAATGGGCCATACACACACGAGGCTTTTGAACTTGTCTAGCCATTGTTATACGATATCGTATAAATAACATTATAAAAGCGAAAGTAGTTCTGTCTGTTTGTTACCTTTTGTGGACCAAAAGGCTGAATTAATTGTTATGAAATTTATTATAGAGATAGCTGAAATCTGGAGACGAACATCATCATCACCATCACCATTTTTCATCACTACGCATGTAAAATCGTGGGGTGCAGCTATTAGAATATAAGGAAAAATAGTTTATTCTGCTTTTTTCAAGATTTATGTTTTTTTTTTTTTTATTTAAAAATGTATCGTCAATGTACATGTGTAATGTGTATGTATTACATACAATTATTTAACGAAGCAATTCGATGACTAATCTTTTAAGAAAATTCAAAAACCTTCGTATAAGGCTATGTTCAATGTTTGACACGGAGTCAAAGTTACCCCATGTTAATAGTAGTTGTTTTAAAAACTTGCTGTTTGCTATTATTATTATTTGAAGGGAGAACATCAAATACTCTTGTCTGTCAAATGTACCTACCTATTTGTAGCCCAAGATATATTACATACTATAATTTTGTACATGATTATTTATACTTATGTTACCCTGTAACCTAAGCCAAAAGGTCATCGTCGGTACCTACTTATCTCTATGAAAAACTTGCGAATTTAAAATACGCGAAAATATCAACTTTTCCATAGAAATATAAGTAAGTATATTGTAGGGGCATATGAAAGTGTGAATGAATTGCATGCATGTGAAGACGGATTTTGAGTGCTAGAGAAAAGTATGTCAGAGATACATCAGTTGCTGCGCGCTGGCGATATCGGGTACGTTCTTGTGTGGCTGATAGATTTCGTTATTTGTGTCGTGCTTGAATAAAGTTTAATTTGTTAAAGTTACACTCTGGAACATTGAAACATTGACTAAGGTTTACGATTGGATTTGCTAAAAAAAATGCTATTCGCCTTGCAATGACAATAACACGGCACTTACATATATTGTAATCACTACTACCGTTCTCTTAATCACCGAGCTAAACACACACACACACACACTCCCCTCCCACACACATACCTTACATACACACAAACAACACAACCCCCTCCCCCCACACTAATACACATGCATGCACGTTATGAAGGGTTTCCTGGAAACCCTTCATAACGTGCATGCATGTGCATCAAACTGGACCAGTTTAATAATAATAATTATTTATTTATTGATATCTTCCCAAATTAGATATTATTTTTTTGTTAAAAATATACTAGTCCAATTGGAGTTCGGTGTCGTTAAGAATATTTGTTTTGTATATAGTTAATACTTTTAATAATTTATTTCTTAGACACCATTTTAATTATCTGAACTTGTATGTGAACTTGTTGCAGTCGCGCCGATCTGTATATAGGAAAAACAAAGCCCTGTGTCGCTAAGATACAGGCATTGGCTAGTTTGGGGCCCACTGATACATAACTTAGACTAAGTAATACCTTAATGTCATAAAATTTACCCTTTTGTACATAGTATTTTAACAATGTGTTTAGCAAATAAAATTTTACTTTCCTTCATATCCTTTGGCGCCAGGTCCAGTCACCCCAGTGCAGTTAGGAACCCCACTTATGAAGGCCATTAGGCCAGTCGCAATTTATAATAGATACGTAAGTGCAACGAGGCAACTTACATTTCTAAGGATGAGTACTATGATCTCCTTATTTGAATCCTGTACATTTAATCTGAGGTAGATGTGCCAGCTCCGGCCATTTGCGTATTGGGTACAAAGCGTAGGATTTAGTATCAGATTTCATGGTAATTTGCGTAACTGGCCAATTGCGAATCTACAATACATCGTGTTTATTGGACTTTTGCATTTTGACCATATGCGTAGAACCCGTGATAAATGGTCGGTAAACAAAGGAATTCCGCTTTTTAAAATAATTATTTTTTCTTCCATAGACAAACGTTTTTTTTTCTCTTAATCTTATTGTCTATTATCCAAAATTTAAAAAAAAAACATCCTCCAAAATTTATTTTGTACAAATCAAAACATAAAGTTTGAATTCGAAAATAAATTGTCTAAAGCAATAAACTTAAAACTATAAAAGGTGAATTACAGCTTTATAGTCTAAGTAGTAAAGTCCAAATTGGTTGAAATAAAGCTCTTCAAGGATGGTTTACGCCCTGAAGTGCTTACTGCGCGGAAACGCGGTCTGATAATGACGTAGTAACGAGCTTGCTGACTGAAACGCAAGTCTAGACTGAATTTGAATTTGGAATTTAGTGTTGAAGATTAGTGATGAGTTTTTTAGTTTAGATATTGGCTTCGTGAGTCTTATGTATTTACCAGTCAGACATACATATATACTTATTTATTACTATTACAGTTGAAAAATCTGAAAAAAACTATTTCAAAATGCGCAATTATGTTTACTGAAATTATTTTCAGTTATTTTGTTTTTATAACCTATTTTTAGGGTTCCGTATCTCAATAGGAAAAAACGGAACCCTCATAGGATCACTTTGATGTCCGTCTGTATGTCTGTCTGTCTGTCCGTCTGTCGGGTTTCAAGATCTTTATCTCGGGAACGCGTGAAGATATCGAGTTGAAATTAATAATAATAATAATAATAATCAATTTATTTCAAGCCACTGGGGCCCATATTACAAAATGGAGATATTACATTTAATTAATTAATAATAATCTAACACATAAAAGGCCAATAAATAAAATTAAATATATAAATAATCCAATTACTAACAATTTTAAAATCAAAAAAATGATAAATAATTAAATGACACTAATAAAAAGAAAAGCAAATATGGATCAAATAAAAACAAATTAATTAATGTTGTCAATATAGCAAATTTAAAAATGTCAAAAACGGATTTTTTTTTATGTCAAAACAGAAATTAAGTCAAAGGAAACAAAAAAAAAAAAAACAATAGCTATATGAAATTATTATTCCTATTTACATGTCGTCGTGCTGCCCCGCAGAGAATCGGACAGTCGATGCGACCTGCTACTACACTTAGAATGCTGTTGGTGCTGCCCCGGACACGGCTGAGCAACGAGGCGGCTCGTTTGCGCATTATGGCGTAAAAGTCATCTACCCGAGCGTCCGCAAACATACCCGACGCACTACAGCGCCAAGGCAGCCTCAACAGCATCCTAAACGCGTTATTGTACTGCACCAACATTAAAACCATATACGCAGCTTTATAGTATCTTAATAATTAATAATTTCTAATAATAATTTAATAATAATAATAATAAAAAAAAAAAAAAACTGTCACCGCTGTTGACACACGCCTTTTTGTAATCGTAATATATTTAATCAGATTTTTCAGTTTATACGCATTTAATGTGGTTTATTTTTTACGTTACAATCAAAACTAATATTAAACAATGTTTGGAAATAAAACTTTTGGAAAACAAGACGAAAACAAAGATATAAAAATTAAATACACTACTGACAAAATTAGTGACAGCTCAATGTCAGGCAATTTTTCAAGCAAAAATTAAATAAATGATTACGAGGGCCAAATCAAAACATGCAGCGGCTACATCCTGCGCCATAACACCACCCCCTGCTCCGTCGTCGACGTCTTCTTCAGCTTCATCGTGTGCAACATCGGAGAGTGAGGTGTACCTCACCTCCCGCAACGTCAGCACCAGCGCGTCGAGCGACGAAAGCAGGACTCCGACGCCGCCGCCGCCACGAAGACCTGCGCGGCGGGGACGTCCTCCGCTGCCGGCTAGCCTGGGGCCTTCTGCGGGATCTTCCTCGGAACATACGGCCCCTGCTGTCGGTGTAACGCGCACCCGCATGCGATGGATACCATCAATAAACATCAGCTGCATGCGCGCATACTATGGAGCTACAGAGGGAGGAACCAACCTGTCTGCGTATCGGGTTAGAATGCTGCCTTTGTTTCAGGCCCTTGAACCGACCGTCGCCGTTTCCGCTCAGCGATTATCGGATCAAGTGCGGGCTATCCACCGATGTAAGTTGCTGGATCAGACCGTGCTTGATCGGCTCCGCCTGGAGGTGCTCTCTGCTCGCCTGACTTCTTCGTCGACGCGTGACCCGTCGCCTCTCGCGTCATCACCCCCGATACTGGCCACAACGCCGCCATCGGTGGTGACACCTGCGACATCGACTCATCCCGCTGTCGACGAGGGAGATAGTGCGAGTATGACTGTTTCCATTCAGGTGAGTGAGCAATTGAGGAGCACTTTGGAAGATGCGATTACGCAATATAGATTTGCACCCGATTCTAGGCCACGTCTACCACATTTGCCTACTCATAGACGCAATCTAGCGTTAATGGGAGCCCTGAATGCTCTGCTAGCTCCGTATCTACGGACTAGCAGAGATTTGATGGATACCCACTCGATTTTATACTGCGGTGCCATCGCGGTGTGCCGTGTAGCACGCGTTAAATTCCCGGACATTAACCGTGAACCACGGCGCGCCGGAGATGTACCTGCATGGCAAGTGAGAATCGAGCGGCGTATTACTACGTTCAGGACTCTCATTGCAAAGCTGATCTGTTTCAGCCGGGGGAATACTCGCCCCCGAGTAATGCGTTTCGTGGCACAGGCATTCGCAGGGACCGGTATTAGGACCCAGCACTACTTAGCCAATGTCACCGAGCGCATCGACTATCTGAAACAGAAAATCTATGCCTGGGCAAACCGTATTCGCCGCTACAGAAAGCGTGTGAATAGATATTGGGAGAATCGCCTTTTTCAGAGTGACCAAAGGAAGGTGTACCGAGGCTGGGAGGGAACCGAGCAACGTATGAACGACGGACAGCTACCGGATGCAAGCGCCATGACTGATTTTTGGCGTGGTATCTGGTCCGTGCCCGTCGAGCATGCGGAGGGTGATTGGATGCGGGTTGTCGAGCGTGAGTGCGATGTCATCGAACCCATGGGGTCTATTGTAATAAACCCCGTAGACGTTAGTTGTGCAATCCGTACGACACAGAACTGGAAAAGTCCTGGGCCGGATGGATTACACAACTTCTGGATAAAATGGACTCGATGCTCGCATGATCGCTTGGCTACACAATTCCAAGAAGCCCTCGAGCTTGGTTCTCTACCTAGCTTCATGACCACCGGAGTCACCTTTCTGCTCCATAAGTCCGGTAGTACCACGGAACCCAAAAATTACAGACCAATAACATGCTTGCCCACCATCTATAAGCTCCTTACATCTATTCTGAGAAACAAAATTAATGCTCATGTTGTCGCGAACAACGTTTTGGCCTCTTTTCAGAATGGATGTAAGGTTGGGTCCCGTGGTACTAAAGAGCTTCTCCTCATCGATACGGCTATTAGCCAGCAAGTCAAGCGGAGTAAGGGAGCACTCTCTGCTGCTTGGATTGATTACAAGAAGGCCTATGATTCGGTGCCTCATTCATGGCTTCAAAGGATCTTAGAGTTGTGTAAAATTGATACAACTCTACGATCCTTCTTAGTTGCGTGTATGAGGCAGTGGACCACAGTACTTCGCCAACCGGGCAGTAGGGATGGGTCCTTAACACCGCAGGACTTGATAAGGATTGAACGTGGCATTTTCCAGGGTGACAGTTTGAGCTCACTGTGGTTTTGCCTAGCACTGAACCCTCTCAGTATTTTACTGAAGGATTCAAGGCTAGGCTATCGGCTTCGTAGAGGGGGTGAGATCATTTCTCACCTGCTGTACATGGACGACCTCAAACTTTTTGCACCGAAACGACAAGATTTAATGACGTTGTTAAAAACTACAGAGGTTTTTAGCAACGCCATTAAGATGGAGTTTGGTGTTGATAAGTGTGCGGTTGTGCAGGTACAGCGGGGGGAAGTTGTAAATTCTCCGAATTTGCAACTTTCTGAGACAATGACTCTCAGATCCCTCTCCGAGGCCGAGACCTACAAATACCTTGGTATGTCAGAGTCGTTGGGTATAGCGGTAGAGGACATTAAGAAATCAGTGAAGGAACGTTTCTTCTGTCGTTTAACAAAAGTACTTAACAGTCTTTTGTCAGGCGGCAATAAGGCACGTGCCTTCAATGGTTGGGTGATGCCTCTATTGACATACTCCTTTGGCATATTAAGGTGGACTCAAACTGAGCTGGACGCCCTGGATAGAAGGGTCCGTCATCAACTGATACTACATCGCATGCTACATCCACGCTCGTCAGTTATGAGACTGTACATCCCACGGAAGTGGGGGGGTCGTGGTTTTTTAAATGCCAAAAACCTTCACAACCGTGAGGTGTGCAATCTCAGGGACTATTTCCGAAACAACGAGTGTGGTATGCATTGTGATGTAGTGGCAGTTGATAAGGGCCTGACGCCTCTCTCCTTGGCAAAAGAAAACTGGCGCAAACCAACGGTGCTCAGCATCGAAGACCGCAAGGACGTATGGAAGGGCAAGGAGTTGCACGGGCGGTTCTACAGGGTGTTATCAGGTCCTGATGTAGATCTGCTTGCGTCGGTGAACTGGCTACGATTCGGTGACCTCTTTGGGGAAACTGAAGGGTTTGCCTGTGCAATTGCAGATGAAGTTATCAAGACGAACAACTATCGGAAATATATCATGAAGGACGGTACGGTCGACATCTGTCGGGCATGCCACCGTCCCGGAGAGTCTCTCCGACATATTATTTCCGGTTGTTCACATCTTGCTAACGGCGAGTATTTGCACAGACACAACCAAGTAGCCAGGATCATCCACCAGCAACTTGCCCTTCAATACGAGCTTGTCGAGTCAGAGGTGCCGTACTATCAGTACGCACCAGCGCCAGTTCTCGAAAATAGCCGTGCTCTGCTCTACTGGGACCGTTCTATCATCACGGACAGGACTATTGTTGCCAATAAGCCTGATATCGTGATCGTAGATCGGTCTCAGCGCCGGGCAGTGCTCGTCGACATCACCATCCCACATGATGAGAATCTCGTGAAGGCCGAGAAGGACAAGCTCAGCAAGTACCTTGACTTGGCTCACGAGATAACTGCCATGTGGGATGTTGACTCGACGATCATTGTCCCGATAGTCGTTTCGGTGAACGGTGTCATAGCGAAGAGCCTCGACCAACATCTCAAGAGGCTCTCGCTCCATGATTGGGTCAAGGGTCGGATACAGAAGGCAGTCATCCTAGACACGGCACGTATTGTCAGGAGGTTCCTTTCTCTGTAGCCCCTACCACCGGCAGCTTGAGCCCCGCCCCGCTGCCGGCGGCACCCTAGTTTTAAGTTTTTTACAATATTTATGTTTATTTTTTATAAGTTTATATATGTGTTGTAAAAAATTTAGAATTAAGATTGTATATAAATAAATGAGATAATAATAATAATCTTGCTGCAGAAAGAAATATAAAGTTTCTAAATTTTCGTAAAAAAAGTTACAGCCGAATATATCATAAAAATCCCGTTAAAATATATCATAAAAGGTCCCGTTGACCTAGAACAATGAAATTTGGCAAGAAGCATTATGTTATAGTACACATATAGGAAAAAATCCTAAAACGACATTTTTAATTTAATCACAAAAAATAGTGTCTTTATGCAAGGAATGAAGGTCCAAATTTTAAAGTGAATTAACCGTATCATGTGGGGTATCATATGAAAGAGCTTCAGTAGCATAAGCTAAAACAGATTTTTAAATATTTTTACGATGTATATTTTTCGGTTTATTAAGGAAAATATACAAAAAAAATATAATTTCCCCCTTTTATCTACTTGTTTCTACGGAACCCTCGGTGGGCGAGTCTGACTCGTACTTGTCCGGTTTTTTTTATCCAAGATAGATCAATGATTGACCACCAAGTCGCCTGATGTTAAGCAACCTAAATACTAAATCGATTTTGATGAAATTTCTGTTAATTAATTTTCTAAATTTAAAAAAAGGATTTATCAAGTCTGTTTATAAATTGAACCGAAACACTCTGTAATTACAATTTTCCGAGATATAGCGTATATAAAACAATTAAGTCGTTAGGATTGAGAAGTCATTGACCTTTTTGCGAAGTGGTCTACACAAACGATATTCGCTAAGTGGTTTTCATTCAGATTACAGCATTAGCTTCGGAACCATATGTGTGTCTCGACACGATCTTGGTCTCTCATTATAACTTAACGAAAAAATGTAAAGCGGCTTACAGAACAGATTTGACAATTTTCGTTTTCGCTTATGTAGTGCCTCATACAAAGTGAATTTATTTAAGGGTTCCCAAAAAACCACGGAACTCTAAAAATGATTAGTCCCAGTGAGTAGACGGGAGAAACCGTGAGCTGTAGCTAGTAAAGCTAATCGCAGAGATCTTGAAGGATTTGCTTGATTAAAAGCGTGGTATAAAAGTGGGCGGCGCACAATCTCACAAGATTTTCGCGGAGTTTTGCTGAAGCTATCTTCAGCTTTGAATCTGAGACAAGGTAAAACATTCCAGGTAAATAAAAGTTTACTGAAATACAAGCCTCATGGATTTATCCTGCAGCTGGTAATTAATTAAGCGAACTTAAGCCGGTGTTTTGGGCTAACTTTGGGTAGCCAAAGTTACCAAAAAAATCCAATAATTTATTTATTTACTTATTAAATACATTTTACATCTATCATTACAGGTAATCTAATACAATAGTGCAAGTCATCTTACTTAAATTATACAAATTATCAATTATCCAGTCTTAATTAAAAAATATTCAGATTTGTCAAATACCTTATTACAAATAAATTATACTTATGATTTTATAACATATAGTAACTAAAGTATAATTTATATGTTATTACAAATAAATTATACTTATGATTTCATAACATATCTAGTAACTAAAGTATAATTTATTTGTTATTACAAATAAATTGGCTAAATTTGCAATATTGTACTCGATATTGATATTCAAGTAATCGTCGTATTTTTGAACCAATCTTGACGAAACATAATATAGGTTCTGTAATTTCAAATAATTATATACTTAGTAAATTTTATAGTTTAAAAAGCTGAAAAAACCGACTTCAAAATCCGCAATTCGTTTACTTTGATTATATTTTTAGGGTTCCGTACCCAAAGGGTAAAAACGGGACCCTATTACTAAGACTTCGCTGTCTGTCTGTCTGTCTGTCTGTCTGTCTGTCTGTCTGTCTGTCTGTCTCCAGGCTGTATCTCATAAACCGTGATAGCTAGAAAGCTGAAATTTTCACAAATGATGTATTTCCGTTGCCGCTATAACAACAAATACTAAAAATTTAAAAAAATAAAATATTAAGGGGGGTCCCCATACAATAAACGTGTTTTTTTCGTATTTTTTTGCTCAATATTAAAAACGGTAACAGGTAGACGCTTCAAATTTTCACAGAATACTTACTTGTATATTTCCTTTCAAAATAAATAATTAAATAACTATAAAGTAAATATTAAAGGGGGGCTCCCATACAACAAACGTAATTTTTAAGCAATTTTTACTCGATCTTAATTAACAGGTAGAAACTTGAATATTTGTAAGTAAATATTTAGAAATATATTAACTATAAAAATAAATACCTAATCTAATACATAAAAACTCACAAAATGAAAATAATCCGTGCATCTAAACGCGGTGCGAGCGCCGCGCCGCGGTGTGGTGGTGGCGCGAACGCGCGGGTAGCGGGGGAGGTAACATCACGGAGCGAGCCATAGCTGCGCCTATTCGCGCGAGCGTCGTCATGCTGCCCGGATGTGTATCGAAAACCTACCTATAAGTTTGCAATTTACTATTTGGAATTTCGTTGATTTCTCGTTATTTTATAAACAGAACTAAACTTTGTAGTATTATAGATGATAGTACGGAACCCTTCGTGCGCGAGTCCGACTCGCACTTGGCCGATTATTTATTTCAGTTACTTCGTTATAAAAACCAAAGCAACTAACCCATTTTGATAATATTTATATGGAACCACCTCTGAGGATTACTACCAAAGGAAAAAAGAAATGTCAAAAACGCTGAACAAACATACAAAAAAACGTACAGTCCAATCTGAAAACCTTCTTTTTGTAAGTCGGTTAAAAATAAGAATCGTTTTTTGTTTGAAGGATTGCATTTCTATATCATAATATAGGCATCACGAATTATTCTGTGAGGCTCGATGACACTGGGCTAGTTTACGAGCTACTAGTAGGCGAGTTTAAAAGCTAGCGAGTGAGCGAGTAGCGAGTGTCGATGACACAATCAAAAGCATATTGTAAAAAAGCCCAATGACACGGAGCGAGTTTACAAGCTGCTCGCGAACTCGCTGGCTTGTAGCTTGTAAACTAGCCCAGTGTCATCGAGGCTTAAGTCCATTCAGTCATCCTATATTTTAAAATATATTGGTATGAGCGAGCGAGACGGATAATTTACTATACTTAATTATATACTTGAGATAGAAGTTGAGGCGCACCGTATTTCAGTAGTTTAACCTCTTACCGAAAAATGTTAATTAACTTTAAGCATTGCTTAACATATTTTGTCAACTTTTCGCTGACACGTAATGAACAACTCTGAAGTATGACCTACCAAACAAAAAAATAATCATCAAAATCAGTTTGCAATTGGCGGTGTAATCCGTAAACAAACATACAAAAAAAGTACAATCGAATTGAGAACCTCCTCCTTTTTGGAAGTCGGTTAAAAAGCGTAATGCACTGGCGGAAATTGCCCTTAACCCTCGGCTTCCCCTGCCTCCCAGTTGGTTGAACCGTGTAGCAGTCATCAACCGGTTCTCGCTCCATCATCATCAACAGGTCGGGCCGCGGGTGCTGGCGCGCCGCCAACAAGCAGTCGCGCCTGACGTGTATTTACTGATACTAAATACTGTGTATTAAGCATTTATAAACATGTTGAATCCTATTGAAATGTAACAAATATTAACGGGTTATTCACGTCTATTTTTGAGCCGAATCCTCAGAGTATTGTTTCAACCGCATACGGCGGTCTTTTTCAAAAGGAGCAGCGCAGACGTCCTTCGGGAGTGACGTCTGCGCTGCTCAGTTGAAACTATAGTCTAAATTATTGGTCAGAATTCGGAATTCAAACGTTTCTGTCAAATGTTATCAAAGCCGGGTAACATTTGACAGAAACGTTTGAATTCCGAATTCTGACCAAGAATTTAGAATATCAGCAACAGACCACGCGAACGCAAACTGTATTACCGTGGATATGTTCTGTGCTGTTCATAGAGCAACTGAACAAGTCTAGCTATAAAATCTAAAATTTGTAACTAGACTATGTAAATTTTACGTCTATGGTTATTAATATAAGACTTTTCAAGGTTGTCATCCAAAAAACTGAAGGAATAATTTCGAAAGTGTTTTTTTTTTCAAGAATATTATTTTTATTCATAAATAGTGTCATAAAGTGCCTTCTTAATAATGAAGTGTATAATTATATATTAAAAAAATAGAATATGTTCTAAGTAGGTGAGAGTAAACGTATCCACTAAGGACGATATTCTTGATATTAAATCTGACTTGAAACAGCCGAATCCTCAGGACATGCCTAGTTTAAATAACAGCATTAATATGATGTGGCCCCGTGCAGGTGTCAGAGTAACGACCTCTTTCCTGTCCTCGCCTCCTTCAATTACACTACTATGACACTCCGTTTTGCAAATTGTCAAATGACGTCATCTTATTGAGTTTTGGCGGGAACGGCTTAGTAACATGTTGTTGCTTTGTTTTATTTTCCTAAGCTTGTGTTATTTTGAACATTAATGCTATAAAAATGGTGGTGTTTTCGATTAAGTACATGGGTGTGGGCAAGTGAAATAAAGCAGTGAAACGTGTCATTTTACGTTGTCGGCAAAACTCCATAGAAGCTTCTAGTAAAGTCGCCATCACTTTACTGAGATTTATAATGAGTTAACATACATAAGATAAGGCAGTATGGCCAAACGGTCTTAGCCTGCCCGTAGGGCAAATTAAAAAAAAATTGTTTCAATCATAGATTAAGAAAATTCCGCTACGCTCATTAGATGGAATGTATTGGTATTTCCTACCATGACTACTATTTATTGCCAAAATATAGGACGTCTCCTCTAGTTCTGACAGCGGTTATCTATAACAATTAATAGTTTAAAAAATTAAAAAAAAAACGATTTCAAAATACGAAATTCGTTTATTTGGATGACATATTTTTCCAGTCATTTTGTTTTAAAAACCAAAATACTGAACCAATTTTGATAGAAAAAAAATGGAACTACCTGTGAACTACTACTACTATAACCCTTTCAAACATAAAAAAGTATTTTTCAAGTTGGTCCAGGTGTCTTATAGTACTCGGGGAAATTACATAAAAAAAAGATTCCGACGAATTGAGAAGCTCCTCCTTTTTGGAAGTCAGTTAAAAATATCGACATATTGTACGTGCATTATGTGGCGCTTTACGCCGTTATTAAATTGTCACGTGTTTTAACAAATAATTCATTAGAATTTATCTTCACCAACTTGAAGCAATCATCATTATCATCTTAGCCACAAGAAGTCCACTAAACAGACATAGGCTCCCCCATGGATTTCCAACTTGAACCAATGTCTTGACCGAAAAGTGGTAATGAAGCGGACACGTTTTATACAGCTGAGTAGCAAACAGCCAATATTTATGGCTCCTTCTATTGTTATAAAACTTCCTTGGTTTGAAACATTCCAGAATTTAAATGATTTCAAAAAAGGAGGACGAGGTAATTTGATTTGTTATATTTGTTACCTCATAACTCCGGCAAAATTATTTGGAAGAAAATACTTTAAATTTATTGTATAAGCATAAATGAGCTTTTTTTAAAATTATTTGATATTTGGAGACATTTCACACAACACCATCTAGTCCAAACTAAGCAAAGCTTATACTATAGAACTAGATGGCTGATAGAATACATATATATATTTTTTTGTAAATATATAAATAAGATACATAGACTCCCAGACACAGAACAAACATCCATGCTCATCACATAAATGCTTGCCCTGGGTACACTGTAGGTCGTTGGTTCGTGTCCCACCCAAGGGACACGAACCCACGACCTACAGCTTAGTAGGCAGACATACCTACTACCAACTGACCTACAAGGCCAGTTTGATAACAGTAAATAGACATTTCCGTCAAAAATGTCAAAATAAAATTTAAAGTTTACTTAAAATTATGTAAAATATACCTAGCTATGGGGTTAAGTCGTCGATGAATCGTTTTTCCGGGATGATCCATTGTCTTGTTTTTAGGATTAATATGTACGTACAATGGGAATAATTGTAAAGCAATTAAAGTTATTTTGATGAATAAACATAAACATATAAATGTTATCAAAATCAGTACTTGGTTTTATGTAACAAAAAAATTGGAAAAATGTCACCCAAAGCAAACGAATTGCGTATTGAAGTCGGTTGCTTCAGTTTTTTTAAACTACAATTATTCCGTAACGCTTCTAGAACCTCAAAATTGGTCGCAGTTCTGAACTAAATAAACCAAATTTCCCCAAAACTTGGGTATATTTGTAACCGCCCGGGGACGGAAGCTGTTTAGTGTACCAGGGGCACATAAATCTCGAACAGTTCAAGACTTCCAACTTTATTTCTCGGGTGTCGCAAGTTGGGGACTTTCAGATTATGTAATAGTATATCGTTAGGTATGTTTATAGCTTTTTCCTCGCTTTCATATCTTCCTCGTGAGTAGAATTTTAACCGGACATTATCGGTCTTACCGAAAAACATTACTTCACTTTAGGCATTGCTTAACATGTTTTGTCAACTTCTCGCTGACACGTAATGACACGTGCAGAAAGAAGACAGAGAATTTAATACGATGGTTAAAGTTAAGTAACGTTTTTCGGAAAGGCCGTGTGTTGTCAGAGAGGCGACATAGTTGCGAAATTTTGGTATTACAAGATTGAAAAACTAAAACTTTACTACAATTTATTAATTACAATGTATTATTCCTTCTTTTTTTTTATGGCAAGCGCCTTTATTAACTACAACACAACAATATACAGATTCAACTAACTAAACTACTACACAAAAAGCACATCGATCACCCCAAACCGATAAAGGTCTAAAGATAATTTGTAAAATGTTGCTTGTAAAATTTAAGCAAATGACATAAATATATCAGGGTCAAATATTATAAAAAATTAAAATTAAATAAAGTCAAAATGATGACATACATAAGTCAGAAGAAGCACAAGTTCAAAAAACTTAAAGATAATCCTTTTTGGGTCAGGGATTAAAAATTAGATAATTATTATCAACGCACCAGTGGCTAATTTATTTGTACTTTGTGAAAAATTATAAAACTATATTAGATTGCATATAATTTTAAGCTTTCCACTAAGCTGTATATGTATATTTTACATCACTGTCCAAAATGATAGGAACATTTTGTCACCCTGTCTGCTTCTTTATTTACTATGATACATAATACCTCCCCATATATATTTGCGACGCCAATGTGTCCTCACGGCTGCGCTATATTTCCCATTTTATCACCGTTATAAATGACCTACTTGTCGAGTAGAGGTTGTGACGTCACTGTCTCTATATCAATAAGCACCAAACCAAAACCATACACTACTTTTACCCAACTGCACGATAAAGAGGATTATGTTTTTCGGATGTATGCATATAGCGTAGTAGGGTATAAAAAGACGTGAGAAATTTTGTTAGGTCTCTTTTTACTTTTTGAGAGCAATCAATCAATCAATCAATAACACTTTATTGACACCACACATGGTAATAAAATAAACAATAAAGGTACACATAATAGAATGGCACAAAGGGCGGTCTTATCGCTACAAGCGATCTCTTCCAGGCAACCTTAGGAGTTATGAGCTAAATTTTTGTAGAATAATAATAATAAGAATTTTGCATAAATAAATATGCATTTTCGTAATCTCCTTTGACAAATAAATGATTTTACAAAAATAAAGCTCTTATGAATAAATTTTGCTGTACAAAAAGTGTGCTCTTCGCATACTTTTTCGCAAAAGGTAACATCAAATCATGTTCAACAGCGCGCTCCATCGTAGACCGTAACTGTCGCCACCAGGTAAGTTGACGATCAAGCGCAAGCCTATTTTCGAATGAAAAATGTTACACTACGAAAATCGCTCTTATCGAGTACTTTGTTTTAAAATAGATAAGTACTTGTTACATCACTGCAGCAGCATAAAAATATAGAAACGTTTTTATCATATCTGTCTGTCTTTTCGCTCGTCCTATATCATAAAACCGTCGTAGGCCGTCACACAGGGATTTGGGACGTGTTCTCACGGCTGCGCTGTAATTCTCATTTTATGACAGAAACATGACTGACTTGTCGAGTTGGGGGCTGTGACGACACTCTTATATCACTTTAGGTGGAGTTATCACTCTTATACTCTCACTCTTTAGGTGGAGTTATCACTCTTATACTCTCACTCTTTAGGTGGAGTTATCATTTTAATTAAATTAGCTTTTTGACGTGATAACGTCTTATAAATCGATGAACGCCGGCTGAACGCACGAAAAAGCATGACTCATTGTCACTTTCCGCCTGAGCCAAGCGTGCACGCGAGAGCGCGCAACAAGCGATAGAGAGGCACGATCGGCCTAATCGTACGGCTTGTGACGCATCTATCATGACGATATCACGTAAAACTATCGTCCGTAAACCGACTTTACAGACAACCATTTCTGCGCTCAGTAAGTCACAAGTTCTACTAGTTTTATAAATAATATTATGTATGTGAAAGTAACTATGCCTGTCCTGTCTAACTCTGTTTTTAACTGAATTCCAAAAAGAAGCAGGTTCAAAATTCGATTGTATGTTTGTTCACAGTTTTTTTTTTTTTTTTTTATAGAAGATAGATCTACGATTGACCACCAAACTCGCCTGATGTTAAGCGACGGTGTGGCCGAGGATGGAGCTCGTCGATCTAGAAGATATCTATTCACTCTAGCCTTGAAAATTCCAAGATTGTAGGTCTCACGAAACAGAGATGGCGGCAAAGAATGCCATTCTTGTGCACTACGCAACAAGAATGGAATTCTTTATTTACTCCGCCAATTGTGAATTGATTTTGATGTTTTTTTTGTTTGGGTACTTTGTTTTTTATAACAAAATAACTGGAAAATTTTCAAGTAAACGAATTGTGTATTTTGAATCCGCTTTTTTCAATTATTTATACTATGACTATTTTGTTACCTTTAATCGTTTAAATGACTGAACAGATCGTTATGAAATTTAGTAAATAGATCATTGAGACGCACAGGCATTTTATCATCATCATCATCACCTTTCTCATCATTGCGCGAGTAGAACTGTGGGGCACATAATAATATAACTGTTTCACGTCTCTAAATGTAAAATACAAACATTCTAAATTTTATTTAACACCAGGGCAACCGTAAAGTTATTTTCCCGCTGCCCTTAACAAGACTCTTAAGACGGCTCCTCACGTACGGGCATTTAACGTACATTTATTAGAAGGACGGCGCCAGCATTGCAGAAATAGATGACTAGGTCACTTTCAAGAAAATGTATTTTAAAAATAAGTGGCCAAGACCGTGTCGAAATACGCATATGGTCGAGTTCCGTTGCAGATTTTTAGGGTTCCTTTGTAATCTAAAAGACAACTTAGGTGAGTATTGCTTATTTCGACCATCTTACGAAAAGGTCAATGACATCTATACTAAAACAACTACTTAAACTGTTTCATATATATCACTATATCTCGAAAAACAGTAATCACAGTGCACATAATAATTTTCACTGAAAGTTTTTAATATGGTGTATTACTAGTAGTTCTACAAACAGTAGACCTCGCGAGAGAGCTTATTTGCAGCTCACCTTGGGTCATCTGTACATAATACCTATATAAAGTTGGCTTAGGAGGCCGTATGTAACATTTTAGCCGATTTCGCAATTTTAAATGATTTTACAGATGTTATTTCACGGTCAGAAAACATTTTTTCCATAAGTTTAAGCACCTTGAAGGTCAATTTAATTTTAATACACAATTAATACAAAAAATAGGATATGCTTAGATGCCCTTAATTAAAAAACAATGTATATTCTTATAAAAACAAATAATAATTATATAAATGGAGAAAACGTAAAATCAAGAAAATTATTCAGCACTAAAATGCATCAAGCGCATCCACGCGCCCTCACTGTTACACGCAATCTGAAGTTGGTTGTCATATCTCGACAACCACTTGACCACTTTTGTTCATTTTTGCCACAAGTTGTAATAATTGTATACTTCACCTACCTACCAAATATCATTTAAATCGGCTGGTAATTAACGCCGCAATAAACTTCCCCCTTTTTTATTGGAACCACCCCTCTTATCAAAAATCGCCGACGGCAAAAAAAATATTATAATCCATAGAATCTATAAAATTACGCTGTACACGAGTACGAACATACAAATAAATCACAAACAAACAAACTGACAGACGAAAGAAAATTTGGCCAGTTGATGTCGAGACGCTTCGCTCGCTCGGTCAAATATGGTTAATCTTATGTTTCTAGGTCTAATAGTTTAGGACAATTTTTCACTTTTAGCGGTTATATCTCTAGAAATACAAGGGGGGGAGATAATTTTTCACCTTTAGCGGGTTATATGCTATCTCTCTCGCGCATCACAACCTTTTAACATTTTTTACATATAACATGATTGACTACGGATATTAGAAAAAAGTAAGAGACCAATTTTTTTATTTAGACAGGAGAGATATTTAAAAAGTTTTTCTTCGATAACTTTTTTTTTTTTTTTTTTTTTATTTATTCTTCAATTACATCATGAACATTTATGAGATAATTCTGCCAAACTGCATAACAGTTTGTAGGCAGATAATACACTCTCATCCACAATAACAATTTTTTCGTTTGTAGGTGATTGTTTTTGACATCACCATTTCATCAATGTTTTGTTATTACGAATTTGATAAACTAAGTAGAAGGTAGCATTGAAAAGATGTACATGTGTATTAATTTACTCTGGTATTTTATCTGTTATATTGACTGATGTATTGAAAAATTTATGTTTTTTTTACTATTCCGTCGCCAGTATAAATTATATCTGATTAAAACTTTTTTAATGTTTCTCCTATCTACATTTACAAATTGGCCTCTTACTTTTCTAATATTCCTACTCAAAGATATTATATGTTTACAAAATGTTGAGATGCGCGAGAGAGAAAATTTCGTTTATGTAAGACTCCCTAGTTTATGACTAAAATAGCTGTGACCAGACGGACAGACAGACAGACGGGCATGGCGAATTTACAAAGGTTTCTCGTAGTCACTACGGACCCTAAATAAAGAAAATAACTCTCTCTCTCTCTCTCTCTCTCTCTCTGCAAGCAAGACCAGAAAGTATGTGATAAAGAAGAGACCTATTCTACAGTGGTCGAAAAAGGCATATAATATGATGATTCTAGCTATAAGGTATGACTATCTAGGCACAGATAGTCAACCACTCAAGCCATATAAATGTGGCGCTTCAATCGCATTCCCGGCCATACACACAATTAAGGTGGACAAAGGTGGGCCTGTCAAATTTAGTTCCACAATTTCACCACCGGACTCCAGTGACGGCCCGGACTCTAAGCGTTAGTCTCAGCTAAAGCCTGTTTTAAATATAACCTCAACCTGTGAGACCGGATCGATACTACGCGATCGCAGTTACGCGACGTTACGAGAGAACCCCCCTCCCCCTCCGGGGATGGGGGTGCGCCCCCGCGAGGGTGTTCACCCCACCTCTGGGCGCGGTACAATAATCAGCTGTCATTTGGAGTTATTAAAAATTCATACGTGAATTAAAATTGTGTTTCAGGGTTGTGTGAATTCGATTATGAAGTTTTATAGATTGGATGTTCGATTGATTGGGTGTATTTATTTATGGATTTACACATTATTAGAGAATTTGCTTAGTTAAATCGCAATGGAAAAGATTATTTTTATAGACTTCAAAATGGGAAGTTTGCCATTAGACTCTTTTTAGGGTGCCTTAGTAACTACGAGGAGCCCTTATAATTTCCCCACGTCCGTCACAGTCATTTTACTCACAGACTACATAAACGGATCAGTCCTACATAAACGAAATTTGGCATGTAAATGTGTTGTGTAAACCGCTATGAAATGCCGTATATAATACTCTATATAAAGTTGGGACGAATTTTTCTTTTAAGCCACACTCCATCTAAGGCTTAATTTTAATTCTCAGTTGTGATTTGTGCGAGACAGTCCGCTAAAGGTGAAAAAATTCGCTACGCTATGTCGGCGAACTTCATACGTCTACGGATCTCTTAACTTCTTATTATTTTCATTCATTTCATTTCTTACACGTATATGAAATTATTACGTATTACACGTTAATTTCAGATAGTTTCGGTTTTGGATATTAGATTTCTAGGAATTGCAAGCAATAGAAACAATTTAATAATAGACGCGCGCGGAAAACTGTGTCGGGTAGACCAAGCAAAAACAAAAACCTACCTACCCTTTAATAAAGTTTGAACCTACCCTAACTAATCATGTAGACTCCGCCCCTGTCTGAAACTTTTATGACGGATTTGGTTACGGTTACGTTTTTTTTTGTTTTATGTAGAAATAGGTTTGCGCTTGACCGCCAACTCGCCTGATGTTAAGCGTCGTTGCGATCTATAATGGAGTGCGCTTACCTAGAAGAAACCAATTCACTCGCGTTTTAAAGACACCCAGAGTATATTTATCGGGAAAGACCCACTTAGGAAGCGTGTTCCACAATCTAGCAGTCCGCACGATGAAAGTGGAATTAAAGCGTTATATTTTCAGATATATTTTGTCGGATATCCGATAGTTCCGGTTACGGTTACGGATCTCCAAAACATCCCTGCTAAAAATAAAGTCAAGCAATGATAAATATTCCGTTAACAAGTATCAATGTTAAAAGAAAAACAAAATACCCGACTGCAGAAAAGAAGTTTTTGTAGGCTGCAAATACTTCTTTTCTGCAGTCGGGTATTTGGTATTTTGTGGGTACTTATGATTTTTTTTTAATTTTGATGTACCCAGTGTCACTCTCACAACTAAGACGAATCTATTGACACCACTCACATCAAAATCGGTTTTTGGCTTTAGGCTCTAGGGCGTGTCAAAGAAATATACATAGTCATACATACATACACTCGAAAAACATAAAATATGAAAAATAAAATTAATGTATACATTTTAAACTTCTATAGCGGGAATCGGGTTGCAAGCGGAGTCGAATTGTCAAAATTTTGCTTAGTCTTTTTGACTAATGATAGCCCTTTAGTTCTAACCCCTTGTCTTCAGGTGCCATTGTTCCGGAAAAAAATATTTTTGATATAGTATTGTGAAGTAAATATATAAAAGACGTCGCCGGTACTCCTGCGTATGCAAGGGTCCTGTTATTTTATAAATTAAATGGGATTCATTAGTCAAAAAGAGTAGGGGGTAGCTTGTGACACCGCAGCGCCCCCCACAATAAGACACAAAAAATAACCAAGTATAATGCGTGTCGAGGGTTTCATAAAACATAAAAAACGGCCAAGTGCGAGTCGGACTCGCGCACGAAGGATTCCGTACCATTATCTATAAACACGAGCAAAAAATCACGTTTGTTGTATGGGAGCCCTCTGTCTGTCTGATGTAGCCCTCTTAAATATTTAAAAAAATGTTTAAATGTTTTTTTAGTATTTGTTGTTATAGCGACAATAGAAATACATCATCTGTGAAAATTTCAACTGTCTAACTATCACGGTTCATGAGACACAGCCTGGTGATAGACAGACAGAGAAACAGCGTAGTCTTAGTAATAGGATCCCGTTTTACCCTTTAAGTACGGAACCTTAAAAAACCATTTGTGTTATGGTTTTTTCGTCAATTCGTCCATTCATCGTCCATGTTTCGGTTTTTTCGTATGAGTATCCGATTTCTCATAGTTATCATTATAATCATAAATGTACATGCCTCTACGGTTTGCTTTTTTCGAATTTCGTTGTAACTCTGAATAAAAAGAAACTAAAATAAAGAAAAACCGTAGTGGTTCTAATCGTATAAAAACGAATGATCGAAATTGGATAACATTTAGGGATAGAAAACAAACAAGATACGCAAGGTTAAAAGTAAAATTAAAGCATTTCTTTTTAATTTCGATCGAGTTTTCGGGATATACCATAGACTTCTAGATACCCCAAGTGTATGCGCCTAGCGTATCAAAACGAGCGTGTCAAGTACGATAAAAAATCAGCAGTTGATATTTTGACAACTAGTTACCAGCGTACAAGCGCGCGGATGTATTGGGTTGAATAGATTTCGCGCGGATGGAAAATTCCATCACAAAATAGTTTATGTGACGTCACAGTCGGTATCAAAAATGTGGCACGTAAGGTTTTCATATAAATGAAGTCGCATGCTCCATCTACTATGTCTGAGGGATATACCTACATCATGAAATAATACTGTATGATGATACTGAATAATACATAATTATGAAATAGGGCAAGTGCATTTATTAACTACAAGAAAACAATATACAAACTACACATACTTTTAACTAACTAAATTACTACACAAATAACAACTTGATTACCCCGGACCGATAAAAGTCTAAGAACAATCCAAATGCTCAAACCCACAACCAGTTGGTAGCGTACCCAGCATGCTGCTGCATTGTCGCGTTGAATAGAATATCCACCATAACTATTGCTGGATATTTCACACTACACCTAGCCCAAATTAAGCAAAACATGTATTTATTATAGGAACTAGATGGCTGATGTAATACATAATTATATACTTTTTTCGTAAATTATATACTTATGATACATCAAAACACCCAGACAGAACAAACATCCATGCTCATCACACAAATGTATGCCCTGGTTGGGATTGAACCCACAACCTACAGCTTAGAAGGCAGGCGTACTACCAACTGAGTTGCGACGCCAAGTCAAACTTTGACGGGACTTAGTTTATAAATCTCTTTCCTGAACGTGTTCACGTTCAAATAAAATAGCTTGTTTTTTTTTATCGAAGACTATACAATAAAAACAGAATGGTCACAAAACCGTTTGAACCCTCAATATTGGGAAACAAAAGTAAAGTTACAAATGGGCAACACTTCCTGGCAGCCCAAACATGAATGTTTCATATCAAACGATTGTGGACCTTGGGAATATCGATTCAGGTCGGCTTAGGAAGAAAATGGAGCGCAGGGAATTCTGAAGGGTCAGAGGAAGCGGGCGTGGTCACGAGCGGAGAGGGTAACGGGTTAAAGGGCTAATTTTCAAGAATAAGGTAGGTAAATAGATATCTTTTAGATCGGGGAGCTCTATCCTTGGCCAGATAACTTTGAATTATATATAATCAAAAAATACATCAGGGTAAATGCCACAAAAATTCTACTATACCTCTTTCGGCACCTGTTTTAAGCTCAAGGCTTAATCTTACTATAAATTCTAGCCCCACTCAACCTTTCTGGAAAACTTTAGGTCATCACAAAATTAATACTCCAGTTATTAAAAGAATTCCTCGTGGTGCCCGCGTTTCTGTCGCCTTGGCGTTGTCCCGGGCCATAAAGGCGGTAACAACAGGAAATTCGAAGCTTACTTGGGAACACTTACTGTACTTCCCGTATGCTGTACTTTATGTCAGACGGGATCCTTACAATAATAAATCTTTGACTTCTAGAGTGAAGGAGAACTGTGTAAGGTACAACACACTGGAAGAGCCTTTTTCTTTTTCGGATAATAATTCGGACTCGCATCAAAATTCAAACAAATTTAGACCTTGTACTGAGGCTGCTTCCTACAGACTTGTGGAAAGCAAACTAAGTGACGGGGATATAAAAGGTGCCGCCCGAATTCTATTTTCCAGTGACATTTTAGCACCGGCCACACCTGAAACCCTCTCTACTTTAGAGGGAAAGCATCCACCTCCAGCAGCTAATCTACACCTTCCTGATGCACCGTTGGAGTCTGATGTCGCCGTTGAAGTGTCTGCGCTGGACATATCAGCTGCTGTCATGTCTTTTCGGAATGGCTCTGCCGGGGGTTTGGATGCTCTCACGCCGCAGCATCTAAAAGATCTCTTAAGTGGCGGAAGCGGAGAAGCAGGCGAAGCCCTTTTGAGAGACCTGACGGCTTTAATTAACTTGATGCTTTCCGGGCAAGTCAATGGTGACATCATTGATATTCTGTACGGTGCAAATCTATGTGCTTTAAAGAAAAAGGATGGCGGCATCAGGCCCATTGCAGTCGGAATGACCTATCGCCGACTCGCTGCCAAAACATGCTGCAAAAAAATTGCACCACAGTTGGCAAGTCTTTTGCAACCAGTTCAGTTAGGTTTTGGCTCGCGAGGTGGCTGCGAAGCCGCCGTCCATTCAATTAGAACTTTTTTAACCAACAACTGTGGAGAAGTGCTGCTGAAAGTGGATGTGAAGAATGCTTTCAATTCCGTGGATAGAGGAGCCCTATTAACGCAAGTAAAAGACAAAATTCCAAATTTGTATAATTTTCTTTGGCAATGTTACGGTTCTTCAACCAAATTAACATATCATGGCAACGAAATTCTTTCAGCGGTTGGTTGTCAACAAGGCGATCCGCTCGGTCCAGCAATCTTTAGTCTCGCCATTTATCCCATCATCGAACGATTGCAATCCAAGCTTAATGTATGGTACTTAGATGATGGAACGTTGGGTGGTGACGTAAATACTGTATACAACGATCTACTGTTTTTAATAGAAGAATTCCGAGCGATTGGTCTTGAACTAAATTTTTCAAAATGTGAACTTTTTATTCCGGACGACAATCCCGCAAAAGATTTGGTATCACAAAAGTTTGATTTTTTGGCACCAAACATAAAAATAATTGACAAGTGTTCACTCCGCTTACTGGGTTCTCCTATTCTTGACGAATCTTTCCCTTCTTTTTTTGAAGAAAAAATTCAAAATTTTTTACTCTGTTCGGAAAGCTTAAGCAAAATTAACACCCATATGGCCTTCACCTTAATTCGTTATTGTCTATTTGTCCCCAAATTTACATATATTTTGCGATGTTGTCAGCTCTGGAAACATACTGAACTTCTTCACAGACTAGACGGCATCGTGAAAAGTACTTTGGCTTCTATTTTAAATATAAATTTAGATGATCGAGAGTGGTTGCAGGCTTCACTTCCTGTGCGATTGGGAGGCCTCGGTATTAGGTCTATCTCAGGTGTCGCTCTTCCCGCGTTCCTGTCCTCAGTACACAGTACTCAAAATTTAATTCATAAAATTCTTGCGGCCTCTTTAGATAATATAGAAATAACTTTTTTCGGCGAGTCCAGGAATGTGTGGTTGTCAGCCTGCCCTAACACGGAGTTACCGAAATCCCTTTTCTCACAAAAGCTGTGGGACGGGCCGATCTGCGAGCAAGTACGGAATCAACTTCTTCATACGTGTTCAAGCTCCGTAGATCGTGCCCGTCTCTTAGCCGTTGCCAGGTGGGAATCGGGGTTGTGGCTGCAGGCTCTTCCATCGCCCAACACTGGCACTTTGTTGGACTCATCTACTTTCCGCATTGCTGCATCCCTCCGCTTGGGCGCCCCGTGCTGTGCTCCTCACCGCTGCCAGTGTGGCAGTGCCGTCGACCGGCTCGGTCACCACGGCCTTTCATGCGTTAGAAGTGCAGGTAGATTTCCACGCCATGCTAGCCTTAATGATATAATCCGTCGGGCTTTTGCCAGCGCCAACTGCGCAGCTATTTTAGAACCAAATGGTCTCATACGTGACGATGGTAAAAGACCCGATGGAATGACTTTAATTCCATGGAAGATGGGGCGGCCTTTAGTGTGGGATGCAACATGTGTAGACACTCTTGCGCCGTCACATCTTCCTGGAACACAAAATAAGGCTGGTGCGGCGGCGGATTCCGCAGAAAATCTCAAAAGACGTAAATATAGTACCCTAGATAGTGGTTATATATTTGCGCCTTTTGGGGTCGAAACGTTAGGGCCGTGGGGAACGAGTGCACATAAAATTTTCAAAGAGTTATCGGAACGACTGGTCGAGGCAACACGTGATCAAAATGCTGGTCTCTATTTGGCTCAAAGGTTAAGCATTGCCATTCAACGTGGCAATGCTGCCAGCATTTTGGGTACGTTGCCAACTGGTAGCGGTCTCTTAGATTAAGTTTGTAAATATTATTATTATGTGGCATATATGTGTATATCTAATTTATTATTTTAAATTACTAAGGAGTTATATAATGTTTGAATATATATAAGTTTTTATTTTAATAAGTTATGTTAAGTTAAGTTTTTATTTTACTATATAAGAAGATTTAATTTATTAAGACAATAGGTACAATCTATTGTCTATTGTAGTGCACTCGTCACTGAGGTATAAAATGTTACATGATTATAAATATCGTTATTATATATAATTATATTTTTACGGACTTCAAAAAGAAGGATGTTGATTAAACAATTCAGCTGTATTTTTTTATTTGTCGCCGAATGGCTGCTTCATTTATAAATTTATTTATAAGGTATTCAGATTGGCCCCATAGAAATTTCATCAAAATCATTTCATTTGTTTAATATTTTAAAATTGTGAATTTTGAAGTCAGTTTTTCAGTTTTTTAAACAATAATTATTGACAATGGTTTCGACATTTGTCTCATCTTAATTTCACACAAATCAAGATAAAACAAGCGCTAACCAACTTTGATTTGTAATAAAAGATCACAGCTAAGGTCTAGATGTTTCAATTAAATCGCTTAGTACAACTGCGTAGCAAAAAAAAACTTTGTGAGTACAACTCACGATCGGATCTGTACGGAACTAACATGAAGCGAACCTTTAAATCTCTTCGCTGGGACGTCACAGCATGAAGCGAACCTTTAAATCTCTTCGCTGGGACGTCACAGCTTCCCGTCAAACTACCCATATTCAATGCACTGCTCTCTACAACTTTACTCTGAACGATTTTGAAGGTTTGTTCAATGTTTGCTCGGAACAAATCCGACCGTATGTTAGTAGTTTTACTTGGTCTTTTTTTTAAGCAAGATAGATCTAAGATTGACCGCCAATTCACCTGATGTTAAGCGACGGTGTGGCCGAGGATGGAGCTCGTCGATCTAGAAGATATCTATTCACTCTAGTCTTGACAATTCCAAGATTGTAGTTCTCAGGAAACAGAGATGACGGCAAAGAATTCCATTCCTATGCAGTGCGCATCAAGAATGTGATTCGATGTCGTTGAGATATCGTCGATGTCTTTCTCCAATTCAAGATGCGTATTTGAATGTTTTGTTTTGTTTTAATATTAGATAAGTTTAAAGTCACACCGGAAATCGCTCGATCTTATCCAACAAACCCTGCATCTAAGCTAGCTAGTAGCCATAATGCCTAGTCACTACTTTCCTTTCCAATTCTACTTCACTACTATAAAAGGTTATTTATACTCTGTAAAAATAGATTTTTCATTCTATTGAGTGGTTTCAGCAAAATTAATCTTTTCGTTGTACCTACTGTTATTTGAATAGGTTTTTAATATAGACAGTAATCATTCAGTACCTATAATAGTGTTGTCTCTGTGAGCAATAAACCTCACTCGTTCCCATTAAAATATAAGTATTTTTGTGTGAATTAAGGTTGATTTGACAACCACACAATTTAAGAAATTATAGATCGGCCGTTCATCTTAGTCCTCGCCTGCGCGGTACAGGGGTTCGGGGGTATGACAAAAAGGGGACTGAGAGAGGTGCGGGCGGCGGGGGCGCTCAGTGTGATACACACGAGAAGAAATGCGCCATACCATATATGGACATATGTTTATCACAGGCGAGGACTAAGATAAACGGCGGATATAGCTTTAATTTTATATCTATACTGTAATTACCAATGTTACGTAAAATTCATTATGCGTGTGTTTGCGAAATAAAATAAATAATCATGACTAGGGGGCTACTCTCAAGCCTAAACTAAACTAATAAAAAACCTAAATTAACTCAATTTAATAAATAAAACGAAATTCTCACACAACAAAATTGTCGTTTGTTTTTTAAATTTAGTTTTGTATTTTAAGAATTTTATCTATATATTATGTATTGTAAGTACATATGATCATCATCATCATCATCATCATCAACCATTGTCCACCCACTGCTGAGTATAGGTCTCTTTAGCGCGCCATTCTTTTCGGTCTTGTGCCAGTCTCATCCACTGTCTTCCCACTGCCTTGTCGATGTCATCTGACCATCGAGTCGGAGGTCTGCCAGGTGTTCGCTTTCCGTCTCGCGGCCACCATTCTGTGACTGCTTTAGTCCACCGTCCGTCTTCCCTTCTGACCAAGTCTCCCAGTCCACCTCCACTTAAGTCTTGTAATCCGAGTAATAATCTTGTAAGTACTTAAATCAGACAAAATTCCTATTTTAATGTGGATACCTTTTAAATACGCAAATTAAATTGAAATAGCTGTCAAAATCATATTTTTTTAAATAAAAACGGAGTAGATAACGTCGATTTAATTATCTATCTATTCGTTTAAAGTTTCATCAAAACAAACTAATTATAAAGTGAAGAGAAACTTAAATTAGAATTTAAAGTGAATGTTTTAATTATCTTACTTCTTAAGCCTAGTTCACGTTATTTAGTAGAATCGTGAGTCGTTTTCGTACAAGCAGTTTTCTATCTAAACCACCCCTAATGATAACCGAAATAAAGCGTTTGTTTCTAGTTTTTACCTACTCTAATTTTACGTCCACCGTCATTTATTGATAACCGAGGCAAAACTTTTGATTTTACCTGTTCTAATACTAACTTATAACATCGCAAAAACAGAGGTTTTGATTCTACTGACGTTCAATAAGTTCTCGGTGTAGATACCTACCAACCATGACCAATGAGATTTTATCTATATAGAGAGAGTATACTTATTGAGAAGTAAAAGCATGACAAATAGTTTTTTTTTTTTTTTTTTTTAATTTTTTTTTATACACCATACACTACAACAAAAAGAGAGAACACAAATACAAAGAACAAACTTTTCAGCAGACACCATTCATAGCTACTTTGTTACATTTAACTGCGGCGAGAGCGCCGCACCTCACTCAGTGGCTTACTAGTGAAGTGAGTGCTTTCGACGTTTAGCTGGCGAGAAAACACACCATAGATGCAATTCTGCGTTTCAAGTATCAATCGTATCGTATAATCGTAGTTAAACGATGTAATTATTATTCCAGCGCTGTAACGCTGTTTTGTTTACTTTACCAAAAAATGTGACAATAATATTGCTTCAGAAGCTCCTCTGGTACGTAAATACATACAGCTCAATGACGTCTCATTTGTGTTGCTAATCGAACAACATAATTAAATCACGACAGCAGCGCCCCCAATACCATATTGGGTATTTTCCCGAACAAACTAAACCTAATTTACGGCAACTCTATCGATATTACAAGCCTTCCCCTTCCCAAACCTGCAATTTTACAGCGTGTTTCATAAAACTCGCATTACAAGTTGGAATGGCCGACGAGATTCATTCGAGAGGTGGTATGATAGATGGCCGATGGGTAGGTTATTTTACGACTCCCCAGAGATGGGACGGGAGTAGATTTACATTTTATGGCTCCGGGAATCAATTTGATTTAGCACATTCCCGATAATTTTAATGATTACCATGTCAACCCTTATTCACCTGGTCAGAGCAATTTTAATGTTCATTGCCGCTAGCTCACCTGATGTTAAGAATTTGCTCAACGCGCGCAGATACTCGTATCTGAGAGTTTTTGTAGTAATTTTTAAATTTGTCATTTTGAAAAGGAAGACATTTCTTTTGGAGTATTTATTAAGTCGTCCCTTCTACTGTTTGCACCGGTGGTTGAGAACACTAGCATTCGACGCATGCGCAATGGCATATTTACCATCTTTAACAGCCGGCACCTCTTATTTGCGGCCAGATTTAATCAGGCACCCCTATATCATAATAAACAGAAAAAAAAATAGCTTTCATTTGATATATAAATAATAAATGTACATTATGAACGTATAAACGTCCCAAAATTCAATTACTTAATAATAAATTAATTAAAAATACTTGCGGCCACATTTTGATAGGCACCCTAGTAGATATATATTCTCCTAATCATAAATATGCGTAAAAATTTGGTTTTTAACAAATACTCGATGAGCACACTGATTCTGCAGCCGGATCTTAGACTATTAAGGGAAGTCTAGTCGAGCGATCTCTTATACAAATAGAAGAAACTGATTTTTACTTACATTAACAGATTGGCTCAAAAATCTGACTTATCAGGAAACTGAAAAACTGCTTAAAATTGTACAATAGCCTAATAATTACACTTAAATTAACTCATACCATCTGTGATATCATTGTTAAATTCATCTTATTATTTTATTTTTTTGACAACTAATCGAAATTAATCTAAAATCTTATCAAATCTATTTAATTTTTATTATTATCTCATTTATTTATATACAATCTTAATTCTAAATTTTTTACAACACATATATAAACTTATAAAAAATAAACATAAATATTGTAAAAAACTTAAAACTAGGGTGCCGCCGGCAGCGGGGCGGGGCTCAAGCTGCCGGTGGTAGGGGCTACAGAGAAAGGAACCTCCTGACAATACGTGCCGTGTCTAGGATGACTGCCTTCTGTATCCGACCCTTGACCCAATCATCGAGCGAGAGCCTCTTGAGATGTTGGTCGAGGCTCTTCGCTATGACACCGTTCACCGAAACGACTATCGGGACAATGATCGTCGAGTCAACATCCCACATGGCGGTTATCTCGTGAGCCTCTCTCTCTTATTATTATTATTATTATTATGTATAATTACAAATTAATTAATTAAAAATGAAGAAAATTGTAAAATTAGACCTTGGAAAAATAAAAAAATAAAAATTGAAAAAAAAATTACTTATAATATAATTACGTATCATTATAGTCAAGTATATAAGAATAACTCTTCTCTCTACGAGATCGAATCAGAAATGAAGAGATACGTAGACGTACAGGAGTCACCGATATAGCACAGCGGATTAGCAAGTTGAAGTGGCAGTGGGCAGGGCACATAGCACGTAGAACTGATAGCCGATGGGGCCGAAAGGCACTCGAGTGGAGACCACGTATCGGCAAGCGCAGCGTAGGAAGACCAGCCACGAGATGGACAGATGACCTCATACAAGTGGCGGGAAGACGCTGGATGCAAGCCGCTTCCAATCGGTCTTTTTGGAAATCCATGGGGGAGGCCTATGTCCAGCAGTGGACTTCTTATGGCTGAGATGATGATATAAGAATAAAAAAACTACCAAGACACGGGTTCGAGACACCCAGTTTGGTGGTTGGTTCCAGTACGAACATTTGTATATTATCTTAAGTGATTTTTTTTTTTTTTTTACTAAGCGAATTACAAAGCCGCATGGTTTTACTATAGTCACGCTAAACCCTATCAGCACTTTGCATAGATGACGTCATCTTAAGCCTTTTGCAGTCAACATTCCTGCAAACATGCACTGCATTAATGCAGTGCATGTATGCTGTTGCATGCTTAAACTATAATATACAATAGTTGGCTAAGAACGTGGGGACGCACGCATATGTTAGGGTTCTGTAGCCAACTTTAGTGAAAAAGAAAATACCTGGGGGGTTACTGTCATCTTTTATATGGCAAAGTTGGCTCGCACTCGTTTTCAACCGACTTCCAAAACGAAGGAGGTTCTCAATGCGACTGTATGTTTTTTGTACCTATGTTTGTTAACCGAGTAGGTACTCCGCCAATTGTGAATTGATTTTGATGATTATTTTTATTTGGTAGGTTATGCTTCAGAGGTGGTCCCATATAAATTTAATCAAAATCGGTCCAGTACTTTAGTTTTTATAATCAAAATAACAAGAAAAAATTTCATCCAAGTAAACGAATTGCGTGTATTGAAGTCAGTTTTTTTTTTCAGTTTTTTAGGGTTCCGTACCCAAAAGATAAAACGGGAATCCTAAAAATCCTATTACTTAGACTCCACTGTCTGCCTGTCTGTCTTTGCGTCTGTCACCAAGCTGTATCTCATGAACCGTGATAGTTAGACAGTTGAAATTTTCACAGATGATGTATTTCTGTTGCCGTTATAACAACAAATACTAAAACCCAGAATAAAATAAATATTTAAGGGGGCTCCCATACAACAAACGTATTTTTTTTTGCTCGTTTTTGCTCGATATTGATAACGGCAACAGGTATAACGCTTGAAATATTCACAGAATATTGAGTTATATTATTCACTTTAAAAATAAATAATGAAATTAAAATAAAATTAATATTTAATAGGGGCTCCCATACAACAGTCGTGACTTTTTGCCGTTTTATAGATGTTATGTTACGGAACCCTTCGTGCACGAGTCCGACTTGCACTTGGCTGGTTTCTACTTTAGATAAGATCTACGATTGACCACCTCTAGCCTGATGTCAAGCCACGGCAAGGGCGAGGCTGGTGCTCGTTGATCTAGACAATATCTATTCACTCTAGCCTTGAAAAATCCAAGATTGTAGACTGATTAATGGAACAGCAAAGTGCCTACCTAGATTAAGTGTTAATTTAGGGTATAAACACCATTGCTTACATTCATTTAACTGTAAGCGAAACAAACGCTGTCAAAACTTTTACAGGTCAGTCTACCAGTTTCACTCGCGTATACGTATTTTCGTGTATTACCACCTATTTCTCGTAAAAAATCCGTACTCAGCGATATCGGTCTACCTTCTTTATGCATAATGCACAAAAATGGAATTCTTTGCCGCTATCTCTGTTTCCTGAGACCTACAATCTTGGAATTTTGAAGGCTACAGTGAATAGATATCTTCTAGACCGACGAGCTCCATCCTCGGTAACACCGTCGCTTAACATCAGGCGAGATCTACCCTGTATAAAAATATATATATATATTTTAAATTAAATCACACTTACAAAACGAAAAACTTTTCGACCCTATGCGGCCAGCAGTACTACGTGCACTGCCCACTGCCACCCCAACTTACTAATCCGCTGTGCTATGACAGTGACTTTCGTGGGTCTACGGATCTCTTCAATCCTGATACAATCTCTCAGAGAGACCTCGAGCCTGGAGAGGGCTATCCCTCTCCATAGCGCGTTGCTATATTAGCATTACGTAAATTGAATTTAATAATGCTAATATCTTGTCTTTTGTTCGTATATTTGTTGCCTGTGATTAATATACCGACTGACAAACAAACAGACAGACGAACATGACGCATCATCTCTGCCACAAAAAGTCTTCCCCATGGATTTCCAAAAAGACTGGTTGGAAGCGGCTTGCATCCAGCATCTTCCCGCCACTTGTATGAGGTCATCTGTCCATCTTGTGGCTGGTCTTCCTACGCTGCGCTGTGCCACGTTCATGGTTTATAAGGATACTTTGTAGTACTACGGAACCCTAAGTCTAGTTTTATAAACCACGAAACACCCGTTGTTCGACGTAAGCCGTATAGCTCCCCTAATGTGAAATAAATGGCATTATAACTAGCCGACACGAACTAATATCGGCGCAAGTTTTGCATTGAGTTTTCTTTGTAACTGGCAACATACATAATATGTCGAGCAATACGTTTATAAATGCGTAGAGTTTTTTTTTATCAGACTGGTACATTGTTTTCAAATTGTATCACGGAAATTTGCTAAAAATTAGAGGTTATGCTTCTATCTTTTGGTTTGTAGGTTTTTGAGTGGTTTCTAACGGCCTTACCGAAAAACGTTACTTAATTTTAAGCTATGTTTAACATATTTTGTCAACTTCTCGCTAACACGTAATGACACTTGCGAAAAGAAGACAAAGAATTTAAGATGTTGGTTAAAGTTAAGTAACGTTTTTCGGTAAGGCCTTAAGTATACGATATTAAACTTATGTTAACGTTCCAAATGCTCTGTCTTATTTCCGCATATGTCATTACGTGTCAGCGAGAAGTTGACAAAATATGTTGAGCATCGATCAAATTTTAGTAACATTTTTCGGTAAGATCTGAAGACACCTGGCCTTGGATTAAACAATAACTTAATTACTTCACTAGACTAAAAAAAAAAAATATCTGCTATTTTTAATTTCAAAAGTAATAATTTATATTTGTTTTAAAATTGAAACTTTTAACAGACTTCCAAAAAGGGGGAGGTTCTCAAATCGACTGTATGTTTTTTTTTGTATGTTTGTTCAGTGACTACTCCGCAAATTTTGCGTTGCTTAAATGATTCTTGTTTTGTTTGGTAAGTAATACCTCAGAGGTGGTCCTATATAAATTTTATCAGAAATCGGTTCAGTACTTTGGTTTTTATAATAAAATTACTGAAAAAATGTCGTCCAAGTAGCCAGATTGCGTATTTTGAAGTCGGTTTTTTAAACTATAATTATCTTAAAAAATCTCACCGAACACTAAATTGAACCGATTGGAAGACGCTGGATGTAAGCCGCTTCCAATCGGTCTTTTTGGAAATCCATGGGGGAGGCCTATGTCCAGCAGTGGACTTCTTGTGGCTGAGATGATGATGATGAACACTAGAATCGGCCAACAAATGATCTCATAGCAAACTTCTCTTTTTATTTGAATTGAGTATGTATCAACAGTTTCTAACATATACCTACTTATCATCAAAATGGGTCAGTAAATCGTAGAAAAATTGTTAAAAGTTGTTTAATTTCAATTTAATTCACAATCGTGAACACTTAAGAATCATTCGGTTAGAAAATTAGAAATATACAACATGTATCAACCAACAAACATCTGTCTAGAAATAAGATTAAAGCTAGTGTGCAAGATCCAATCTTCTCCCCGAAATACTAAAAGACAAAAAAACAACAAAAATTGAGCATTTCTGACAATATTACAAACATACAGGTCGAATTGATAACCTCCTTTTTGTGAAGTCGGTTAAAAATTCAATACGCAGCTCGTAACTGCTCGTAAATCGTCTACTTATCTTCAATATGTAACCAACCTCTTCTCTCTTCCACAGAAACAAGCTATGCTAGTGCGGCAATTAGAAGAGGAACTCCGGCTACGTATGCGCCAGCCCGCACCAGAGCTGCAGTCGCAACTTGAACAGTTGTTTGCAGAGAATGAGCATCTGCAGAGAGAGATAGCGATATTGAGGGACACTATTAAGGTCATCATCATCACCAACTATTACAGTATTACAGTTTTTAAGTTTTTTTTAAGTGAAAACTTCTTTAGCGGCGTTGTGCATTTTTGGGATGGGTAAAAAATGTTAAACTCGCGTCAGATCGTCAGATCGTAAGACGGACAGTCATAAACCTATTCTAACGTTCTGCATTTAAAGTTCATTATTGTATGTACAAGTTTGTCCTTCTAGCATAACGTCATTTCGTTGTGCCGAATGCTTATTTTCGACACATGCACGTAAGACTCGTTAGCTCAGTAGATTAGAGCACCGATATAAATTTCAATTTGTCCATCGGAGGGCGGAGGTTCAAATCCTTCACGAGTCAGTCTTTTCCTATTTTATTTTTTAGTTTTCACTTCTGCCGGCACTCCCGGAGTGCAATCGTTGTTTTTTTTAACTATAATCGTTTTATCTACTATCGGGCAAGATAGTGCATAATTACTTCGCAATATTTTGATAGGAAAACTCACCCTACTTATTCATTTCTCTTAAAAAACACCTGTAAGATATAAATTAGTATAGATGATCTTTTTTATCATAGTTAAACTTTTTTTTTATCAACAGGAACTAGAACTGAGGATCGAAACACAAAAACAAACGTTACAAGCACGAGATGAAAGCATCAAAAAACTACTTGAAATGCTACAAAATAAGGGAATGGGTACGTAATATTGATCAAATATCAAAGAGATATTAAAGAGATAGCAAAGGCTATTTTGTTATCCCGCTGGACATATTTGGTAACAAATATGGTCTGCATCAAGCCTGAATATATATTTTTACATCTTATACCACCCTTGTTTGTTTTGACTCTCTTCAACAATCTTCTTCGGTCATTTGTTTTGGCACTGATTTAAAGAGGCAGTTGTAAATAGCAGTTTTGGTAAGTTAAAAATTATAAATGGCACGCTTAATAACTAGTTCAGCAGTTAAAACTAAGCAGTAAAGTAAACAAAAATGAGTAATGAAAAATAATGAAATGGATCAGTGAATATATAATTGAGCAGGAAAATAATTAAATGGGCGGTAAAAATTATTATATAATATCTATAAATTACATAACCTAATCTCTGAATAAATTATTGCTTATACCTATATACATAGATAACTTTCCATAATTTTTACCGCTCATTCAGTTATTGGACTGCTCAATTATTTTTAGAATTGACATTGTATGATAAAATAACCGACAATTTTTTTTAATTTTTTTTGTGGCAAGCGCCTTTATTAACTACAACACAACAATATACAGACTCAACTACCTAAACTACTACACAAAAAGCACATCGATCACCCCAGACCGATAAAGGTCTAAAGATAATCCAAATGCTCAAATCCACTACCAGTTGGCAGCGTACCCAGCATGCTGACCGCATTGCCACGTTGAATGGCAATGCTTATGCGTTGGGCCAGATACGCGCCAGCATTTTGGTCACGCGTCGTATCGATCAGGCGCTCAGATAAATAAGTTCGCGCTCAGTTTTTTTATTACTGTCCATGTTTTACTGTCGCAATAATTAATCAACCGCCATTAAATTAAATAACTGCTCAATATGTTTTTGAACTGATCATAATAACATCTCGAATATTTAAATAACAGCTCAAAAAAATTGTTCCCATTTGTTTTTACCTATCATTTTGTTAACAGCGGTTTTTACGTCTATTTTATACACTAACAAATCGAACGAACTTTTTGATGGGAACAGCTGATTATTTTCCTGAGTTTAAATATATTGTAGAACTTTAGTCATGACTTACTTTGTTGCTGAATAATAACAAACAAATCTATGTATATCACTAAGAGTTCTCTGTATTGTTGTAATTGTTTTTTGTTTAATAGTGTACAATAAAGAGTTTATCTATCTATCTATCAAGATGTAACATTGCTTAGACGTCTCACAAGTTCATTAATACAGGTTTTTATATGTTCGGCATCTCAATCTTCGTCTGGGTCTTCTATGTGTAATCTAAATGCGATTTTAATTTCTTAACAGCAGATGTTTGTTGTCATTTATTATTTCTTAACAACGTGTCCATTAAATTATTTGTAATTTGCATAACGCATCAGACTAAGAATAACCAACCTTATTTGTATAATAATAATTCACAATTTCCCTAAAATTGAATCAAAGTATGTAAAAATAATGAGAATTTTTACGCTACATATATATTTTGATTTTTTGAAAGCACATGAAGCTGTCAAGCATTTTAATATAGCGAACGTATTTGCTATTTGTCAGAACTATTTAGATTTTTTGTGTTTCTCCGAAAGTGTCCATTTGTGATATAAATAAACATAGTATATATAATATATACTATGTTGTACATGTAATAAACATAGTACCTGTAAACAATGTAAATCTTTCAGGTAAAGAAGAAGAACGACAGATGTTCCAGCAAATGCAGGCAATGGCACAAAAACAGGTGATTATCGTTCTGTGTCATCTGCATGCTTCGTATTATATAGCAAAATTTCTAATTCAGTTTACGATTTATTTTGATTAGAAATTTTGCTATCTGGTAACCGAGTCCTACACTTGTGTTAACCGTGATTGTGCACGTCACTTCTGCTTTTACTGACAGCATCTTGGACCACAAGGGCGTTTTATTTTGTGATACCTTTATCATCGTCACTGTTTCTCTTAGAATTGCTCTTGATAGTGTCATTCCATTCATTTCTTGTCTCTTCAGCCGAATGTGTCTGTCGCGAAGCCTTTTATGTTCAAAGTTCGTCACACGATACAGCTTCATGAATCTCTGTCCGACTCTCGCTTCCTCACTCTCCCACTTCAGTACCCGTGCCACCGTCAGCTTGATTCCCGAGCACACAGTTATCGTTTTCTTAACCCCTCCCGCTATTCACACGAAACTATACAACAATTTAATCAAAATTATATTCGATGCCGTCGATCGATCGATTAATTCGGCCTAAAACATTTAATGTAAAACTGACGCCACAACACGACACGACATTGCATGTTTAGCAGCTCATCCCCGTTCACAAACCTTAGCCGAGTCCGTCTCGTGTCGAATTTGTTATTGGCCGATGATGTTTTTAGAAGCCATGAGTTGTTGTTGCGCGCCCCCGGACGGGGCTGCGTCGCTCGGGGTAGGTCGGGCGGGGCAGTCGGTTGGCGCAGCCCCGGCGGCGGCGGCGGCAGCGGGCGGCGGCGGCGCTGACCGTGTCGCTGGTCGGCAGGAGCTCAAGGCGACGGCGGACACGCTGCGGGCGCTGCAGGTGCAGCTGGAGCGCGCGCTGCAGGCGGCCGGCCTGCCGGGCGGCAGCGCGGGCGCCACGCTCACCGCCGTGCTCGAGACCAAGGAAGCGCGCATCGCCACGCTGGAGCGGCAGGTTGCGCTGCTCGAAGGCGAGCTGGCCGCGCTCGGCTCGCCGCCGCCGCCGTCGCTCGCGCCCTCGCACGCCTCCATTTACGATAAGGTCGAGCCTCCGTTCAAGAGACAAGTAAGTTTTCTGCTGAACGACGTGCGCGTCATGAAGGACGGGCGGCTGAGCGCGCCACCGGTGCAGGCGCCCGCACCGCGGTCCTCGCTGCGATGCCTCGCGCGCCACCCCTACTATAGCGCCACGACGCTGTGACGGGGCCTCGCGGTCCCCACTCAGGCCCCCGGCTCACGTCTCACCACGTGTCAATTTATTCGCTTTAAGTACCTTAGCCGAAATCGCCGAATGTGTTGAATATTTTTATGTAAACTTGTTCGTTGTTAAAGCTATTTTTATTAAAATAAGAGATAAATTTATATTCTTGAAAGATGTCGATCGAAATATTTTTGTTAAATAGGGCCTTAGAAAGCGAATATATGAATTTAGATGTAAATGTACGATTAGATGAGATATGTGAGATTACGTTGACACCAAAACTGTCGATTAGAGATAGACTGTTAAATAAAGACTGTCGTGGTCGAGTGCATCGAACGTTGATTCCGATACTAGATGTATGTTACGAGTCCTGATCTGTTTTGATTTGATCATGTTGTGCTTTCGATGTTGGCCGCCTCATACTCCGAGCCATCCACCCTCGTAGTGTCACGACCCGACCTTCATTAGCGGTCATGTCATCCAGTCTGTCTCGCACTAGGATAAATGTATCACAACATAGGCGCCCGTGCATCAACCAGACGTTTTCTCTCTCGACTATTTTTGATATAGCAATCTGGAAAGCTTTCTACGAATCATCTACCTTTCCGACTTCATTAGCTTAGAATTTAGAAAGTTTTCCAGTGTAAATGTTCATCGGTCTGTTAAGATTTTGAAGTGATTCGACGACATGCTTATGATTGAGCATCTGCATGATGAGCGTGAGAGAATGATATGTCGAAATGTCTTCCATGGCACCGATTATATGTCATGTGTTCAATAAGAGTGCTGTAAACATTTCGTTTCTTACTATAAGATTAATATAAGCTTGCGTCGCTTCTCATACTTCGATACTAACACTATTGGTGATCATTGAATCAGTATTATCGAGTAGTTTAATATTTTTAACATTGATATCATTTCCGCCATCACTTTTGCCTTAGTAGATAGTTTTGTTTATATATCGAGTCTTCCTTGTTGTTCTATTAATCGTTTGGGTTTTTTATCTAATTTTATATTCGGATGGATGGAATGATGAGCAGCTGGATGAGTTCCGACTGGAGATCCAGCGGAGAGACCAAGAGATCCTGGCTATGGCTGCCAAGATGAAGGCTTTAGAGGAACAGCATCAAGACTATCAGCGTCACATAGCCGTGCTCAAGGAATCGCTCTGCGCTAAAGAAGAACATTATAGTATGCTGCAGACAGATGTAAGTGATTGAGAGAACTGTAGACTCCTATTGGATATAAAATTAAAAATATTTGAAAATTAAACTATCAGCAAAGGTGTCAAAAGTTCAAAACTAAAGATAAATTTGATGATGGCAGAAGAAAATTGTCTTGGACATAATTATTCTCTATAGATATAGAGTACATACTATTCTACACTTATCCTTCGCCAAATTTAAGTACGTAATTTTTAAATGTACAATAAATAAATAGAAAGAAATAAACGATACCATTGATAGATTTGTAGGTCAAACAAATGTAGCATTAACAAAAGATGTGATCAAAAAAGATAAAGTTTGGAGTTACTGGAGTTTGGAGGTAATTACGATTCTGAATATGGGTGTTCATTTTTAAATATAGGTTTATCTGCAATATTTTATTAAAATATATAGCTAAAATTGAATTCAATGACCACGTTACAGGTTCCCTCCATTTCATTTAACAATACCATACTTAACATGCTATTTGTGCTGTGCACAGCTTTTTGTGTTGTGAATTGTTGATTTGTTACACGGTTACTAATTATGGTGAGGGATAATTCAATACTCCTTTAGTAAATCAAATATCTTTATTCTGTGATTGATTTTGATCCAATTTAATACCAGTTTCCTGGTAAGTTGCATTCAAAATTGGGCTTATTAATCTTCTCGTATTAAGAAAACATTTTATTCACTTTTAATATTTTAAATTTCACTTAAAGAATCGCTCAAAATGTATTTCAAATATAGTTGTGTTTATTATATTATGGTTAAAAGAGTCAAGCAAATTGACACTAGTTAAACTATATGTAGACAAAAAAAATTGCATGTTTCAATATCTTGGGTAGTAGGTATTGACCTATCTTATTTTTTATTAATACTAAAAACACACTGTTTAGTACAGTAAATCTATTTATTTATTTTTCAACCCACTTACATAAAATGTGAACATAATTACTACAGCAAACATGAGTTGTCATGCTTTGTTAGAATTGCCTTAAGCCTTTTCCCAGTTTTGATTCGCTCCAATGAGTTTGACCTAAATAAAACTTATTTACAAATGTGTTTAATATCTCACATTATCTGTCATATTGAACAGTGTTAGAACTTAAACATCAGTTCGTACACCAGGTGGAGGAGTTAAAAGCACGTCTAGATGAGAAGAGCAGGCAGCTAGAGAAGAAGACGGCGGCTGCAATGACAGCGGCACATGAGCTGGCAGAGTTCAGGGATCATTCAGAGATCAAGGATCGAAAGATCAACGTGTTGCAGAGGAAGGTACGAGACAGTAGAAAGAAAGTTAGATCTTGCTGTTGGTAAAGCATATTTAAATTGTCCCATGTCTTTTTCTGGGAACTATCTTAAATTCGCGGACCTTATTTGTCAAGTGTCATACAAAAGTGATTTTGGCACTGTATTTGAGAGACAAATTAATTGGAAGAAACTTTATTATGATTACTATTGTTTGAGCTATAGATAGACTTCAAAGAGTATTGATGTAATTTTTGAAATATTTTTTTTTTCATTTGCTTTGTGCTTGTGAAGTTAAAAAAACAGTAAATGTAAAGCAGGACACTATTTTTAAATTTATATTTAACAATTTTTTTTATCTAAGTTATGATTGAAAGTTTGAGTCATCTATTCGAAACTTTTTAAATTTATAATAACTTATATATGCATTCCTTCGTATAATAAATATGAAAATATTTTCTATGTGTGTGATTTGATTCGTTTACAGTATTTAAGCATTTCGTATATCGATATTTTTCATGTAGTAACTAGAAAATTATAAGATAAAACAATTATATACACAGTTTCTACGAATCTGTTCAATTGGCTAACTAGATTCCGTTGATTTTCAGTTGAAATCTCGTTCAAATCAGATATCGTATTTTAAATGCTCATTGGATTAAATCCTTTCGATTGAATGGGCAAATCTCCAGTCCCTATGTGATGATACATCAAATGAAGTTCTATAGAATTAACGGCGATGTATCGCAATATGTGTCATTTTCTTTACACATTTGTTTAATTTGTCAGATGATTTAATCTTTCTTGTCAAAAGTGTTACCCTCTTTGCCAGTGTTATATCAAATTATGTAAATGCTATTTTATCCATTGCCTTACCAAGAACAAATTGTATTTTGTAAAATTGTATCACCCTTTTATCCAGAGCTCGCATCACCTAGAATTGGATTATTTCCGTTTGTATCGGTTTCATTTGTTCGTTCAATATGTTTTATGTTTTTTGTTAAGTTTTAGTGCTTTATATTCATTTGTTTTTTGTTTTATCATTTTAGTAAGTATATTTTTTTCTTTATTTTTGTGTGCATTTTTTATTACAATGCTACGTTTTATTTTGCTATTATACATTTTAGTTTTGGGTTAAGTATTCAATTAGCGTAATTTTTTGATTTACATAAACTTTAAAGTCTTGTTCCACGAATATTTACTGAAAAGTTTTATAAATTTCTAGATTGAAAACTTAGAAGACCTATTAAAAGAAAAGGATAACCAAGTAGACATGGCACGAGCCCGACTCAACGCAATGCAAGCACACCATTGTTCCTCCGAAGGTGCCCTATCATCTCTCGAAGAAGTAATAGGGGATAAAGAAAAGCAAATTCAACAACTAAGAGAACAAAGAGATAGAGCTGAACACGAAAAGAACGAAGAACGTGAGCTACATGAAAGAGAGATAGCAGAATACAAAATGAAACTCCACGCCTTGGAAAGTGAAGTAGAAAAGCTTGGAGCTAGGCTCGAAAGAGCTCAGGCCGAGAAAGATCGTCTCGAAGCAAAATTAGAAAGCTCACAATCAGAGCTAGGAAAATCTAAAGCAGAATTGGATAAAGCTGCTAGTGAAGTAGGCAGATCGGGAGCAGATTGGGAAGCAGCGAAACAACGCTTAGCAAGACTCGAACTAGAAAATGAAAGACTCAAACACGAGTTAGAAAGATCTCAAACAACTTTTGGAAGAAGTACTTTATCAACATCGCAAGAGTTAGATAGGATGCAAGAAAAGGCTGATAAGAATGCAACAGATCTAAGGCGAGCTCAGGCGGAGTTGAGAGTGACTCAGGCTGATGCAGAGAGAGCTCATGCTGAAGCAGGTGCTTTGCAAGAGAAACTAGAGAAGTCTCAGGGAGAAGTGTACCGTTTGAAGGCCAAGTTAGAAAATGCACAAACTGAACAGGATAGTTTGAAGGAAGAATATGATCGGTAAGTGGACATTGCGTTTCTACTTAATATAAAACAAACATAAGCTTACAAAACTCTAAACACCCTGACAAAAACAGCTGAACAGATTTTGATAAAACATAGCAAGAAAACGCTCGATAAAATCCTTTTTCAAACAAAAAACTTGATCGAAATCGGTCCGTCCGTATGATAGGTAGATAGATAGATAAACTCTTTACACCATTAAACAAATATAATTTAACAGAGAACTTATAAAACTAGTGTGACAACAGGCGGCCTATGAAAGCTGCGATGCTATAGACAGATACACATTTACACAGGTACACACGTCAAACTTATAACACTCCTCTATTTGAGTCAGGGGCTAAAAAATAAAGTCTGTTTGTTTATCGCTTCGTAGAATTTATACCACTTTCATATAATAACATATCTGCACAATGATTATTGAATGATTATGGGATGGATATTTTTTTCTCCATAAGATTAGGCTAGAGTGAAAAAATATCTTCTAGATCGACGAGCTCCATCCTCGGCCACAATGTCGCTTAACATCAGGCGAGTTGATGGTCAATCGTAGATCTATCTTGCTAAAAAAAAAAGAAAAAAAGATTATTGTTTGCTTTTATTTTATAAAATTTGGTTTGAGTGTTTGTTTATTTAGCGACAATCTTATTAAAAACAACTTTCTGTAATCTGAGCTAGAAATAACGAACTTTGGCTAGGCTTGAGATATCATTATCATAGGGGTACAAAAGCGCCTCTAGAGTAGATCGACTCCGCAAGTTGCACCAGTTACAAGTCAAAGGGCACACGCCTCGACAAAGGGACTCTAAGTCTAAAAATGAATACTCATTATCATCATCATAGAGAACATATAAATACTCACGGATGTTTTAATAAAGTGACAAATATACATACTCTCGAAAAACATTGTCTTCCTTCTTGAGCAGTCAGGTAAACAAAGGATAATCATTTCAGATTCCAATATCCCTTACATTATTTCAGACTGCAGTCTTCCATAAGCCGTCTCCACTCCGAAAGAGACAAGGCCATCGCAGAGTTAGAAAAGTCTCGAGAAGAACTAGAAAGGACTCAAGCGACGCTCGGCAAGGCACAGCTCCAGCAAGACAAGCTGCAAGCTGCGCTAGATGCAGCCCATTCCGAGATTGATAAGCTGCAGGAGAAGATGGATAAAATCGTTACTGAGAACAGAAAGGTTAGTTGAAATCTGTAGAAAGATAAGATAAGACAAGATTGATAAATAAAAGAAAAATAAGGTTAGATGTGAAACCGCTTGTATTTTGATTCACAGCTTCTCGTATATAGGTTGTAATTTTGACGAAATTTAGTACCTATATAGTTTCCATAATTTCGTAGAATTTGTTTCGTCAACTAAAGGGAATAAGTTGGTTGCGGCGTCATTTACCCACCAATTTTTATAATATTTAACAGAAACATTTGCTAATCCATTACAAACAAGAGTTTCAAATATGAACAAAATCACCTAAGAGGTTGTGGAGATAAAAGGTGAGGTCTACGAAAAAAGGGATGATTCCAACGAGCAAGACTATTTATCGGGAAAATATTCGGTAGTTGTAATTCTAGACAAAATTTTCGAATAAAAGAAAAATAGGTCAAGAGATTTTCAAAGTCCTGATCTTTCAATTTGTTACTTAGGTTGAAACAGGAAGAACCGGAATAAATATTAAAATCATGATTTTATTACAAAATAGCCCACGCTTGAATAAGTAGGGCACAGATAAAAAAATAGAACATAATTATCCCAAAAAGTGTGAGCTCGCAAGAAATATTAGTATAAAAATAATGTCAGAGGCTGCTTCTTTCTTTGTAGCTCCAAGTGGATCGCGAGAAGCAGGCGTACGACTTCGAGTCTCTCCAGTCCCAACTGGACAAGGCATTGGGCCAGGCAGGGCGCCTGCAGAAAGAACGAGACACGGCCCAGCTGGATGCTGACCGATTCCACGATAAACACGAGAAGGCTCAGGTATGTTACTTACAGGGCAGTTTTCGGCTTTCTTCTATTTTCATATTGGACCCGCGCGATTAGCACATTTGCACATCAAGTATTGATATTTCTTCAAGTTTCAGGAAATCTGATAAACTTTACTTAAAGTACTATTATTATTAACGGGGTTTTACCGTGGTTCGCGTTAATAATGCTTTAATGTATGACCGTAATAGTTTAAAAAACTTTACCTATCTGTAAAATTGTATCACGTACCGACAACGTAGGCAACTCCTCTTAAATCTTGCTAACGCTACGAGGTGCTACGACGCTACGCTGTAGCACCCACCTAACTAAATAAAAATAAATTCTAAGTAAATTACATAAATATGAGTCCGTAACCGTTCTCCGAAGGCCGTATCGCCGTGGGAATGCTTACCGACAGGATGTTTCGTTTTGATGGTGGCGTCTACAGATTTTTCGTATCCGGGTCTTTCTGAGAACGTTCCTCTTACAATAATATCGCTTAAATAATTATGGTTTAAATATTGAAATAACTGACTTCAAAATGAGCTACTTTTGTTTTAACAACCAAACTACTGTACTGATTTTGATAAAATCTCTATGGAACCAATCAGAAAGTAGGTATATCCTATCAACCAAAATCGAATCGGTTCATTGCGGAGTTACGAACAAACATACAAAAACATACAGTCGATAACCTCTTCCGTTTTGAAGTCGCATAAAAACAGACTACAAAATACTCGATTTCTTTTACTTGAATGACATATATTTTCTACTTAATTTGTTTTAAAAATCAAACCACTTAACTGATTTAGATGTTTTTTTTATGGGACAAATATGAAGGTATAATCTTTCAGATAAAATGATATTTTTCAAATTGATTTATATATGAATGAGCACAGAATTCGCCCTATTACATAGGTGAATGAGCTATGAGGTAACAAACGTATGAATGGTAAGGTAAATAAACAAAGGTACGTATTATGATCTCGGTTGTTTTAGTTTTATTAAAAGAATTATTCTAATTCTTTTTCCTCCCACTACCAAATATAAAAATCAATACAAGCGCATGAAATACCAATTCTAAATTACATTAATTACCACGATAACAGTTTAGTGGAAACATTTTGTTATCGCGTCACGCGAACCGCCGAAGTCGAAATAAATCATCGCGATTAAAAATGCTACAAGAATTTTAATAAGGTTTGCCTTATTTAGTATTTTGATGCTAGCCAGAGGTTCTAGAACTTTGTTACCTAGGATCCTTGTTTTCCAGGTTCTTTATACATCCGCGATAGCTATTTGACAGTCGCAAATGCGCTGATATAAAACCTATAAGGAATACAGATCGAATATGTAGAGCCATAAGTCCATTATAACCTTAGGAGTCCGTAGTCCGACCATCGTCCGTCTCGCTCCCGCATGTCCACATTTTTGACATATAAAATAACTGCATGAACTTATAACAAATTTAATATTTGTGATGTTGTTTTCTAATTTTACAAACGACGTGTAAAACTAGAAAATTACATCACAAATATTCGAAAAACAATTCAATTTGAACCAAGTTAATTTTCAATAAAAATATTTCTTTAAATGATTAACGCAAAAATGATTTTTATGTATGAAAAAGGAAAGCCGCGGACGGACAGACAGACAGACGGACATGGCGATACTGTAAGGGTTCCTTGTTTACTACAAAATCCTAAAAAGCCGGTTGTTGACGTTGTCCTTGGTCCAAGGACAACGTCTTACTAATAAATAAATAAAATAAAAATGTCTTCCTTCGGACCAACAAATAATCTAATGATACGTGACAAATGGTCCGCAAAGGCAATATACATTGAGAACCACTGGCATTACAATAACATTATGTTTCTATATTAAATTCGGGATGAAAATTAAGAAAACGATCGGGAAAATGAACAAAAAAGAAAATCACAATAATATTCGTATTTATTTGAAACGAACAAGCAAAATATATTTATATTGTAACAAATTAAATCTGTCATTGTATTTAGAATAATTCTATTTATTTATCTTTGTGCCCGTCGATATTCTTGATATCTACGCTTTTCCTTTGAAAATAGAATAAATTACTTAGCAAGCGAACTCCAGAGCTGGCCGATTTAGCTAAAGAGAATTTACGTTAAGAGATTTTTTATCTATGTTTGTCTCTGTTCACTTTAACAGAAACGATATTTGAATCGCTCGAAAGTTATCGCATACGAATATGACTATATTTAGAACTATATTCAAGAATTCGTTCGTTCGCAATCATTCACATCACTCGCGAACGGAACGAGTGCAAATAACCGGATTTTAAGAGGAAACAACACCGACAAGACTTTTGAAAAATAGTGGTCTAAGATCCCGCTGTAGGACGACCTTCACCGAGCTGGTTAATGGATGAAAAGTATTTTATATTCAATTAAATATGTCAAAAAATATATTGCAAATGGGTTGTTTAAAAAAATTCAGTCCAGAATGATTAATTAATTATTTTTTTAACTTTTCACTGGTTTTTGTTAATAGACAAATTCCATACCAATCGAAAGTATTAGATACTCACTCAGAATACAGAAAAATAAACAAAAAAACTTACACGTGAAATGTTATCCCATCGTGTTTTTTTTTTTCACCCCAGCTGCATTTTTACACGTAGGAACGACACATGACGGCATATTTGAATGAAATTTACCATCAACAAAGCTTGCCACTCGTTACGACGTTCATAGAGCAACTGATCGCGCGCGCTTAAAACTATTCTATATAAGAGTAGTTTCTGTCGCTTCGGTTCTGAGCATGTTCACGGCTTCTGTATTTTTCTGTATTCTGAGGATACTCAATAATTCGACACCCGCGGCTTGCAATCGTCCGAGATAGTTGATTCGGGAGCTGTGTTCGGGACACAGTGTCTTGTTTCTTCTTAATTTTATTTGACCCTAGCTTATGTTATCTGGATTTTTGGTATTTGATTCGAACCCCACTTCACCCTGGCTTGTATTTTCTGGACATCTTCATCGTTTTAACTCCTACCCATAAGAAATATCGTAACTAATTGACCGAGCGAGCGAAGCGTCTCTGCATCAACTGGCCAAATTTTCTTTCGTCTGTCAGTTTGTTTGTGAGTTTGTGATTTGTTTGTATCTTCGTACTCGCGTACAGGGCGTAATTTTGAACCAATTTTATCGACGAAAAAATCTATCAAAATTTTGTTAAGATTCGGAAGCCAACGAAATTCTCAAAGTAAGTAAGTATTCGAGTATAACATGAGTAACATCCGTTTGGTGTTCTTAATTGCAATGTGCTTCATGTTATGCCTGAAGAGGCGTGCAAATCAGTGGGCGCTAACGAACTATGGAAAGGACTATGCTTGGAGTCTAGCTACGAGATCGAGTCAGAATTGAAGAGATCCGTAGAAGTGCGAAAGTTACCTAAACAGCACAGCGGATTATCAAGTTGAAGTGGCAATAGGCAGAACACATAGTACGTAGAACTGATGACTGGGGCCGAAAGGTTCTCGAGTGGAGACCACGCAACGGCAAGCGCAGCGTAGGAAGACCAACCACAAGATGGACAGACGACCTCATATAAGTGGCAGGAAGACGCTAGATGCAAGCCGCTTCCTACCGGCCTTTTTGGAAATCTATGCATATGTGCAGCAGTGAACTTCTTGATATTACTGCAAGTCACAATTTCGCACAGTCTTTGCTTGCCTAAGTCGGATTCGCTCGCCGCTAACTCCATCACGCATGCACACTAACGTAATATGCATACACAGATACTATAGTTCTATAGGTACATGAATACTACATGTGAAGGCATGTGCGCGTTCATGAATTGCACTATTTTCTTTCATCTGACCTATATTTGTATAAATCGATAAAGCGTTCAGAGAACCCGACTCTATAACTTGGTTACATCATTTTCTGGTAGTCAAGCGGTCTAGACGGAGTGGCGCCGATTCGGTCGCTACTCAATGACACGGTATTTGTGGTTTGTAACTATAACCACAGAAGACTTTATTACTACATACTCGAACACAAACACTGTAAGTCGCATGAAATACTTGATGTCATCCTCACTCAAAAATACTGTTTAATAATAAGACAACGTTACTTGAATAAAAAAGTAATTAAAAAAAATTAAACCAACTTCAAAACAATCTAACTGAAAAGGGAGAAATAACACGAACAAAATCAAAACTTGGCGTCTACCTAAACCTAAACCAACTATTTTTTGAGCACACAAGGCCGTGTATTTGATGCCGAACGTGTTAAAATAAATTAGCAAGAAACCATGCACTGCAGTGTAAGAATTTAGCCAGGATTAGCATAAAACTGTTGAATATACATTGTTGAAAATACGACGACAGTGTGGGCTCAAACCCACTAGCGACTTTTAGCATCCGCGATCAGCGATTTAACTACTGCATCGTTGTATCACGTTTTAATGACTTTGTACGGTCGCTCGCAGTTTAGACATCTCATAATCTTGTGAAAAACATGAACTGTGTTTCACACTACAAAAATGTAATAAATAATTAAAAATATAAAAACAACATCACAAAAAATATTGAAATCAGTCCCATAAAATAGTTCAAAATTTCAAATAAAAGCATAAAATAAAATTTTTAAATTCTCTTTGTCACACATGAATTTTTTCACACTTTCACAATTTACTTTACGGTAAAACTTTATGGTACTAAAATATTGACTGCTTATTACTGACTTATTATAGTTTTTGAACGATTGTAGATTTATGTGGCGCGGCGTTTAACTTTCTAGAAGCGACCAAATCGCTGATCGCTGATGTTAAAAGTCGCTCGTCTGCCGGAGCCCGACTTGAGTACATTGAAACTGGTAGAATTGGTGGAACATTGAAACTGGGTTTTATAAGGTTTCTCGAGACTTTATTACTATTTCTTCTTGATTGTGCGGCGAAGAGAGTTTTGTAGTAGAAACCAGTTTGTACGCGCATTTTATTTCGATATGAGTAGCTATCTACGTGAATTTAAGGCCGTTTTAAGTACGTACTAACTTTTCTCACATTTTCACGCTATTATACAGGGAGTTTAATATTTTTCTATCTTGTCTAACGTAAAATCATACCTACATACTTATCTACTTACCTGCAGCATAAACATCTTGACTGAGTCTTATCTGAGAGCTAAACGTATTTTCCTATATACAAAGTCATTATCCACATTTATAATCTGCGTACCTATGATCCACGGGATCTCGTCGAAACCTACAGACCGATTTCCAACTTGTATACGTATATTTGCAAATTTTTTTGAAAAAAATGTTTACAAGCAAGTTTACGCGACTTTAAAACACACTGCACAGTTACATGCACCGTGTTCACGAGCGACCGGTCGTCGCTCGTGAACATGGTGCATGTAACTGTGCCGAAATATCGGAAGCTCAAAATTAACGCGAACCACGGTAAATATCCCGTTAATAATAATAGTGTTTTATTTTTTGTATGTTTGTTCACCGATTACTCAGCGAATTGTGCATTAATTTTGACGATTCTTTTTGTATTTGGTAGATCATACTTCAGAGGTAGTCTCATAAATTTTTTATCAAAATCGATGCAGTACTCTGGTTTTTATAATAAAATAACTGGTAAAATATAATCCAAGCACCTGTAGACAAGTAGGCAAGTTGCGTATGTGTGTATATTGTGTATTTTGAAGTCGGTTTTTTCAGTTTTTTAAACTACAATTATAATATATATTCTTGTTATAAAACTTCAATCAATAAGCGTAAACTTGGTCAGCACTCATCAGCCCGCGCTATTGTGAGAACTACTGGCCCTGCATTATTGAGGAGGCCAGAGCCGGATTTAGGGCAGGATAATCCTATAATAGACGTTGAATTATTTAACTGTACGATTCAGGACGACGCCGCACTACCTAATAATAGGTTATTGATTGAATTAGATAAAACTTCAAAAAAAGTTGTATTACAGATATTTTTTTCAATTTATATGTATTTCCAAAAATAAGATATAATATATTAACTAATACAAAAATAATTAAAAATTCAGGCAAATAACCCACCCCTAACTGTTCCTGGTGCCAGAATACTTGCTGCGTTACCCCGCTGAATGGTGATTGCCAGTCTTTGGACCAGAAACATGCCGGCTGCGTTCCCCGCTGAATGGTGATGGTGAAATAGATATTTGTGATACTGTGATAATGTGTATACAACCGGCGCGGGAGTCACTTGTTCTTCCCAGAATAAATTGAGTAAAATAGTTATTTGTGATACTGTGATAATGTGTATACAACCGGCGCGTGAGTCACTTGTTCTTCCCAGAATAAATTGAGTAAAATAGTTATTTGTGATACATACTGTGATAATAATGTGTATACAACCGGCGCGGGAGTCACTTGTTCTTCCCAGAATAAATTGAGTGAAATAGTTATTTGTGATACTGTGATAATGTGTATACAACCGGCGCGGAAGTCACTTGTTCTTCCCAGAATAAATTGAGTAAAATAGTTATTTGTGATACTGTGATAATAATGTGTATACAACCGGCGCGGGAGTCACTTGTTCTTCCCAGAATAAATTGAGTAAAATAGTTATTTGTGATACTGTGATAATAATGTGTATACAACCGGCGCGGGAGTCACTTGTTCTTCCCAGAATAAATTGAGTATAATAGTTATTTGTGATACTGTGATAATAATGTGTATACAACCGGCGCGGGAGTCACTTGTTCTTCCCAGAATAAATTGAGTAAAATAGTTATTTGTGATACTGTGATAATAATATGTATACAACCGGCGCGGGAGTCACTTGTTCTTCCCAGAATAAATTGAGTAAAATAGTTATTTGTGATACTGTGATAATAATATGTATACAACCGGCGCGGGAGTCACTTGTTCTTCCCAGAATAAATTGAGTAAAATAGTTATTTGTGATACTAGGGTGATAATGTGTAGACAGTTCAATAAGTATATATATTAAACGAAAAACAAAACACCCAGAGGTTTTTGTAGTCTAACTTACGACTTCGTTAATCTTAGTACGCTGTTGAGTGTACACGTAACGTATGAGTGTAACGTACACTTAACAGCGTACAGAAAATAACTTTTGTGAGAAAGTATGCGTAAAATCGCTGTAAAAGATTATGAATGCGTATTCTTTATAATAATTCTAGCTAAATTATTTATTACGAAATTACGAAAAATTTTAAACTTATTTATCACGAAAAAGTTCGTTGTCAGCTTATAAAAAACACATTTTTTATTTTTTTCGTTGAGTTAAGTTGTATTATTATTACAACAAAAAATATAGTCTATGACACTCAAAGAGTGAAGACGAATCTAACAACTCCTTGCACATCAAAATCAATCAAGCCGTTTAAGCTGTAGGCGATCATATAAAAAAAATAGGTGGACATTTCACACAACACCATTGAGCCCAACCTAAGCAAAGCTTATACACAGAACAAACATACATACATACAAACATACATACAAACATACTTACGCAGTCTTCTTACAAACTTCTTATGCAGTCGAGTAAAAAAATATTAATAGTAATTAGTCAGGTTTAATAGCAATTGGTTAAGTCAGGTAAATTGTGAATTCAAATGTTGTTCTAACGAAAATTCTTCTTCCAATACTTTACCAAGCTCAGATTAAATTTTGATTAAGATAATAGTATGTAATTAAAGCAACAGTAATGTCACTGATGTTACAGTTGTCCATAGGCGACGATTATCGCTTACCATCAGGCGAGCAAGGTGCAGCAAAATGCAAGACTTTTTGCTGCACCTTTTTACAGAAAAAAGGCAGACGCAATCTTCGGCAATATATTATTACACCAGTTTTTTAACCTACAGCTTGTTTTGAAGTCGATATCGTAGAATCGATATTCAGTAGTTGAAGTCACTTGAAGCGCTGTTTCCATTTATATTCGGCGACAATGCCTCTTGAATAGCAAACCAGTTTCATTGAAACTTTGCTGTTGTCGAGTTCAAAAGGCTTCCGAAACAAAATGTTAAATTCACACTAAACCTAAACTTTTATTTACTAAACCTTTATTTAGAAACGGCTGATTTTGTCATGGCGATCAGATAATTATTTTTAGGTGACATGTTTGGATAACGTGTTTTAAAGTTTATTTTATTTAGAAATAGGTTTACGCATGACCGCCACCTCGCCTGATGTTAAGCAACTTTGCGGTCTACGATGGAGCACGCTTACCTATAATAGAAAACACAACAGATTCTCATAAAATCAGAATCAATACCCGAACTCCGCTGTAAGGATATATCCCGCGATATATCCGAAGATATTTGGCAACAAATATTGATATCGCCCACCAACTGGGCCATTGTCCCTTCCAGCCTTGACTTCGTTGGAATTCAGCCAACTGAATTGGAAACGATTCTGAACCCTATACAGCAGTATATAAAGTCTAATTCGGTTTACAGTAAATACTGACATAACAGGACTGGCACGTGTATAGTCTAAAAGACAATTTCGAACCCCGTATTGAAGGTAATAAAATCGAATTCATTATGCTGAAAGTCCTGAAATAACAATTAGTATAGTGTAGCCTAGAACTTTAATTATGTTTATCTCAATTCAACCTTAAAATTTAAGCATGAAAGAATAGTCTAAAGCCAAACTAATAGTCCAGACTAATTTCTACTATTTTGAACTTAATTTCAAGGCAGGACAGTCCAATTTTGCTTTAAAAGTATTGGCAATAAATATTTTATATGAGTATAATCTATAAAGCTAGAAAGCCTATCTAGACAAGAAACTATTGTCACGTTCTTTTCATACCGTTACTCTCCAACTTAAGTTACCTGGAAGAGAATATATTGTTATAAGGTTGCCTTTTTAGCTATCCCTTTGTCTAACCTCAGATCAGTTGTTTTTAACTCACTTAAAAAAAGAAGGAGGAGGATTTCTCTACTCGACTGTATTTTTTGTTTTCTAAAATAATATTCCACTTGTGAACAATACGGAATACCTTAATAGTATATATTAGAGTAATAAATACACCCATTCACTTTGATCTAGAAAAGCATCATATTGCAAGTTTCAGATAACAAAGAAAATTCCAATTTGTTCAATTCATTTGTATTTATTTTCTCAATTAATCAATTAAACAACAAAACAATATACAAACTACATTTACATAACTATCTAAACTACTACAAAAACAGCAAATAGATTATACAAGACCGGTAAAGGTCTATAGATAATCCAATTTCTCAAACCTACTACCAGTTTATATTCTTTAGCTTAAATACAACTTTATTTATTTTCAGGCTCTAGTAGCGCGCATACAGAAGGAACGAGACGCTGCGCTCGCTGAAGCTGCAAGCTGCAGGGAAAGAGCTGAAGCTGCAGCTGCAGCCGCGAATAGAGCTGCGAGAGACAGGGATAGTGCTGCGACTGAGCTGGACGTCTTGAGAGAGCGGTGGGAGAAGGCGCATCAACAGCACCAGAAACTAACTGTAAGTAAAACCATTTTACTATTTACTAAGCGATGAATGGAGAGTGATATAAGGGATATACTCGGAGTCTAAGAAATTGTATCAAAAATAAAGAGATAAAAACAAATTAAAGTCAACGACATAGTACAGCTGGTTAGGAAGTTGAAGAAGCAGTGGCCAGGGCACTGATGGTTGATGAGGCCGAAAAGTTCTCGAGTAGAGACCACACACCGATAACCGCATTATTGGCGAACCAGCTACAAGATGGAGATACGACTTCCTACAAGTGTCGTCATTTTGCAAGCAGCAACTGTAATAGCAGCAGTAACAGCAGTGTAATTTTAGCCTGATTCTATTTAATTGGTTTTGCATATTCTATTTCAGATGGAACGAGATGATGCCCTCACAGAGCTCGAAATCCTGAAAGAAAAGCTCGACAAAGCTCTGTATTCCACACAAAAGTCCATCGAAGAGAAGGAGACTGCGCACAAAGAATACGAAAAAATGCTTGAAAAGTATGATAGGTATTATCATTTCGATGTTGTTTCGTGATTGGATTTCTAACCTTAAAACAAAACGCTTAAGGCATGTTTTCTTCCCAGGTCCCAGAACGAAATCTACAGACTGCAGAACAAAATAGATATCCTAGAAGCAGACAAAGACCGTCTCGAACTGGAGTTAGAAAAGCATGTTCATTTGTCAACAAAAGTTAGAGATGACCAGAGAAAGTTACAAGACGAACTGGCTAGGGTCCAAGAAATGTATGATAGGGCATCCTTACAACTCAGCAGGACTAAAGAACAAGAAGAAAAGGCTAAAGAAGATATGGATAGACTATGTGTTGATATTGAAATGGTCCGAGACAGATACGAAAAAAGCCAGATAGAACTGCGTAGATTGCAAGGCGAGAAGGAAAAGCTTTTAGCTGATAGCGAAAGGTTACAGTTCGAATACGATAGGGCGATGACGCAATGTGGCAAAGCACAGGCTTCAAATGAAAAGACGCAAGAAGAAATGGCAAGAGTGCAAATCGAACTTGAAAAGATGTACGATAAGCATGACAAAGTATCGGCTGAACTCAGAAGGGTCCAAGCAGAGTTGGACAAAGTCAAACAAGATGCTTCTGGTGCGAGAGAAGAAGCAGAGCGATATGCAGCTAGATACGGGAAGTATCATGATACTAAAGAGGAGCATGAAAGAACCAAGATGGAGGTTGAAAGACTTCGCACGCGATTAGAGAAGACCACGCTTGATCTGGAGCGAGCGCGCAAGGCAGAAGAAGAAGTTACCCGACTGAGGTCCGAACTAGAGCGGGTCGAAAGCCAACGAGGTAAATACCAATTTGAGCAGGACAAATGGACCGCAGAGATCAACCAACTGCAAGCCGAGGTCGACAAGCACCGCGAACGGTACGAGGGTACACAGACTGAAATGCAGCGGTTACAAGCAGAGAAGGATCAGGCGGAAACCAAGTTCCATGAACTTAATATTCAACTAGAATTATCTAAGGGTGAAGTGACAAAACTTAGTGCGGCACTCGAAAAGCAAAGGACGGAATTGGAACGTGCTCATATTGAGTGCGAGAAGTTCAGAGATAGATGCGAGAAGCTAAAGCTTCGATCAGATCAGCTGGACAAAGATAATGAACGACTCAAAGGGGAGTTACAACAGATCGAGAGGATGAAGTTACAAGCTGTCGCTGGCGACAAAGCTCGTACCGAGGACAGACTCGAAATTGAGCGCCTTCGAGATAAACTTGAAAAAGCGATTCAAGCTCGAGACTCCACAGAGATGGAGGCAGGTCGGTTAGCAAAGGAACTAGAAAAGTCACAAATGCATCTAGCTAAATATCAGGAAACGAACGAAACGACACGAGTCGAGTATGATCGGATGACAAACGAACTTGGTCGTATGCATGAGCGTCTCGAGCGAACGATTCTCGAGAGCCGTCAGATAGAACAAGAAAGAGATGCCTTACGTGCTGAAATACAGAACACGAGACGTAATGTCGAACAACAGCAGAGAACGCTAGACCATCGAACGCAAGAGACTCTCGTCAAACTCCAACAAGAATTAGCCCAGTCCGTTCGAGACCGAGAAAAGATGGCTTCAATTCTAGAACAGAGAGACCAACAAGCGGACGCGATCGAAAAGCAAATAGTGAAATTAGAAGCAGACACGAAACAGTTGACAATCGAGCGAGATCAATTAGTAGCCCAATTAGAGAAATCACAAGATATGTTAGTGAACTTTCAGCGGGAACTTAATGCTTCAGAAGCAGAGTTGCAAAAGCAACGTGAAGAAGTGCGTAGACTTAAAGAGGAACAGAGAAAGATGTCGCAAGACACCGAACGTGGCGCTAAAGCTGTTATCGAAAATCGCGAGCGTGAAATCGCTAAACTACAACAACAAATCCAAGCAACGACAAAAGAGAGAGACACTATGCGACAGCGAGCGGAAAAGGCAGAGCGTGAAGCTCAAAAAGCGGGAGAGGTTGATAAGTGGCGAGCAGCAGTTGAAACGGAAAAGACTAAAGCGATCTCAGCAGAGAAAGCTTTGTCGGAATGCCAACAGCGGCTGCAGAATTTGGAAAAGCAGTTACAGCAGCAAAACCAACAATTGCAGCAACTTCATGCGCGAGGGGGTTCGGACGTACGAGAAGTTCAGAAGCAGCTTGAAGCGGCGCAAGCGGAGTCGCGGTCTCTGGCGGTGGAGAGGGAGCGATGTCAAGCGCAGTTGGAAATGCTGGTGCAAGAGTTGGAGAAAAGCCAGGTCAGTTGGAGGATCGCCCGGCAGCGCGGCCGTCGGGACGCCCACCTGGGTTCAATCGAGTTACGATACACGATACTCCGAATCTTGAAATTTTAAAATATTACCCACTAAAGAAGATCTACTTTTGTATTTTTTTTAAATCTAGATTAAATCGAAAATATTCGCTTTTTGAGAGACAGCCAATATGAAATCTATGACAACAAGCATCTTACCAAATACAAACTAAATAAAGTAATTCTTCTAAAAAAAAAAATATATAAAATTTAAACATGTATTATGCTGATAGTGTTTCGTTGGCTGGATATCATCCTCTGTATAATTTAAATGAAACCTGTCACCTTATTCACTTATAATTCAACAGCCTCACTTGCGAACTTATTTCAAGTTAGTGAAATTAAACAACTTTTAACAGATTTATCGCGTATATTTTACATAATTTTTAGACTTGACGTTTCACCTGTCTCGCCAGTCACCACGGATTCTGCAAAGTGTACAAAACGTCAAGACTTAAAATTATGTAAAATATACGCGATAAATCCGTTAAAAGATATTTAATTTCTATGAGTAATCGTGAAAACATAAAAAATCACTATTTCAAGTTATTATGAATATTTTAATATCCAGTTAGCTTTACTCCGCCTGTCAATCAGTAAAAAGATATTTATATATTCTGATTGTGAAGAGAAGTAATGTAGCATAGAGGGCGCTGTTGTCCTTATTTCATTATGTTGATCCAAGACGTTAGTTTCAAACGTTAGTTAGTTGTTTTTGACAAAAATATTTGCCACGATATTTCGCTACCCAAAGTCTAAATATTTTTTTAACATTTTCCCGATTTTTCGGTTTACATAAACCTAAAAAAATTATATTACATTTTTAAATAAACATTTTGAGTAGTGACTCGATTGAACCGCGTACGCCGTCGCGTTCGCTTCTCATTTGCACCGGTGTCGAGTAGCTGTTATGATTTTGATGTTCATGATATTTTTTGTTAACTCATCATCGTTCGTCATCGATGTTGTATTCTATATTCTATTAGTGATTGCGCTTTTGACTTCAGAACAAAACATTTGGGGGGTAACATTTTCACATTTGATCTATATTTTTTAAAGTAATATAAATTATTTCAATAAAGTTATTTTTAGCTACGAAGTAATTCGACAATATTATGTATATACTCGTATTGCGGATCGAAATTATATATTACTACCTTTCAAAGCAAGCTCGCGCGTGTTTATCTTACTTTCTCTGCAGTTAAGTAAACGAGACAAAAAAATCGAAGTGAATCAATTTTAAATTGTAATTTTCGATATCCTTTTAAGCCTTTTTTTCGCTCTGTTAACTGCAAAAACATCGAAATAAAACAAACGAGTCAACTTTTAACAGTAATTATAATTCAGAATCGCCTCAATCAATGACTGAGCTTGATTACATACAGATACATTTATATTTATACTCATTAACAGGACAAATAAGGACGATAATGATGATAATGATGATTATAAGTTAGTTTTAAAATACTATCAGTAAAATGATACATAGCTACCAATTGATAAGCCGGTCAAATGCCATTTCTTATCTTTATAAACAAGGGTCGGAGACATAGAGAGTCAGACAGATAAAGCACGACCCGATAATGATATGCATACGAAAATGGAGAATATATGTTTGTTTACAATATTATCATTACTTAATGGTCAGCTTGTTATGAAATTTGGTTTGATCTATTGATAGGAAAGACATAGGCCAGTTGCTTATAGAAAGTTGCAAGGCCGCTATTAATTGCGGGTGGAATTGCTAGACATAGCTAATATTAAAGACACATTGTATGTTTAAAGAAGGTTTAGTGTTGGTGAAACCACAACGAAATTATGACGTGTTTTACAAATGGAATCAAAGATAATAGAATATAAAAAAAAATTGTGATACATATTTCTTTTCCATGTAAAATATCAGTATTAAAATTTTTGAGTGGCAGAAAATAAGGTGTAAAGTGTGTATTGTCTGTAAAATATTGAAAGATGTTCATAAGAAAATATTTCAAGGTAAGCATAGCTGAAAGTAACAAATAATTCTGCAGATAATATATTGCAACATTGCTTATTGTTGTTAAAGCATCTAAGACTTGAATTCTATTTGCCAATGAAATTCAAAATTTAATATTTCATCATGACTACATTCGCCAGTAGTATAAAATCTACTAATACAAATATTAGACCTCTCGAACGCAGACTTTTTTACTGAGACTCACCACTTATATTGACAACCTCTTCACCGATCTTGCTTATGTTTGAGATTCTTGTTTAAAATTGAGCAATAAATCTTTTTGCCAAATATTATTAAACTCTGCTGTTAAATTACACAATGGCAAATTTCCCCTTTTTAGGGAAATATCCAATCAACAATAATTACAGTTTAAAAAAATAATTAAAATACCGACTTCAAAATACGCTCTTCGTTTACTTGGATGATATTTTTCCAGCTATTTGGTTATAAAAACCAAAGTACTGAACCGATTTTGATAAAATTTATACAGAACTACTTCTGAAGTATGACCAAACAAAAAAATCAACTAACGTCAAACAAATAAGTATGTATGTATAAATAGTCAAGCATATGATTTGAACTTAAATCACAGAGGACATGAAATGTGTTATATACGTAATATAAAGTTTCGTTAAAAATAGTTGAAAAATACGATCAAAATTAAATACGAAAAATATGATCTGTATGGTAAAACCAACATCGCAACATCGATAGATACAGATAAACTATTGCCAGTTGATTCAGAAATCATAGGTTGCTTTGCTCGCTTAGACAATTAAAAAGAACAACACAGTCTTATAATGAAAACCGTATAGTCTAAGATCCCGCTATAGGACGACCTTCACCGAGCTGGTTAATGGATGAAAAGTATTTTATATTCAATTAAATATGTCAATAAATATATTGCAAATGGGTTGTCTAAAAAAATTCAGTCCAGAATATGATTCATTAATAAAAAAAAATATTTTTTTAAAACATTTCACTGGTTTGGTTAATAGACAAATTCAATATATTTATGTGTCAATTTTTCATTATCTGATTTCATATTCAGATATTTTTATTCAGGAATATTTTTTTAAATCTAATTTAATCATTTTAAATTTAATTCAATCATTTTAATTTCTTAAATCAAATGTGTCAATAATCTTTATTTTAATTTAACTTTAATTCATTAACCAGACTGGTGCAAGTTACTAGTATCGATTTACCTGTTTATACCTGCCTACCCAAGAGTTGTGACGAGAAAAAAATAGTCAACCTAACGTTTTCATATTCTATGGGCTTCATACTTTCGATTGGTTTGGAATTTGTCTATTAACAAAAACCAGAGACTGGACTGAATTTTTTTAGACAAACCATTTGCAATATATTTATTGGCATATTTCATTGAATATAAAATACTTTTCATCCATTAACCAGCTCGGTGAAGGCCGTCCTATAGCGGGATCTTAGACCAGCACGCCAAATCCAGATTTAGTATATGTAAGTACGTACAATCAGTGATCAAAAGTCCTTTATCACCTCAAGGTCAATCGCCTAGCAGCTTAATATTTTTTTACACAAGATAGACCACCAATTTGCCCAATGCTAACCGACGGTGTGGCCGAGGATGGAGCTCGTTGATCTAAAATATATCTATTCACTCTAACCTTGAAAATTCCAAGATTGTAGGTCTCAGCAAAAAGAGATGGCGGCAAAGAATTCCATGGACGTCCAATAATGGGCGTAAATATATTATATGTGTGTGCGTCGCGACACAACACACCCCGTCTTATGACAGTGTGGAAGAGCGAATCGATTTATAGAATAAGATCACAAAATCATATTTTTTAGATGTTTTTATTAGGCAAGTGTCTTTTCAACAAATCAATAATATACAAACTACACATACTTAATTAACTAACCTACTACACAAAAAGCAAATCGCTTACCCCACACCAATAAAGGTCTCTAGGAACAATCCAATCCCTCAAACCAATCACCAGGTGGCAGCGAATGATTGTTTGACCAATTGAATTGTATTTAGATACCCATGTCGGTCTGGGGTAATCGATTTGCTTTTTATAACGAATCAAAAGTCCATTAGAAATCTCAATCATAGTACTGTAATATATGTTACGGTTTATATTATATTACGTTATTCTGTACCAGGAGAGCAGAAATCGGAAAGATAAAAGTTAAATACGAAGGTGTTAGGTTGTTAGAGTCAAAAGTACGTTATTATGTACTAGGACAGCAGAAATCAGGAAGATAAAATATATTAATATTCATCCGATTTGGAAGATAAAAGTTAAATACGAAGGTGTAATAGAGTTGTTAGAAGTCAAAAGCCCCATCACTGTAATAGTAGCATGTCACCTACGGCCCGCTAGGCATCCTCCAACCCGTCATGATTATGATATTATTTTGTTTGTTCATCATTGTGAAATTAAAACAACGGCTGTGACAGCATTGAAATAACAAATAAACAATTATAAATGACTGGAGTGATTGATAAAACTATGTGATCCAAAAAACTCAACATTGATTATAGTGGTCTTGATTATTTGATGCTGATGCATTCTGTGAAAATGAAGCGTTATTGACTACAATATTGTAAATGCTAAGCTTTGGTCTAGAAAATCAAACATTAAACTTTTATTATTACCCTTTTTTATTACTATATCCATATCTCGTCATTAATTTACTTATTACTCCTTGATTCAATCCAGATTCTCAGCAGCCCAGTCTAAATTGACTCATTTGCTTCAAAATAACCTCGATCCACTATTCTTCTTTGTCGTGCTCTTGGCCATGAACCTAACAATTCGAGACCCAATTATTTCTATATAGTCTTTATTATTTATATTTTTCTTTTTATTAATAAATTCTTCACACAGTCACAATCAGTTTCATCACAGTCTCCTTATTTTCAAAGCTGTCATAGTCGAAAAAATTGCAGGAATGAATTGTCTTGTTCAATGCAATGTTGCCACTTGCACCTTACATATCACTCGCACTGTTGCAAATCCATGTCCGGTGTATTGTCATGGAATGCCAAATTTTTACGTTGATACCGAATTTTCTACATCAGACGTTGAATCTAGATTGTATGTTTTAACACTTGATCTAAAACTGTCAACGACCTTCGTTGATATTTATCCACAGTTTCACATTATACTTAATTACTTTGAAGTATATTTTAAAACGGGTCAACTTCGTCTTGATAACAAAATTGTCTATTCTAGGCCAAACTAATTCGTCCAAATATTTTAGACAATAAAACACTATTATTATTAACGGGATATTTACCGTGGTCCGCGTTAATTTTGAGCTCCCGATATTTCGGCACAGTTACATGCACCATGTTCACGAGCGACTCACTGAACTGTCACTCGTGAACATGGTGCATGTAACTATACCGAAATATCGGGAGCTCAAAATTAACGCGAACCATGATAAATATCTCGTTAATAATAATAGTGGTTTAATGAATGACCGTTATAGTTTAAAAAAGTATTTTAGACAATAATTTTCGTCAAACTAGGTCAAATACTCTGATGTCATATTCTATCAAATCATCATAATATGGTGTTCTTTATTTTTATAAAGCACAACATGCTCAAAGCACAAATCTATGGCTTGGGTATAACAAGTTGGACTTGTCTAGTTATCTTATCAATTAGTTAGTCTAAAACCAACTAATTTGGTCTAGGTTAGATTAGTTAGTCTTAAAATCGGGTTTGGCCAAAATTATTCTCGCATTTTATTTTTAATGGATTAACAATTTTGTGGAACTGATTTACTGTTTCATATAAATAAAACAAATGTTAAAACATTCAAACCAGATGTTGCAAAATCAATAAACATTCAAGTAGGTACAACTGAATGTTGGGTGCGATTAGCAAACTTAGCTTTGTATATTGTATCATGATGTTAATTTTCTTATTCTTTTTCAGCCGTTCTGCTACTGTTATGTGTATTGCGATCATTGTCATTGTATAAATAAAGCATTTTGTCTTTTTGCTATGGATAAGAATTTATGTTTTGCAGTTTTGTGTATAAAGTTCTAGCTTCTTGTGAATAAAGTGAGCGATTTATTATATCTTGAAGTGTCATGTGATTTTTTATCTGCAATGTTTTCATATGTAAAGACACCGTACGCTACATTAGTTTTAGCATTTTCATTAGTAAATCGGAAGCAAAAAAAAGGTACTCGATAATTACAAATGTACTTATAAAAATTTTTGTGTTTTACATAGACCAGGAATTGCCAAATATATTTAGATTACGTCCTTTAATACCAACGTAGACTCCGCTTGTCTTAAATGTGTTTTCTAAATGAATTCGAAATGTTTTAATTTTTCCATTACATACATTCAAAACTTAACTTTACAATTTTGTCAGCTTCTTATATTTCACCCTCAGCCTAAAGGCGTATTATTTTATAAAACACAGAAAAAATACAAATACTCATTTCAATTTTACGATGCATTTATTTTCAAATCATTACTCAATTTAGTTTTTTAATCCTTTTGAAATCTATCTCTGTAAATTCTATAAAATTAATGTGACGTACGGATCATAAAGTTTTCAAGCACCTTAACAACAATCGATTTTTTATCCTCGACCTCAAAGCTAATTTTCTACAACAGCTCGATTTGCACGAGGCGAACAAGAAACTACAACAAGCTGGAGCTCAGAACGCAAAAGCTGGCGAGGATACAGTCCAAGCTAAACGCCAGATACAAGAAGAATTCAAGAAGTTGGAAGACGCGAGAAGACAGTTCGAAGAGCAGAGGAGAGCGTTCGAGAATAAGAGAAGAGACGTGGAAGAGAAGGAGAAGTCGCTAGCAGAATTAGATCGACAGTTAAAGAAGAGGAAAGAGCAAATGGACCAAATGGAGGCATCATTGAGGAAGGTAAGTATCATAAACCTTTTAGTTAAATTAGAAAAAATTAAAATTTTGGAATTGAAAATGTAGCCCAAACAACAACAATGTATTATGTATGTAACATTAAAAATTCTAATATCTTTTAATAGTTTTTTTTGGGGCTAACAAAAAGACTTCCCAAAATGATTTCACAAACAATTGTTCATATTTTTTTTTAATATGTTAATATCATGTTTAGGGTTCCGTACCCAAAGGGTAAAAACGGGACTCTATTACTAAGACTTCGCTGACTGCCTGTCTGTCTCCAGTCTATCTCATAAACTGTGATAGCTAGAAAGCTGAAATTTTAACAAATGATGTTTTTCCGTTGCCGCTATAACAACAAATACTAAAAATTCAAAAAAAAATATATTAAGGGTCCCCATACAATAAACGTGTTTTTTTCGTATTTTTTTGCTCAATATTAAAAACGGTAATAGATAGACGCTTCAAATTTTCACAGAATATTTACTTGTATATTACCTTTCAAAATAAATAATTAAATAACAATAAAGTAAATATTAAAGGGGAGCTCCCATACAACAAACGTAATTTTTAAGCAATTTTTACTCGATCTTAATTAACAGGTAGAAACTTGAATATTAGTCCAGTAAAAATAAAATTTTGACCTCATAAAATGCAATAATAGAAAATTGTTATTTATGTGATAGTCTTGGTGTTTCTAAATACATTTGTCACATAGTCGTAGTTATGAGATGTGAAGAACCTGAGAAATACCATGAAAATACCTAAAGTTGTGCTTTTCAAGTTTATAGCTAAACAAAACATTCATATTGATTGATAATTATTAAGAATTATACTTAAGGATATACTTAATTTATAATCATCAGGGTAATTTAGTAGAAACATAGAGAAAATGAGTTTTTTTCATTAATCATTTATTTGAATTCCCGCGCGCTACCGACCGCCGCGCAGCGGGGAGCTGTGCGCATGCGCGCAGCGATGCGATGGCGCTGGATCGGGTTATGCAATAAATTATGATTTTAAAGTACATTTTTGACCTACTGACAGAAAAAATATTTTGATTGTTAAGTTATCAAATTGTAGACTGAGAAAGAAAATCAACGAGATCAGTCTTATGTAGCCCTTTCATAAATAAGTAACAGACAGAGACAGAATTACTTTCGCTTTTATAATAATTACTTAGGATGATTAGGATTAAGAAAGGAAAAATACTATTTTTAGTTTCCGTTTAAATGAGATTTGCCAACAAGTATATATAATAAAATACAAAACAAAGTACCCGACTGAAAAAATGAGGTTTTTTCAGTCTAACTTACGTTTTAATTACGCTAAGTATATTACATAAATATTATTAGTGTTATGTGATAACATCACACAAATAAATAATCATGTGTTATGACAAATTCGGCGGTACCTAGGTTAAAACGAAAGCTATATTTTTTTAACATCTAATTACTTGTTTCTAATTATATTTGTATTTGCTATGTATAACACCATCCATTAGACTCCATACTTTTCGTTCGCTTCTTACCGGGGCGCCCCCGGGGCGACGCGATCACAGCTAAAAAAAACTCTTATTCGATGCTGCGATGCGATGCAGATTATAGTGGGAACTCTCAGTTTAAAATTGTTATAAAAATGTTCGTTTTCTTTTGCTATGAATATACATTTTGAATCATGTCCTGTTTAATATGTAAAAAAATCGGCCAAGTGCGAGTCGGACTCGCGCACGAAGGGTTCCGTACTATCATCTATAATAGAAAATCGTATAAAATAACGAGAAATCAACGAAATTCCAAGTAGTAAATTGCAAACTTATAGGTAGGTTTTCGATACACATCCGAGCAACATGACGACGCTCGCGCGAATACGCGCGGCTATGGCTCGCTCCGTGATGTTACCTCTCCCGCTACCCGCGCGGCCGTTGCTTAGCAACCGCCTCGCGCTGTCGCCACCACCACACCGCGGCGCGGTGCTCGCACCGCGTTTAGATGCACGGATTATTTTAATTTTGTGAGTTTTTATGTATTAGATTAGGTATTTATTTTTGTAGTTAATATATTTTTTTTTTTTTTTTTTTTTTTATTTATTAGTGAACTTAGAAAAGACAATTTATTTTCTTACACGGAAAATATAATACCATTGTTCATTTATATTTATTATGAAACCCAAATACCAAACAGGCCCCTAATATCAAAACCCAGAAACTTTCATACATTGTTTACCCTCATTTCTACCCCTTTGTTCACCGATTACTCAGCCAATCGTTTCGATGCCAGCTGATTTCGATGATTTTTAGGATTCCGTACCTCAAAAGGAAAAAAACGGAACCCCTATAGGATCACTTTGTTGTCCGTCTGTCCGGCTGTCAAGACCTTTATCTCGGGAATGCGTGAAGGTATCGAGTTCAAATTAAAATCATATACGCAAATCCATAGTATCTTGCTGCAGAAAGAAAAATAAAAGTTTTCAGTTTTCGTAAAAAAAAGTTATAGCCGAATATGTCGTAAAAAACGCACATTTCGACACTCACAAGGGAATCAAAACCTAAGGGGTACTTCCCGTTGACCTAGAACTATGAAATTTGGCGAAATTTGGCTAACCGTAGCATGAGGGGTAACATATGAAAGAGCTTCATTAGCATAAGCTAAAACAGGTTATTAAATATTTTTAAGATGTAAATTTTTCGGTTTATGAAGGAAAATATAAAAAAAATATATAAATTCCCCCTTTTACCTACTAGTTCGTACGGAACCCTCGGTGGACGAGTCTGACTCGTACTTGTCCGGTTATTTGTATTTGGTAGGACATACTTCAGAGATGGTCCCATATAAATTTTATCAAAATCTATGTACTTAGTACTGTAGTTTTTCTAACAAAATAACCGGTAAAATATCATCCAAGCGCCTGTAGAAAAGTGAACAGCCAGTTGCGTACATATGTATTGTATTGCGTATTTTGAATTCTTTTTTTTTAGTTTTTTTAAACTATAATTATTATTATTAAAATGGTTTAAAACTGATAATGTTAGACTAGAGTTTGATATTTAATTATTATTTTTCGATTTCCATCAAAGTGAACCCTATAATCTTGCCAATTTTGAGACTTGTATCTAAAAATACAACCGTTTAAGTGTAGGAAACATAGGCGGACAAACACTGTAGCCTCATAGGCTCCCGCACCCTTAGTACGGAACCCTAAATATGAAAATTTTGTGCAATTTTATTTAAACGAACATATACCTACTTATATATATACTTATATACATATATAGCACGCAGTTGTTCTTTTATTTTTTACTGACTTCATAAAAGGAGGGGGTTATTAAATCTACTCATTATAGGTACTTGTTAAGTAATTACGCAACAATAAACGTGTGTTTGATAACTGCCTGTCTGTCCTACGAAAAATAGAAAATTCTCTTTCCAACATTCTGCATAGGAAATTAATAATATGGTATCGACGACTACGAGTATGTAATAAGCAGATAAAACAGTTAAAACTTATCCTTCTTGAGCAGTTGCGTAAAAATGTCTTTGTACCTACCTACACGCGAAATTAAAATATAGGTACGCGAGTAGGCGGGTGAGGTGGCCGGCCGGCCTCCCCTGCCCCGCGCACCGTCGCTTCGCCGCGACGGCCGGCCGCTCGCGCCACTTCGCGCTGCAGTTTGTAAATACTTACATAGAGGTATATGTACTTGTGTATTCATCCGCGAGATTTTGTGTTTTTACTGAATTATTTAAAACCTTCAATAGATTTTTTGGAAATTCTTGTCATTTCTGATAAACAGAAATTAATGCTATCGAATCACATAAAAAACCATATGTTATATTAAACCTACAATAGTTAAAATCAAATAAAACATCTTTTGTTGCTAATTACTAAGGAAATATGTATTATAAATCGGGGATTATTGTAGATCTATGATTTTTAGTTATTTTGCTATCATAATTTCAAAGAATCCCTCCTACTGCAAATATTGCGGTCTGCTCCATACAAACGGATTTATTTTTACTAGACTATATTTGTAAGTAAATATTTAGAAATATATTAACTATGAAAATAAATACCTAATCTGATACATAAAAAACTCACAAAATGAAAATAATCCGTGCATCTAAACGCGGTGTGGTGGTGGCGCGAGCGCGAGGCGGTTACTAAGCAACGGTCGCGCGGGTAGCGGGGGAGGTAACATCACGGAGCGAGCCATAGCCGCGCGTATTCGCGCGAGCGTCGTCATGCTGCCCGGATGTATCGAAACCTACCTATAAGTTTGCAATTTACAACTTGGAATTTCGTCGATTTCTCGTTATTTTATACAATTTTCTACTATAGATGATAGTACGGAAAGCTTCGCGCGCGAGTCCGACTCGCACTTGGCCGATTTTTTTATTTTTTTTTAATTTTCAAGGCTAGAGTGAATAGATATCTTCTAGATCGACAACTTCCATCCTCGGTCACACCGTCGTGAGAAGCTCGTCATAAGGCGAGTTGGTGGTCCATCGTAAATCAAATTACTAAAAAAAAAAAAAACAGTTTTTTTAACCGACTTCCAAAAAGAAGGAGGTTCTCAATTCGACTGTATGTTGTTTTTGTATGTTTGTTCAGCGATTACTCCGCCAATTATGAACTGTTTTTGATGATTCTTTTTTGTTTGGTAAGTAATACCTCTGAGGTGGTTCCATATATATTTTTTCAAAATCGGTTTAGTACTTTGGTTTTTATTACAAAAAAAAACAGTTTAGCTATAGGACACACATCTGTATTTTGTGATTATAATTATTTCTTTATAATATTACATATCAAAAAAATACAAATATCAATTCTTCATAAATTTTTCGTTTAATATAATCCTCTTAGTCATATGATATTTATCGTAAATTGCAGGCCGGCGGTAGCACAGCAGCGGTGACAGACATGAATCGTAAGCTGACAGAAACACAGAAAGAAGCAGATCAGTTAAAGAACCAACTGGACCAAGCCAAGGAGGAAGCGAAGCGTCTCACCACTGAGACAGAACGACTGCTGCAACTGGTGCAAATGTCACAAGAGGAGCAGGCGCAGAAGGAAAAGACAATCATGGATTTGACACAGTATGTATCGCTATTGAAAGTGTACGAGCAGTGTATTGTATAGTATTGAAACGTGGTCACTCACTATACACTCACGCACTGGCAAGCGCAGCGAAGGATGACCATACCACTTTATATAAATGGCAGGAAATGGCTGTCTATAAGTTTCTTTCAACCAGCCTTTTCAATAATCCATGAGGAAGGCTTATGTCCAGCAGTGGACTTTTTGTAGCTTAAATTATGATGTATAAATATAGATAAGGAAGACCGAATGGTATCTGATGAAGAACATAATTACGTAAATTAATAGTTTTTATTGCAGTGTTCATCTATTTAGGTCTTTACCTAATACTAAATACCAAATTTTCAGAGAACAAATACAATATACATAACATTTTTTCTATCAGTATTCTGTTCTTGCTGTGTACACATGTTTAGGAATAAAATCTAGTTCGTATGTTTTATCATATTTATAATGTTTAAATATCAATTGTATTCTGTTTTGTGTGCCTAAATAAATAAATAAGTATTTCAAAGACAATGAATATAACTAATAATTATATTAGTATCTTAGTATCCATCTTGTGACCCCTCACTCTTCAAAATATGCCAAACCATTTAGTTTTTAAAAGTTAATATAGAATTAGTAAAATATATACTTGTAACCAAAAATTATCAGTGTTTTGTATGACTATTTGGATGTATTTACATAATATACGTACTAATTTCAGGTCTGTGAGAAACCTCCAAGCCAAAATGAAAAGTCAGCAACAAGCACAAGCACAAAAAGAAGAGGTAATACTTCATTCATATTAATCGCTTTACTATTACTTAATACTAATCTCGATACTAACACATTACTAATATAGTCAATCTGTTGCAACATAATCAATTTGAGTCATATGATTATGACAAAAACATGTTCACGTTAATTCAAATAAATTAAGATTTATAAATATTTTATACGATGGATCAATTTGTATCGATTCTTTTGCATCAAATTGTAATATTGACGGGTATATTCTAATGCGATCGATGTTTCTAAATTTATTATTCTCTTACGCATATCATTATAGGACAATTTTAGATACTTAATACACAAAAATTTGCTCATCAATCAAAAGAAAATATAATATAATAATCATAATCAAAATTATCTTAAACTAGTCTTTCAGCTTCAAAATTATTGAAACTATAGATATCCTTTTATCCCATATATAAAAAAAAATATGAATAATTTCAATGGAATAGATGAGAATCGATATGATTTTAATGCTGAGATTGACTAGATATTAATTGTAAGATATACTTTACATACTAATAATTAACATAACTAATATTTTTTGTTCCATGCATCCAGGCCGGACCTGCTGGCTTCCTCAAAAGCTTTTTCTAAGTTAGTTCTGCGCACCAAGACTGCTCATTCATTTGTTTGCTCTTTTCATTTCAATTCTGTTTCTTTGACTGTCGTTTCAACTCCGCGAGCGACTTCTCTCTCAACGTCTTGGAAATCGGTAACACATAAATCATAAGCTTTACTAAACGCAACTTCGTATTAAGTATTGTATATTGAAGTGTTCAGATAATAACTACATTCCTGATATTTCAAAATAACCAGATCGAACTCCTCAGTTGTTTGTAACCAGCACACAGTAAGATAATTATTAGTTTAGCGGTAATATTAAGTGTTTAAAAAATAATCGTGTTCAGCGGGAGTTATGTTTAAGTATTCAGATTAAAAAAAAAACAATATTGTAAAACTGTTAAGTAATCATGTATTTAGATAAACGAAGTAAGTTGTCCACTAGTCGATGTTACCAGCTTGCTACCTGTTATGCGTAATAAAAGTCTATGTTGATCTCAAATTATTTATAATTTTCTGTTATTGTTGTTATTTTTGGAGTAAACTATCATTTTTCTTATTTATTCTTTGTTATTTTCCACTTTTTTCATCAACCCCATTTTGTTAGGAAATATCCCGAGCGAGATTGAGCGAAATGGCAGCAATAGATGATTTGACGCGAACATTATCAGAGAAGGATCGCCTAAAAACGCAATTGGAAGAAACTAAGATGAAAGTGATCGATTTAGAAATTGAATTGAACGAGTCGTCACTCATACTATCAGAGTTGTTAAAGCTTTCCGAAGCAAAAGAGCTGTCACACATAAAGAGAAGTAAAAGCTTCTTCGAATTGCAAAAGAGTGGTAAGGTAGTTGATAGACTTGACAAATGCAGATACAGCAGAAGTGATAATGACTTAGACGTTATGCACTATAAAAAAGATCCGCCTAGTATAAATAAGCTTACACAAAAAATATCCGAATTAACTAAAGAGATGGAGATAAAGAATTCTAAAATAATTGAACAGCAAAGATGTTTATCGATTCTGGAAGAAGCGCTTAGAGAGAATAATAATATAGCTGAGTTTGAACAACTTCTAGCTGTAGTGAGAAGTAAAGACGAAAGGATAAGTGAATTAGAAAAGATAGTTAGCAAAAAGTCTGTAATGACGACTGATTGTAAAGATAAAAGAATTTTGGAATTGGAAGAAGCGTTGAAAGAGTCATTTATGGTTGCAGCTGAGAGGGAGAAAGTTTTCTATCAAGAAGAACAAAGGAGGATTGAAACGCTACATAAGGTAAGATTCAATTGTTTTAATAATAGAATGTAAAGTAGGAAAAGCTAGCAAATCAAATATAATTGTAGCAGTCAAATGCAAATCAAAAAGATATTATAATTATTAAATATTTTTATCACGTTCTGCTACCTACAATAAATCAGTGACCAGTCAGTTATTAGAAAATACCGAATCAGAAAAAAGTTCCATATCAAAAGAAAGAAAGAATCTAAAAAGTATATAAAATAAAAATACCCTTAGATGATACATTATTATGGAAAACTCAATTTGATATTGATAATTAAAAAAAGAAACAATTGACAAAACTAAAACTGATCATAACAACACTATTTCAGATGAAGAAATTGGAGCATCGCGTACGATCACTACAGAACGCTTCTGCGCTGAAATGCGAGACATGCTGTGCAGCGCTGAAGCGGCTGAAGAGGGTTGAAGAGCTGCTGGCAGACTGTGAGGGGAAACGGGACAATGTGCTGCGTCAATTATCTGGTGTTATGTAAGTTACCAATCGTTTGACTTCTTCTGGCCAATCCTTGGTGTACTATTGAACCTTTTGACAAAGTATAAACTTGAAGTAGTGTCAGTACTCAAAAACGTCCGAACTCAATGAGATCTTTAAAAAGCTGATACCCTTTATTAGACTTCCACGATTAAAATAGTTTAGATTTTCAAATAATCCGAAGCTGAATAACCTCCTCCTTTTTTGAAGTCTGTATCGGTCAACCCAGGACACTATATTCGTGAATTTGGTTTTAGATTTTACGTTCACGTGATGGCAAGTCATTAATTGAGCTTCAAAAATTTGTCGTTGTATTTTGAAAATTTATTTACATGTTTAAACTGGGAGTCACCAACAAACTATGTGCCACTTTCAAAGGATATACATATGTTTTTAATCCTAGACCCAAAATGAGGGGTTTTATAAGTTTTATATGTTTAAACGTTGAAGTTTCCGGCAGCCTAGTCGGGAAACTGACTTGCGATCCGCAGGTCCTGGGTTCGAATCCCGCGGCACTCACCTCTATCTTTTCGGAGTTATATGCGTATTGTTGATTGCCGCTAACTTCAAAACGGTGAAGGAAAACATCGTGAGGAAACCTACATATCTGAGAGTTCTCAGTGATCTTAAAGATGTGTGAAGTCTACCAACCCGCACTTGGTCAGCGTGGTAGATCTACTCATAATGAGAAGATGGCCCGCGCCCAGCTGTGGGACAGTTTGTACAAACAGGGCTGATAAAAAAATTGTTTATCTCTATATTTTTATGTGTTAGTCTCTGACATCGTATCTCTCAAACGAATGCCCCTCCAACGTCGCATATTTTGAGCCGTCTTACAATTCGGTCTGTAAGAAACGGCTGCCGCAGCGGTTGCCGGAAAAGTCCAGGATAGAACGACTCAAGTGACTGGTAGCTAAATTGCTGACGCAAGTTGCGTCCGATATCAAACATTTGCCGCTTTCCATCAGAGTCAGAGTCCTTCTTCTTCTTTTTTGTATTGGACCCGCATTAAAGCATTTGCCAGTGTCAAGTATTAGGATTGTTTCAAGTTTCTTGAATAAAACAAGTTGTAAATGTTCTAGTCACAATCTAAGTCACGTAAACATTCAATTTATAAGTCGAGTCCTGCTTCAGTAAAGTGGTGGCGACTTTACTAGAAGCTTCTATGGAGTTTTGCCGACAACGTAAAATCACACGTTTTACTGCTTTATTTTACTTGCCCACACTCACGCACTTTATAGAACACTTAATGAATAAAACACTACAATTTTTATAGCATTATGTTCAAAATAACACAAGTTTAGGAAAATGAAACAAAGCAACAACACGTTACTAAGACGTTCCCGCCAAAACCTCGAGTCAGAGTCCTATCTCTTTCTATCGGCAGCGGTGGCTTGAGCATACAGGGCTCATTGAATTCGAGGCGCTATTTACATCAGGGCACAAAAGATTTAAAGTACATACAGAATGGACATTCTCCGCCTCCCGCCAATCTCGGGTTCCTCACCCGCACCCCGCGTTCGTCCTGTCATTTCCGGAGTTTGGTGGTACAATTCATTTGTGTCAAGACAAGCATTACGGGCTCGCATTCCAATTGAAGTCACAAGCGAGCAGCAATCAGACGACGTTCATAACTTCACACATGTGTGTGTATTATATACAGACGTCAACTTGTGTATGCTCACTGATTAGCGCGCCGTTATAAGGAGTCTCCGATGTGTGATCAGGGGACATTAGTGGATTTTATTTTAATTTAATTATAATGTTTTATTCTCTTTCAGCCAAGACATCCTAGAAGGGGCGATAAGCGAAAAAGACTCGCTCATAGCTGAATTAGAGATGAAAGGAGTTCTCGACGAGGGCGAGACAGAAACATGTGACGCTCTGAAGGGCGAAAGGGATAGACTGCTCATCAGGCTAAAGGTTGAAGTAAGTAGAGACAAATCTATATTTTTATCATACTTCAATACAAGAAATTTAAATTAGTGACCGAGTCCTTAAATATTTTATATTTTGGAACGAATATATAAGACTAGTTGCGACCGCGATTTCACCTGCGTAATGATGAAAAATGATGATGAAATATAGACAATGTCCGACTCCAGGTCTTCAGTTATCTCTGTACCAAATTTCATAACGATTATTTCAGCTGTTTGGTCGTTAAAAGGTGACAAAGAGACAGACAGAGTTCTGTTCTTTATTATAGGTAAAGGATAAGGATATTAAGTCGTGCGTGCATGACTACTGCTTGACCGTGACTTGTTTTGACATAAAATTTAGCGTAAATAAGGCAAAAATAAAGAAAAGACAACATTATGGCCACATGTCATAAATCCATACAAACAAGAAACAGATATACTAATATTGTTCATTTGTCTACGATTAAATCTGAATTCGATGATTTCCCTAAAATTAAATATCTTCTCAGAATTCAACTAATAAATTTCAGAACGGGCGCATAATAGACCTGGAGCGTGCCGCAGTGGCACCATCCTCTACCGTTCAAGAGGGCACCCTGCCCGTCGACCTGACACTGACCGACGGGCTACTACCCGTGACCGACGGCTTACTACCCGGTGCAGACGGAATACCATCTGGCGCTGACACGCTACTACCCAGTGCAGATACACTACCACCTGTTGCAGACGGGCTACTACCCGTGGCAGACGGACTACCCGTGGCCGACGGACTACCCGTGGCGGACAACAATGTAATAGTCTGGGTATTGTATATCGGTATATTGAGAATGCGTGTGGAACGTGTGAATCATTCATTGCTTACACCTATGTCAGTGATGGGTCTCAATAATTAATAGGTCGAATCCAGTTTTCTACTACCATTTCACTAACCGTCGCATGCAAAGAATGCGTTGTCAGACGATATTATGTCAATATTACAAGCAATGCTCAGTGGTATGGTAGAAGTAATCAGGATTTAATAGACTATTAGAATCCATTGTTATTTAGCGCGATTGATTTGTGTGAAAACAAGAATTTTGGTCTGATAGATGTAAAATGTACCACCCACATTTTAAATCGGTGGTTAACATAACATTGCTTGTAAAAAAACATCAAAATTGGTCGTGTTTAGCATTCAGATTTTAACTCTCTAAGCGGAAGTCATAATCACTACTTTTACACTGCTCAAAAAATAATTCATTCAAATTTACACGCTGTTTGACGCTGCAAGCACTGATTTTATGATTTAACGGATAAATAATAAAGTAATATAATTAAGTTGAAATTATATAAAATAATAATTATTTAATAATCGTTATTAAAACCCTGAAGTATTTTAATATAATTGCATTGTAATTACATATGAACTTAAATAAAACTAAACTTAAATAACCTAAACAAGTTAGATAATAAAGATATACAACTTAAATTTATAAAAGAGCTAAATACGAACTAAATTTGACTCAGTCAAATAACATAATTATAATAATTATTTAACTGACTAATAATTATTTAACTGATTGCAATTACTCGTGAATAAATAGGTTACTTTTAGACAAGCGCGCTTCGACGCTCAGGCGAGATGGTGATCGAACAAGCCTGTCCCTGTTAAAAAGAACAAAAACAAATGTAGACTTTAAAAAAAAAATTAAAATATCCAACTGCAGAAAAGTGGTTTATAACTTACAATTTTGTTACGCTAAATACGCTATTGAGTGCATTTTTTTTATATGCGTAAAATTTGCGGTAAAAGGTAATACGGTAATGCGCATTCTTTACAATAAATAATTCTAGTAAAATCGCTTATTGATTACGAAAAAGTTCGTTGGAGGTAATACGGAAAACCTAATTTTTGTAGTGCTTATGTCAATATTATTTTAAGATTATCAAAATAATATCGAACGAAAGTATCAAAACGCGTTCGTTTTGATACCTTTGTTCAACGAATTTCTTTATTGGATTCAGGAGGAGGACATCCCAGCTACTGTGCTATGACGTCGACAAAGCTAAGTCCAAACAAAACTGTTGTTTCTGTGGCATTACCAAATGTTCACTGCACTTGTCACTTCATCCGCTACCTTACCAACTTCATCATTGCTTATCACTTGCTGCCAACTGAACAAAACTAAAAAAACTTCTCTCGCCCGCTTGCCTTAACTTTTTCAACGTGCCATATGACCAAAGAGTTTCAATTATGATTTGTACATACATACATTCTTTAAAATAAATCTGTTATGTTTTATTACTCTTTTGTTTTATTTATTTAGTTTTTATTTGAAATTCTTAGTTTAATAACAATGGTGAAATGGAACCAAATTATTTATTGTCGTTTTAAAAATGTAGTTTGTTAATCTATGTATACCTTGTTTAGAGCAATAATCGATTTTTATAGTGAAACAACACTCAATGTCTATTTTTATCTTGTACCTAGTGAAATATATTAAAGTTTTTACAGCTTCGAAATTATTTATAAATATATTTATACAAATTAAAATATGTTATAGGACATATAAATATTTTTTTGTTGTAAAATGTCTAAAATGTTATTCATTTTTAAATCATATCGATGAGACGAGCAAAAATAACAATATTTTTAGACATTTTGAAACAAAATTTCGCAGTGAATTAGTAGCTATAATACCTGTTTCATTATTAGAGTTCCACCATAGGTGATAAATTACCTTAAAGGCCTATAATTCTCTGACGCTTCTAGGCGTCCGGGTTACTAAGACCTAAGGTATAGAGTACCTATTTAACATCATTATTTAGTAAATTAGACGCTGATGTTAGATCTTTAAGTTTAATATGACAAAAGTGATTATTGATGTATAATTTGCAACTGTCACTTCTTATTGAATTTCACGACAAAATTTACATATCATGCACAAATTATAAATGCACGGGAAGCTATTTGTCGGCATATCATTAAATTAATAAAATGTCCTAGCTTCTTATTCACTGAAACTGATAGATAATGATGTTACTATTTTGTGAGACAAAAACGCTTGTACAATATCAAAAAGCACTGCCTTACATGCTAAGTATTATTTGTGAAGCGATTGTAATCGTGTTGCGACATTTCAAGACGTCCGCTCTCTACGACTGCTGACGTTTGAATGAGGAAAGCGGGAAAGGCACGCCATGACACTTCCGTTCAAGGCAGCCACTCTGTTCATGACCGACATCGTAATTTTTATATGGTGAGCTTTTTATAAATAAGCATTTTACAAAACAGTATTGTTGTGTGATAAAAAGCTGGTGTCTGAACCTCATTGTTTTATGTTGTTGATATCCAATAATTACAAAATAAACATACATAGTTAAGTAAATAATAAGACATTTGAATGAAAGCTTGTTGCTGTTTTAAGCAATTGTTTTATATTGTAAAATCACATCGGAAATCGCTGTTGAACATCGAACCATCTCATTTCTTACCGCGACTAATATTCCTTCTAGAATTTATCTAAAAACTATTTAGACAGTGGACTATATTAATCTATGAACTAGATTAATTCAAACCTTACATAATAATTTTAAATTTATTTTTAGTGATAAAATATCTACAGTCCTTTTTGTAAAATTTCTCCTCAACATTTTTCTATAAAAGAGTTGTTGATTTGATCACATTTTTATAATGTTGGCAAGCTTGGACGCTGGAGTAGTGTTGTACTTAGGAGGGTATAGATTATGCTGCAAATGTTTCGAAACTTTTTTCTCGATCGAACTCGATTCCTTCCAGTTTAACTTTTTAACTTCTATTCCACGTTTTTGTTTGACATGTTGCAGCAAACTTTTTTTAAAAAACATGTTTAGAATCGTATGGATCACAATAATAATGGTATTACATTAGTTACTTGTTATTGTAATGGTATATATATATAAACAAGTGGTATTGTTTGTCACGTTGTATGACCGAAGTTATGCTGAGATAAAAAATACATGTTCTTTGAAAATATAATATCTTCATATACGGAACGATATGGTTTGTTTCAATTTACCTACCCGCCGCCATTGAGCTATATATACTTATTACTTACGTACGAGAGCAAACACCACTCATAGCTACTTTGGTACAATCAACTGCGGCGAGAGCGCCGCACCTCACTCAGTGGCTTACTAGTGAAGTGAGTGCTTTCGACGTCTTGCTGCCGAGAAAACACACTATAGATGCAATTCTGCGTTGCAAGTATCAATCGTACCGTATAATCGTAGATAAACGATGTAATTATTATTCCAGCGCCGATTTGTTTATGTACCAAAAATGTGACAATAATTTTGCTTCAGATAGCTCCTATAAAATATTTATTATTATAATTATTTATATTATATTAAATTATTATTTTATTATATTATTATTTATTTATTATTTAGTACATACAAGTGGCGGGAAGACGCAAGTGGATGCAAGCCGCTTCCAATCGGTCTTTTTGGAAATCCATGGGGGAGGCCTATGTCCAGCAGTGGACTTCTTATGGCTGTGATGATGATGATGATAGTACATAAGTATAAACAGCCCTTAGAAGTCCGTAGTTCGACCATCTTCCGTCTCGCTCGCGCATACTCACATTTTTTAAGAAAAATTACTTCATGGACTTATAAAAAAAATCGTCGTTTGTAATATGAGAAAACAACACAAATATTCGACAAAAATTTCAAAATTTCATTTTCAATAGATCCAAATTAATTTTCATACATAAAAATCATTTTTGCGATAACAATGTATACAAATGATTTTTGTGTATGAAATTTAATTTGGATCAAATTGAAATTTTTGATGACTGCTTGGACTTATAAAACAATCCTCGTTTGTAATACTAGAAAACAACAACACAAGCATTCGACAAAAATGTCATTTGATCTAAATTAATTTTCATACATAAAAATCATTTTTGCATTAATCATTTATAAAAAATATTGGACTAACTTGGTAAATTAACGTGGAATTTTAGCTTACTACATTACATTTAGGCATAACGTCATTGCATTTACATAAATGTTATGGCGATTAAGCTGGCTGTTTTTTTAATAATATATAATTTTTAGCTCCACAGACACCGGGGTCCGTGACCTTTGTGTTACAATATTAGTCGAGATACCTAAATAAATCTTCTTTAAATATCATCAGTTTACATTGATTGCAATCTACCTTCTACAAAAGCCACTCATTGAAAGCATAAGGCAAGGTAGGCATCGTTATACTTTAATTAATTTAGCAACAGAGCGGATTAAACGCCGAATACTGCTATGAACTACTTACTTGGCATCAGATACGGCTATTACAGGAACTAATATCGATATCTAAATGACCACCATCTTTAAATACCTAATGCAATTAAACTAAAATGTAGGTAGGTTATGCTACTGATTTTAAAGTTAAACTATCTGTACATTAATATTAAAACCACACTATGAAGCCTAGAAATATGTTGGATAGAAGAGGGTTGCTAAAAATAAAATCAGATTTCCACACAAACTCATAATATTCATGACAAATTATAATTTACATTTAGCATCTAATCAACGACGGAGTTACGATTAATTAAGCTATAGAAATATACTTAACTTTATATTTTACACTATTTTATAAACTTGGTTTTTTACACTGTGCTTTATATATAATTATGCACTAACGATTAAAATGGAACTGTGCCGATCTGGCTGAAGAATTACACGCAATCTTCTTGACGGTGCGTCTCCGACGGTTGCCAAAGGATAATTCTACCCAGGCAGACACTTCGATCCACCCCGGAATAATCCCCTCCACCGCTGCACCACAGCGGTGAGGCGATCGCTCCACCACATCACGCCATCTTTGCACGCCTATGATTGGCTGACGATTGCTTGTGGCTTTGACAACTTTGAGAACTGTCAAAGTCACGATGTACTTCGATTCGTGTGCAAGCGCAGCAGTGGCGCAGCGGTGGCGCCGTGGTGTTAATGGCGAACCTCTTGACACTCGTCCATCCTGACAGCTTTGCGTCCCTGCAAAGAAAAATAAGCCTGTGTATGTATGTGGCCCAAGCCTTTCCAAAAAAATAAAATGTGTTCGAAAATATATACATATAATCTGTCCGTAAATGAGGAAATTTTATTTAGACATCTGGATTGCAATTGAATCTAATGATAGTTTTAATTTCATAAACGTTGAAATTGTAAGTAGGTATACTTCAAGGTTCAGTACAAGATCTGAGTTACAGATATATATTTTAAGTCATCACACTAATAAATCATCATTTTTTTCATAACTGTATACCAATACAAAATACATATATACAAATATATACACACTTCATACACATATTTTGTTCTGAACCAACAATTCGTTTAGTTATAAACATTATATTATTAATTCATTTAACCATTTTTTTGTGCAGTTATAACCATATTTTTCCATTTTTTTTTAAATACTTTATTAGATTTTAACCGTATTTGACCGAATTTTAACCCAGTTTTAATCGAATTTTTAATCCATTTCTACCCAATTTTGAACCTTTCGTCCAAGTTTGTAACCATTTTTCTTTTACCATATTTTAATCAATTTTGACCAAGTTTTTGAAACCATATTATACAGTTTTTTTGTTTACCAAATTTATAATCCATTTTAACCATATTTTACAGCATTTATTTACCAAATTTATAATCCATTTTTAACCATATTTTACAGTATTTATTTAAACCAAATTTATAATCCATTTTTAACCATATTTTACAACATTTTTTTCTTAAGCTTTCCATTTATTTTCATTTCCAGATTATTTCACTAAATTCATCCTTCCAATAGGTCAATCAATTCCTCAGTGCTATCCACTTCGCTATCATCGGTACTGGATCCAGAGCAAATTCCTTGAAATCTTTTTATTGAGTCAGATGACACCACTGCAGTGAATCTTTTATACCCCTTTATGCCTTTTAATGAAGCTATCACGTATCTGTCATTTCCAAGGATCTTTGTGATTTTATAGGGCCCACTATATTTCTCTTTCAACTTTCGCCTTATATTGATATTCCTGTCAGCAGCACCCTTCCATAGTACAAGATCATTTACTTTGTATCGTGTTGGTCGTTTCCTTTTAGCGTTAAAGTATTTGCGCATATTTTCCGATGTCTTGGTTAGATTCGTTGATGCAGCTTCCCTTATCCCTTCTGCTATACTTTCGCTGTCACATAGGTTCTCTCCCATACCTTGGTAGCGACTACGTGATGCTTTAAACATTAGTCTGTATGGAGAGAACCCTGATGAAGAGTTAACTAGATTATTCATTCCCCATGTAATATTTGGGATATGAGTGTCCCATTCTCTTTCATTTTCCACACTAGTATTCAAAGAATCGAGTAGTGTCCTGTTATATCTCTCCACTTGTCCGTTAGCACGTGGGCATGCCACTGCATTAACTATATGTTTTATTTGGTTTTCTAGGCAGAATTGCTTGAAGCTTTTGCTTTTGAAACAGGATCCGCTATCTGAAATGATTCGTTCGGGATATCCAAACTGGCAGAACACATTTTCTAATGATTGTATCACCTCACGGCTCTTCGTAGTCTTGACTGGCACGGCCCAAATGAATTTGGTAAATGAATCGACGACCATTAATAGATATGAGTGACCCGCTTGACTCCTGCAGAATGGTCCCAAATGATCCACGTGTAAAGTGTGCATCGGTTCTGAAACCTTCTTTATGGGATGAAGTTCACCTTCAGAACGTCCATATTGATTCCTCTTATACAAGCAATCTAGACAAGAGTTGACATACTTTCGTATAAATCTTGTCATCCCAGCAAACCAAAAGGTATTCTTAATTATTTGTTCGCAGCGCTTCAGTCCTGGGTGTCCAATACAATCATGATATTTCCTCATTATATTCCATCGTGCATATTTGGGCACTACCAGCCTTTGTCCGTCTCCTGTTATGGTTCTGTAAAGTCTGCCATCCTTTAAAATATAGTTTTGACACACGTCATGGTCATCCCCGGACTCCAATTTGGCTTTTATAATACGAAGTTTCTCGTCTTGACTTTGCAAACAAACAACCCAGTCGAATATATCCACAACGTTTATATCAACTACTGATGCTGGATCAACTGGGAAACGGCTAAGAGCATCGACGTGACTATGAGACTTGCCTGGTCTATGTTCAATTTCCATGTCGTACTCCTGAATTGACAACCACCATCTGGCTATCCGTGGCATTAAGTCCTTTTTCAAAAAAGTGTACCTAACTGCCGCACAGTCCGTAATGACTTTAAACCTGTTTCCAGACAAGTATATTCTGAACCTTCTTACGGACTCCACTACTGCTAACGCCTCAAGTTCGTAAGAATGGTACATGGCTTCCTCTTTGCTAGTTTTTCGACTAAAATAAGCAATGGGTTTCAAATTGCCATCCTGCCTCTGTAATAGAATACCAGCCAAGCCCCTACTACTCGCGTCCGTGTGGACTTCGATATCACCATCACTACGAAAAAGAGACAACACTGGCCTTGAAACCAATACCTCTTTCAGTCTGTCAAATGCATTTTGTTGTTGTGGACCCCATTCCCACGCTGCATTTTTCTTCAGCAACCTGTATAAGTCGAAGCCGATACTTGCGTAATTTTGAACGAATTTCCTGAAATAACTCGTTAATCCTAAAAACATTCTCAGCTCGTGTAGGTTAGTAGGCTCCTTGTAGTTAGCTACAGCTTCTATTTTCTTACTGCCAGGCCTAACTCCATCTCCTGTGATTTCATAACCTAAATAATCAATCTTATTCTGTAGGAAATGACATTTCTCTAAGTTCAACGTTAGTCCTGCATTTCTGAATATGTCCAAAGTCAGTTTCAGCAATTCTAGACCTTCAGGTTCCGATGCTGATGGAAGAAGAACGTCATCGATGTATGGAAGTACCTTGTCATAGCGTAAGGAACCAAATATTTTGTCCATAAGTCGTTGGAAAACGGCAGGAGAATTCGACAGACCAAACGGCATTCGCTGAAACTCATAATGGCCTTCTGGAGTAACAAAGCCAGTCTTATGGATAGACTCTTCAGCCACGGGGATCTGGTAGAAACCTTGGGACAAATCGAGACTGGTAAAAAACTTTTTACCTTCCAGCTTTTCTATTTGTTCCTCTATGATTGGTAATGGGTATTTGTCTTTGATTGTTACACTGTTCAGCTTCCGAAAATCGACGCATAAACGGTGGTCGCCGTTCTTCTTTTTCACCAAAATAATAGGACTAGCATAATTTGAAGAAGATTCCCTAATAATGCCATTCGCCAACATGTCGTCAATTTTGTCTCGAACAATCGCTTTCTCCGCAAACGACATCCTGTAAGGCCTGTAACAAACGGGCTTGTCCGAACTAACTTCTATCTTCATTTCCGCTTTGTTAGTCACTCCTAGTTCCGAAGTGTCAGCCGAAAAACAATCTGAAAAATCCTGCAAGATCCTAACCAATTCGTGTCTGATCTGAGGATCATTAGACCCACAATTAACTTTAGCGAAATCGATGCTCATGACGGATTTATGTTCATCACCAACTCCTACTGCTATATCATGCTCCTTACTCTCGGTCGCAATGAAGGCTCGTGCTAACAGTTGATCTTTCCGCACTGAAAAGGAATTTTTACTATAATTGGTGATCGGCAAGACCTTCATTGGAAAACAAGTTACCAACGCAGGAATGCTGTATTCAACGCCGTTGTAAGCACACGAGCGAGAGTCTACAAAGAGGACAGTTGACGTTTCAAGCTGAACATCACTATAAACTCCAACATACATGGTAGATTGTGGAGATACCAGAATATCCTCCGACGAATAAATTCTAATCTTATCAGTCTCAGCAAAGGTTTCTATAACAGTCACGTCAGCTTCACTATTTTTAACGCTTTCAAGACTGACCTTGGTCCCTGTTACCAAAAATCTTGTCATGTTACTATTTATGATTGGCTGGCCAATAAAAACATCCGCGCGGCTTAAGGGCGCATCAGTAACGACAAAATCAGACACGATTTCGAATCCGTCAATAACCACAGAAGCTGAAGTCTGACCTCGAGCTTTGACTGGGACGCCATTAAAACCTTTAATAAGAACGTCGCAAGATCTTAATAATAAACCTAATTTCGAAGCACAGTCATAAGACATTAGATTCACTTGCGCACCAGTGTCCATGTAGGCGGTAACTTCAGAATTATTAAGAAGAACGTTTTTAAAATAACACTCATTTACCTGTGACAATTCTACAACGTTCAACGCTTTCCGGTAACATTGTTCCGTTTTATGATTGGTTCTTCCACAATTGCTACATTTGACGATGTTAGTATTCTTAGGGCACATCCGTACTACATGACCCACTTCCCCACATAGAAAACAAGTTAAGGACTTTCTTTCATTATCGCGGCCGGTAGTCGCAGCTGGTTCCTTAGGTGGGCCGGTTCCAAATGGTTCTCGATAACGATGCATGGTTCTTTGCGATTGAAATGACGTTGCTCGCTTATCATCATTTACACAAAGGAATTGGGAGTATAAATGTGCTAATGTGGTATAATTACCAGCCCTCGCTGTAGTTTTTAAGTGAAAAGGTAAACCTTCAATCATGCATGAAACAGCTTTTTCACCACTTATCTCACACTTAGTTAGTAAGGTACTCTTGGAGTAAAAGTAGTGAGCCATTGTCTCATTTGGTAGTTTCTTCCTACCTAACATCTCCCGTAAGCTCTCCGCGAAATCAATACTTTGTGGGAATGCTTCTAAAATTTTTTCCTTCCATTCCGCCCATGTAAATTCATAGCTACGCAAAGTATTGTGCCACGCCTTTGCTAACCCTGCTAACCTTGCTTGCATATAGTAGCTTTTTACATGGTCACTCCAACCATGTATAGCTCCCAATTGTTCAATCTTGTTCAGCCATTGTAATGCCGGTAATTCGTTTTTTTCAGGGTCGAATTCAGGTACTATATCAGCTTTTACTACCACGTTATGATAATAAAATGGATTGATCCTACCAGATTCTTCCAGGTCGTTGGAGGTCGCACGGGTCGAAGCTGGCTGCACAGTGTCAGACTGCACGGTGTCCGGATGCCACGGTGCCCACTGTCTCGTTTGGTGACGCGATGACCTGGGCCTCGGGCTGTAGCTGCGCTCAGGATGTTCAGGGCGCCCATTCCTCTTGAAGTCCCACCTCAAGGGACTGCGTGACCGGCTACGGCTTCGTCGGACTGAGCTCATCCCACTTCTGAAAATTGTTACAATATTAGTCGAGATACCTAAATAAATCTTCTTTAAATATCATCAGTTTACATTGATTGCAATCTACCTTCTACAAAAGCCACTCATTGAAAGCATAAGGCAAGGTAGGCATCGTTATACTTTAATTAATTTAGCAACAGAGCGGATTAAACGCCGAATACTGCTATGAACTACTTACTTGGCATCAGATACGGCTATTACAGGAACTAATATCGATATCTAAATGACCACCATCTTTAAATACCTAATGCAATTAAACTAAAATGTAGGTAGGTTATGCTACTGATTTTAAAGTTAAACTATCTGTACATTAATATTAAAACCACACTATGAAGCCTAGAAATATGTTGGATAGAAGAGGGTTGCTAAAAATAAAATCAGATTTCCACACAAACTCATAATATTCATGACAAATTATAATTTACATTTAGCATCTAATCAACGACGGAGTTACGATTAATTAAGCTATAGAAATATACTTAACTTTATATTTTACACTATTTTATAAACTTGGTTTTTTACACTGTGCTTTATATATAATTATGCACTAACGATTAAAATGGAACTGTGCCGATCTGGCTGAAGAATTACACGCAATCTTCTTGACGGTGCGTCTCCGACGGTTGCCAAAGGATAATTCTACCCAGGCAGACACTTCGATCCACCCCGGAATAATCCCCTCCACCGCTGCACCACAGCGGTGAGGCGATCGCTCCACCACATCACGCCATCTTTGCACGCCTATGATTGGCTGACGATTGCTTGTGGCTTTGACAACTTTGAGAACTGTCAAAGTCACGATGTACTTCGATTCGTGTGCAAGCGCAGCAGTGGCGCAGCGGTGGCGCCGTGGTGTTAATGGCGAACCTCTTGACATTTGTCAATTTTACTAAATATTGCTAATATACATACATTATTACGGGAAGACAAGATTTTCTTTTTAACTTATTACTATATTGTGTGTATACCATGAGCAGACCAGCGACCCGCAAGCAGCACCCGATCACGAGTATCGGTAGCTGAAGGTTTATAAACATTCTAGTCGCTCCCCGCGGTTTCACCCGCCTGGTCAAGGGCGTCGCCAGCTCATGGCCCAGGGGGGGGGCAAGTTATTTTATGGAGGATGAGAAAAATATGAATTGTAGGCACAGGTACAATTACACGGCCTTAGGACTTTGGTTGCTTTGCAGTTGGCTACATTTTTTAATCTCTAGGGGGGGGGGGGGGGGCAAGGGGGGCAGCTGCCCCCCTTGCGCCTGGTGATAAAAAAAAGTATCATATAGCTGAGTGGCCAGCCCTAGTGTCAGCGTTATTAAGCCGCGGACAGGCCTCTGATCTGACTTCACGACTTGATGATTGTTGTTGATGATAAATGGTGATGATGACAATGATTTTATCTATAGATAGATAGGTTAGACTCATTGAATATGAAGTAATAGCATGGCAAATCTCAGTACTTTATTTAACGTATCTTGGTGTAGTATTTTACAGGATGGCATTGTCACTCTTCACAAGTCACGACACAGCGTCTAACAGCATTGCCCGACGTGTCGCTGACTGAACACGAGTCGGGTAATTAGAAAACCTTACTTGAGGCTTGCCACGCAGAGCCGGGGAAAACCTATCTACGTATAATACATCATTGGATGATGATCATAAAATGTAGCCTAGCCCCCGTACCACAAGCGTTCAAGTAGTCTTATTTCAATATTAATTTGCCTTTTGTCTCGCTCTTACTACAGTTGAGAGAGCAAGACAAAGGTCAAAGTAAAATAAGATTGCTATTAAGATTGAGGTAACCCTACAGGTTTCTTGATCCTCAGCTACATCTGTACAAAATTTCATTACAAAAGTTCACCCGTTTAATCGGGGAAAGGTAACAAATAAACAGTTTTTTTTATAGTTTCTTTTATGCTATGCTAACTGCTTTTTACTGAACTTTTAACTGACTTCCAAAAAGAAGGAGGTTATCAATTCGGTATGTATGTTTTTTTGTGTGATTGTTCACCGATTACTCAGCCAATTGTGCATTGTTTTGACGATTCTTTTTGTATTTAGTAGGTAGATGGTCCCATGTAAATTTTATCAAAATCAATGCAGTTCTTTGGTTTTTATAACAAAACAACTGATAAAATATCATCCAATTGCCTGTAGAAAAGAGCACAACAAGTGTTGCATTGCGTGTTTTGAAGTCCTATTTTGATATGGCACCACCTCTGATACCTACCAAATAAAAAAGTCAAAAACAAACATTTCGTCGAATTGAGAACCTCCTTCTTTTTATAGTCTGTTAAAAAGTAGTATATGTCGGTCTATTCACAACTCGGAAACTATATCTTCATCTCTATAATTTCCAATCCGATAAGATGTGAATAGACCTCTCTATTCGTATCCGTCTCTAGGTTCACAGCTATTTCTGTACAAAATAGCACAACGGTCGGGTCAAATAGCACAACGGCCCGACCGTTGTGCTATTTGACCCGACGTCAACGTTTGATTGTAATAAGGTAAGAAACAGGCAGAGAGACCAGTTACTTTTGCTTATAATTTATCAGTTATTTATTTACTTACTAAGATACGCCAACAGCACACATTTTATAAGGTACATATTAATGATGGTTACATTCTGATACCTACATGTGCCATTTAAAGGCATACACAGCTTGTGATAAACTTATTTTGCTAAGGTACAGACTTTAAATTAATATCTTAATAAATTAACCAAAAAAAACCGAAATTTATCGAAACATAAAACTATCAAATAACATTGAACTGTGGATGTAGAACAGTTAGTAAATTAACGAAATTCTCTACTTCGCAATTTTATAGTTTCTCTTTCTTTCTTGTTTAGGATTTGATTTTTCAATAACTTCATTCCTAACCAGCAAGTATTTGAAATAATCTTTATTAATAATTTTTTTATTGCTTCAAAAAATATTACTGGTTAAATACATGTAATTATTTAAACTGTGCAGAGCGCCATCTATCTTTGAGTAGCAGTACCATATCTGCTTCGATAATCATTGTTTGTTTCGAGTTTTGGTTCATAATATTATTATTCACTAAATAAAGTTTCCAAATGTTTTCACTACTCAACGCTAGATGGCATATGATGTCAAAAATAAAGGTAATGATTTATCAAGATTGAACTATTCAATATTCTGTGGTACAAATCCAAACAAAGTTTGTTTACATTGTTTGTGTACACAATTGTTTATCGAAGCCAGAATTTTTGAGATGGCAGTCTTAACTGTAGTTGCTTTTTCTGCTTGTAGATCTCGTGCGTGGTTGTTAATGTGTCTATGTTGTTTTTCACCAATTTCAAAAAAGGAGTAGGTGGTCATATCGTAGCATATGTCCACCACTATACCTATAGGTATTATACCTACTTCTTTTTTTTTGTGTAATCCTAAGTAACACAAAAACGAAGACAAATTCTCTCTCTTTGTCAGTTTGTCAGTTAAATACCTAACTAACTAAGCACGACTCATGGTCAATTTTGTGAACTAAATTTGAAACAAAAATTGAAGGTTGTCATTAAAAAATTTATGACTTAAGGACAGACAGACAAACATGTTGAATTTATAAGGAGAACCTCGTCTGCAGAATATAATATTATAGTTTATTTACCTATTTATTTATAAATGGCTGTACGCCATACATCAGTAGGTAGGTAAATAAAATAATATTATAACAATACAAAAAAAAACAATAGATGAAATACAAATTAGAGAAAAAACTCATTACTAAACAATAAACAGAAAAAAATAGATTACATAAAATGCATTACATAAATTAAATGTCAAATAAATTTGTAATAATACTAAATTAAATACCTAATCAAATATAATAAAAAGTCCCAACTAATTAGAAATAATTAAAAAAAATACAATATACCTATGTATATGTTACTGTAAAAGCCCGAACATTGGTAAATCTTAGGTTTTACCAGTAAATCTTAGGGTTTACCAACACGAGTCGGTAAATGTAAGAATATGAAATAAGAAACGATTTTATCGGGCTTTTACCATTAGAATTTAGTACATGCTAGGTTTTACCAGTGACGGTTGGTAAATGTTGGTTTTGGAAATAAAACAATGCATAATATACCAGTTTAGGCTAGGCCAAACTAGTTGATCCTGGTATAGGTATAAGCAATAATTTCTTCAGAGATTAGGTTATGGTTTTTTTTTGTATAAAAAAAAAAAAACATAACCTAATCTCTGAAGAAATTAATTGCTTATACCTAAGACTGCGTTGCACCAAGCTACATCGTTCAATCAAACAAATGTTATTGTATATGTTACTGTAAAAGCCGAATACAGTAACATATGCATTGTTTTATTTCCAAAACTAACATTTACCAACCGTCACTGGTAAAACCTAGCATGTACTAAATTCAAATGGTAAAAGCCCGATAAAATCGTTTCTTTTTTACATATTCTTACATTTACCGACTCGTGTTGGTAAACCCTAAGATTTACTGGTAAAACCTAAGATTTACCAATATTCGGGCTTTTACAGTAACATATACAACTAATAAAGATTTAAATATCTTTGTAGTAAATATATCAAGATCTGGTTGTTGAACAATCAAGGCATTGAGCAGACGCCCTGGGCCGTGGGACCGTATTTAGGTATAATTGGTCAACTGTAGTGTTGATAACATGCCTGTCTAACTCTCTGTCCATGTGATAACATCATTGAAAAAAAAGCATTTGATATAAACAAGAAAAGCTGCTAGATGGCGCTGTTCGGTCTTAAAACACGCTATCGTTTCGTGCGCCGTATTTGAAATCTCCCTCTACTCAACTTTTGTAGTTAACCCGTCAATTATATAAAACCGATTTTGATGATTCTTTTATAAGGTTTCTGGAATGTGTTCAGAAATAAACTTTCTGAAACAATAATATATTAACAACAGTTAAGACTATCTATTATAAAGTAGTAGACAGTAGTAGTATAGAAAAGAAAAATGCACGTAGTATTCTTTCTTTGGTTCAGCCTTCAGCCAGATACAAATAAATAATGTGGCAGTAAGAGCGCTGCGGCTGTCCTTATATCATCCATCAAAGAAAAAATTGTTATCTCTTTTATAGTATAATTATGTTGTTCAGTCGAGACCACAGGATATAATATCGTATCTACCGTAGCTCCCAAACGGATGGACCAATTTTTAACCCCGACCCAAAAAGAGGGGTGATATAAGTTTGACGAGTGTATCTGTATATCTGTCTGTAGCATCGTAAGTCTCACACGGATGGACCGATTTTGATCTAGTTTTTTTTTTATCAGGGTTCCGTAATCAACTATGAACCCTATAGTTTCGCCATGTCGTCTGTCCGTCCGTCCACGGCTAAGCTCAAAGACTATAAGTACTAGAAAGTTGTAATTTAGTATGGGTATATTTGTCACGCCACAAAATGGTAGAATAAAATCTTGAAAAAATATATTTTTTGGGTTACCTCCCCTAAACGTAAGGTGGGGAATTGGGGATGTATTGTTTTTCTCATCTACCATGTGTGAGGAGTCGTTGGATAGGTAATCAAAAAAATTATGCTAAAACCATTTTTCACCTTTTTGAAGATATAAAATGACTACATGAACATATAAGCAAATTGTCGTTTGTAAAACTAGAGAACAAGATCACAAATATTCGACAAAAAATTTCAATTTGATCCCAGTTAATTTTCACGCATAAAAATAATTTTAAGAAATTATTAACATTAACATTTTTTTTTTAAATCTATGAAAATTTACTTGGATGGCGGGTATGCTAAAATGTACGGACGGTCGAACTACGGACACTTAAACCACTAATTTCTATACTAATCCACTTTTTCAACATAATCCGAAATTCCATTCGAAGCATATTCGAGATAATCGTTTGCAGGCTAGCGTTTATCCTAATTACATGATAACAGAGTGGTGCAAGCTCGGGGCAGCAGGCAGTCGGAGCGGCGCGGCGGTGCCTTATTACATAGGAGCTAAGTGGGAATACCGTTGATGTCACTGCATTCAATGGCGTCGCCAAGAGGGAGCAGGGAGGGGCAGCTGCCCCCCCCCCCCCCTGGAGATTAAAAAAATGAAAACGAGCTCGTGAAGCACATTACACATTAAAGTCAGAACCATTCTTAATACAATCGCTATAGAACAAAGACTCGCCCTACAAGTGCAAAGCTTCATGCTCTTGACTGTATCTACAATTCATATTTTTTTCATCCTCCATAATATTGACTTGCCCCTCCCCCCCTCCCCCCCGGCCATGGGCTGGCGACTACCTTGACTGCATTCAATCTCACTCGGGTAAATAATTATAATTAAAAATACCTGAAAAACTGCCTTCAAAATGCACAATTTGGTTTTAACTAGTCGAGAAAACTTAAAAACCACCGACAAATAATTACAGTTTAAAAACTAAAAAACCACGCTTCAAATTATTGTATTGTCATCGGTACTCGATAAGTCTACAAAGTTTGAATGAAATCTGAACGTTTGAAGTGGGTCAAAATCAAGTCCAAACGTGTCGGTTACAAACAAACAAACATGCATACAGGTGAAGCTAATAAGAGCGTGTTATTTTTAACACGGCTAAACAGTTTTTGTGAAACAGCTAATATCACTGTCGATGAAACAAAAAACTATATCAAAATCAGTGCATCTGTTTATGAGCTACGATGCTAGATAGACACGACAGATTGACATTTGACACACGTCAAACTTATAACACCCCTCGTTTTGAGTTGTGGGTTATAAATAAATATTTATAGTTTAAAAAAAAATAACACAGACTTCAAATTGCGTAATTTAGTTAAAAAAACAAATTACTGAACCGATTTTGATGAAATTTATATGGGACCAATCTGAAAGTTCAGCCAAGAAATTATTATTTTTGAAATCGATTTATAAATGGCAGAGTTATGCGGTTACTCGTATTAAACATAAAATTAAAAAAAATACAGCCGAATTGTTTCCTCTTTCTTTGTCTCCTTCTTTTTGAAGTCGGTATAAAGTAATACCTCGGATGTGGTCCCATATACATTATTTTATTATATTTTTTTAAAATCGGTTCAGTGTTTTGGTTTTTATAACCAAATAACTGAAAAAAATGTCATATAAGTAAATGAATTGCGTGTTTCGATTTCGGTTACTTTGTTTTTTAAACTATAATTATGTAATATCAGACAGAATTAGTATTATATGGAAAAACTAACATACCAACATATATTATATGAATGCATTCTAAGGTTTTTGCGATTGTCACTCATTGATAAATTCGTCAAAATTTGTTTCATTTCAATGATATTTTACGAATTTCTGTCCACATTAGCGTCTAACGTGGATACATTAACGAGTATATCCAAACATATCCGAAGCAGATTAAAAAGGCTATCATTGTATTTTTTTATCGTCATCTCTGATCGATAGTAAATTGTTTAACTATCTGTTTGGACATAAACGGTTGTTTAGAACATAATTCTAGCGTTGGGTAATTGGATGTTAGCGAAATTATGTCGGTATTTGGTATGTTTTAGGGTACCGTACATTAGTTTCTATGTTAAAAAATAATTATAGTTTAAAAAACTGAAAAACAATATCTAAATGTGCAATTCGCTTACTTGGATGTTTTTTTTTTTCAGTTATTTTGTTTATTTATTATTAACGTAATATCGATCACTTGGAGTTAACAAAATTACGATTATTTCAAGTTTCAAGTCTCAAGTCAAGTTTCAAGTCGGTTGTTTCAGTTTTTTAAACTGATTATTATAATTTAATATATTATTTAATTACTAGTTTTCTATGTATTATTTTTGTAGTTTTTGTGTAGTAATTAAGAATGATAATTTCTTGCGATTTAAAGACACCCAGGTTATTCCTATCGGTGAAGGTTATTGTGTGTGATTTCACACTTATTATGTGACTGTGATGTCCTTGCTGGTAAATGGATGAGCATCCTCGGAATGGATTATCCTAGACCGGAGCACTACAGACATACTCCTTTGCACGGCGTATTCGATTTAATCGAGTACATTTTCCGCTAAGAGGTGTGGTAGGTCTAGGGGTGTACACAAAAGATCCTCATGGGTCGAAGTGTCGCCGACCAGTTTGTTGGCCCCCGTTGTGACTTTATAAGATAAGATCGGTGAAGGTTTATATTAAAACCCGCTGATGTTCGAGCTGATGCGGATGATTTATTATCGCTCGTGGAGACGGCTACTACAATTTCCCTCTCGTTCCGAGACTCGAACCTAGTGAAATAAATGTGGTGCACCACTGAACAATGGAATAGATTAGCAAAGAACAGAAGGTTAATTCGACACAATTTTGGGTGAAAATACGATAATAAGCATATAAATCAAAAGAAAAACATAATTTCGATAAGAGCGACTTTTGAAGTGTAACTGTCACGCTTGATATGATGTTGAGTGTACGTTTTCCTGAGAAAGTATGTACAATGCCACTGTACAATTTATTTCAATTAGCATTCTACGGAATAATTCTTGTAAAATTACTTAGTTGTCAGTGGAGAATACTAAAATTGTATATTTTGTTATAAGTAACAATTCTGTTAAGTGTGTGTGTAGACGCACCGGACGTCGGTCCGGTCCGGTTTTCGCCGGACCCATGTCCGGTGCGTCTACACACACCAATGCACTGGCGTGGATGACCGTCTTTCGGACGCCGGACCGCTGTCCGACGCCGGACCCACGTCCGGTGCGTCTACAAGCGCTCTTATTTTTCTAAAAATTTCAGTTTATGATACTCAGGAGGTAAAAAAGATTTTTAACCAACTTCCGTATGTTTTTTTTTTTTTGTATGTTTGTTACGCGATTATTCTGCCAATTCTGACTTGATTTTGATAATTCTTTTTGTTTGGTAAATAATAATTTAGAGGTGGTCCCTTATAAATTATATCAAAATCGGTTGGGTACTTTGGTTTTTATAATAGAATAACTGGAAAAATGTCATCCAAGTAAACGAAATTTGAGTATTTTGAATTCGGTTGCTTCCGTTTTTTAAACTATAATTATTTTGTAAAAAGTGCAGCAAAAAGGCAGACGGCTCGCCTGATGTTAAGCGATAACCTTCTCCTATGGATAACTGCAACATCAGTGACATTACTGTTTCTTTGCTAGCCCGGAAAGGTACTTGTAGACTATGAATATAGTATTATTAAATATAGATTATTATTTATTTGAATACAGTTTTATTATTCGTTGATTATGATTATGACGCATACTCTATGTGGCGGGGATTAGCAGTTTCCATTATTTATTTATACACATATGTACATACATATTTATTTATTTTCGAAATTTTTAAGTTTTTTTACAATAAATACATATAACACATAAATAGTATTTAAAAAAACTTTAAAATTAGGTGACGCCGCGCCGGCAGGGCTCAAGCTGCCGATGGTAAGTCTTAGGGATCTTCTGACAATACGTGCCGTGTCCAGGACGACTGCCTTCTTTATTAACCGACATCGAAAAATGAGGAGGTTATAAATTCGTACCGTATATTTTTTATGTATGTACACGAATTACTCCGTCATTCGTGAACCAATTTTTATGATTTTTTTGACGGGCGGGCTTTTTTTTGACTAGTTTTATGTAATAATTATTAATATTTTGTTTTTTCCTGCTTATTTAATTAGTTTTTAAGTTAGTTATACTTTATTGTGAATTTTTACTTCCTTACTTATATCGATAATTATTGATATTATTAACCAAAAGTATAATACTCGTATCCATAGAAGTATAAAAATGAAATATTCCTTATCGAAAAAAAGTAATATTATAAACCATTTAACCTTTTAAACTTTATTATTACGGTGGTGTTTCGAAACTTCGAAGATAGATCTCGTCAGTGAGTTCTCCATCTGCGAGTGGTTATTCCGCGGCGTGTAGTACTGTGCAGCCACTTGGCAGTACACCTGCTTCCGGCTGAGTTCCGGCCTGTGTCGGCACAGCTGTGCCCTGCACTGTTGCTATGCGCCTCTGCTGCGGATTTAATGTCTTTTTTCCCGAATGCGCAAGGAAGGCTATATTTTTAAATGACTTCCAAACAGAAAGAGGTTCTCAATTCGACTGTATGTTTTTTGTAGGTTTGTTACGTGATTACTCCACTAATTATTATGAATTGATATTGATGTTTTTTTTTGGTAGGTCATACTTCAGAGGTGGTCTCATATAAATGTTATCTAAATCGGTTTAGTACGTTGGTTTTCATAACAAAATAACCGGAAACATAATCATCAAAGTAAATAAATTGCGTATTTAGAAGGCGTTTTTTTTCCAGTTTTTTTTTTAACTAAAATTATCTTCTTACATAGATACTTGTTATTGATCTTTTATTGATTTTTATTTATATTGCTTTGTTTAGTGTTCCCCGTAGTATCTACTGCGGAACCCTAAAAACAGTCCCAGCTAGAGTAATATTCCACCTACTTATCTATGAGCAGACAGAATGTAGGTGTCCGCAGTCACTGGTACCCTAATCTGTGTCGCTGATAGCATGATGTCATCGCCTCGTTTAGAATGTGGCATCTCGCTCCAGTTACAAATCGTTACCATACATCATATTAAATAATAAATATAAAATATCCTCTTCCATACACAAACTCAAAATTACAATGTCCACAATCTGGTTTGGTGCGAATCCGAAATTGACGTCATAAAATATGTTTATTTACAATTTATGGTCAATTTGTACTTAAATATTGCTTGAGGGCAACCGTTTGTAAAACATATGCTGAGCTGAGACATGTAAATAGAGCTAAGATACCCTTTCGATACGACTCTGTATCGAACTAGTTTACTGGTTTCATAGATCAAAATATGTCATCATTATCATATTTCATTACATTAAATACAGTTTTATTATAGATAGATATATATATGTTATACTTAGATAGATTTTACAAATAGTGTAATTGAATCTCGATACCTGTGTCTAAATGCTAAAATATGATTATCGATAAATAATAAAACAAAACATATAACCCTAATCTTTTTAAGTACATTCAGTTAAATAACTCTGATTGTCTCCCAAATAAAAAAAAAGTAAGGACTGTCAAAGTTACCCAACTTTGACTCGGCGTCAAACATTGTACGTGGCCATTTTAGAAGGTTCCCGATTAGTTTCTCAAGAGATTACTAGCCAAAACGACTGTAAATTAATGAATCAAGTGTATTACTGATCTATTGGGAAAAACTCGAGAACATTCTAAAAGGCTACGTTAAATGTTTGACGCAGAGTCAAAGCTACCCACGTTGATTGTAGTTAAAAATACACATATTTGTTTATAAAAGGCACGGACCCCGGAGTCTGTCGAGATTAATTTTGTCAAATAAAAAAATCATATAAAATATGCTTAAAATATAGATACCTTACTGTGTGATGTGTGTATTTTTTTAATTGTCTATTGTAGGTAACTTTGTTTTCTTTTATATTCGAATTCCAAAAAGGAGGACGTTCTCAATTCGTCGGAATCTTTTTTAACGCGCTTTTATTAGGTCGACCTGTATGTAATGAAATCTAAGGCAACTAATTTAACCATCTTCCAAGGATCGTAGCGTCATGAAAATTGGCAGCTGTATGTAGTTCTGATGACAATACGATAATATGGTACTGTCGAACTGATCTGATGATGGAGCCGGAAGATATGAACTAGAACTTCATGATGGAACATCGTATCATAGCTGTGTTTGGATTTGTTAGAAAAGTCTTGTAATGAACTTTGACCACAATAATTTGTAGCGTGTTTTTTAGTTTTTTAAACTGTAATTTATTTATTTTATGTATGTTCACCGATTACTCAAAGACCCCTGGATCGATTTGAAAAAATATTTTTTTTGTTTGAATGAGTAGATATACTTTCCAGGTGGTCCCAAAGAAATTTTATCAAAATCTGTTCGGTATTTTAGTTTTTATAAAAAAAAATATGGAAAAATTAGTCATCCAAATTTTGAAGTCGTTTTGTTTAGTTTTCTAAACGATTAAAATTATTAAATATTAAAATGGCACTGATTTAAAGAGGCAGTTGTTAATAGCAGTTTTGGTAAGTTAAAAATTATAAATGGCACGTTTAATAACTAGTTCAGCAGTTAAAACTAAGCAGTAAAGTAAACAAAAATGAGTAATAAAAAGTAATGAAATGGATCAGTGAATATATAATTGAGCAGGAAAATAATTAAATGGGCGGTAAAAAATATTTAACGAGCGGTTACGTGTGGGCAGTAATAAATCGGAATTTGTCGGTAAGAAATCTCATTCTAAGCAATTCTATAAACAATGAGGTGGTAAAAAAAACAAAAAAAAAACAGTAAAAATTTAATTACTTTTGCTTTGACTGAAGGAATTAAATAAAACAAATTGTAAAAATTATTATCTATAAATTTGTATAAAAAAACCATAACCTAATCTCTGAAGAAATTATTGCTTATATCTATATACATAGATAACTTTCCATCATTTTTACCGCTCATTCAGTTATTGGACTGCTCAATTATTTTTAGAATTGACATTGTATGATAAAATAACCAACTGATTGATTTTTTATTACTGCCCATGTTTTACTGTCGCAATAATTAATCAACCGCCATTAAATTAAATAACTGCTCAATATGTTTTTGAACTGATCATAATAACATCTCGAATATTTAAATAACAGCTCAAAAAATTAGTTCCCTATTAAAATTATATTATATTAAAATTATTTTTCAAAACGGTTCCCGAACGACCACCAATGTTAAGCAACGGACGGACCGGTCAGTCTTCGGATGGGTGACCGTGAGTGGCATTTCTTTCTGAGCGCTACCGTGGCTCGAATGACACATTAAATTGTAGGTCCCGGTTGTTCAGCAATCGTCAAGCCAAGGCATTTCGGCGGCTTAATAACTCTGACACTAGGGCTGGCCACTCAGTCTATACGAACTTAGGTACTTGTTACGTATTACTTAGTTTGCCACAGATTAAGTCCCAGTCCCAGTAATGGTATGCAAGTATCTGTCGTGAAACTTATATATTATAGCTAGGTAGCGCGGACCGCGGCGAGTGGACACGAACCCGTGCCGGACTAACCAGTCTTGATACTTTCATCAACCGTCAATCATTTATCTTCTAGATTGTTGAGCTCCATCCGCGGCCACACCGTCGCCTAACATCAGGCGAGTTGGTGGTCAATCTATCTTGCGTTAAAAAAAATGTTTCGAATCTCCATCACAAGGTTGCCTGGAAGAGATCGCTGTCAGCGATAAGGCCGCTTGTTGTTTCGCTAGCGTGTAAGCTCTCTCTTGTTAATTAGTGTGTTAGTATAATGGTGTAAACAATATATAAAGAGTTTATCTATCTATGCATAAACGGCCTTACCGACAAACGTTACTTAACTTTGATTACCGTCTCAAATTCTCTGTCTTCTTTCTGTAAGTGTTAGTACGTGTAAGCGAGAAGTTGACAAAATATGTTGAACATTGCTCAAAGAGTAATGTTTTTCGGCTCAATAGGTCGGGGAGATGTTTATTCGTATTTCAAACGACTTTAAAAAAGGAGGTATCTCTCTTTCCATCATTTCTTTCGTTAGTTCTTTTTAACCGACTCTATAAAGGAGGTTTACAATTAGGTTGTAGTTGTACTTTTTATATTTGTTACCGCAAAAGCTCATGACATAGTCATTTATATTTATATTTCAATTCTTGAATTTAATAAAAAATTTAACATTTAAAACTTTAATATCAAATTGTATAAGTTCACATTTAAATAATTGCACATAGATAGATAGATAGATAGATAAACTCTTTATTGTACACACCATAAAATTTACAATCAAAATAAATTAATTAAAAACTAGTGTAACAACTGGCGGCCTTATCGCTAATAGCGATCTCTTCCAGGCAACCTTAGGATGGAGAGGAACGAAAAGAAAGTAAAAATCAGAAATGATCGAATGTAATGGAACATTGTAATTATGTATATCTTAAGACCTTATTCACCTACATTCTCGCAAGTAAATAAATTTCATTTCATTTCATAAGCTGATTTGGAAACTTATTTTTTTTATTTCAAAGAATATAGGTTCCTACTTTCAGATTGGTCTCATAGAAATTGGTTCAGTATTTGCTCTTTAAAACACAATAACTGGAAAAAATATGTCGTATTGAACTTTTTGATAAAAAATAGGATTTTTACAAGAATAAATAAATTATAATTATTATTATTTTTACTAAATAATTATTGAAATACATTTTACACCGACTGCGCATACATACTTTCTCTTGCAACTTTGACTAAACATCATATCAAGAAGAGCGTAATTTAGTAAGTTCCACTACTAAATTTGCTGTTACGCAGTTGAATATTTTGTTTTGTCTTTCAATACAAATAAGTACGGTCCACGTTCTTGATGCGTACTGCACAGGAATGGAATTCTTTGTCACCATCTCTGTTTCCTGAGAACTACAATCTTGGAATTTTCAAGACTAGAGTGAATAGATGTCTTCTAGATCGACGAGCTCCATCTTCGGCTACACCAGCGCTCAACATCAGGCGAGTTGGTGGTCAAACGATCTACATGGATCTACATCCATCTTACGTAAAAAAGTACTTGTTGAAGTGAAACCTCTTAGATGGGCAATCTCAAACGGAAGGACTGATTTTCATTTAGTTTTTGTTTGTATTAAAGAGGATTTGGTCGAGTGCTATTAGCTGTTTCATGAAAATCAGTTGAGCCGTTTTTTATGTACTCAAGTTTTCAAAATGTACTTGTTAAACAAAACGCAAGTATCAAGACCGTTTTATTTGTGTGATATAACGGTCGGGCGCCACGCACGCATGCACTCCACATAGCTTAGATACGTATACTTATTTACATTAACCGCACACCGACATACCTACTTATATATAGCGACTGATACACACCACTGCATGACCGTTTTAATAATGGCATATTAAAATCTGTGAATACCTGTCTTATCTACTTTTAACCCACGGCGAAAAACGAGGGGGTATTATAAATTTGACATATGAATCTGGGAGTCTGTGCTAACGTACCTAAAGTATGAACAAGTTTTGATTTAGTTTTTATCCGACTGCGCAAGGAAGAGTTATGTTTGTGTGTATGTATGTTTGTAAATTACCTCCTACAGCTTAAACGGCTTGACCGATTTTGATGAGCGAGGTAGGTATCGTGAGATTCGCCTTCACTCCCTGAGTGTCATAGGCTATATTTTTTTGTAATAATAATAATACAATTCTCGTAAAATTAAAAAAATGCGTGTTTTCGTAATCTCCAAGGCAAGTTTACGTAAAAAATTGTGATTTTACAAAAATTGTTCTAAAGAATGTATAATTTACAATTGCGAATTTTTTACAGTCATTTACAGCGATTTTGCGCATACTTTCTCACTGAAAAAGTACAACGTTCAACAGCGTATCAAGCGTAACGAAATCGTAAGTTGGGCTACAAATACCGCTCTTCTGCAGTCGGGTATTTTGTTTTTATTTATGATGTTGATGAGATATGTACTTTACTTGTTTTTTGTTTGAAATAAATTTTAATTAAGAGTATTCTTAGGTATTTATCAACATAATCTGTTCTGCTGTCTTTCACATACATATGTACTTATCTATAGCATAAATTAGGTACATACCGATATACACCCGAAAAACATCATCCTATTTTTAGCAGTTAGGGCAACCGAAAAATATCACCTTCTTGAACATCCGGATAACGCCATAGCTTAAAATTAAAAATTTTTACTAAATAATTACAGTTTAAAAAACTAAAAAACACGCTTCAAATTATTGTATTGTCATCGGTCCTCGATAAGTCTACAAAGTTTGAATGAAATCTGACCGTTTGAAGTGGGTCAAAATCAAGTCCAAAGGATTCGGTTACAAACAAACAAACATGCTTAAAGGTGAAGCTAAAAAAACGAAATTAGCATAAAGTAATTTCTCGTAACAAAGCGTCGACCTACATGCATAAAATACCTATTGCGAATTACGTCACGGCTGGATTGCGCAATCTCACAGCACTGGCCGAAAAACTAGGCGATTTAAAAAAAAAACTCGTTCGAATTTTAATTTTAAATTCAAACTATCGCATTCTACGTATTTAAATGGAGTCTTGGCGGGAACGTCATAGAAACATGGTGTCGTTTTATTTTGCTAAACTTGTTTTATTTTGAATTTTAATGCTATAAAAATGGTGGTGTTTTATTAATTAAGACTTCGATAAAGTACGTAAGTGTGGGCATGTGAAATAAGGTGGCAATACGGCCTTGTCTTTTCACGTTATCGGCAAAACTCTAATTTGAAAATGGCTGTAGGTATAGGTGACTTAGATTAGATTGTGACTAGCATATTTATAACTTGTTTTATTCAAGAAAGTTGAAGAAATCTTAATAGCTGACACTGGCAAATGCTCTATGCGGGTCCAATACATTTTTTTTTTTTTGTTAAGTTTACAAAAATTTACTTTTAACAGACAATTGCAAAAAAAAATGCAAATGTCTATTAAAGCTTTTAGCTCTATCTCCTACGTCTGCGAGATTTATTGAGACTGCGCAAGGAGTGGATAATTATAAGAGAAATAATCTAGGAACAAGTATCTATATCAAAAGAAAAACAAAATACCCCACTGCAGTAAAGCGATTTTTGAAGTATAACTTACGACTTCGTTAAGCTTAGTACGCTGTTGAGTGTATGTTTTTGTTTGAGAAAGTATGCGTAAAATCTCTGTACCTACAAGATTATAAAAATGTGCATTCTTTGGAATAATTCTAGTAAAATCACAATCAATAGTAAATTAAATCATGTTTATTACGAAAAAGTTTATTGGTTGTTATGAAAAAACGCTTTTTTTGTTTTTGCGAGAGATGTATTATTATATTACAAAAAAATATAGCCTATGACACTCAGGGTGTGAAGACGAATCTAATTATTTTTTTTATAATCAAAATCAAAATCGGTCAAGCCGTTTAGGCTGTAGGCGATCATATATAAAAATACATACATACCCACATACATACATTTTTTTAAATACTCCTTCTAACGAAGTCGGGTTAAAACTGAAACAACCAACTTCAAACTACGCAATTTCGTTTACTTGGACGACTTACTTGTGTACTAATAAATAAATTTAAATTTGACATATTTTTTCCAGTATTTTTTTTTACCAAAGTACTCAACAAATTTTGATAAAATGTATATAGGACCACTTCTGAACCTACCATCCGTATCCTACCAAATAAAAAAGTATCACCAAAATCAATGCATTGGCGAATTGATCGCGTAAATAAAAAAAGAAGAGTCTAATTGAGAACCTCTTTCTTTTTGGAAGTTTTTGTCGTTTAAAAACATGATCCTCCAATCTGCGAAGTTGAGTAAAAATGATCTACAAATATTTCTCAGCGACATTAGTCACTTACCATCACGCGACCCGCCTACTTACTACAAAAACCGTGATTAGTTTTACTTTTTAATTTCACATTTAAAGCCGGCGCTCCACGAAGCGAAAGAAACACACACCTAAGAAATACCTACTGTATAACGCATAGAGGGCTACGAAAGTTACTGTTATCTTGGCATATCCTCTCTAGGCGAGACGCCCATAAAGTATCCAGTTTATTATCTCACCGTCCACGAACAACGGTATACGGTACTTCATGCGCGCGCCGGTCCCCCCTCTCTGCTATTGTTGCGTAGCGCCCATGAAGTTCCATATTCGAGGCGAACATTATTTCTACCTCTGGTATACATTTCAACTTGAAAATACTCCAAATCTACACATAGATGGTTAAATATACTTATATGATGTTATAGAGAAAAAAAATACAATTTTTTTTATATACATTTTGAGTTGTAAGTTTAAAAATTTGAGCTGAAAATAGGGTGTTTCAATAAAATTCCTTATCTCTCTGGCGTGGAATTTAAATGCGGCACTTTATGGGCGTGGACGTCCATGTTGAATCGTATTTCTCTGGCGGTTCTGTGGAAGCGAGGAATCCGGTACTTGATTGGTCTCGGAGCAACCCTTCGTCTTGTTCTCTGTCCTTTTCTGGCACGACGTCGACTGCTCTGCTCTAGGTAAAGCTGGTGTTCCAGGGTTTGAAGGATTTTGAAGCCTTTTTTGACGTTTCCTTGTGATTTATATTTTTAGATGAGAACACAGTGACGGTGTGGAGATAGCCGTAAGCACATCTGACAGAAGTTAAGTTATGGGATAAGAATAGTGGTAAACACGCCTGACTAGACTTGAGTGATCGTCTGGACAAAGTGGTGAATATTAAAAAAAAAAGTTGATGTGGACAAAGTGGTAAGCATACTCATATATTATAATATGCCTAACAAAAGTTGATGTGCACAGAGTGGTAAGGATGCCTGACCAAAGTTGATGTGGACAAAGTGGTAAGCATACCTGACAAAAGTTGATGTCGACAAAGTGGTAAGCATACCTGACAAGGGCTAAATGGTAGTATGGAGAAAGTGGTGAGTACATCTGACAGGAGTTAACAATGTAAAACGTGTATCCAACACTACCAAAAATAACTCTCATGAGAGCAATTTTTACCCGACTGCGCAAAAAGAAGCGTTATGTATTTCGAGAGTGTGTATGTTTGTACATGTATGTATGGGGGTACGTATGTACATATGTATCAATGTTACGTTGTGTACCTCCTAAATCCTAAACGCCTTGACCAATTTTGATGTGCGAGGTGTCGTTAAATTCGTCTTCACTCACCGAGTGTCGTAGCTATATATTATTTTGTTATACTAATAATACAACTCTCGCAAAAAATGCGCTATAACGTAACCTGCAACGAACTTTCGTAACAAATACGTGATTTCACAAAAACTATTCTATAGAATGTTCATTTAAATAAATTGTAGCATAGCTTTGCGTAGTTTCTCACAAAAACGTGCATTCAACAGCATATCAAACGTAAGTTACAATACAAAAATAGCTCTTATGTAGACGGGTATTTTTTTCAAAGTAGATACTTTATAGAATAGCGTAAATGAAATGCGCTTGCCTAGAAAAACCTGTTTATTATGTAACATACATATTTTTTTGAGAATAGTTAGTAATAGTAATAAAGTTTATAGGCTCCCATGATAAATTCGAAGAAAATCCACTCAGCTAACATTTACAAATTTGTATTTAATGTAATAAAAGTGGAACCAAACACAGGCATAAGATTTTATTCTGACAAAAAAATACAGAAATTGACAAACAAAACACAATGTGGCCAACACTGAAGCCACCAACTAAATTAAATAAAATTCTTAAAATTACTAAAATCAAAAAAGGAACAAAAATTGTACGATACTTATGTTTTTGAATGTAGTAGTTTTAACAAATTTAATTAATTTAAGTGGTGCCTTCAGAATTGACCACATCACTACATAGGCTTTTTAACCGACTTTAAAAAAGAGGAGGTTTTTATATCAATCAATCAACAGTCAAAACATTATTTTTTTTGACGAAGCGCTTCGCTCGGATTAGTTTCAGCATAGCGTAGCATCTCCCAGCCAGTGGCAGCGAGCTTAACACCGTCCCGCGCCTACGTAGTTATGGCGCGAACGTACTTTTGCCCACTTTGAAATATATCGCTCGCCGCGCACAAGGCCGTAGCTTGCGCAACGAGAATTACGGATTTCAATGTAAGGTAATATGAATAAAAGTTATTAGCCTAAACGCATCGCCTGAATTTAACAAATTTGTGCGAGCAAAAATTTAAAACTTTGTTTTTTAAGTAAAAATTTCTTTAGGCGCGTTGAGCCATTTGTTTTGTGGGTATTGATTGAATGAGACTGAGTCGTCACGTTCGGCTATGTAACGCACGTTCGTGTAAAGTCGGCGAAGTAGGGAGCGAGAGAGATAGTCAACGCGTCACTGCTTCTGCTATTTCGTATTATTATCGTCATCTTGGTGAAATTTTTACTTCTGTCGTGTCATTAGATTCATCTTCGCTCCCAGAGTGTCATAAGCTATATTCTTGTGTAATAATAATAAAACATCTCTTCCAAAAAAAATAATGCGTTTTTTCGTAACCCCTAACGAACTATTTCGTAATAAACAAGTGATTTTACTAGAATTATTCCAATTAAGCATACTTTCTCACAAAAAACGTACACTCAACAGTGTATCAAGCATAACGAAATCGTAAGTTATACTGCAAGAACTGCTTATCTGCAGTCGGATATTTTGTTTTTCTTTTAGTACATCTATTTAATAGGTACCTTTAACGAGCAGATCTTGTATATAATCTCGAAAACAGGTCTAACTTTTTTTTAATGAACTTTGGTTTGTAGGATTAGGGGGATTAGATTAGATAAGATTAGATTAGGGGACGATAAATCGATCTTGCTAAGTTTAATTTTAGTGAACCCGGGTTTGCTCGTATTTTCAGTCATAAAAACCCGAGTGGAGCTTGGTCGCCCAAGTACTACTTGTTTATCTGATGTATCATAAATGTGTATGCCTCTACGGTTAGCCTTTTGCAAGTTTCGTTATAATTACGAAGTTGAAAAATAATAATAAAAAAATTGTAAAAAGCAAACCGTAGATGCATTGGCATTAACAGTTTCAACCATATAAAAAAATAATTATCGAAATCGGTTAATAGTTAAGAGTTGAAAACAGTTTTCTACTGTTGTATTAAAAACCCGTAGTTTGCTGTCAAATGATCGCGCGGCAACGTTTCTCTTAAGGGATTATAAAAGTCGTATTTATCAGTTCCGGCATCGTGCCCGTAGCGCTGACGTCTGTCTTGAAGCGGGCGCTTTTTTACATCGAGCGCCCATCCGCGAACGGAAAACAAAAAGGTTGAATTTATACATTTTTTTATTATTTTATTTATTCCTTTTAACTCCGTATTTTATTTTCGCGAAATTTTTGCATGTCACTCGTGCAATGCCAGGAAAGGTATTGTATTGATTATAAAGATATTAGACATGGGGCTGTTTTTTTTACTTAAAATTTTCACTCTATTTTTACCTGACTGCATAAAAAGGAGGGTAATGTTTTTCGAGTGTATTTATGTTTGTATATATGTAAGTATGTACTTATGTAGGAATGTATGTATGTGGGTATGACAGCCTACAGCCTAAACGACTTGATCGATTTTGATGTACGAGGTGTTATCTGATTCGTTTTCGCTTCATATCCAGTGCCATAGTCTATTATTTTTTGTAATAATAATAAAACATCTCTTCAAAAATAAATAATGCGTTTTTTCGTAACCTCTAACGAACTATTTCTTAATAAACAAGTGATTTTACTAGAATTATTGTAAAGAATGCGCATTGATAACCTTTTACAACGATTTTACGTGTACGTACGCTTTTTGCGTGCGAAGTGCGAAACCACAAAAAACGTACACCCAACAGTGTATCAAGCGTAACGAAATCGTAAGTGACTCTGCAAAAACTACTTTTCTACGGTCGGGTATTTTGTTTTTGTTAAAAAAAAAACCGACTGACAAAATTCATTTCAGACTCTCAGAAAATTCATTTCTTAAAAAAACAAATACATTTCAGTTATCTAGTTTTTTTTTTTCAAAGAAAGCAGAACTGATAAATTTCAGAAGTAAAATGTATTTATTCAGTATATCTTATTTTCTTGACTTTGGGATCATGCTTGAACATTTAATATACATTGCATTGTATAAAACTTAAAAATTTAACAAAATCAATTTATATTTTATATTCTTAAATATAATTTACATGTACAAAAATAGTAATCATAATAATTGTTGCAGTGTGGAGCCAAAATTTAAAAAGTCTCTTATAGTGATGGGAAAAAAGATTAATCGAAAAAAATATGTCAATATTACGTCCAAGTCCCGCATTATGGAGTGTCCCGGGAAAGTTCATGTCCCATTTTACTTTGAAAGCCATTTTCTTGATTAAAAATGTCTGATATAAAATATAATGGTTGAGAACACGCCAGGCATTATAGTAAAATAGGTCGCCGTACGCCACAAGCATATTTTAAGACATTTCGCGTAAGATTTATTTTAGCTTAGAATGTAGTTTTAGAAAAGAATGATTTACTTATTTTACTCTACTTTACCCGAATATGCAAAGCCGAAAGCAATGCAATTTAAACGACTTTAAATAATAATTTTAGTAATAATACTTTAAAAAACTGGAAAGTGAACTTTAAAATGTGCAATTTTGTTTTAAAAACCATACTACTAAACCGGTTTTGATAAAATGTCTATGGAACCAATTTTGAAAGTACATAAATATATTCTTTCAAACAAAAAAGAAAGAGTTATAAATGACGGAGTTATGCAAAAGCAAACATAAAAGACGAGAAAAAAAAACTAAAAAAATATATACAGCCGAAATGCTAAATTATTTCTTTTTCAAGTTAAAAAGAATATCAATTTTAAATTTTTAATTTATCAATTTGATAGTATTTATTTTTATGTTTTGTTACCGCATAACACCCCATCTTTTATAAACCGACTTGGAAAATTCTTTTTCATCTTACTAGCTCGTAAAGTTAGGTTTCCAAGGCTAATACTGGCGTGGAAAAGTTCATTTTGCCCCCTAGGGTGGAAAGTAATATCAAAATTCGAACACGACGGAGCTCTACATTTTCAATATAAAATATTTCCAACCTCTTTGTGTAATAATACCGTCACAAAATGAAGAAAAATAGTTCGATTCAAGGAGGTTGCTACCTTAGCTTAAAGAAACACTAAATATTACGCTGGATGCAAGCCGCTTCCGATCGGTCTTTTTGGAAATCCATGGGGGAGGCCAATGTCCAGCAGTGGACTTCTTATGGCTGAGATGATGATGATGATGATTAATAAAGAAGATATTACCTATGCGAGTTGTGTCAAGCCTAATAGAAGAGAAAATAGGTGAATTAAAAAATTTCCTCACTACGTTAAGATGAAGAATGTTGTATTCCACTCGGCTGTAAAGTTATTTTATCTCGTGTCTTCTTGAATCCATCGCTACGCTCAGGATTCTACACTAGAACCGCTCGCTGCGCTCGTGGTTCAAACCTAGAATCCTTCGCTTGCTCTGGATTCAACTGTCAGACACTCGACGGTAAAATACAACTTTCCAGCCTAGTACAATAAATAACTATTTTTGTTTGAATATACTTACGTTTTACGGTTCCGTACCTCAAAAGAAAAAAACGGAACCCTAATAGGATCACTTTGTTGTCCGTCTGTCCGTCCATCCGGGTGTCAAGACGTACTCTCAAGAACGCGTGAAGGTATCGTGTTGAAATTAAAAACATATACGCAGATCCATAGTCTCTCAAGTTTAGTATTATCGACCCACAACTTATATTAATCACGATTCACATAAGATTACTTCCAACAGACTACAAAACATCATTCGAAAGCTATGGAAAACTATTTAATTTTAAAGTTTTCAAACCAAAACCTAATCAGCTGATCGCCCTTTGCAAATTTTACCCCAAGGGCCGCGGGCTTCAAGTAACTCTTGTTTATTCTGTACCCTGGCCCTAAAAACACATTCCGGGACTGAGGGAGCTATACCGAAGGGAACGGTATAACTATAGGTATGTAGATACATACCTCTAGACAGGGGTCCGTGAGATCATGTGAAATTTTGATGGGAAACAGGCTGTTTGGCTGGTAAGCGCTACCACTGAATTACATACACTTCCGCCCAGTACACACAATACTATCGAGTTAAACAAGTAACTATACCTACTCTAACCAAAAATATTTGAAATCCGACTTATACTTTTAAAAATATCCCCAAATATCTCAAAAATTATATAAATAATATTATCATTATTATAAAAAATTCAGCCTATGACACTCAGGGAGTGAAGAAAAATCTAACGACACCTCGCACATCAAAATCAGTCAAGCCGTTTAGTCTGCAAGCTATCCCATAGAAACATACATAAGTACAGTACACCCTTACATGCATACAAACATACCTACATACACTCGAAAAACATAACCCTCCTTCTTACGCAGTCGGGAAAAATTCAGTCAATTTTATTTAAAACCTAGGAGGCCAAACGGGCTATAGCAGCCCCGGCACGTCACTGCGACCTTTGCAGATCTATTGTGACAGTCAATTTAAGAACTTTCCTTTTTGAAGTCGATGAAAAATTTTAAAAAATAAATTTGGTGGCAAAGCCGGAAAGGATCGATAAATCTATCTAGATTCCCAACACTATTTTCTTTAAGACACCATCTTGTTTCTGGAATGTCACATGTCACTATGATCAGCGACTGACGTTTGCGGAATGGCGGGAAATCTTTTGGCGATGTGTGTGTTCCCTAAAAAAATTGATAATCAAGTTTGAATTTGCAGTTTTATATTTTTCACATAGTACTATTAACGGAATATTGCGGTGCGATTGTGGGCACTACATGGGCGTTCGACATAACCTTCGTTTTCTCCATGTTCATCTTAAAGCCTGCCCTCCTTTTTGGAAGTCTGTTAAAAATATTATGCCCATTTTAGGCAGTGCAGGTTTTTTTTTATGTAGAAATAGGTTTGCGCTTGACCGCTATTAAAAATCGCTATTTCGTATGCTATTCATTATTCTGAGTCCCTACAAAGGCACCCATTGTATTTTATACCTATATACACAGTACACAGTCTCCCTACCCTCTAAATAATTCATTCTGTGTACATACTGCCCGTTGGACTGTTCTACACATTTAATTATGCACAATTATGTGTTTTTAGCAAATATGCCTGGAGCGGCTGAGTCGCCGTTGCATTGAATGTAGGTATATGTAAAATATTAATATGTTTTTCACATTACATAAATTATATTGAGAATTGAGAACTTTTATCATAGTTGCGAACTAAATTATACCTTATCTGAATATACTTTTTACCCGACTGAGTAAGAAGGAAGGTTATGTTTTTCGAGTGTATGTATGTTTGTATGACAGTCTACAGCCTAAACGGCTTGACCGATTTTGATGTGCGAGGTGTCGTTATATATTCGTCTTATCTTCCAGAGTGTCAGCTATATTTTTTTTTGTCATAATAACAAAACATCTCTCGTATAAAAAATGCGTTTTTTCGTCTTCAAAGGTGGTCCCATATCAATTTTATCAAAATCGGTACAGTACCTACTATAATTTTTTAATAACAAAATAACTGGAAAAAATGTCATCCAAGTAAACGAATTGTGTATATAAGTTTTTTAAACTATAATTATTCATTCTAATGTATATGGCTAAATCACCTTGTATTTTCCGGTTTTTCCCCTGACTCGGCGATGGCTATCTCTGAAAATAAGTACTTACCTATGTTGGTACTTACCCATAATTTCACAAACCCTTTCCGTGTTTTAATAACGAAATTTTAAGCTATAGCTAAAACAAAAACACATCAAAACCAGACCAGGATGAGCTTTTACTGACGTACTTTTCCTGCATTTTTGTTTAAAGAGAAATTTCAATGTATACTGGTTATAATTACATAGATTAACAAATAGTTGTATGTCTGGCACATTCAAAAGCCAGTATGATTTGATCTGAGTTTATAAAGCTTTTGTTTGAGATGCGGGTTCAAGTTATGCTGGTTATGTATAGCGTGCTTAGATTGTCCGATAGGACATTATAAATTGGGCTGTCCGTCTGTCTGTCACAACGCACGCGATGTAAAAATGTTTGTTGTAGGTACATAGAACTTCGCGATTTGAGCACACTAGTTTTGGATGTGGCATTTAAAAGATAAATATCTAAACAAAATACCGGACTGTCTAAGTCCGCTTTTTACCCGACAGCGTTAGGAGGGTTATGTCTTTCGAGTGTAATTATGTTTGTATAATGTGTCTACGTGGACATGTATGAATGTATGTTCCTATATGGTCACCTACAGCCTAAACGGCTTGAGCTTGACCGATTTTGATGTGCGAGGTATCGTTAGATACGTCTTCACTCCCTAAGTATCAAGCTTTGCTTAGTTTGGGCTAGATGGCGTTGTGTGAAATGTCCACAAATATTTATATTTATTTTATTTTATTTTATTTATATTTTTTAAATACAACTCTCGCAAAAATAAAATAAAATGCGTTTTATCGCAAACTCACGATGTTTTTCATAACGAATAAGTAATTTTACTAGAATTATTCCAAATAATACGCATTTACATTTTATAATCTTTATACACAGTTATAATCTTTTACAGAGATTTTACGCATACTTTCTCACAAAAAATGTACCCTCAACAGCGTAGTCGTAAGTTAGACTGCAGAACTCGCTCTTCTGCAGTCGGGTATTTTGGTTTTATTTTAATATATATCTCGGTATAATGTACCTAACTATTACGCTTAATATGATGCTGAATATACGTATTCGCGAAAAAGTATGCGCTAAGTCGCTATACGATTTATTTAAATAAGCATTCTTCTTTTACTTTATTTATATTTATACTGTCTATAAATTTGTAGATACTCAAAAATATCGAATGGATAAACCATATCTAATTTGTATCACCGCCATGGTATGTATCGGCCAGACACGTAACTGGCAGTTTTAATTGTCTTCAACGAAAGGTGGAAAGCACGGAAACTAAATAATAACAGGCCAGGCGCACTGCACCTTAGGCATAATGCTACTAGTACTAGTAGATACATTAGGACCTACCGGCTCGGCCGGACTTTTCAGTACTTTACCGCGCACCAGAGATAAGAGATACACTTTAGAATGCATTTTTTGACGTGATAACGTTATAAATCGATGATCGCCCGCTGCACGCACGAAAAAGTGTCACGAAGCCGAGCGTCCAAGCGAGAGCGCAGAACAAGCGATAGAGAGACACGATCGGCCTAAGCGTTCGGCTTGTGACGCATCGTTAACACGTAAAATTATCGTCCATAAATCGACTTTACAGACAACCATTTTTTTATCCAGAATAGGTGTGTGTGTTGACTACCAGCTCGCCTAATGGAAAGCGACGCTATGACCTAAAATGAAGCACGCAAACTTATTAAGTGCTTATTCGCTCTAGACTTGAAGATACCTGGATTAAAGAGAGAAAAAAAGCATGATTGCAGTCCAATGATAAACAATACGTAGATAGGTTTTCTCCGGCTCCGCGCAAGCCTCAAGTAAGGTAATCGTCCGACTCGTCTTCAGCGCGTATGTTGACTTATGAACAGTGACAATGCCATCCTGTGTGTTTAGAAAGTGCAACACCAAAATATATGAGACCAAGATACTAAAATGCCTTAAGGATGTGTGTTGTCATCGAAAGTGCTGAGAATTGAGATTTGCTATGCTTTTATTTCATATTCAATGAGTTTATAACCTCTCTATAGATAAAATCTCATTGATGCAAACAGGCTAAAGCAGCCTTTCCAAATCCTTGACAAAAAAAATGCCGCATAACTCAAACCGAAAACTCTGCAGTTTCCGTCTATTATTGAATAAAGTTAGGTGCCCTATACGGCCTGACATATTTTTTCCTACCTACGTACGTTTTTACAACATTTTTACAACGCATTTACAGCGTTTTTACAACGTGTAAGTTGTTTATGGGATGATTTTACGACTAACATGAAAGCGAGTATTGTGACGTAAGGCATGCGAGAAAGGGGGAAAGTGAGAGTGGGAAATGGGATTTTAAAGTCAGTTCTTAACTAAGTAACATGTATCTACCATCTTATCTTATCAGCCCTGTTTGAAAATGTCCCACTGCTGGGCACGGGCCATCTTCTCATTGTGAGAAGGGTAAGGTCATAGTCTACCACGTTGAGTGCGGGTTGGCAGACTTCGCACATCTTCAAGATCATTGAGAACTCTCAGACATGTAGGTTTCCTCACGATGTTTTCCTTCACCGTTTGAAGTTGGCGGCAATCAACAATGCGCACATAACTTCGAAAAGACAGAGGTGCGTGCCGCGGGATTCGAACCCAGGACCTACGGATCGCAATTCAGACGGTCTTCCGACTAGGCTGCCGGAAACTTGCCGGAAACGGTATCTACCTATGTTAAAAGAAAAACGAAATATCCGACTGCACAAAAGCATTTTTAACCCTAGATCCAAAAGGAGGGGGTGTTATAAGTTTGACGTGTGTAGGTTTATCCGTCTGTGGCATCTTAGCCCTTAAACGGATGGACCGATTTTGATCTAAGTAGTTTTTTTGCTTGATGGGGATTGAGATTTCACCTATAGAGATGAAGTAAAAGCATGGCAAATTTCAGTTCTGAACATTGACAGATAAGTTTTAGTACATTGGTCTTAATGGCCTTATATACATATCTTGGTGTTGCACTTTCTAAATACACAGGGTGGCATTATTGTCATTGTTCACAAGTCACGGCACTAAGCTTCTAACAGCGTTGCCCGAAGTATCGCGACTGAAGACAAGTCGGGCGATTACCTTACTTGAGACTTGCCACGCAGAGCCGGAGAAAACCTATCTACGTATAAACATCATTGATTTGGACAGCTAACATTGTCTTCGGCTTTTCAGTTGTGTTAAACTATATCTGCAGCATACCCTTGAGAAACCTCACTCTATGTTGTGCAGTCGAGTAAATAGTTGCATAAAAAGAGTTCCAATAAAGCAACAGACAAACAGAGCGACTCTCGTATATTATCGGGCGAGGATTTAATCAAGGCGAGATGAAAAATGCCCGCGGGAGCTGCCGCCCCGGTACAGACAGCAAAATAATACTTCCGGGAAATGGATAGATGTCTCAACAGTATAGTACAGTATGTATAGGCCGCCATTAATTGAACTAGTGGGAATTAAAAGTCTCACTAATTCAACCAATTGAACTAGTGGGAATTACAAGTCTCACTAGTTCAATCAATTGAACTAGTGGGAATTAAAAGTCTCACTCGTTCAATCAATTGAACTGCCAATTGTACTACTGGGAATAAGCGGGACTTTCCAGGAGCTAAGAAAATGTACACCGTTTTATTTATCATAAAATATTCAACTATCTCAGATTCTTTAAATCGTGTTTTTAACCGACTTCCAAAAAAACGGGTGGTTCTCAATTCAACTGTATGTTTTTTGACAGGCCACATGGCTCAGTGGTAGTACGAATGCCTCCTGAGCTGTGTAGTCGTGGGTTCGATCGCCACCCAGGGCAAACATTTGTGTAATGAGCATGGATGTGTGTTCTGTGTCTGGGTGTATCTATGTATCATAAGTATGTATTTACAAAAAAAAAGTATATGTGTAGTCTATCAATATCAACCATCTAATTTCCATAGTACAAGCTTTGCTTAGTTTGGGCTAGATGGTGTTGTGTGAAATGTCCACCAATATTTATTTATTTATTTGTATGTTTGTTCAGCGATTACATCACTAATTATGAATTGATTTTGATGATTGTTTTAGTTTGATAGGTCACAATGTACTGAACAGATCTTCATAAAATTAATATGGGACCACCTGTGCAGTATGACCTACCAAACAAAAAGAATCAATCAAAATTAATTCATAATTGACGAAGTAATAGTATAACAAACATACAAAAAACATACAGTCGAATTGAGAACCTCCTCCTTTTTGAAGTCGGTTAAAAATATCTAGTATTAATATACGTCCAACACGTCTCGTCAATCTACGGAAACTGTAAAGGTCTAATAGCTGTGTAATTACATGCTTCAAGCATGAATTACAGGTGGCGCCACCAACGTTTTACTGGTTCAAGCAAAAATACTGTTCAAGTTTTCCACATCCCATGTGACACACTCGTAGCCAAATTGGTAAAGGCTTCCAAGGTACTAATTGGAATGTTGCAGGTTAGAGGCGCGTCGGATGTTGAACATTTTTGAACTGTCTACAAATTCTTTAGGTTTATAAAATCTTTAGGTGATTAGTAGCCATGAAAAAATCTATATTTTTAACCGACTTCCAAAAAGAAGGTTATCAATTCGATCTGTATGTTTTTTTTGTATGTTTGTTCACCGATTACTCAGCCAATTGTGCATTTATTTTGATTCTTTTTGTGTTTGGAAGGTCATACTTCAGAGGTGGTCCCATATAAATTTTATCAAAATCGATGCAGGACTTTGGTTTTTATAACAAAATAAATGGTAAATATCATCCAAGTGCCTGCAGAAAAATGAAAACTCGCGTGCATTATGTATTGTATTGCGTATTTTGAAATCGGTTTTTTAAACTATAGTTATTTGTGTAACTGTTTCTGCTGTCGCTACAGGGGTGGCATTGCAAAGGGTTGCAGTAATGAGAAGAATGAAAAATGGCCGCCGCAGCGGGCCGCAGGAAATTTATTAAAAACTACAAAATTCCTGTGATGCTAGCTCGGAATCTGCATATTTCTTGTCAGGAGATAGGATTAGTTTATGTACTCCATTTAGTAAATAAAACAGACAAGTTCAACAAGATCAAGATATTATATAACTAAAACAAAATTCTTGAATATAGTGTCCTGGGTTGACCGATACTGACCATAAATCTACCAACAATGACGAACTTAAAGATTTTGCTAATAAGACTTTATGTCGCCGCCCTAAATCCTAATTTCTATTTTTTTTTTATAGACTTATAGATGTCTATCTTGCCGCTTAGAATTGTTTGAAAATCAAAAGTTTGAAATTATTTTAATCGTGTAAGGGGTCTAATTAGATATCATTGAGCTCGGATGTTGTTGAGGACTGACGCTACATCCCGTTGATACTTTATCAAAGCAAATTTCATATAAACTAACGTAAGTTAACTCGTATAAGCCACCACTTAACTAATTAAAATATTTATAACAATTTAATTCAAATAAAACCAGCCAAGTGCGAATCGGGCTCGCGCACGAATGGTTCAGTACCATTATCTATAAAAACGGCAAAAAATCACGTTTCTTGTATGGGAGCCCCCCTTAAATATTAATTTTATTTTAATATAATCACTTATTTTTAAAGTGAATCAATAACTCAATATCTAACTCAATATTCTGTGAATATTTCAAGCGTCTACCTGTTGCCGTTATCAATATCGAGCAAAAATCACGTTTGTTGTATGGGAACCCCCTTAAATATTTATTTTATTCTGTTTTTTAGAAAATTTCAACTGTCTAACTATCACGGTTCATGAGATACAGCATGGTGACAGACGGACGGATGGACGGACGGACGGACAGACTCGTATGTCTCCTTGCCGAGCTGTAGGTCGTGGGTTCGATCCCCACCCAGGGCAAACATTTGTGTGATGAACATGGATGTTTGTTCTGTGTCTGGGTGTTTCTATGTATCATATGTATATATTTACAAAAAAAAAGTATATATGTATTCTATCAGCCATTCTAGTTCCATAGTACTACAAGCTTTGCTTAGTTTGGGCGGTGTTGTGTGAAATGTCCACAACACAAATATTTATTTATTTATTTTTATTTTATGTCTTTTTTAAGCCCTTCGCAAAAAGAAAAAAAAACTATTTTCGAGCACTGACCGTTATAAGTTGAAACGTAAAGATTACAGCTCCACATTACAGTAAAGCTTAAAACATTTTGGTACTTCAACACACTGTAGATTTTTTAATAGATTGTAAAATACCAGCTTTTGGCACTGGATATCGCTATATATTATTTTCTAGGCCGTTCTCGTGACAGACAAACATACATTTCCATGTCCAATCTTACATTAAGCACATCAACACCCCATCAATGATGTCATATAAAATATTATAGCTCCTTGCTATAAATTAGCGCTCAGACTAGCGATAAAATCAGATGGAACGAACAGGGGGGATATACCAAGTTACGCTCAACTTATATGATTTCTACAAAAACAAAAACCGGCCAAGTGCAAGTCGGATTCGCGCACGAAAGGTTCCGCACCATTATCTATAAAAACGGCAAAAACTCACGTTTGTTGAATGTGAGCCCCCCTTAAATATTATTTTTATTTTTATTTAATTATTTATTTTTAAGTGAATAATATAACTCAATATTCTGTGAATATTTCAAGCGTCTACCTGTTGCCGTTATCAATATCGAGTAAAAACGAGCAAAAAAAATCACGTTTGTTGTATGGAAGCCCCTTAAATATTTATTTTATTCTGGGTTTAGTATTTGTTGTTATAGCGGCGATAGAAATACATCATCTGTGAAAATTTCAACTGTGTAACTATCACGGTTCATGAGATACAGCCTGGTGACAGACGGACAGACAGACAGCGGAGTCTTAGTAATAGGGTCCTGTTTTTACCCTTTGGGTACGGAACCCTAAAAATTATAAGAAGAACTAGAGATAGTTCGAACTAGGAAAAGTTCAAACTAGAGAACGGTTACGTTCTCTAGTTTGAACTAGTTAAGACTGTGTCCTTTGTAAAATTTACATTTCGAGTTCAGTATAGATATTCAGTCTGCCTTTTCCTCTAGTCTGAGAGCTAGCATATATTTATGGCGACGCATATTTTATGCGTTCAATTTATCTTTTTCTGCTTTGGTGGTCTCAATTCTGATCATAAAATATTTATATAGATAGGTCACAGTCACACTAAACAAAATAATTGAATTGATTTTATTTAGGAGGTTTTTGGCGGGAACGTCTTAGTAACGTGTTGTTGCTTTGTTTTATTTTCCTAAACTTGTGTCATTTTGAACATTACTGCTATAAAAATGGTGGTGTTTTATTCAATAGGTGTTCGATAAAGTGCGTGAGTGTGGGCAAGTGAAATAAAGCAGTAAAACGTGTGATTTTACGTTGTCGGCAAAACTCCATAGAAGCTTCTAGTAAAGTCGCCACCACTTTACGGAAGCAAGACTCGACTTATAAATTTACTGTATACGTGACTTAGAACATTTACAACTTGTTTTATTCAAGAAACTTGAAATAATCCTAATACTTGACACTGGCAAATTCTTTAATGCGGTTCCAATACAAAAAAGAAGAAGAAGAAAATAAAAATTCCAATTTCAAACTCGAGTTGTATGGGCTATTCACAACATGTCAGATTCGGAATCGAGTCGAAAGCCATATCTCCATTTCAGTCATTTCCATGATATAGTTTCCGACCCTATTGCGCGTCCAAATTGTGAATACGGTGTTGTTCTCTATTTTATGACTAGACGTGATTAACGTCTTCGACTGTAGCCTTTAACCATTAGTTCTCTTTCCGAAGCTTTAGACCTTCCGCACACGGAACTACTCGAATGCGACTCCAGTTTGATACACATACGCGGCTACGATGGTTTTCATACATTTTATCATTTCGACCTATCGCACCGTGTGTGAACGGCAACTAAAATGTATGGCGCGACTTAAGGTTGTAACATTTATTTGTATGTGTATTTTACTGGTGCCATGAAAATAGTTAATATACATACATACACACACACACACACACACACAACACAACATATAATAATACTACATCTACGCATCCGAGGCTCGGATGCGTAGAGCGCTTCTTCAAAATATAATCTCTACTTTGCGCATTTTTGTGATCTTACCATAAGAACTATAGACTCCCTCCCACCCCCTAGTAAAAAAATAAGACATGATCGACCCCCTCCCCCCCCCTAAATTGTCTTACGTATAAATGAATGGCACCTTAGGTAAAACGTCATAATTTGTAGGTTACATCGGGGCGTAACGACTATCGTAACGTCATAATTTGTAAGTTACATCGTTAGACTAACGACGTTTGTCGTTACGCCCCGCTCCCGTTCTAGCCACCTACAGTCCACCCGTAAAAAGCAGTAACTGCAAACTGCATCGTAAAATTATTTACGGACTTACCTGCGCGTTTAACGAGAGCCCTAAAGTGGGTAGTATTTTTATGTCGCGTTTACGATTCGCTTTTAACCAGGGTTATGGCGATGGCGACTCATTCGTGCCAGTTCGGAGAACTCGCGCTTTTATACGTGATTAAATTTTTATTTTTCGCTGAAAAATGAAAGTTATAGGATGATGGAAACATTGATGGTGTCCATAAATTCGCCATTTCTTTTAGACTAGAATTCTTCGAATATGTTTGCCTCAGCATAGGTTAAAACCCGGATAGATGCACATTCTTCAGCAAACGTTTGTTGACTCATCATAGGACCCGGACAGAATAGATGCACAACAAACAAGGAAGGTGGCAAGGCATTTCATTCCCGAGCGGATCGCATTAGGAAGGCGAAAGAAAATTGGTTTAGGTCGAGCTGATGGCATATCTACCATGAAGGGATCGCCTGGTGTGAAGTACCGTTTGACCTTGTCGATCTATCATAGATCATCTGTGATCATCATCCGTGGATGGTTGCCTGGAAGAGATCGCTCTAAGCGATAAGGCCGCCAATTAAAAGCCTAGCCATAATCTTATTTTTCTATGTATCTTTTTCCGTGTCTTTTAATAAAGAGTTATCTATCTATCATCTATGACATTTCTCTCTAGTCTTGAAAAGATTGTAGTTCTCAGGAAACAAAAATGTCACAGTATATTTAGTTCTAAAACCGCGACATACAAGACGGCCAAACCGATTTTGGTGAAACGTAGTTAAGAACATTCTCGATCAAATTCTCTATCAAACAAGATTAAAATCGGTCCATCCGTTTGAGAGTTACGACGCCACAGACTGATATAGTTCACATATACAGTTTTTGAAGTGAAAACTTCTTTAGCAGCGTTGTGCACTTTTGGGATAGGTAAAAAAAATTTAACTCGCGGCAGATCGTAAGACGGACAGTCAGAAACCTATTCTAACGTTCTGCATTTAAAGTTCATTATTGTATGTACAAGTTTGTCCTTCTAGCATCGTTGCGCCGAATGCTTATTTTCGACACATGCACGACTCGTTAGCTCAATAGGTTAAAGCACCGATATAAATTTAAATTTGTCAATCAGAGGGCGGAGGTTTTTTGCTATTTTATTTTTTAGTTTTCACGTCTGATGGCACTCCCGGAGTGCAACCCGTTGTTTTTTTTTTGTCGGTGTTTAAAAAGGGAGTTCAATATGAATATTGAAGCCTGTATTTTTGCTAAACTGCACCAGAGCTAATACGTACCAGAGGAGCTATCTGAAGCAAATCATGGTCACATTGGTAAAGTAAATAAACAGCGCTACAGCGCTGGAATAATAATTACATCGTTAAGTTATAATTATACGATACGATTGATACTTGCAACGCAGAATTACATGTATGGTGTTTTCTCGGCAGCAAAACGTTGAAAGCACTCACTTCACTAGTAAGCCACTGAGTGAGGTGCGGCGCTCTCGCCGCAGTTGAATGTAACAAAGTAGCTATGAGTGGTGTTTGCTCTCGTACGTAAGTATAAACAACTTAATGCTTAAAATACAGATTATAGACATACAAACAAATAGCTATCGGTGCTAAGATACTAAAAAAAAAAAAAAAAGGTTTGAAAATCAAAATCACTCAATTTTCTTTCCACGTCCTTTATATACAGTACATTAAGTAATAGATAAATGACTTAAAAATAATTAACATTTAGCACTAAGTTTACAATGAGATAACACTAAGTAAGGTCAACGCTCACTTGCTTGGAAAGAACGCAGTATCTCCAACTATTTGACGTAGATTTCACTATGTAAAGTAACCTATACATTACGTTTAGATTATGTAGTCTACGCATAATATAGTAAGTACTTAACAATAAAAAAGTTGAGTTTAAAACAATCAAACAATCGGTTCAATGTAAAATTGGTAAGCAATAATCAAGACTGAATATATAATCACCAATTTACTTTCAAACCTTTTTTTTTCCTTGCCAAAGGAAATTGTATGACTATTTTTTTTATTAAAGAAATAAATATTACACAGCACAATTATGTCCAATAGAAAAATTAAAGAATATTTACTTACGAAACCAATTACCGCTAAGACTAAGTCAAAAAAATACTTAATAAATTACATAAAATAGATTTAGCTGTTAGTATGTTTAAATCTTTTTATTTATGAAAACCACCCTGACCTTTTGCGTGTTTGCCAAACAAATGAACGTCGACCTCGAAAAGTGCGGAAATTCCGCAACTTCGTACAAAAATATTATTTTTTAACTACATTTACGCAGATCGAAAAATGCTACAAAAGCCTTATTAGATGAGGTTACATTGTTATTAATTTAGATATTTCATATATACGTCACATGGGGACACATTACCTACAGACATTTATAACTTTGCAAAATATTAAAAATGTAAGTTCGGTATATACGTCATGGTCAAAAATCGATGTTCTTGCAATGACTGGTCTATCCTAAATTTGACCAAAGCCTTTAGGCGAACCCAGATGTAAATTTTACGATCTCTGCCCAATGTATTTTTAATGAAACCTAAGATCTATCCTAAGTTATCAAACTCCGAATTAAAATAAATAATCTACGTCACCCTTTTCTTGGGCTATTCTAGATAAATTTTAAATTTTTTAAGCTGTAACCATTCCTATCATCAATTTTGGCAGAGTTAATTTAATAAAGATGCTCAATTTTTGTAGGAACTAAAATAATAGTAACTAGATATGAAATAATTAATATACTTTTCAGAAGTAACGACATGAAAGTACAGTTTTTTATTATTTAAAAGTGAGATGGACTTCTAGCTGAGAGAGATCAGCATTAAAGATTCTAATTTGAAGAGCAAGATATCATAAAATATTATTCAAATAAAAAATAAAAGTAAATATCTCTACAAAATTGTGCAAGTAAAAAAGTTTTATAGGTTTGGTTTTTGTGCTAAATGTTTCTATACAAGTAAGGAAATCCAGTAAGGACTGGTCAAACACCGATCGCTAATTTCCGCATATGAATTGTTCAAGTCTGTCTTTCTAAGCATTGACCATAAGATCGTTAGCCAAAACTAGAATACAGTATTGTTTTCGAGTTTTACTAAGACTACTGGTCAAGCCTAATTATTAGTCAAACTTGAACTTCGGCTTGCGACTGTAACATATAATACTTATACGAAATACCTCAAAGTTACCTGCATCATATTAAAATGATTGTCTCTACTATTCGTAATACAGATTTTTGTATATCTTTCAATAACGAATATATTGTTTATAAAACATTTTGTTTCGATACTGTTGGATCTTTGTTGGAAGTCTCTACACAACTCGCTGTTTAACGATACGAACATGTAATGCAAAAAACTCGTTACAGTAACGATAGGACGCGTGTGGGTCAGTAAGTCACTTAGCATTTGCTATTTTTTTATAAGAAAAGTCAATAACCATTTTTTTACTACATATTCATTAAAATGAAACAATTTTAACGGATTTTTTTGCGGACTTTAATTTGTTTCAATTGACAACTACTAACAATCATGAAAACCGTAGAGACCATTATGTTAAAATGATTATGTTAATTGTTAAAATCTTAATTAATTTCATTTTATATATATTATATCATTGTCTATGGTAGCATGTTCAAAAATAAAAGCCTGTCATTATCATAAAAAATCCAATTGAGGCGTCCACACCCAAAAAAAATGAAAAAATCCGCGATATGGTGCTGCCGACTCATGCCGACTGAAAGTTCGCGAGATCTTAAAAGACTTTTAGGTATATCTCAGGGCAGGGTCGTTTCAATTTTGGAGAAAGTGCATGAACTCAATGGAGACTAAACCCAAAAAATAAACTTATTATAATATAACATATTATGTTAAAAATCGGTACTTTTCTGTTAAAAGTCACGGACTCATTGACCCACTCTCGTTACTATAAATACTTTTTAAGTTAAAGTTACTGACTAACAACATAACTTATCTTCAAATAACAAATAGTTAACGATAATTCACGTTATCTCAAGAGTTTGTACTGTCTTTATCGACAAAATTAGTTTGATACAGTCAGTTGCGTTGAGACTACCATCTTGAGTTTTAAGCAGATATTGATTTAGCGAAATGTTTATATAAATAATACCAAATGGTTAATATTAAGCTTGCTCAATGTCTCACATCAATAAAATCATTTTATCATATTCAGTTGCAAAATGTTAAAAGTACAAAAACATTTAAAATATTCATAAAATATTACTAGTACACTTTCTTACATTTTTATTTTATTTAAATTTCATTATACAAAATTTGTGTACAATTTTAATATAAGCGTTTATTAAGGCGTTTTAGTAGTGAGTTTGCTGTCTTGTCACGTTTTCTAACATTTTTGAAGATATCAAATTCAAATTATTTATTTCGCAAAACAAACTAACAAATGACTTACGAAAAACCCGTAAAAACAAACTAAAAAATAAATAACATTTCAAAATGTTTAAAAAAACAACAAATGCATGCACATGCAAACGGAATTAAAAGAAAAACATAGGTACCTTAATTTTTTATACATTAGGTACCTCACTCGTATCAAGATTTTTTTGTTGAAATTTTGTAATGCTATTTCCTAGATTTTTTTATTTTACATAATTGATAATAAAAAAAAACGGTATGGGCGATCGAGACAGAAGGCTTGCTACATACAACGCCCTAACATACAGTTCGGAAACCTTGACATTGAATTTGACATTTAATCAAGGTGTGACCTGAATACGACAAATGTCAAAATCAATGCAATTTTTTAAATTTTCCTTGGCACTACAAAAAGACATTAAACCTGACGGCCAGAAAGTAATGGTTTAAGCCTAAATGGCTTGACGGATGTTGTACGGTGTCTTAATTTCGAAATAATTTTATTTAGTGCTAACTACCCACATTGACAAACATCATTACATATTTTTTTACATGTGTGACTATCTAACGTGTATGACTATACATCTAGCTTTCATATTATTCATATGATTTTATTAATTTACTCTAGCGATTATTACATTCTAACAATTTACTAGTTTCAAAACCTCAGTACAGCAAAATTTAATAACGGACCTTATTCTGTACAGGGTGACTGTAAATAGTGGATAATCTGTTATCTGAGAGTGGACGCTGTCAAGGCCATACAGATAATTTCAATAAAGGTTGCTTGAAAGAGAACGTTTCTACCAATAAGACCGCCTTTTTAATGTACTTATGTTGCATTCTTGTTTTGTCGATAAATTATTATTGTAACGCCTCTTCCGGGATGTTTGTAGGAAAAAACTTCGTTACAAAACAAACTGTTTTATTTTGATCCAACAACGTAATATACAAATAATATGCCAGAGTTGGACAGAAAGCGATGCGGGCGTTCGAATTGCTCGATGCGTCCGACCAGTAACTGAGCCAACTGTGACTTATCGAAGCCTGAACTGTCGCTGACCACGTCCCGTTGCGGGTGCGAGGACTGCGCGCAGGCTCAGACTGACGATCGAGTGCCGGCCGGCCGGCTTATAAAGGCAGGCGGCGATGAGGCGCGTCGATGTGTGCGTAGACTCGTGGCGGGGCGCGATGCGCGGACGCACGCACACTGGGACTAGGACGTGGTGCTACATCCTCCCCCTCTGGATGCGGCGGCGTCCCGACGAGCAGACAGTTAAGAAGGTCGTTTTAAGTTGCAGTCTTTCGAGGGCGTCCTCGACCACGAGTTGGCGGCGTCGATGTTGGAGCCGCTTTTTGTTTTGGTGGTCGTCCACGTTTTTTCAGTGGCCGTACTGGAACAGGCAGCCGATCAGAGGTGCCTTGGTAAGGCGTCAAGGCAGAAGTATGGTACACGCCAAGAGGTTTGTCAGGCGTAGTAGGATCTGAAAGTATATAAGAAGAAACACCGTGGCGGTTATGGATTAAATAGGGGCCGTCTCGTCGAGGGCAGAATTTTGAGCTTATTCCTCGAGCGGCCTGGCTAATTGGGTGAGTTGAAGCTAGGACCAGGTCGCCTGGATTGTAACCAGGGTCTTCTCGTCGCGTTTTGTCGCCTTGTTGCTTTCTGCGTTCTTCTTTGCCTTCACGTACTTCACGAGCCCGTTTCAACGTATTTGCAAGCAGAAGAAGCTTTGGTGTTATTTCAGGTACAAAATTTTCTGACAATAAGATTTGGCGTAAGTCATGAGCGTTGTCATCGGGTGTCCGAAGCTCTCGAGCAAACGTCAAGTAGGCTGGAGTGTATCCTGTAACAAGGCTGTTGGCAGTATTCATTGCGAATCGTATGCTGGGGAGCTTATCATCCCAAGTTCGATGGTCGTCTTCAACAAGGATGGCCAATTGTGTTTTCATGTCTCTATTTTTACGTTCTACGGGATTAGCGGCAGGATGGTATACCGGAGTATGAAGATGCTTGATACCCAGACAGTAAGTAAGTTGTTGCATGACTGCACTCACAAACTGTGGCCCATTGTCGCTTATTAGTCTTCTGGGGGTGCCATATCGTAGGCATATCTCATCTACTAATATCTTTGCACAGTTATCGGCGTTGGCTGTGTCTAAAGCGAAAAGTTCTACCCAACCTGTGGCTATGTCTTCTATAATGAATATCCAAGTGTTGCCTCTGGCTGTGGCTGGGAGAGGTCCAAATAGATCGAAAGCCAATGTCTCGAATCTCTGGTTAATTGGTGTAGTCTGTAGCAATCCAGCTGGTTTCATATTTGACGGCTTATAACGCTGGCATGGAACACAGTTCTTGACATACGCTTCGATGTATTTCCTCATTCCCTTCCAGTGATATCGTCTTGATATACGCTGATATGTCTTATCTGCTCCGTAATGACCTGCTAGTGAGTCGTCGTGGTAAGCAGAAAGAACGTTTGCCCACTCATGTTGTGGTACTACAAGTTGAGCTTCTTCTGAGTCCTCAGATGGGTTGTATCGATAAAGTAACCCATTATTCATAACAAATCCTTTGCTGCTCCAATAGATGGCATTTTCAGTTCGTTCTGAGTCTTCCAAGGCGGTCACGATGCTTTTTATGTGCTCATCTTTTAATTGTTCGGCTCTGATTTCAGAAGGAGATCGTTGCGGCATATCCACGACAATACTGCATACCTCACAATCTTTAGAGGACTGACCATCACAACTAGGTCTTGAAAGGGTATCAGCAACCACATTAGTTCGTCCTGGAGTGTACTTAATGATGATGTCATATGCTTGTATCTGGAGAGCCCATCTTGCAAGTCGTCCAGTTGGAGACCGTAGTGACATTAACCATTTCAGTGCCTGGTGATCTGTAACGATGGTGATCGGAAGTCCCTCTATGTAACCTCTAAATTTAGAAATTGCCCACACCACAGCAAGTGCTTCTCTTTCGGTAGTGGAGTAATTCCTTTCAGCGGGACTTAGTAATCTGCTAGCAAACTCGACGGGGCGTTCATCTTCGCCCTCCCCCTGCATTAAAACTGCTCCAAGGGCATAATTACTAGCGTCACTTTTGATCGTATACGGCTTGGCCTCATCAGCTTGACGCAGTACAGGAGCGGTGGTGAGACGAGTTTTCAATTCTTGAAAAGCTTTCTCTTGTTCTTCAGTCCATTTCCATTCTGCTTTCTTCTTTGTCAAACGTGTAAGCGGTTCACTGATGTTTGAAAAATTCGATATGAAACGCCGAAACCATGAACACGTCTGGAGGAAAGTCATCAAATGTTTGAGATTCTTTGGTGATGGGTACACAATTATGGCTGCTACCTTAGCTGGGTCTACCTTCAAACCGTCCGGGGTGATGAGGTGACCTAGATACTTGATGGTCGAGCAACCAAATTTGCATTTACCGAAGTTAACACGAAGATTGTTTTCTGACAACTTTCTCAGAACCTTGTGCAGATCTTTCAGGTGGTCTTCATAGGTCTGAGAGAATATAATTAGGTCATCGAGATAAGCCAGCATTTTGACACCTTCCAGACTGACCTTCACTCTATCGATCAACCTTTGGAATGTTGACGGCGCATTTCGAAGTCCGAATGGCATCCGCGTAAATTTAAATACTCCGAATGGCGTGATAAATGCTGTTTTATCCTGGTCGCTTTCTTTAACCTTCACTTGCCAGTATCCTGCGCGCAAATCTAAGGTCGTCATGTACGGCGTGGGCTTCGCTGCGTTAAGTAAATCGTCAACCCTAGGAATCGGATAAACGTCGGGTATCGTAATGGCATTCAGCCGGCGATAATCAACGCAAACACGTACCGAACCATCTTTCTTTGGCACCATGATGACAGGTGCAGACCAAGGTGAGGAGCATGGCTCAATGACTTTGCACTCTATCATCTTCTCTATCTCTTTTTTCAGCTGGCACAACTTAGGAGGTGACATGCGGTATGGAGGAACCGAAATTGGGTTATGAGCTCCTGTATCAATACAGTGCTCAGCGAGGTTTGTTGGAATATCACTATCGCCAAACGCTTGTTGGTTCTGCCATAGCACTTCCATCAACTGCGTTTTCTGTGATGAATCCAGGATTTCTGACGTCACTTCTTCAATAGACAATGCACATATTTCCACGTCATCACTGCCGTCATCACTTGGGAAGAGCTTCTTCGAATGTGGAGATAATTCGACTTCGGTTCCGTGCGTAGCCATTTGTGCATCTCGATACATGAAGTCCACAAAACTAGGCGAGTACCCATCAAACAACGGTCGTGCGCGTTTTGATGGTGGTGACGATGGGTCAATGGGAACCATCCGATATGGTATGTTACCACACGCACTCGTCTCTGGAAGTGCTGGCTCATGACTTATCTTTGCCATACTAAGATCTACCGCAGCGCATGAGCTTGATTGTGGTAAATTTGGTTCCAATTCCGTTGTCTTCATCAGCACGGCTACAGGACTGTCTTCTATATCTGACGGAGTACTAGTTAATGATGATACCATTTCTGGTAGTTGCATTTCATGTAGCCACCTGCTTATAGGAGAGCTAGACCCTGGTGTCGTCTCTACGTGCGCCAGCGATGTCTCCGTGATATCCTCGTCTTGTAACTCATAGATTAAATCAGGTTCCCCAATAAAGTGCCACGTCATCTGAGGCAAGTTTAGTACCATTTCAGCGTCTTGTATGAATCCTATTCCCAGCAGTGTGCGCGTTTCCTGAGATTCTGGGAATATAATAAAATTCGTTGGCACAATGCGATTACACAAGTTAATGGGTGCTTTTACCGTTAGCACACGTCGTTGTGTCTTCTTTCCATCAGCCAATGTCACCGTTAGTTGCCGTTCTCCAAAATGGTATCCAAGTTTTATTAAGCATTGGTATAAGCCGTAGGATGCTACACTGGTTTTCGCACAAGAATCAATGTACGCCGTTCCTGCAATCTTACCTACACCAATTCCAATAACTGGCCTGGGACGAGCGTCCATCTTTACATCGATTGAGCAGAAGCTAACTTCCGATTTTTCTGTAATCTGTAGCTTCGTACTACATGTCGGACATTTGGACCTTACTACCCCTGGTGTTCCACAACCATAACAAGAGAATTTTGGTTGAGATGGTGAGGGTACTTGCGTTGCCATGACAGAAATAGTTGGCTTACTCGCTGTTGCCATGCTTGCACTGCCACTCGCAGCCGCTTCATCTCTCAGCTTTCTCCGACAATCATTTATGGAGTGTCCTGGAAATCTACAATAAGCGCACTTAGATTTCTTGGTCGGTGTCTCTTTATTCTTCCCTCTGGCTTCTAAGTGGTTAGATTGCATTTGAGGCTGAGGCTGTTGTTGTTTTTCGGCTAGTAATCGCTCGACTCCCCTAGCTGCTTTTAGAAACTCGTCGAAGGTTTTTACAGACTCTCGTGACAATTTGGTACGAATATCGTAACTGACCTGACCATACACCATATCCAGTTGCTGAGTCTCCGTGTGGCCTGGTTCCGGTAGTTGCGCGAACAGAGTCCGTTTCTTCGCGACGAAAGTTTCTGTTAGCTCATTGTCACCCTGCTTGATTCCAACAATTTCTTGATAAACTTGGTAGGCAGGTTTCTTTGGAGCGAATGCTAGACGAAGTCTGGCCTGAAATTCTGTCCAAGTGTAGACCGTCTCCTTAATTCCGTTCCACCAGATAGCTGCCTCGTCTTTGAGTATGAGTGGAATACTCTGTATGGCCTCCTCATCGTTGATAGATTCTATATTTTTGTACACTGTTGCAGCGGCAAGAAAGGTTTCTACAGCTTCAGTGTCCCTTTTCCCGTTATAGAATACAGTGCAGGTCGCAAAAGATCGTCGTTGCTGTGAGCCGATCACCGATAACAGCTTTTCGAATTGTTCAGTGGACAAATTCATGTTCTCGGGATCTTCTTTCATTCTTCTTCTTGAAATACGAAACGTAGGACTGGCCTTTTTCTTGGCTTTCACGTTGAGCGCCAGTTTGTAACGCCTCTTCCGGGATGTTTGTAGGAAAAAACTTCGTTACAAAACAAACTGTTTTATTTTGATCCAACAACGTAATATACAAATAATATGCCAGAGTTGGACAGAAAGCGATGCGGGCGTTCGAATTGCTCGATGCGTCCGACCAGTAACTGAGCCAACTGTGACTTATCGAAGCCTGAACTGTCGCTGACCACGTCCCGTTGCGGGTGCGAGGACTGCGCGCAGGCTCAGACTGACGATCGAGTGCCGGCCGGCCGGCTTATAAAGGCAGGCGGCGATGAGGCGCGTCGATGTGTGCGTAGACTCGTGGCGGGGCGCGATGCGCGGACGCACGCACACTGGGACTAGGACGTGGTGCTACATTATTGTATTGTATCGTACTTGTATAGGTTGCTGTATTCATTACAATAAATAACTTTAAAAGCTTTGAAATCACGACAAAATCAGTTTTCCAATACATTTTTTCAGAGGTCAATGGTTTGAAACGTTTTGAACTCAAAAAATATTGAAATTTTCACGATTTTTTTCAAACGACCTAATGTTCCCTTCTCGTAAGTTATATACACTTAATTATACACTCTTTACAACACAGCCTGTATGTAGATTATTAAAAACTTTAACATGTAAAAATTTCAATATTAATAGACAGGTCAAATCACAAAAACACACACACATTAAGACTTAGAGCTAAAATAAATACTTATTTAACGCATGGAACACAAAATTAGGGCTGCTGGTTTTTGGTAACCTAATGATTAAAAAATGTAATATAATAAATTATAATAAAACATTTAAGAAGCAAGTTTTTAACTAAATCTTAATCGAGATAATTAACGACACCTACGCAGCATTAATAGGAATAAAATTATTATTTTTAATGGTTGTAACATTGAATGACTGACAGATACATACATGCCGGCTCAACCGCACCGGACAAGGGCAAGTCAGACTCGCCCACCGAGGGTTCCGTACAAACTAGATAAAAGGGGGAAATCATAATGTATTTTTTAATGTTTTTCTTCTTATACCGAAAAATATACATCGTAAAAATATTTAAACACCTGTTTTAACTTATGCTAATTAAGCACTTTCGTATGATAGGCACATGATATGGTTAATTCACTTTAAAATTTGGCCCTCATTTCTTGTATAAAGACACTATTTTTTTGTGATTAAATTAAAAATGTCCGGTTTTCGTATTCCTGCCAAATTTCATAGTTCTAGGTCAACGGGAAGTACCCCATAGGTTTTGATTCCCTTGTCAGTGTCGAAATGTGCATTTTTACGACATATTCGGCTGTATCTTTTTTTTTTTACAAAAACTGAGAAATTTTATTTTTCTTTCTGCAGCAAGAGACTATGGATCTGCGTACATGGTTTTAATTTCAACACGATACCTTCACGCGTTCCCGAGATAAAGATCTTGACACCCGGACAGACGGACAGACAAGACAGACGGACAACAAAGTGATCCTAAAAGGGTTCCGTTTTTTTCTTTTGAGGTACGGAACTCTAAAAATTGTTTTATTTTTCGCAATTTCAGCAAAAAAAGCAGTATATATTTTAGTCATCTAGCACGTAGTAATGCAACCCCTTGAAAATTGGTCGTCGTTTACTGTTACACCCTGTATGAGATAATAATACAAGCCAATATATAATCAATTTCCTACGCATTAAGTTTGAAAACAACCAACACCTTGAAGCATATCAGTGGCCCTTTACCGGTTCAAATAATACAAAGAACAATAAATATTCATAATGCCCTCTATTTGTAATTCAATAAATTGACCTTGACAAAATCAAGGGTAATTCAATAATTTATTTTAATTTGTTGAGACGTTTTGTTTAAGCCGCGGTTCCACTGCCGCGTAAGATATACACACAAGAGCTACCGCGGTACCCATCTACGATCCGAAATACATTTGTCTGAGTCTTACTTGCCCGAATATTTGTTTCCTAGAACTGGGGCCTAATTCAGTTATTCAAGACCGCTCCATAGCCGAACCATATTATGTGGAGCGTTTCCCGCCGGCCGCCATGTTTTTTTTTTATTCAGTCACTTTTATGTCATACAATTAACACATTAGATGAAACGTAACACGTCCTTCGCTCGTTCCTAAATCAAAAAAAGATAGCAGCCGACAGGAAATGCTTTGCACAAGGTTCAGTTACGGATCGGTTTTGATTAACTGAATTGCCTGGCTGATTCCATATTTTTTTACTTGATTCTAGTATCTGATTCCATAAGTTTGTTTTTATTATGTAACTTTTTAACTGACTTCCAAAAAAGACAGAAAGAGAGAAAGGAGGTTTTCAATTCGATTGTATGTTGTTTTTTTTTTTGTATGTTTGTTCAGCTGTTACTCCGCCAATGATATGTTTTTGATGATTTCTTGTTTGGTAGGTAATAAAGTGACTTTTGAAATCAAAATAGAGTTCGGGGACATGATTTTCGACATTTCACAATTGCAAACATAGATAGGAAACAAAAAAAAATGGTTGTCTGTAAAGTCGGTTTACGGACGATAATTTTACGTGATAACGATGCGTCACAAGCCAACGCTTAGGCCGATCGTGCCTCTAATTCTAATTCTAATTTGAAGTGGGGGCGATAAGACCTGCACCGACGTCCCGCTTGGGGTGTATCGTGCCTCTCTATCGCTTGTTCCACGCTCTCGCTTGCACGCTCGGCTCAGGCAGAACGTGACACATTTTCGTGCGTGCAGCCGGCGTTCATCGATTTATAAGACGTTATCGAGACAAAAAAGATTCCGACGAATTGAGAACCTCTTCCTTTATGAAAGTCGGTTAAAAAGCTACGCACGTTAGCTGCGTGTGTATACTTTACCACTGCCGTAAATGCTGACATACGGACTCACTGTCGCCATGTCGCGGTGAATCTGTGCGCCGCGCCGTGTGCGACATGTATAGCGTGCCCCTCCCAAGAACGTGCGTAGCAATGGAACCGCGCTCTTAAGGTGGATCCACCTTATTAGCCAGCCCGTCTACTGGCCCACTCGACTATTCACATTAGATTAGTACTTGCTAGTCTACTCTACTACGCCGCTCTACTCGACCGGTAGAGACAGCTGCGTGCTTTGAGTCCATTCTTAAGAATTCGCTCAACGCGCGCAGCTATCTCTCTCGCGCATCTCAACCTTTTTAAACAAATAAAATCATTGAATAAGGATATTAAAAAAGTGAGAGAAGAATGTGTTTATTTAGACAAGAGAAATATTTAATAACAAGTTTTTCTTCGATATCTTTTAAATTGGCTGAGATATAAGAAAATATATGTTTTTTTTTCTAATAGCCAGTATAAAAATGATATCTGATAAAAAAATAATTAAATGTTTCTCCTTTCCAAATAAGCAAATTTATCTCTAACTTTTCTAATATCCCTACTCAATGATTTTACATGTTTAAAAATGTTGTGATGCGCGAGAGAGACAGCTGCGCGCTTTAATCTCGACCTTAAGCCCGATACCCATTACCGGTCGAGTAGAGCGGCGTAGCAGGGTAGACCTAACGACTCGGTAAGTACTAATCTAATGTGAACAGCCGAGTAGCCAGTAGACGAGCTACTTACTGGCCTACTCGACTGTTCACACCAGACTAGTACTAACTCACTCGCTAGTCAACGCTGTAATTCTTAGACTAATACAAATCTATAGAACTTGCCTAATAATGTACATATTTGTACTAGGTACTTTAAAATTTAAAAATATTTTATTTCCACATCATTGCGATTATTATTTACACATACAATGTATTATTTATTTTGCAAAATTTTTAAAAGAACAAATTTGTGCGTATTTTATTTCTTCGTAAAACAAAAATGTATTTCCGTTCTTAGGTTTGTTTTAATAAAATTGCATACATTAATTTTACCAGTTTTTACCAGTCCAATTTTCTTTCTACATTATACACAAATAAAAAAAAGTATCTAAGTACATTTTTCACAACGTCATAAAATTGTTCAATAAATATTGATTAAATTATTTTAAATTTATAATTATGCAATTTGCAGTCCAATAGCCAATTAAACAATTTACTTCTAACCTATGTTGCCCCACAACAGCTGCAGCGTAACTACGGTAGCTATCAATTGCCGTGCCATTTCATTCATCACATCTTATTTACTTATGCACGAGTGAGATAGCTGAGAGGCTAACGCTGCCGGGCAAATAATCGCAATACTTCCCAATTCTTTTACTATTTACAATAAGATTTGGCAGTGACCAGCTGGTCTTCATTTTCATATTTACAATTCTTTTCCAATTTACAATTTTATTTTAAAAAAATAATTCAATACTTAAATCTAATAAATAAGTTACTTGAAGAATGGCATTACATAAAGCTTAGTAAATCGAAAATTAAAAATAAATAAATAAGTACCGATTATACACAATCGGTTTTAGCGAATTAAGGTACGTATTCACAAGGGTGTGATGATAAAACCATTACCTATGCAAAATATAAAAATATATATCTTTTATTTTGTGTGACCTCCTTTGATAAATGATAGATACGTAACTTGTCAACTGGTCGTTGAATTGAGAGGTCAATCTAAATTATGATAATGATGCTTTCATTTAATCTATTGAAAATATATATTTTCAAGATAATCGTTAAAAAATCTATTTTTATCTAAAATTTTATACATCAAGCGTGTCTTATAATTTTAACAAGATGATAATAACAACGCTATCTCTCTAACCGTCAATAAAAATCCTAACATTGAAGACTCTAAATATTTGAGACTGAATTCAAAGCTTTGAGCTTGAATTCTTCAATACCATCAACAATCGGTGACAGTTGACAAGCAACGGCATCATATTGACGATACCAATTGTCATCAACGCGTTCTAATTGTACATAACAACACTGCATTGATTTTACCTGTTCGACCAAATCTTGTACAACAATCGAAGACTTTTCATGGTCAAAACTGGTTGGCGATTTAACTTCACTAGAAGTTAGTTGACGAGAAGCATCATCAACGCGTTCTAGTTTAATACTACAAGAATGCGTTTTAACAACGGAATTATTGAAATCACGTACTTTTTTTGAAAATTCTACTTCGTTTTCATTTAACTGTTCTGATTTCAACTTACAATCATTATTGGTCTGCGATTGTTGAACACGATCAAGTTGAACATAACAAGACTGTGTTTCGACTGAATTAACACTATATTCTATTTTTGAATTTTGTTTGATATCCTTTTTATTAGTCGGTTGGTAGTTCGTGTCGTCAGCGGTTTCATTTGTTGATGGACAATTTTTGTTGTCAACTTGTTTTAAAGGTGTCAGTTGACAGTTAGTGTCATCGGAGTGTTCTACTTCGTTTTCATTTAACTGTTCTGATTTCAACTTACAATCATTATTGGACTGCGATTGTTGAACACGATCGAGTTGAACATAACAAGACTGTGTTTCGACCGAAAGAACACTATATTCTATTTTTGAATTTTGTTTGATATCCTTTTTGTTAGTCGGTTGGCAGTTCGTGTCGTCGGCGGTTTCTTTTGTTGATGGACAAAGTTTGTTGTCAACTTGTTTTAAAGAAGTCAGTTGACAGTTATTGTCATCGGAGTGATTGGCGACGTTCACTTGACACTGCATGTGTGGTGTCACCAGATATCATGGTCTCGCGTCGTTAGAAGACTCGACGTCGCTGGAGCTCGTCGATACTGATTTCTTAGGTTTGTACTCTGTTATAACTACTGTGACTCCGCTAACGGTTACCTGCCAAAGAAATTAAATTTTCCTAAGGAATAGAGCGACAAATGACCTCATACAAGTTACAGGAAGACGCTGGATGCAGGCCGCTTCCAATAGGTATTTTCGCGTTGCGTATTTAGCTCTCTACTCTGTACCCTTACCTCTCTACACCGTACCCTTACCTCTCTACACCGTACCCTTACCTCTCTACACCGTACCCTTACCTCTCCAAGATGTACCCTTAATCCGTGTGATATTTGCACGTGTATTTTGGTTGGATGCATTGGATGCATTTTGGTATCACAGGAGTGATACCAAACCTAAGCCATAGTTTACTACCATATGATACGGAACCGCCCTACGAGGTTAGCCTCTCTATATTTTTGTCTTACGTCTCTATACTGTACCTTTGCTTCTTTAAACTATAACCTAACCATATAGCCTGTACCCTTACTTACCTAGTCAGTACCCTCTACGTCACTACACTGTACCCTTACATCTTAACGTGTAACGTTACCTATCTAACCTATACCCTTACCTACCTAGTCAGTTCCCTCTACGTCACTATACTGTACTTACATCTTAAAGGGTAACCTTACCTATCTAACCTGTACCCTTACCTACCTAGGCAGTTCCTTCTACGTCACTACACTGTACCCTTACATCTTAAAGGGCAACCTTACCTATCTAGCCTGTACTCTTACCTATCTAGCCTGTACCCTTACCTCTCTAGTCTGTGCCGAGCTACGGTCGACATTCCTGAGCCTCGGTGGTCGTTTCTTCTTGAGCGAGTTGGCAGATCGCGGACGCTTCTGTGAGCTAGTGGGGGCGGTTCCGGCTGCTTGGGCTGCAACCAGCGCTGGGTTAATGCGGGGCTTCCGGGTCGATGTTCCTACAAAGGGAAAAAAACATACACTTGCGCCTTTTGCGTCTCATTTTTTAACTCCCGACCAAAACAGATGGGTTTTATAAGTTTGACGTGCTTATTTGCAGTTTCTCCGAGATTTAAAAGAAAAACTTTCATAAAATATTTCTCATAGTAGGCACCAACAACAAAAAAAACAAAAAAAAAAAAGAAGAAAAAAAAAATATATATTAGAAAAGTCTAATATACCTAACCAATGATTTTACTTGTTTAGAGATGATGTAATACGCGATGAACCCATTCATTAGGAAATACGATAGAGGCGCCACCTGCTTTATTAATCACCAACATTGCGTGACAGGAACTAAGATACGCCTCAGAATACATACTTAATAGTATGCATCGCTAACCATCTGTTACTTGTATACTTATCTCTAAACAGATGGGAATGAAAATTAAATTTTATCTATCTATAGATAGGTTGTACTCATTGAATATGAAGTAAAAGCGTGTCAAATCTCAGTTCTCAGCTCTTTCAAGAATATAACCACATCCATAAGGACTTTTAACATCTTGGCCTGTATACCCATTCACATAATTTATTATGAACTTGACTTGTAACTTGGGCGTTATGAATAAATTATTTGTATTTGTATACATCTTGTTGTTGCACCGTCTAAACACACAGGATGTCGTTGTCACTGTTCACAAGTCACGACACGCGTCTAACAGCGTTGCCCGACGTGTCGCGACTCAAGACAAGTCGGGCGATTACCTTACTTGAGGCTTGCCATGCAGACCCGAGGAAAACCTATCTATGTATAATTGTCATCATCGAGGTATGCAGTGAAACATGACCCATAAGAAAATTGAGCCCAGTTGTCGTGGCATCTTTTATCAGTAAATCCCGCATTAGCATTCATTACCTATCCAATTTGGGAATTGTGGGATACCCATCGCCAGTCCTGGATTTGTCAATAGGCCGCGGTCTAGGGGCGGCAGCGTCCTAGCGGGGGCGGCAGATATCAGAGGATTTAATTTATGCCGCCCCTGGGGCGGAATTTTTTTTATAGCCTTACTGGCAGCAAGTGTGTAAATCCGCCACTACCCATCGCACACCACAAGACGGGTGGAATGGGATAGACGAGAAAAAACAGTTTATCCCCACTTTACGTGTAGAGGAGGCAAATTGTTTAAGACTGCTGCGTAGGGAGGGTTATGTTTTTCGAGTGTATGTATGTGGATGTACAATATATGTAATGTATCTATGTTTCTATATGAGCGCCTAGAGCCTAAACGGCTTGACCGATTTTGATGTGCGAGTAGTAGTTATATTCGTCTTCACTAACCAAGTGTCAAGTGTGTGTGTGTATATTTTATAACAAGAATAAAATACCTTTTTAATAAATACCAGATTATAATAATTATTATGGTCATCACGGTTTCAAAACCGGAATTAAATCTAAAATTATGACAAAATTACACTAATGATAATAATTCGAAAATAGTTTTGTCGGGTTTTAACCGACTGTATAAGACGTTATGTTTTTCGGTAGTGTCTATCCTAATTTTAAAGAAGCGAAATTAACTCTCTGACTGTCTGTTTGTTGCCTTTTCACGACCAATCGGCTGAAGCGATTGTTATGAACTTTGGTACAGAGATAGCTATAACCTGGAGACGGATATAGGTTTATTTTATAATCATCATCACCGTTCACCATCACCATCGTTTTTCATCACTACGCGGGTGAAACCGTGGGCCAAGAAAATCAGTCAAGCCGGTAGGAAGTAATATTAAAACATACATACACCCGAAAACATTACTCCTCATTACGCGGGCGGGTAAAAATATCTAAAATAGGTATGCCTAAAATAACCTAATTCGAGTTACATTCCCATACGTACGTATGTAGGCCTCGGTCAACAAAAGTTCATTGACCTCTAGTACGAGTCAGTGCATTCTAACAAACATGACCACTGCAAGGTAGAAAACCTCCAAAATGAATTTTCATATTTCGTACCTACTCAACAAAAAATATTAATTAAACGCATTATTACTAATTCCCCTGAAATTGACTATTACTAAAAGTGTACTGCAGAAAATCATTTACATTATAACAAGTTTATACACATAATAATAAGACAAAGTGTAGTTTTTCTGATTATTTTACTACCTCAAGTAAGACCTTCTTTGCATATATGCCTCTTTTCATATTGGACGTGTGTGGATTTAGGTATGTCTCTAGTCTCTCTAGGTAACATCATAAGGTCAATGGTTACTAACCGACTATATTGAAAAACACAAGAACAGCGCTAACCATCGTCTGTCGTCAAGACTTCCAAATTCGATCGGATTGCACCGATCGCAGCGCTGATACAGTGCAGCGGCAATTTTAAAAACTAATTTTATGCACTTTGTTGCTAATCAGAATATAAGTAGGTAGCTACCTAGTTTTGTTTACATTTTCGATGCCTTTATTGTCTTTTGCGTTCCGTAGGGTTGGTAGATAGGTAGGTACTTGAATTAAATAAAAAAAGTTCTTATTATACAGATTCAACATAGAATAGATACCATTTTATGAACTTAAATACTTGGATCTACCTTGTTATACCTAAATACAGCGTAGGTTTCGTATCGTAGGACTTAGATAACAAAATCAATAACTGCCTAAAATAGCCTACTTGTAACCACCTTCGCAACTAAATTCGCAGACTCCGAAATGACCTAAATCAATATTTCATTGTTACACTTTGGAGGTTATGATCATTAAAATTTGGATGGAAATATATAGTTATGGACTGTATTCAAATTATTTTCAATACTTTGAGATTGTAGGAGAAACATTGAGGAAAGAAATCGAATTTAACATTAGATACGTGGCCTGTAATCTAAGTAGGCAAGTTACATCTACTTAGGTAAGTTTGGCCGTACGAAAAGACAAGATAGCTACCGAATAAAAAATACATTTACCTTTTCTGACATCGCACATGGAACACTTGAAGGCCTCCGCATTATTTCTGTACGTACAAACGCTGCAATCCCAATAATTTTCTTCAAGCACTTTGGACGGCCTCTTGGCTCTCCTAATGGCATTTTTCTTGTCCATTTTAAACTAAAACACGTTAGATTATTACCAACACACGTTTATCATGATACTTTCGAGTTTGTACAACAATTTCTAGAGCACCGAAATGTAATATTACGTACGAAAAACATTATTTTTGTTTTATTGTACACAAAAATGTACACTTTTTCGCCATGACAGATTGTCTATGTTAGTCGGTAAAACAGAGTTAGAGACCCACTTTCTCCAAACTGCTTTACCGACGTAATAGTTTCAATAACCGTTCACAGATGGCATTTACAATCATCGCGCGAAAATAATATAAAAATAATCCTAGTTGAAATACCTATATGGCTGAAATAAAACTTTCGAACTGAAATATTTGTTTCAGTGTTCTCCAAAGACATGAGCGTAGCAAAAAAATATGTCTGTGGTGTCCTCTGTATTATTAGGGTTCCGTAGTGAACAAGGAACCCTTATGGATTCACCTCAGAATACAAAAAAATATTGTTTATTGATATTTAATACTTATACTTATTCATATATTTTTTTTAAATTCTGTATTCTGAGGGTTTCACCATATCCATCTGTCTGTCCGCGGCTTTGTTCAGACTTATACATAAGTACCTACTAGTAAACTGTAATTTGGCATAATATCGAAAAACAAAATCTTGAAAAAAAAATGATAATTTTTTATTGTACTGGATTCGTAGCTTCCTAATTACATTTATTCCAAATGTCATCTTTTACACTTCGTAGTTACGTGTTTAGGTGATCTTAGTCTTAGTATTTTTAGTTTTTAGGGTTCCGTACCTCAATAGGAAAAAACGGAACCCTTATAGGATCACTTTGTTGTCCGTCTATCCGTCTGTCCGTTCGTCGGGTGTCAAGACCTTTATCTCGGGAGCGCATGAAGGTATCGAGTTAAAATTAAAACCATATACGCATATACATAGTATCTTGCTGCAGAAAGAAAAATAAAGTTTCTAAGTTTCGTAAAAAAAAGTTACAGTCGAATATATCGTAAAAAACACACATTTTGACACTCACAAGGGAATCAAAACCTACGGGGTACCTACTTCCCGTTGACCTAGAACAATGAAATTCGGCAAGAAGCATTGTGTTAGAGTACACAATTAGGAAAAAATCCGAAAACTGGACATTTTTAATTGACACAAAAAAATATGTAGTCTTTATGCAAGGAATGAAGGTCCAAATTTTTAAGTGAAGTAACCGTATCATGTGGGGGTATCATATGAAAGTGCTTCAGTAGCATAAGCTAAAACAGGTTTTTAAATGTTTTTACAATGTATAGTTTTCGGTTTATGAAGAAATTTAAAAAAAAAATATATGATTTCCCCCTTTTATCTACTAGTTATGTACGGAACCCTCGGTGGGCGAGTCTGACTCGCACTTGTCCGGTTTTTAATAACACTTTGACTAAATTCACAAACCAAAGGATAAATCAAGTAAATTCCGTGCGAGACGAGGTAAAGGCTATTTTCCTTTAACCTCTACCAATATTTTATAATAACTAGGTACTACCAATTTAGTTCGTTACGAACCAAAGCAGTCGGTTACCTACTCTACCGAGGAGGCAAGATTAGATAATGATCTAAAATATACAGCAAGACGGCGTCATTAATTTAACCAACTTGCTTTATAGATAAATGGGTAAAAATACTATTAATTGATGCAATCATTGAATATCACTGAATTAATAATAATTGTAGTAATTATTAATACAATTAATTCAGCGAGATTGGGTGCCGAATACGTGAAAGAGGTGATGACACTGGTGACTCCCGTTCTGGCACATTCCTGGCGTAGAGATTGGTCATTGCCTTCAGCGAGGCAATGCTGCAACGTTACGGGTACATTTGCGCCAGGAACGGCTCGCGGAAGGTTATTCAATATTATATGATTATTATTTTTTATGTGTGAGATTTTATGTATTTATAGTTTTCGTCAGAGAGATAAGTAGATTAAGTACAATATAACCAAGTACAAGTACTAATTTATTATTTTATTGAGCAGTTGTTTTGTATTTATCGGCGGGGGAAATCTGTTTCAATATATCGGGTCTAGTTTTCAAGTAAGAAAAGAGTTCATTACATATTTTATTAGGCCTAAACACACGATGCTTTGGTTTAGTTAGAACTAAAACAACTAAAAAACTTTTGTAAATACATACTTATGATACATAAAAACACCAAGACACAGAACAAACACCCATGCTCATCACACAAATGTTTGCCCTGGGTGGGGATCGAACCCACGACCAATCGCTTAGCAGGCAGATATACTACCAACTGAGCTGCGAGAGTTTACTTTTATATTTAGACGAAATTCCTGCATCAACCGTTATGAAATTCAAAAGAAAATCCAACAAAAAAAATTGTTTGAGAAATAAAAACAAGTTACGTTTCTAAAGGAAGTCGAAAGCCCTAAAAATATTGACACAATCCTCAAAGTAAACTGTTTTATGGCAGTGAACATAAGGTCGATATTCGTTTGAGAGGTCGGTAAAGTTTTTTGATGTAGGTACCTATATTGGTTGTTGGGATTCTTAGAAAAGTAGACCTTTTTGTGTTGTGCCTTCTACCTGATCGCATCGACAAAGCGCAAGGTCGATAATATACTAAGTGCGGGCCATTTGACTGACCGAGCAAAGCGAGTAAATCTCTATACTATAGCGGCCTTACCGAAACGTAACGTAACGTTAACGTTACATAAGGTCGAGATTAAAGCGCGCAGCTATCTCTCTCGTGCATCACAACATTTGTAAACTTAAAAAATAATTGAGTACAGATATTAGAAAAGTTAGAGCTAAATTTGTTTATTTATAGAGGAGAAACATTTAAAAAAGTTTTAATCAGATATCATTTATACTGGCGACGGAATTAGAAAAAAACTTCTTTTTTTTTATTCCTCAGCCAATTTAAAAGATATCGAAAAAAATTGTTTTTAAATATTTCTCCTGTCTAAATAAACAGATGCTCTCACTTTCCTATTATCCTTACTCAATGATTTTATACGTTTAAAAAGGTTGTGATACGCGAGAGAGATAGCTGCGCGCGTTGAGCGAGTAATTAACTTTAAGCAATGTTTAACATATTTTGTCAACTTCTAGCTGACACGTAATGACACTTGCGGAAAGAAGACAAAGAGCGTTACAGCTCAACCTCATTCAAAACCCACAAAATAAATTGCTCAGCGCCTAACGAAGTTTACTCTTAAAAATGAAGCTAAATTCTTACTACAAACCGTCCGTCTTATCTAGAAACACATGTTAAAATCTTATTCACTGATAAGAACAAGATATGGACTTGTCACTTTCTTTCAGATGGGAACTGTCACGTGCGAAAATGGAACAAAACACTGTTTAACTAAAATGCGTTTATTCAGCGTTTTTATGTAAGACGGCTTATGTATTACACGACAAGGAAAATTACTTTATAAAGTGAGGTACCTTCTTCACAATTATATTTCCTTAAGTGATTTACAACTTTGATTTTAATTAGTCCTTGTAGTACTTTAATAACATACGAAAACTATATTCATACTAAATTAAGTGGTCAAGAGCGTGTAGAGACATTTATTTGGTTCCATAGGTAATGCCATGTCCAAAAAGCAAGCCATTTGGATTGCATTCTTTGAGCAAAAAGGTCAATGACATTTGAACTAGAACGTCCTGTTGTTTTTACCTGACTACGGCGAAGTAAAGAGGAGGGTTGTCTTTGATCGGTATATAGGTATGTATCCATGTATGTATGTATGTTCATCTGTTCTCTCATAACTTCTATACTACTTCTCATAATTTTACAAATAAGGTATTGTTAAAAGAGTCTATATTGTCCGCTGGTTATAGGCTATGTGACGTCACGTTAAATTAAATATGGCGCTACAGGGGTACAAAGTCAAGAACAAAAAAATGGTTGTCTGTAAAATCGGTTTACGGATGATAATTTTACGTGATAACGATGCGTCACAAGCCGAACGCTTAGGGCGATCGTGCCTCTCTATCGCTTGTTCCGCGCTCTCACTTGCACGCTCGGCTCAGGCGGAACGTGACAATGAGTCATGCTTTTTCGTGCGTGCAGCCGGCGTTCATCGATCTATAAGACGTAATCACGTCAAAAAATTCTCCCCACCCCATCATATTATGTGGTATCACAGGTATTTTCAAATGAAGGTAGGGTTCGGTACATCATATTTTTGTAAAGCGTGCCGTTTATTATTATTAGTTAAGTTACGGCCTTACTGAAAAACGTTACTTAACTTTAAGCAATGCTTAACATATTTTGTCAACTTCTCGCTGACACGTAAATGACACTTGCGGAAGGATGACAGAGAACTTAAGATGATGGTTAAAGTTAAATAACGTTTTTCGGTAAGGACGTAACTGTTTGGCATAGATTCAATCCTGATCTCACATGATAATGACATTTATAGTTTATAATGTTACTTGTTAAATATCTCGTTGCACGCCCCGTCTGATTTATATTTTATATTTTTATCCATCCCATGGTTGCCTGGAAGAGATCGCTTTTAGCGATAAGGCCGCCTTTTGTTGCACTAGTCTATTTAAGTTCTTTGTTATTACTTTTAAGGTGTGTACAATAAAGAGTTCATCTATCTATCTATCTATCTATCTATCTATCTCGCGAAAAAGCGCTTCGAATGAGTAAATTTAGGGAAATACTGGTAATTAAAAAAAACACTTCAGACATGAATCAAATTTATTTCTCTCTAGTTATATTCTTATGGGATCAACCGACTTCAAAATAGGAGGTTATTAATGTGATGGTATTTTTTTAATATTTGTTCCCTTATAATCATTTATAAAAACCGGTCAAGTGCGAGTGGGACACGCGCACGAAGGGTTCCGTACCATTATCTATAAAAACGGCAAAAACATCATGTCTGTTTGTATGAGAGCCCCCTTAAATATTTATTTTATTCTGTTTTTTTGTATATTTTGTTGTTATAGCGGCAACAGAAATACATCATCTGTGAAAATTTCAACTGTCTAACTATCACGGTTAATGAGATATAGCGTGGTGACACACGGACGAACGGACAGACAGACAGCGGACTCTTAGTAATAGGGTCCCGTTTTTACCCTTTGGGTACGGAACCCTAAAAACGATTTGGAAAATTATTTTTTATTTGGAAAGATATTTCATAATTTAATCTCATAGAAATTTCATCAAAATCGGTTCAGTAGTTTGGTTTTTAAAACAAAATAGCTGGGAAAAATAAGTCAACCAAGTAAACAAAATTACGTATTTTGATGTCAGTCGTTTAGTTATTTAAACTATAATTAGCTACAAGTGTTGTCATGTTGAAATCAAATGTGAATAATTAAAGAACGTTTATGAAGTAAAAATTTTAATTCCCGTACGTATATTTTCATGTAGTTTTCCATCGTTTAAATTTGAAATCAATAAGCTAGATAAGTAAATTGTTCCTTTATATTTTATTGCTCATACATATTGCTAAGAATATTCACTTAACACTTGGTGTCAAATTTACCTCTAATTACTAAGCTGTGTACTGTTGTAATTGGATTTTAGGTTCACAATGTTTTGCCGGTTGAGCTTATTGTATATTATATAACCTATTATCTGTAACTGTGCCTATTTCAATAAAATAAATATTCTGCAACTACGCAAATTATGAGTAAGAAGTGCTGAGTACCTGAAAATACAACGAGTATAATTAATTTAAAAACAAAAAAAAATCAACGTGTAGGAATTATAATGTAAATTAACTCTCTTAAGACCGGCTCTAGCACGATAAAGAACTCTGGCCATAACAAAAAACCGGACAAATGCAAGTCAGACTCGCCCACCGAGGGTTCCGAGGGGAAATTACATATTGTTTATATTTTCCTTCATAAATCGAAAAATATAAATAATAACTAGATCAAAATCGGTCCTACGATGCCGCAAACAGACTTCAAACTTATAACACCCCTCGTTTTTCATAGGGGGTGAAAAATTACTCTTACCATCATGAAGGAATACAGATTGACATCAGCATACAGGGTATGTACTTGAGATCTGGAATAAAAACAAATGAACATACTCGAGTCTATTTGAATAAAGAACTGTTGTGGCAAAAAATGGGAAACTAACGTCTCGATTGAAAAATAAAGAAATAAAAACAAAAGTCATAAATTAATTTTTTTTAACGAAATAAGGGCGGCAGCTTCCTCGATGCCACATTAGTTCTCTATCCGGTTCCGGATGCCAGACTCCAAAGAGTACTTTATAATATACGGAAACTAGAATCGCATTAGGAATTTCCTGAGAGCTGTTAGGTACGCATTTCTCTGAATTGTAGTTAGATCTGATTTATACCTCTCTAACCCTTAACGGATTTCAATTTTTTTTTTTTTTAAATTAGACAAGTGCGATTGAAACTCGCTCGCCGAGGGTTCCGTACAAACTAGTAGATAAAAGGGACAAATTTAATAATTTATTTACGTTTCTTCTTATACCGCAAATTATACATCGTAAAATTAATTAAAAACCTGTTTTAGCTTATGCTAATGGAGTTATTTCATATGATACCCCACATGAGTCGGTTAATTCACTTTAAAATTTGGATCCTCATTCCTTGCACAAAGACACTATTTTTTTCGATTAGGTAAATTAAAAATGATAAATTTTCGGATTTTTTCCTATTTGTGTACTCTAACACAATACTTGTTGCCAAATTCCATAGTTCTAGATCAACGGGAAGTAGCCCATAGGTTTTGATTCCCTTGTGAGTGTCGAAATGTGCGTTTTTACGACATAGCCGAATATGTCGTAAAAAACGCAAATATATACATAACTTTTTTTTACGAAAACTGAGAAACTTTATTTTTCATTCTGGAGCAAGAGACTATGGCTCTCCTTATATGGTTTTAATTTCAACACGATATACGCTGGGACACCATTGATTGGTCTTGATGCACGCGGGGTCACCAATATGCCGAGACCCCATTGATTGGTAAAGATGAAGGTCACCAATATGCCGGGACCCCATTGATTGGAAAAGATGAAGGTCACCAATATGCCGAGACCCCATTGATTGGTAAAGATGAAGGTCACCAATATGCCGGGACCCAATTGATTGGTAAAGATGAAGGTCACCAATATGCCGGGACCCCATTGATTAGTCTTGCTTGATCCCCTGGGTCCCCAATATGCCGGAGGCTGGAGGGTTGATGATAATGAGACACATGATGGTATCGGTCTAATTTATTGTAACAAATACCTAAGCTTATATACTAAGTACTACGTGCTGGAGGCCTCCTATCTATATCAGTCATACTCTTACTATCTATGTTAACGTATCCTAAAGATGACTTATCATTCTACATATAATCACGCATCACGAACACTAAACTATGCGGCTACAATACCTTCACGCGTTCCCGAGATACAGGTCTCGACACCCGGACGGACGGACAGACAGACAGACGGACAACAAAGTGATCCTATAAGGGTTCCATTTTTTCCTTTTAAGGTACGGAACCCTAAAAAAATCGTAAACAATCATCAAGTAATGTTCAGAGGTAAGAAGAGATCAGTGGAGTGTGCAGGGCACATAGCACGTAGAACTAAAGACCCCAAGGGGTGTGTCGAGTGAAGACCACGCAGCGGCAAGCGCAGCGTAGGATGGCGGAAATGATTAGAGATCTAACACGATTTGTAGAACTCTGTACGCATGCCCTAATATTTATTCCACCAGGGAGAACTGTGCAAATGTGCAGAGAGAACTTTGTTCTCTATACGAAACAGGACTTTTTATATTTTTAGGGTTCCGTACCCAAAGGGTAAAAACGGAACCCTATTACTGAGACTCCGCTGTCTGTCCGTCAGTCTGTCACCAGGCTGTATCTCATAAACCGTGATAGTTAGACAGTTAAAATTTTCACAGATGATATATTTCTGTTGCCGCTATAACAACAAATAACAGAATAAAATAAATATTTAAGGGGCTCCCATACTACAAACGTGATTTTTTTGCTCGATATTGATAACGGCAACAGGTAGACGCTTGAAATATTCACAGAATATGGAGTTATATTATTCACATTAAAATTAAATAATTAAATTAAAATAAAATTAATATTTAAGGGGGGTCCCATACAACAAACGTGATTTTTTTGCCGTTTTTATAGATAATGGTACGGACCCCTTCGTGCGCGAGTCCGACTCGCACTTGTCCGGCTTTTTTAATAATTTGAAGCAATTAAAATTTGAATGGGCCAATTAATGTGTCAATGTCAAATGTCAATTTCCATGCATTTTCTTACAAATGTAGCGTTTCCAATATAGCTATAGAAGTTATTAGAATAGACAGTTTGTGATAAAATATGTTTATTTATACTATTAATACATACATCCTTTGCATACATATGAATAAGTCTTAAGCCTTGTTCTATGATCTGTGGTCTTAAGAGTGCTTGTCTAAGACTTAAAGTTGGTGATAATGACCTCGCACCAACCTCAAAAAATTGTTGGCTTACTTAGGTATAGATGACCAGTTTTGTTTTGATTAAATTTTTCGGTATTATGTACCAGCTGTTGTTATTTCTCCCTGTTTGTCCTCCTCTTTCTCCCTGTTTTGAAGTCGTTTTTTTTTAATTTACTTGATTTTCTGGACTATAGTTATATAGTTGTTTACATATCACTTACCTAAGTATTTCATGTAATCACATACGCGACGTCCAACCCAAGGTGGTTTTTCCTTATGGCTGTCATCTCTAAATATAGCTAGCTCTATACAGAAGTACCATTTTACCTACAGATACAGACAGCATTATGTACTTGACTTGATAATAAAATATTTGAAAATTACTGTTTACGTGACTAGAACACTATATAACATGTATTATTATTCAAGAAACTTGAAAATATTTCAATACTTGACACTGGCAAATCGCTAATCGCGGGGTCCAATACAAAAAAGAAGAAGAAAAGAATATTTTCTTCGCTTGACAAGAACTGACGTTTTAGTTGCATTTCTATTCATTTTCGATCATAAACAACTTAATCTTTTAAAAAACTATAAAAACCGACTTCAAAATACGCAATTTGTTTACTTGGATGACATATTTTTCTAGTTATTTTGTTATAAAAACCAAAATACCGAACCTATTTTGATAAAAAATCTATGGGACCACCTTTGAAACCCTTTCAAATAAAAAAATAATTTTTCAAATCGGTCCAGGCATATACATAAGCAATAAATTAAAAAAAAGACGTGTGGCACTCGGAGACTGCCGCGGTAAAGCTATTGCATAATAGCTTTACGCGCGGTGTGTTAGGTTATTTTCGTTACGGAATTTCTGAATTCGGTCTCCACGCTCAAGGCCCGCGATAGAAGCTATGCAATAGCTTAAAAAAGATTCCGACGAATTGAGAACCTCCTCTTTTTTGGAAGTCGGTTAAAAATACTTTCACTGTTTTTCTTTTCACCTTTTAGTTTACTTTATTTATAATAATAAAGTAAACTAAAAGGTGAAAAGGAAGAACAGTGCCTCCCATATAGAGAAAGAAGGTTTCTTTTTTCAAACTTATACTCTTTACTTTTATCGTATACTCTGTAGGTACACTAGCTTACACCCGGTTTCACATACGTACCTGCTAATAAAAAACGGTGTACTGAAAATATGTAATTTTTGCAACTTTTGAATCAAAAATGCAAAAAAAAATATGTTTAAGTACATAAATAAAAATATGTATGTGAGAATGTCAAGTTTGTTATATCTCCATCTCTATCATTCTATATGGAAATAACAGAGATGAAGATATTGTTTCCGATAACAGAGATTTTTGACCCGAATCCGAATAATTGTGAATTACAGAAACTAATGAGTATAGACACATAATTAAAGACTAACCGTCTTTGTCGGCGACAGCATTAGATAAGGACGGCGCTCTACGGAACGGCGGCCCCCAGCGACTCCGACCGCGGGTGCGAGCGGGATAGAAATAGTACATGTAAATATAGAGTTAGGAATATTTAGGTAGAATCTAGGTTTAAGTAGCTTATAAGGCGAAAATATAATATTTTACGTACCATAGTTTCATTCCCCAAGAGACAGGATAGAGTTCGTAGGATGAATAGTTAAAAATAAGATATATATTTGTTCAGTTATGTTGTAAAATCACAGTTCTTTCCGTTATAACTTTTAAACACATATTGTAAGGGCTTTGTAACTTGCATCAGAAGATAGGTCTTACAGAGAGCTATCTAGGGACATAGGATACATGGGGATAGGCATTATGGGTCCCTAGATATTTAAGAAAATGTACGGTTCGCAAAGTGAAAACGGTCCGCGGAACCGGTCCGAAATTACGGTGCTCTCTGTAAGGTAAAGCTTCGACGTAGGTAAGCGATGCAGGTTACAAGGCCCGGCGTACGCACACTCCTACGCACACTCCGAAGATTTGTAAGCTCTCTCCTCTCTCCGAATAAAGAAGCGATCAAGAAAAAGATTTTGTTTTGGCTACACCTCATCTCGGCATCATCATCATCATCATCATCATCATCATCATCGTCAGACCGGGTTAATCGCTGCTTCACGTCGCGTCGCCGTTTCACGCACATCGGCGCATAGTAGAAGCAGACCACTCGCGTCGCGACAGTACTGGCGGTACACAGTACTCGGGACGAGTCCCCCCCCCGGACGGGCGGGGAATCAGCGCGCATTGAGCCAGTTTAAGGGGATTACGTTTTGCACACTCACAAGTGACTACATTTCCGCACTCTTTTAGAACACTCAAAACGTATTGGCTCAGTGCTTGCGCCCGTCACACGCATCGTACGTCGATTCCAAGTGGTCTCCTACAAGCCCGCGGATAAGACGTCTCTTTCAACTGGTCCTTCGAGAAGCCGGATAGGACTCTACGAGTATTGGAAGATACCTACGCGCCGAGTGATTAACCGACTGCAGGAAGATGCCGGTGACACGAAGCCAAAAGGAAGGCGGTCTAAGAGAAGTTACGCCGCCAGAAGCATCCGGGAGCGCCGGTACTACGACGGAAGGTGCGTCAATGTCGGACACCACTACGGAGGGCACCTTTCCGTCGGGTACATCGTATGAAACGGGTGACGCACCGGAGGAACGAACGCTTACGGGAGGAGAGCCGGAGAGCATGGGCCCGAAGAATATGGGTGATGGCACGAGCAAAGAGGGCAGGAGCCCGAAGAAAGTCTCCAGAGCTGCGAAATCGGCAAGAAGGAAAGAGTTGGAGGCACGCGCTGCGTTCTACGAACAAGAACTCAAGAAGGCTGAAGCAGCGACCGCCTTGGCTCGAGCACGCCTAGAGATGTGTCAGCTCAACGATGATGACGATGAGTCGGTGATCAGCGATCCGTCTGATCGAGAGGAACACGTGGAACAATGGGTCAAGGACATCGCGGACGGTATGTCCAGGAAGGGACCACAAGCGGTGAAGGAAGCCGAGGAACCCACCAAGCCTCAAGACTCAGCAGTCGTCCAAGTCGCGAAGGACATGTCAGAAGCCATCACCAGGGCCATCAAGAGTACGTCAAGGGAGGTCAACGTACCCAACTACATGCACGAGCTACCACGCTTTGACGGAGACATAAGCGAGTGGTTGGCTTTCAAGACAGTATATGAAGACACAGCACAGTTTTTCTCAAGAGTTCAGAACATGTCAAGATTAAGGAAGGCCATCGCCGGGGAAGCGAGGAGAGCAATCAAGAGCTCTCTGTACTCCGACACCTCGCCCGAGGAAATCATGGAAGCACTTCGTCGACGCTTCGGGAGGCCGGACACATTGGTACTCGTCGAGATGGACAAGTTGAACGCTCTACCCAGAATTACGGAAAATGCACGGGACGTCTGCGTGTTTGCGTGCGAGGTCAACAACGTAGTAGCTACAGTCAAGAGTTTGAAGAAACCGCAGTACCTTCAGGATCCGAAGATGATCAAGACGATCGTAGACAAGATGCCTGCAGTCCTTCGCTACCGTTGGTTTGACTTCGTCGACAACATCGAAGATCCGGATCTGGTGCACCTGGGGAGGTTCCTCGACAGGGAAGCGGACCGGTGTAGTCCATATGTCGCCCAACAAGCAGCAACGAAGAAACCTCAGGGAGGAAGGAGAGAGTCTTCACACGCCGCAATGGATCGAGAGGAAGAACGTTGTGCTCACTGTGAAGGAAGTCACCGTCTCCTGGAATGCAAGAAGTTTTTGGAAGCTCCAACTAAGGATCGCTGGGAGATAGCACTCAAGAGCAAGTTATGCTTCAAGTGTTTAAGAGAGCGCCACCGGAAGCAAAACTGCAAGAAGCCGCCATGCAAGGTCTGCAAGAGATGGCATCACACCTTGCTGCATGAGGAACCGCGGCCGAACGAGCAGAAGTCCAGCGTGGAAGTCACCAACAACGTACTAACGGTGAACACCGCGAGGACAACAAGGGCGTACTTGAAGATGGTGCCGGTAGAGCTCTACGGACCGAGAGGAACCACCCGGGTCCTGGCACTACTGGATGAAGGCTCTACAGTGACTCTCCTGGACTCGTCGATTGCCAACCAACTAGGGCTGCACGGACCGAAGGAAGCCCTTACGATCGAGACGGTTGGCGGGAAGCTCATCACAAAAAAGGATTCCATGAGGATTATGGATATGAAGTTTCGAGGAATCCATCAAGACATGAAGAGGTCCATCAGGGAGGCGCGTACCATTGACGAACTCAAGCTTACGCCTCAAGCGATGGACAAGAAGAAGTTGGAAGAGTATCCTCACCTGAGCAAGATGGTAGAGCAACTGTACTATGAAGAGGACCGGCCGAAGTTGTTAATTGGGCAAGACAACTGGGATCTCATCGTGTCAAGAGGAACGCGCAAAGGAAAGAAGAATCAGCCCGTCGCATCACTTACGCACTTAGGATGGGTGCTACACGGATACGACTCGGGGGCAGCCAAGCAAGTGAACTTCGTTACCTGCGCGCACGTCTTCGCCCGTGAAGAAGAATGGGACAAGATGATCAAGGAACACTTCGCCGTAGAGTCGCTGGGGGTCCAGCCACGCCGTCCTAGTACAGACGCTGAAGGAAGGGCACTCGACATATTGGAAAAGACCGCTCGAAGACGTGAAGATGGACGCTTCGAAGTCGGCCTATTATGGAAGCAAGAAGACACAGAGATGCCGGACAACTACAAGTCGGCTGAGAATCGTTTACGAAGCATTGAGAAGAAGCTGGACAAAGACAAGGGCTTCAAAGAGGAATACGGGAAGCAAGTACAGAATCTGTTGGACAGCGGCTATGCAGAGGAAGCGCCCCAGACATCCGCATCTAAGAAGAGATGGTACTTGCCGCACTTCGCAGTCACTCATCCCATGAAGAAAAAGAAGAGGCTGGTTTTCGACGCGGCTGCCAAGTTTGCCGGGAAGAGTCTTAACGACATGCTGCTACCCGGGCCGGACTTGCTCCAATCACTATTTGGAGTACTACTCCGGTTCCGGCAACATCCCATCGCAGTCGTCGCCGACATCAAGGAAATGTTTCTTCAGATCAAGATACGGGAGGAAGACAGAGACAGCCTGCGATTTCTGTGGCGAGGGGAGCTGCGCAACAGGAAGCCGAAAGAGTACAGAATGACGTCCGTCATATTCGGCGCAGCTTGTTCACCGAGTACCGCAATCTACGTAAAGAACCGCAACGCCCAGGAATTCCGGAACAAGTATCCTGCAGCGGTTCAAGCGGTGGAACGCAACCACTATATGGACGACTACTTGCACAGCCTGCCAACAACACAAGAAGCTATCAAGATCGCCAGCGAAGTAGATGCCATTCACCGAAGAGCTGGGTTCGAGCTAAGGGGATGGGCGTCTAACGACACAATGGTTCTCCGGAAGCTAGCTCAAGACGACGTTACGAGTCGAGAGGTCGAGCTGGGTTCCAAAGAAGAAAAGACGTTGGGCCTGAGATGGTTCACCGAAAAGGATGAAATGGGGTTCCGCACTTGCCTAAGGAACGTACAAGAGGTCGTCACTCAAGAAAGAACTCCGACAAAGAGAGAAGTCACGAGCGCCGTGATGTCCACGTTCGATCCCATGGGGTTGGCATCACCGGTACTCATACAAGGGAAGAGACTTCTGCAAGACATCTGGAGAAGTGGTATCGGATGGGACGATGAAGTTACGCCGGAAAGTGAAGAGCAATGGAGGAGATACTTGCAAAACCTGCAACTGCTGAAAGAGCTACGGATCCCGCGCTGCATTCGTCACTCCAGTCACGAAGGGGAGCTGCACGTCTTCACCGACGCGAGCGAGACCGCCTACGCTTGTGCAGCATACTGGAGACAAGAGAACGACGAAGGCCGATTCGACGTGACGCTGCTAGCAGGAAAGGCGAGAGTTACTCCTCTGAAGCCGGTCTCCATTCCGCGGCTAGAACTACAAGCCGCATTACTGGGGACTCGGATGGCGCACTCCATCGAAGAAGAAATGGACGTCAAGCCAAAGAAGAAAGTGTACTGGACGGACTCAAGCACAGTACTAGCATGGATCAAGTCCGATCCACGAACGTTCAAGCCCTTCGTAGCCCACCGACTCGCCGAGATCGAAGACACCTCGAAGCCACAGGAATGGAGATGGGTCTCTACAAAAGACAATCCCGCCGACGACGCTACGAGAGACGTCCCTAAGGACTTCAACGGACAGCATCGATGGTTTATGGGGCCAGCATTTCTACGAAAACCTGAAGAAACATGGCCCGCACCCCGCAACTTCAAAACAGAGCCCACGGGAGAAGAGAAGGAAACGCTCTCAGTCGCTGCAGCGAAGATCATCGACAAGTTTCCGACACCTGATCCAGCACGCTTCTCAAGCTGGAACCGACTATGGAGAGCGACGGCAAGAGTCCTTCAATTCGTGGACTTGTGCAGGAGAAAGCATCGAGTGAACATCTCACGGAAGACAGAGAGAGAAGATCCAACGTGGAAAAGAAACAAGAAGAAAGTACGAGAGAAGTCTGACAAGATCGTCATGAAAAAAGAAAGAAGACTTCTACCTATAGAAAACGAACATAAGGACCTTGCAGTGAAGATTCTTCTACAAAGATGTCAAGAAGAAAGCTTCGGAGATGAGATCGACGCCATGAGAAAGGGCAAGCCACTCGAGAAGTCCAGCAAGCTCAAGAAAATCGACGTTACTTTGGACGACGGCTTACTCCGGCTACGAGGAAGAATCGACGCTGCGCAAGGGATAGAAAAGAGCTTCAAGCGACCTGTACTACTGGACAGCAAGCATCCCATCACGAGACTTCTAGTCACGCATTATCATCGGCTCTTCAACCACGGCAACCACGCTACGGTCATCAATGAGATACGACAACGATTTTGGATCTTGGGACTTCGAGCGGCGGTACGAGCGACGGCACACCAATGTCAATGGTGCAAGGTCTACAGAGGCACGCCGCAGCAACCACCAATGGGAGACCTGCCAAGAGAGAGACTACGCTTCGGAGAAGTCCCCTTCATAAGTTCTGCGGTGGACTACTTCGGGCCCATGACAGTCACAGTGGGCAGGCGTCACGAGAAGCGATGGGGGGCCCTATTTACGTGCCTTACGACGAGAGCTGTGCACGTCGAGCTAGCGCCATCTCTATCCGCAAGTTCCACCATTCTAGCGCTGAGAAGAATGGCCGCGAGAAGAGGCATGCCCGAGACCATCTATAGCGACAACGGTACGAATTTCGTGGGGGCCAACAAAGAACTTAAAGAAGCACTTGAAGAGCTCAAAAAAGAAGAAGTCATCAGTGAAGCCGAGAAAATGGGAGTCCGGTGGAAGTTCATCGCTCCAGGGGCACCGAATATGGGCGGGTCATGGGAGAGACTCGTTCGATCAGTGAAGACGGCGCTGGAGGTGACCCTCAAAGAGAAGCATCCCAAGGAAGAAGTTCTTCACACGTTGATGGCTGAAGCCGAACACATCATCAACTCAAGACCACTGGTTGAGAAGATCGAAGATGGAGCAGAAGAGGCACTAACACCCAACCACTTCCTCATCGGAAGATCCTGCGGATTACCACGACTAGGGGTGTTCAGCGACGGTGACCTCATCGGGCGGCGAGAATGGAAGACGGCAGAGCGACTGGTGGACCACTTCTGGGCAAGATGGGTGAAAGAGTACCTACCAACTCTGATCCCGAGGAAGATCGACGGCAAGATCACCAGCCGCGACCTGCAGTGCAAAGACATCGTCATCCTCGTGGACACCACTCTTCCACGAGGTACTTGGCCGAGGGGAGAAGTCGTCAATACCTACCCCGGGCCAGATGGCAGAGTACGAGTCATCGATGTCCGCACCAACGGAGGCATCATGAGGCGCCCGAGCTCCAGAGCAATACTATTGGTTCCCGCTCCAGTCGACGCACCAAAGTCATCACAAGGGGAGTCTACGAGCAACGAATCACCGAGGGACAACGTCGCCGGCCAGGAGAGCGGTGCTGCGCACGAAGGGGAGAATGTCGGCGACAGCATTAGATAAGGACGGCGCTCTACGGAACGGCGGCCCCCAGCGACTCCGACCGCGGGTGCGAGCGGGATAGAAATAGTACATGTAAATATAGAGTTAGGAATATTTAGGTAGAATCTAGGTTTAAGTAGCTTATAAGGCGAAAATATAATATTTTACGTACCATAGTTTCATTCCCCAAGAGACAGGATAGAGTTCGTAGGATGAATAGTTAAAAATAAGATATATATTTGTTCAGTTATGTTGTAAAATCACAGTTCTTTCCGTTATAACTTTTAAACACATATTGTAAGGGCTTTGTAACTTGCATCAGAAGATAGGTCTTACAGAGAGCTATCTAGGGACATAGGATACATGGGGATAGGCATTATGGGTCCCTAGATATTTAAGAAAATGTACGGTTCGCAAAGTGAAAACGGTCCGCGGAACCGGTCCGAAATTACGGTGCTCTCTGTAAGGTAAAGCTTCGACGTAGGTAAGCGATGCAGGTTACAAGGCCCGGCGTACGCACACTCCTACGCACACATCTGCGGTACACAGTACTCGGGACGAGTCCCCCCCCCGGACGGGCGGGGAATCAGCGCGCATTGAGCCAGTTTAAGGGGATTACGTTTTGCACACTCACAAGTGACTACATTTCCGCACTCTTTTAGAACACTCAAAACGTATTGGCTCAGTGCTTGCGCCCGTCACACGCATCGTACGTCGATTCCAAGTGGTCTCCTACAAGCCCGCGGATAAGACGTCTCTTTCAGTCTTACTTATAAACGCATGTTAATCTCTAAGGACTTGTCACTTTCTGTCAAACAGGAACTGTCGCGCGAGAAAACGGAACAAATACAAATACAAATCAAAAAAAATATATAATAATTGGTAATAATTATTACAAGTCACATAAAAATATTGTGTAAAAAATAAAAATAATTAAAAATAATCGAATAATAAATAAAATTGCAATAATTCAAATGTCAAATAATTATATAAATTTAAGAGATGTCAGTGGTCCGGGAGATTCATGAATTCGTCAATGTCATAATAGTACATTGTTACCCTAGGGGTGAAAGTAACTTATTTAGTCCCGAGACGGGGTTTGGCGCACGAACGAAGTGAGGGCGCCAATAGTTCGAGGGACTAAATAAGTCTTTAACCTGAGGTAAGCACTGTGCTTTTCATTACGAATACAAGGAAAGTAAAAATAAAAACAAGAATTAGCTACAGAAAAAATTAGTTTTTTTTTTTACATAGATGTGGCCGGCAATCTATTCTGCCAATATTTTTCATTTTCATCATTACAAATGGTAAATATTTTGTCCAAATCTATGTTATTTTAAAGAAATTGTTGAAACTAAGTTATAATAGTTATTTAAAAAATATATCATATTCTTTAATCAATACTTATCTTTATGTTATTTCAATTTTACATCGCGCTGTAATTGAGTGGCTTTAAAGAAAGTTGGACATGGCTCAATACAAACGTGAAAATGAACTAGTTTTTTTTTTTATTTGACAGCTGGCAGTTGAAAGCGATTCTCCCTAGGGCTGAAAGTATTACTTTCAACCCGCTCCTCAGGCAACTTCAGACCTACTTTCAGAGTATGAGTAATGAAAAATACTTTTTCATGTAACCACGCTTTCAGTCGCGCGGAAGGTGCATCTCTCACGCTAGCGGGTATACGGTTATAGATCGCGGGCCCTCCAACATAGATTGACCTCTCGGACTTAACCAGTCTGTGATACGGAGTCACTAACTGATTTTTCCTTTTATTACTCCTCAAATTAAAGGTAGGATTTATGCCTCGTTGTCGGAATGTCGGAATAAAACAGTGTTTAACTAAAATATGCTTATTCAGCGTTTTCAAGTAAGACTGATAATGGATAAATAAGCATAGCTACATACATACACGTGAAAATCATTCTACTTGTGCTGTCGGGAAAAACGGTCCCAGCCCAGCTGGGGGGCGATCAGCTGAAGCGTAATTGAACGTTGAACGCACCGCAACTTTTCGCATGTTTCGTATCGCGTTAACGTTTTAATCATAAGTTGGAACGCAACTGGAACGTTACCGCTATCAAAAAAACGAAAAGAAAAGAAAAGTTACAAAATGTCAGCCGTTGCACTGGGTCATTGTGCTTTGTAATAAAAATTCTTTTGTGGAATTTTCACCTCATAAATTGCCTCCAAATACTAACCACCTTTGGTTGGCGTTTGAACTTTTGCGCAATACCAAATTGTACCAAAGTTGAACCGTAACTCGACTACAATAGTTTAGCTGCGGTTCAGCTGTATGAGTGCTGTCACGGTCCCGTTTTCACGTTTTTCCCGGAGAGTCGGCGGGACTCGGTACGGCGGCGCGGGACTGTTTCGTTAGCCGGGATCTTTGGGGACGTGCAATGTGGGCGACACAGGTTTAATATTTTTTTACTTATCTTGCATTGAATGCTCACGAACATTTTCTGCAAAAATAGGGTACATAAGTCACGTGAAAGCGAAACATCCAAGCTCAATTATTACAGAAGCTTAAGTCACCGTGGCCGAAATCGGCTAGGATGACATCATCATCATCATTATCACTTATCTTACTATATATATGAAATTGATGCAAGCCGCTTCCAATCAGTTTTTTCTAAATCCATGAGTCTACCACCTATGTCCAGCAGTAGACTTCTTCTGGCTGAGATGGTAGTGATATTAAGAGCCTGTGAGACAGATTTGCGAGAGTGTGTTGATAGAAACCAGTTGTTTTTAAAAAACATACTGGATATCCACTGGATCCGGCAAAATAAACTGTTGTTTAACTTGCTATTTGTACTGCAGAAAATGCTAAATCACTGCCAGCACAGGAAATGCTTAATTGCTTGGAATTAACCAAGAAAAATACAGATTTCTAGGAATAATTGCTATTTTTAACCGACTTCAAAAAAGGAGGTTCTCAATTCGGTTGTATCTTTTTCATGTATGTTACCTCATAACTCCGTTAAGTAGTTCGAATTTTTAAAACAAATAACTGGGCTTAAAGTGGGTTGCTTAGTTATTATTTTTTATATAATAATAATTTATAATAAGACAGTATATTTTCATATTTCTAGAAACTCCCGCGCCCCCGCTTCATGCTAAATGCTAAAACTTGTTTTTTTTTTTTAATATCCGTATAGATACTTTTTTTAATTTTCTTTGTCTTTTTTTCGGGTACAACAAATCCTCAACCTCCTTGGCCGGTGTTGTAGGTCCCACCCCACTTGTTGCTTCGATCTGCGGCTGTTATTGTGCTCCGACAAACTTTTACAGATGAACCTTCCACCTTGAATTGAAGATCCCGGCGCTTATTGAGTATTCTGAACATCTCTCCAGTATCACACTTACTTATAAATGGTCTTAGTTTTAATAGACTTCTATTACTCCAGCTGTAGGGTGGTCGGTTGGTGGCCGAGTAGCCGAGACAAGGATGTCGGCCGAGAGGACTACCTACCATAGATTATTTTTGGAGTGAATACTTCTTTGGACGCGCTGTGCACTTTTTTTTTAATGTTTGATGGCTCTACGATTAAGCACCAACTCTCCTTCTCACAACTTTCAGCATAGATAGACGGCTGTACCAACTAAGTTGTGATGCCAGTCTATTGACTTATCAACATGACTCGGACTATGACTATTACACTCATGCACACAATACTTATTATTGGCAATTGCGCTAATCGCGCGGGTCCAATACAAAGGAGAAAAACTCACAAATGGCGCTAAACTGGAGTCTTCGTGGGACGGCAACATGTAGTCAAACTCATAGTTTTTCGTTCATTTTGTGTCCATTTTCCGCCAGTTACCATTTACCGTTCGTTCTCTGGCCGATCTGTCTTCCATCAGGGTAGTGTTGCCTGGCGTCCGAGTAAAACCGGACATTGGTTTTTTACCTGACTGCCGAAGGTGGACAATGTTTTCACCAACAATCAAAATGAAGGAGGTTAAGAAAATGTCGCGCGATCTCCCATACAAATAGGATAAAATAGTTTTCCACCCCTAAACATTAACCGATTTCTATGATTCTTTTTTATCTGATTAAAATCATAAATGTCTATGAGTGTCTATGCCTATGTAATATCAAACATACACAATCACAAAGTTTCCAACTTCCGTATTCTACCGTTTAGTAAAATTTGCTACACAAAATCCTTATTACCGCAGAGTAGCTAATCTGTCTGTCTATCTATTCAGCTAAAATGGCTGGTCAGTACGTCTAAAGTAGCTTGTCTGTTTGGCTAAAATGGCTGGTCAGTACGTCTAAAATAACTGGTGTATTTAGCTAAAATGGCTGGTTAGTACGTCTAAAGTAGCTGGTCTGTTTAGCTAAAATGGCTGGCCTATACGTGTAAAGTAGCTGGTCTGGCTAGCTAACGTGGCAGGTCTGTCCTGCTGTTCGTTTGTAGAGTTGGCAACCCTACGCCTGGGTGAATAATGCATCCATACGTCTTTTTGGAGAGCAACAGGTGGAGGTTTTTACTGCTGGCTGGAAAAACTAGTGAGAATTGATGCTAGCTTCGGTTTTAGCTTATTTTTTCACTAAAGCCGTTCCTCTAGGGAACGTTTCAATCAAAATGTAAATTGTCGTTATCTCACTTTCGTATTTCCACATTTTTTACCGACTTAAAATAAGGAGAGGGTTCTATGTTCCACTGAACATATGTTTTTTATTTCATCTATTTCTCCGTCATTTGTTGGCCGATTTGGGAAATTCTTTTTGCGTTTTATTTCATACAGCTTCCAGAATTTCTCATAATTAATTATTTTGACAATTTTCATCAGTAGTTTAGTAAACATCTCCAATTTTTTGAGTATTTTGTTCGAGAGTGTGGCGTTTTTAGTCGGTTTTTAATTTTTTTTAAACTATAATACTTGTAAATATAAGTATTACTTTGGCTAAATACATTCAGGTAAGACATTTACAGTTGAGAGTTTCCGGCAGCCTAGTGGTGAGACCGTCTGACTTGCGATCCGCAGGTCCTGGGTTCAAATCCCACGGCGTGCACCTCTGTCTTTTCGAATTTATGTGCGTATTGTTGATTGCCGCCAACTTCAAACGGTGAAGGAAAACATCGTGAGGAAACCAACATGTCTGAGAGTTCTCAATGATCTTGAAGATTTGTGAAGTCTGCCAACCCGCACTTGGCCAGCGTGGCAGACTATGGCCTAACCCTTCTCACAATGAGAAGATGGCCCGTTCCCAGCAGTGGGACAGTTTGTACAAACAGGGATGATAAAAAAAAAAAAAAAAACATTTACATGTTTTTCTTTTCTTTTTTTTGTCGACCGTCTGTAATGCAGTTCGCTTCGTACGTTTTAAGATACCTATTCAACGATACCCCATATGAGATAGGGTGGAGTTAATAAAAAAATCATCGTTTCTTTATATTATGTATGGCGTGCCACCCCTATTTTTTACTTTTTAACCGACTTCTAAATAGGGTGAGATTCTCAATTCGACCTTTTTATGTTTGTTCAGCGATTACTTCGCCAATTATGCATTGATTTTGATGATTCTTTTTTGTTTGGTAGTTTATACTTTAGACGTGGTCCCATATAAATTTAGTTTTAGTTTTTATAACAAAATAATTGGCAAAATATTGGGATTCAAGTAAACGAATTGCGTATTTTGAAGTCGGGTTTTTCAACTATAATTATTTATAAGCATAAACCACCCAAAACCACTACAAAACCACCACTAAACCACAAACCACTACAAAACCACCACCACCACTGTGAACCACAACAAAATGTGTGTGTGTGTGTGTGTGTGCGTGGTGTCTGTGAACCACTACAAAATGTTTTACTAAAGTTAGTAAAACATTTTGTAGTGGTTCACAGAACTTATCTACCTGTCAAATTATGTTCATGTAGTGCTGATAATCTCCGAGTAAAATAGAAGGTGGACATGGCGAATTTATAATTGTTCCTCGTAGTTACTACGGAACCCTAAAAATATATTCCTGGTCTCCACAAAATTAGTCTAAATAGCTTCCTAAAATAGCCTACTATATTAATAGGATTGTAGCTACCTAAATTTGCTTAATTTATTATGTTTAAATTCACCATTTATTTTTTCTAAATAAAACATCATTTCTGTAAATAAAAGTATCGACACAAGCAAAGCCGAGCGCAATGCCTTGTTTTGCTTGTGGAATGCAAGCCTGCATGCATCGCGCGCTCGCCTCTGTTTGGACTTTGGTTCCGAGCGTCTCAGTGCGAATCGGCTATCCACTGCAATTGCATGTTATTTTACATATTTGGCGGTAAATAATAAAATTGATGTTCGAAGTTATATAGACGTGTGCCAACACATATATCGAAACGAAATATACAAAATTTAAGTGTAGTGCGTATTTTAATTATTGGACCGGATAGGAAACGACTACATATTGGTGACCCCGAAGTTAGAACAAGTGTGGAAGCATGCCTAAGGACGACGAACAAACTAGAGGTATTGGAAGAGAGGCGACCGGCAGCACAGCAGAATCGGTAAATGTTTTCAAGCTAGGAGTCAAGATACCCCCATTTTGGCCCGAGGAGCCGGCATTATGGTTCGCACAGGTCGAAGGTCAGTTCTTGATAGCCGGTATATCTGCCGATGCAACCAAATTTTACCACGTAATATCCCAGCTAGACCAACAATATGCGGCTGAAGTAAAAGATATTATTATTGCGCCACCTGCAGAAAATAAATATATAAAATTAAAAGCAGAACTTATAAAACGTCTGTCAGCATCACAAGAAAAGAAGCTAAAGCAGTTGTTAATGCATGAGGAACTTGGGGATAGAAAACCATCACAGTTCCTTCGACACCTACAAACGCTAGCAGGACCAAATGTACCTGACTCTTTTTTAAGAACGTTATGGTCGAGCCGCTTACCTCATAATATACAAACTGTGATTGCTTCGCAAACGGAGGTAGCCTTGGAAGCGGCGGCGGACCTGGCAGACCGCGTTTATGAAATAGTCCCCGCACCCGCAGCTCCAGTGGTAGCAGCAGCCGATTTTTCCTTCAGCGACATGGCAAAACAGATTGCAGAATTGTCACGTGAAGTAGCATCACTCAAGGGGCATATATCGCGCTCGCATGGAAGAACAGAATCGCGAGAAGGTGGTCATCAGCGACCAAATCGTAGCAGAAGCAACTCGCGCTCAAGCCAATATAATCCAGATTTCTGCTGGTATCATAACCGATTCCGCAACCGTGCTACACGGTGTACTACTCCATGCGCATTCAATATGGCGGAAAACGCAAGCGGCAGCCGGAAGTAGCGGCTAGCGACTGCCCACTCAACCCAGGCCGCTTATTTATTACGGATCGGACGACTAAGATGTCATTTTTAGTTGATACTGGATCAGACCTTTGCGTATACCCACGATCTGCTCTGAATCAAGTTCGCACTAGAACAGGCTACCAACTCTACGCGGCAAATGGTTCTGCGATCGCTACTTACGGCTGGATCCACCTGCAGCTCAACATAGGTTTACGGCGTGCATATCGCTGGCGTTTTGTTGTGGCTGACGTTTCCAAACCAATTATTGGCGCAGATTTTCTCAGATTTTATAATTTACTTGTAGATGTGAGAAACCACCGCTTGGTCGACGGGCTGACATCACTCTCTACTGCAGCAGCACCTGATAAAGAGCCAAAGGATATCGCTTCAATCAAAGCAGTATCTGGCGACACTGTATACCACCGTCTCCTACGTGAGTATCCTTCCATTACTTGCCCAGCTAAACGCAACGTGAGGTCAAACACAGTACTGAGCATCATATCCGTACAACACCAGGCCCACCCGTCTCTAGCCGACCCAGAAGACTTCCGCCAGACAGGCTCAAGATTGCAAAACAGGAGTTTGACGAAATGTTGGCGAATGGTACTGCGCGCAGATCTGAAAGTTCGTGGGCATCACCGCTCCACCTAGCACCTAAGAAGGACAACGGTTGGCGACCTTGCGGTGATTACCGGGCTCTTAATTCACGTACCATTCCAGACAAATATCCGATCCGCCATATACAAGATTTCTCGCAGCAGCTTGCGGGTACTGAGATCTACTCAAAAATTGACTTAGTCAAAGCATACAATCAAATACCGATAAATGGAGCGGATATTGCGAAGGCCGCAATCACGACTCCATTCGGTCTATTCGAGTTCCCATATATGACTTTCGGTCTTCGCAATGCAGCGCAAACGTTTCAACGTTTCGTAGACGAAATGCTCAAAGGACTGCCTTTTTGTTACGGGTTCTTAGATGATATTTTGGTTGCGTCACAAAACGAGATTCTCCATCTCCAGCACCTCCGCCAACTGTTCCAGCGCTTAGCAAATTATGGTATGCTCATAAATACCAATAAGTGTGAGTTTGGCAAGACACAAATCACCTTTTTGGGACACGAAGTGACTACAAACGGCATTAAACCACTCCCGGATAAAGTACAGGCCATTCGAGACTATCCGACGCCAACAACGGTAAAGGAACTCCGTCGATTTTTAGGAATGTACAACTTTTATCGGCGTTTTGTACCTGGAGCAGCCAAATTTCAAGCACCGCTCAACGTTGTGCTATCTGGACCAAAATCAAAAGGATCTCAGAGCATCACCATGACACCTGAAATGCAGGAAGCCTTCAACGCTTGCAAATTGAGCCTTGCTAATGCAGCTATGCTGGCACATCCGGAACCGGACGCGCAGTTAGCGGTATTCACAGACGCATCAGACACGTCCATCGGTGCTGCCCTTCAGCAAAAGTGTGGAGACAGCTGGAAACCGCTAGCGTTTTTTTCGCGACGCCTATCTTCAGCACAAAAGAAGTATAGCCCATACGATCGCGAGTTACTTGCTATTTATGACGCAATTCGACATTTTCGCCACATGGTAGAAGCCAGAGCATTTACGGTTTTCTCAGATCACAAACCGCTATCATTTGTCTTCTCACACAATCGTGAAAAATGTTCGCCGAGACAGTTCCGGTACCTGGATTATATTTCCCAGTTTACAACGGATATACAGTACATCAAAGGAAGCCAGAATGTTGTAGCTGACGCTCTCTCGCGCATAGAAGAAATTGGAACACTCTTAAACTATCAAGCACTCGCAGAATCACAAGACTCAGATCTAGAACTTCAACAGCTGCTACAAAAGGGTTCAGCACTAGATTTGAGAAAAATAAAGACACCAGATTCCAATACGGAAGTTTATTGTGACGTTTCAACTCCAACTCCACGCCCATTTTTAACATCAGCTTTCCGGAAGTCAATTTTCAATGCAATACATAGATTGAGCCACCCCAGAGCTAAAGCAACAGCAAGTTTAATAACGAGAAGATTTATTTGGCCAGGAGCACAGAAAGATTGCCGACAATGGGCAAATGAATGCACAGATTGCCAGAGAAACAAAATTCACCGGCACACCCATGCACCCACATCTACTTTTCCTGTTCCTTCCCAACGCTTCTCCCACGTCCATATGGACATCGTGGGCCCTTTACCAATTTCGTGTGGTTTCAGGTACTGCCTCACGGTCATCGATCGCTTCACTCGTTGGCCTGAGGCATATCCTCTCGCTGACATCACGGCGGAGACATGTGCCCGCGCCTTCATTGCTGGCTGGGTGGCCCGCTTCGGCTGTCCGCATCGCATAACCACGGACAGAGGCCGTCAGTTCCAGAGTGACCTCTTCCGCACCATGACTGCTATCCTGGGTACCCAGCATCGACCGACCACAGCTTATCATCCCGCCTGCAATGGTATGGTGGAACGCTTCCACCGCCAATTGAAGGCGGCCATCATGTGTCACCAAAACACAAGCTGGGCAGAAGTTCTACCTCTCGTACTTCTTGGAATCCGCAGTTCCTGGAAGGAGGACATCAAAGCGTCAGCAGCAGAACTTGTTTACGGTGAGCCGTTGCGACTTCCAGGAGAGTTCTTCACCCCTTCCAGCACGACTTATGACGTTACTGATTTTGCATCACGTCTCCGTCTTCAAATGGCTAAGTTGTCTCCAGAACCTGCAAGTAGACATGGGCAGAAATCATTTTACGTACCTAAAGACTTGTCGACTGCTGAATTCGTCTTTCTACGGCAGGACGCTGTGAGGCGCTCGCTTGAACCACCATACACCGGCCCTTACAAAGTCCTGGAACGAGGGAACAAGACTTTCAAAATAGCCATCAACGACAAAGAGTCCACCGTTTCTATTGATCGTCTGAAGCCAGCCCACATGACCCGAAATGATGCAACATCAGATAAAGATGATAGAACGAATACAACTACCACTCAGTCCACTCCACCTGCGGCAGAGATAGTACCAGAGAGAAAGACCAGATCCGGCAGAGTTGTACGCTTTCCGGATTACTATCGACCTCAGTAACCTTCGGTCTCAGCGGGGGAGTAGTGTAGCAACCTAAATTTGCTTAATTTATTATGTTTAAATTCACCATTTATTTTTTCTAAATAAAACATCATTTCTGTAAATAAAAGTATCGACACAAGCAAAGCCGAGCGCAATGCCTTGTTTTGCTTGTGGAATGCAAGCCTGCATGCATCGCGCGCTCGCCTCTGTTTGGACTTTGGTTCCGAGCGTCTCAGTGCGAATCGGCTATCCACTGCAATTGCATGTTATTTTACATATTTGGCGGTAAATAATAAAATTGATGTTCGAAGTTATATAGACGTGTGCCAACACATATATCGAAACGAAATATACAAAATTTAAGTGTAGTGCGTATTTTAATTATTGGACCGGATAGGAAACGACTACAGCATACTATATAAATATAAATTAGATTTATACAATTATTATGACAATATCAATGTAATGAATGGAATTAAACTATATTAATATCTTTATGTTTATGTTACTAGCCTTGTGGCTCATTTGGTAGTATATCTGCTAAGCTGTAGGGCGTGGGTTCGATCCCCACACAGGGGAAACATTTGTGTTGAGCAGACTTGATCATGGATGTTTGTTCTGTGTCTGGGTGTTTCTATGTATCATATGTATATATTTACAAAAAAAGTATATATGTGTTCTATCAGCCATCTAGTTCCATAGTACAAGCTTTGCTTAGTTTGGGCTAGATGATGTTGTGTGAAATGTCCACAAATATTTATCTCTAAGTAGTTACAGTTGACCTGGCTGCTATACACCCTGAACTAGGTCAAGGGATATGTATGCCCCATCCCCTGAGAAATACACAAATATCTTCACATAAGTAAACGTAATCAAGTAAATTTAATATGTATTAGTATGGAAGCGGTAGCTCTATCGATATCGATAGACCACGTTTCGGACTTCCGTGGGACTCTAAATAAGAGGAAATAGATGGGAAAAATTAGAGGAATACGGACTTTGACACGCGTTTTCACCTGACACAACCCGCTACAAGCGTGCGCGTGCTCCACCCCGAGCTAGCTAACCCGCGCAGCTATCTCTTTCGCGCATCACAACACTTTTAAACATATAAAACCATTGATTAGGCATATTAGAAAGTGTTATTAGGAAATTATTTTATATGTTTAAAAAGGTGATGCGCGAAAGAGATAGCTGCGCGCGTTGAGCGAATCCTTATTAGTACTACAAACTGTTTGAAATTTGAATTTTCCGCCGCATATCTGGTGTTGGCTGATTACAAAAGATACATAGTAACTAAAACTTAGCGCACAGCAGCGTATCCCAAGCTGGCTATACTAACCTATTTGAGCTTCCTAACTAATACTACAGCGAAAATAACTTTGTCTGTCTGTCTCTCTGTCTGTTAATATTAACCTTTCCATAGCTAAACGGCTGGCTAAGCCACTCGTTATGAAAGGCACGTAGATTATTTTGGACTTGGAAAAGGACATGCTATATTTTATCATCATCATCATCATCATTATTATGACCAATTTTCGTCATTACGCAAACGAAACTACATTCTACTCACGCTTAGTAAACTCATGAAACCATAAACGAAGGTGTCAAAAATAACAGGTGTGTGACTAAAGCATTATTGAAACCAAAAGTGCAAAATATAAATTGACCGCATCTCAAACCCCATATCACATGGTCTCAGCTGGACATCGGCATTTACGCACACATGTATACACACCATGCACGAATACTAACTGGGAGTATTATAAGTACAGAATACGGGAAAGGCAGAGGTACAACTTCACAGTAATGAATATTTATTTATGTCTGACTGATATTTTGATGAACTGTGTATTTATTAATTGGGCTAATATGCTAAATATGTGATACCAATATGTGCCTTTATTGGCTATCACATACTATAAGTATCGATCTATATGTATTTAACTATCTAAACTGCTGGTTTCCACAAATTCGCTATTTTTTTAACGACAATTCCAATGAAGCCGGTGACACAATGTAATAGAGAAGAAACGTAAATAGCCATCCTATTCTATTCAAGTTAGGGTGGGGAGCCACAAGATTCTCCATCACTGCGACCCGTGCAAATCTATTCTATCCTTTAGGTTGGTATATGGCTGCTACCATTTATATATACGTGTATATGTTTAATTATTTTACCCTGTTTTCAGCATGATTCATATACTAGCTACGCCCTTCGTTTTCATCCGCGTGGTTATGAAAATGATTATGATGACGAAATGTCCTCATGTCCGTCTCCAGGTTCACAACTAGCTTTGTGCCAAACATAACGATCGGTTCAGCCGTTTGTTACTGAGTTATTTCCAATTTTGTAACAATAACAAGGATGCCCATGCCAAATAGCAGTTTTCTAGTTCATATTATAAGTCTCTCAGCTAAGCTAAGGACAGACAGACCTGTTGCAACTATTAGGATTCCTTGTTGAGTACTATAGAACTCTAAACAAGTGTTTAAAGAAAAACAAAATACCTTACTGTCTAAGAGCAACTTTTACGCTATCAAAAACGATAAATACAAATATTAAGCGCCAAACATCCGCCATTTTTTTTAACACCTATCTAAGAACACATGAGTTTTTCGTTGATGAGACGAATCTAACGATATCTGAACTGTCGAAATCCATGTAGCCATTTAGAAGTTACGAGGTAGTAAATAAATTTACATACATAAATAATACGCGCGAATAACATGCCCCTTCCTTAGTAGTTGGGTAAAAAGACTACCAAAAAGCGAAAGTAAACACGAACTGCGGTTTGCTTAGATAGTACAAACAGACACTGCTTTACTAAATTACTTATCAGCATTTATGAGAAGAATAAAAAACAGAAGTTGTCCATCTGCACATTATTCTTGTATAAAGTAGCATGTAAGCGCGAATGTGTGTGTGTGTATCGTTCACGCGCGTGCCTGTGTGCGTGTCGGTGATGTATGGAACAACCCCTGCTGTGCTCGCTGTACCATGACTCCAGACACTGTAGGGTTGCAACTTATTACTTTTCCATTTTTAACCCGACTAATCAAGAAAGAGAGCAGAAAAACAATAGATTAATAAATTATAGTTTAAAAAACTGAAAGAACCGAATACAAAATGCGCAATTTTATATTGAAAAGCAAACCACTAAACTGATTTGGATGAAATTTCTATGAGATCAATTTGAAAATAAGTATAATATCCTTTCAAACAAAAAGTGAATTTTCCAAATCAGTTTATAAAGTGACAGAGTTATGCGGTAACAAACATATAAAAAATACAATCGAATTAAGACCCTTCTTTTTTGAAATCGGTAAAAAATCTGTGGTAGACTAGCTGTGCCTCGCGGGTATATCCGTATTGTCAGGTAAAATTGTGTAAGAGAGATAAAAGATTGGGAAGTTTTTTTTTATTCGAGAATGGACCTGCGCTTGACCGACAACTCGCCTGGACCTCAACGCTGCAGCTAAGTGAATATCACTCATTCGCCGCTCGCTGATACAATTCAATGACTATTTTGACAAATTGTTACGTCTATTATGTAGTAATAGACTAGCAATTCGTCAAAATACTCGTTGAATCGTATCAGCAAGTGACGAGCGATAGATGTTCAAATAGCAGCCTCGAAGCCCTGGTGTCTACGATGGAGCGCGCTTGCCTAGAAGAAATCCATCCACTCGCGATTTTTAGACACAGAGATTATATACTCCTAGGTACTACATTTTTACGTATATAAATACGTAATAAACAAAAAATTGTGTTTATTTCCTGAAAAATAATAAGATATTCGTGTTAAAGGTCACCACAACAAAAAATTATTATATTCAACACTAGCCTTAAAAAATGTACCGAGTAGTTTTGGGAATCGTTGGGAAACTTTTATGAGCGAGCGAGCGAGCGAGAAACTTAATAATTCGCTTGAATTATTAAGTTTCTACTTCACATAGCACCAATTATCTATATAACAAATTGGTTGTCTGTAAATTCGGTTTACGGACGATAGTTTAACGTGACAACGTCATAACAAAACATTGATGAAATGATGATGATGATGGTGTAACGGGACAATGAGAGTAACGTAACTGGACAATGAGTCATACTTTTTATGCGTGCAGCCGGCGTTCATCGATTTATTAGATTTCGCTATGTCCATCTGTCTGTCTGTTCGCGGTTTTTCTCAAATACTATTAGTACTAGAAAGCTGTTTTGGCCCGGATATGTATATTATGCCAAAAAATTCGGTCGTAGAATAAAATCTTGAAAAAATAATAATTGGGATACCTCCTGTGAAGCGGGGATGAATTATTTTTTCTCATCTACCCTATCATGTGGATAGGTAATCAAATAACAATAGTGTGGCAATAATTTCAATTGAAAGTTGAAAACATCCCCTCTAAAAAATCTTTGATGAACATAATATAACTTAAGCCAGCGTTCCAAGTGTCATGGTTCTTGCGACTGAATCACATGACGCACGTACACGTAGGCGTATATATGAAAATTAACAAAAAATAAATGAATAACATTCCACACTGATAAACACTGTCGCGTCGTCCGCAACGCACGGAACGTTACCTTTACAGTGTACTGTATGTAGGTATCATTGAAGGTCAAAATTACAAAACAGTTTTTTTATAACACTTTGGTTATAAAAATTAAGGTTGCGGTTACCTTCAAGCGTGCTACGCTGTGACGAAACTGTGACGTCACAGTTTTTTTGCTCCGCTTCTTACAGGGTTACTTTAAACAGTTTTTTGTACGATTGACTGATTTCAATGTTAAAACGTTTGAAAAGATTGTGTTTGAGTTTTACCTACAACATACAACAGCCAAATAATAAGTGAAATAATCGGCCATCTGCGTGTCGAGCCACGCGCAGTGTAGGGTTCCATAGTTGCACTACATAATATAAACATTAATGGACTTAAAACAGGGCCTCTTGTTTGATACTATGACTATACGAGTGTTTAATTGGAATTTGTACTTTTCAATTAAGTTGAAAACTTAATTTTTGCTTCTCTAAGTACATGACTTATTTTGATCGACTACTCGTTACTAACCATAAGGAAACAAGGAAAGTTGATGTTCAAACGTAGATCTATTTCGTATCGTATAAAAATATTATTCGTTATAAAAACTTTAAATAAAAGAAAGTCTCGGAAAAAACATTATCCGTTCAAGTGGCAGCCCTACTAAACTAGCACTCACCCCTTACGTCACACGCCCCCAGGAGCGAACAAGTGCACACACGCACACAAACTCACACACTAGTACAATTTGACAAGCTATAAATTAAAAGGACCTGTTTCGTGGGGTAGTCGTTATTAAAAAAAACTATCAATATTTATTTTAAGCTCTATTACAAAGGAATAGAGATGAGTTTGAGTGATTTTATAAAGTGCATAGAGTGGAATGGTGATTAAAAATTTTATACGAAGTCTATGATTTACGAGAAAATGACAGATTGTCGTTGATAGTGTGATACTGGCTTTTTACTTGACTATTCAAGAAGGAGGGTATTGTTTTTCGGGTTTTTAATTAAGTACCTACTTACTGATGGTGATGATGATTACGATGAAAAGTAGCCTATTTATTTATTTATAATTAAGTAAAACGGTATTTACCACTAACATTAGCTAATAAAAATATAGGTAAGTACATATTTTACAAATGACAATAATTAACATAAAATCAGATATGTCTAGATAAATGTCTGTACCTACGTCCATCTCCAGGATTACAGCTATCTTCGTACCAAATTTAATAACTATCGGTTCAGCCGTTAGATGTTCGACCAGATTCCAAGATTTATTACACATTGTAGTCTACTTTCCTACACATATCGAATTTCACCATGTACCTACCTCATGAAAAGGGAAGCTAATATAGTTATAAGTGATAAATAAAATGCTCCTAAAGTCTGTTTACTTATAGCTCTTATCGTGGCAAAAAACAGAAACTAACGTCTCGAAATATATACCCAGGTCCAGATTTAGGGCAGGGCAGGCGGTGCTATTGCTCCGGGCCCACAAGAGATAAAGAATCCAAATGAACAACTTTGAGCTAATAATGAAATCAATCATCTTTTCGGCGATCGAGGAACTCCGACAAAATATGTACAGTCTTGCCTCAGAGTGATGACCTTACTAAAAGCTTCTATGAAATTTGCCGACAACGTAAAATGACACGTTTCACTGCTTTATTTCACTTTCCCACACTCTCACACTTGATCGAACATTTAAGAATAAAACACCGCCATTTTTATCACATTCATATTTAAAATAACACAAGTTTAGGAAAATAAAACAGAGCAACATGTTTCTATGACGTTCCCGCCAAAACCCTCGAGATATTTTCACCATTTCGCACTTAGGTAAGCGTAATAATAAGCAAAATTTTAAAATCGTAACATTCGTAACCCACGCCCAGTCAGACCTCCATTTATCAATATTCTGATGCATCTCTTGAGAATTTACACATTTTCTAACAAAAACTGTCAGATAAGGTCAGAAACTAAGGGTTTTTTTGTAAAATACTAGTGTTCTTTGAATAATTCTCTCTGCTGGGTGTATATTTTATTTCTATTCGTCGCAGCATGCATCGCATTCCAGACGCTGCGAGCGTAATGTCTTCATTTCGGAGAATTACAGTTGACGACAATTTCGTTCTGGTTTGTGGGAAAGGAGAAACTCGTACCTAATCTACGATACTTAATATGTAAAAAAAAAAATTGTCAAGAGCGAGTCGAGACACGCATGTTGTGGGGTTTTGTGGCCGCTGCTATACGTAATTATAGTTTAAAAAACTGGACAAGTGCGAGTCCGACTCGCCCACCGAGGGTTCCGTACTAGTAGATAAAAGGGGGAAATCATATATTATTTTATATTTTCCTTCATAAACCGAAAAACATAGGTACATCGTAAAAACATTTATATATATCTAACCTGGTTTAGCTTATGCTAATGAAGCTCTTTCATATGACACCCCACATGAAACGGTTAATTCACTTTAAAATTTGGACCCTCATTCCTTGCATAATGACCCTATTTTTTGTGATTAAATTAAAAATGTCCAGTTTTCGGATTTTTTCCTATATGTGTACTCTAACACAATGCTTCTTCCCAAACATAGTTCTAGGTTAACGGGAAGTGCCCCATAGGTTTTAATTCCCTTGTGAGTTTCGAAATGTGCGATTTTTACGACATATTCGGCTGTAACTTTTTTTTACGAAAACCGAGAAATTGTATTTTTCTTTCTGCAGCAAGTTATTATGGATTTGCGTATACGGTTTTAATTTCAACACGATACCTTCACGCGTTCCCGAGATACAGGTTGACACCCCGACACGGACGGACAGACGGACAACAAAGTGATCTTAAAGGGTTCCGTTTTTACCTTATGAGGTACGGAACCCTAAAAACTAAAACAATCGACTTGAGAATGCGTAGTTTTCAAATCCAAACTACTGAACAGATTTTGATGAAATTTTTATTGGACCAATCTGAAAGAATATCCTATCAAACAATATTTCTTCAAATCGGTTTATAAATGACGGAGGTATACGTACAAACATCTAAAAAATATATAGTAAAATTATGAACCTTCTCTTTTATAGATATACTTGGTGAAGTTGGCGAGTGAGATGTGGGAGATAAAAAATTCTAGTACACAATTCTACTTGTTGTAGAAAATTGTCTTAGACAATTCTTCATAACCTTTGAGCTATGTACGTACAAAATCTTAAATCATATCTCGCTAAATTAATACCATAGAATTACGTGTTCTATTAATATCGTTAATCATAAAGTAGGTCTAAAAATTTTAGAAAAAGTTCGAAATTCAGTAATTTGTTGAAAAAAAACACGAAATGAAAAAAAAGCGATAACTTACAATTTAGTACTACAATATTGTGTGGCGTCCCACATAAGGTGCCGGAAAAATAAAAACAAAATAACAATTAAAATTAGGAAGTTAGTATGTCAGTAAAACAACATACTTAGAAGTCATTGTATTTAGGTATAATTTATTAGCTGTAATTAAACAGTAGAATATTGTAATGGAACCAAGCGATGCGTCATTCTCCAGATTACCATATAATTGTTATTGTCAATTATTTAAACAATGGGCCTCTTATATACATATACGTACCTAATGTAGGCACACTTCGATAGTAAGAATTTTATTTACATTTATACCAGATATCGAGCTATTAAATGTAAATAAAATTCTTAGGCAAGAATAACTCTTTGTTTTTCTGTAATGTTTTCATGACTAAGCGGTTGCAAATGTTTTTAGTTCCGTTGCTGAAATGTGTGATGAGCGGTGACGCCGCGCCGGGGACCTGGTACCCGGGTCTGGGAGCAGACACTCGGAGACTAGCACCTGGGACCTGGTACCCGGAGACCAGTACTCGAGGATTTGGCACCCGGGGATTTGGTACCCAGAAACTTGGTACCCAGAGACCGGTATCCGAGGATTTGGTACCCAGAAACTTGGTACCCGGGGACCGGTATCCGAGGATTTGGTACCCGGAAACTTGGTACCCGGAGACCGGTATCCGAGGATTTGGTACCCGGGTACTAGTCTTCGAGCGTCTGTTCCCTGATGCCGATCACCAGGGGACCGATACCCAGAAACTGGCATAAGGGAACAGTCACTCGAAGACTAGTACCCGGGCCGGCCCCCAGTTCTTAGCCATCGACTGGCCTCGCGACTCAGTATACGTAGTATGTCTGCCTCCCAAGCTGTAGGTCGTGGATTCTATCCCCACCCAGGACAAACATTTATGTGTTGAGCATTGGTGTTCGTTCTATATCTTAAGTAAGTAAAAAAATTGGCCAAGTGCGAGTCGGACTCGCGCATGAAGGGTTCCGTACTATCATCTATAATAGAAAATCGAGTAAAAATTGCTTAAAAATTACGTTTGTTGTATGGGAGCCCCCCTTTAATATTTACTTTATTGTTATTTAATTATTTATTTTGAAAGGTAATATACAAGTAAATATTCTGTGAAAATTTGAAGCGTCTACCTGTTACCGTTTTTAATATTGAGCAAAAAAATACGAAAAAAACACGTTTATTGTATGGGGACCCCCTTAATATTTTATTTTTTTAAATTTTTAGTATTTGTTGTTATAGCGGCAACGGAAATACATCATTTCTGAAAATTTCAGCTTTCTAGCTATCACCGTTTATGAGATACAGCCTGGAGACAGACAGACAGCGAAGTCTTAGTAATAGGGTCCCGTTTTTACCCTTTGGGTACGGAACCCTAAAAAAGTATGTATGTATTATTATCATTTATCTAGTTCCCATAGTTTAAGCTATGCTTAGTTTAGGCTAGACGGTATTGTGTGGAATGTCCAAGAATATGACGGTTGCCTGGAAGAAATCGCTATTAGCGATAAGGCCGCCAGTTGTTACACAAGTTTTTAAATAATTTCTCTTGATTGTAAGTTCTAAGGTGTGTAGGTAAATAAAGAGTTGAACAATCTATCTATTTAAATTTATTTATTTATCCCTGTACCAAATTTTGTAACTATTGAATCAGACGTTTGACTGTGAAAAGGTAACAGTTACTTTCGCTTTTGTAATATGTAAATATCATATGTAAATATAATACATAAATATCTAATTTATCTTCTACAGTACAAACAGACCGATTCTGATCTAGTTTTTTGTTTGAAATTACGTTTTGAATGATTGTTCTTAGCTGTGTCATTTAAATCGGTTCAATCGTATTTAATGAATGGGGATTTTTAAGTTTTCTAAGTTTATTTGTAATATTACTTGTTTGCCTCTTAAATTAATTGAACTTGTCCTCTGTATAAATGCCATGTTTTACAACAGCCTAAAAATTAAAAAAAAGAGTAATGAAAAGAAAAAAGAGTTCGTGTATCGTGCGATACAGATTTCACGAGGAAAAAATTGTACAACCACAAGGGAAAAAATAAAAAGGGAAAAATTAAAAAAGGGAAAATAAAAAATTGGACAGCAGGCCCGCCGGCGGCGGTCCCTGCCTTCATGTCAAACGAAAGAGTCGGACACACAAGGGAAATATATCTCGTGATATTAAAATATATCCCAAAAAATTTTTGTTATTTTTTTTTAAGGGAAAACTTCCTTAGACGCGCTGAGTAATTAATTTTGTGGGTATTGAATGAGACTGAGCCGTCACGCTCGACTATATCACCCTCGCTCGGGTGAAGTCGGGTCGAATCGACTAGAGGAGCGAGAGAGATATAGTTATCATGGTGAAGTTTTCACTTCTATCGTGTAGTAGCACGTACACATCCTTTTATTGAGATGTGTGTGATGTGAACACGGGTGGTATCTTTTACGTTAATAACTAACGTATGCGGACACGACCTCAAAATGGCGCAGCTTCCACCACCACCGCCGCGTGCCAGGCGTTACAGTCTTCATTCAACGTAACGAATTTTTGCTCTCTTTAGCTATTGAACGGTATAGTTTGTACACGAATTAACTTTTACCTACGTATTGTTTTTTACAATATACATGTAAATATCGACACTGAAGCCACATTCAATGAAAATTAACTGTTTCCATCATTTATCCAAATATGGCTATACTATAATATACATAACTTTGATTTTATCTTCTTGGAAACCTAAGATGTAAAAACATGTACTCAACTTTGTGTGTAATAAATAAAATTTATTATTATTATTAGTTTAATTTTTAGTCATCATCATCATCATCATCATCATCATCATCATCATGATGATGATAATGATGAAATTGTTAGTGTAATTTTTATATGAAATCTGTAGATCTAAACCTTTCTAACTCTCGGTCCACCTACGTGGTTCACCTAGATGTTACACGGCTACACAGCTGACCACCAACTCGCCTGATAGTAAGCGACGGTGTAGCCTAGAATGAAGCAAGTCAATCTGGAGGATATCTATTCACTCTAGGCTCGAGAATATATGTAGTATCTATAAGGAAATAGAAAACGCGGCAGGGCGTCCCATTCCTTGCAGTGCTGCAAAGTGTTTCAACGACAAGTCTAAGATATATCATAACTAGCAATGGTCTGTGGTTTGACCTATGTGTATTTTAGTCTATGTATGTACGTCCCAACTTAGAGTATAAATAGCTATCTCCACGTTCTCAGTTGTCTCTGCAAATTTCACAACGATCAGTTAAGACGTGATCGTGAAAAGGTAATAAATAAATAGAAAAACAAACAGGAAGGCAGACCTACATTCCCTTAAATAATATTAGAATTTATGTATATATGTATAGTTTCGATAGATTGACTTCTTTTTAGGGTTCCGTACCCAAAGGGTAAAAACGGGACCCTATTACTAAGACTTCGCTGTCTGTCCGTCCGTCCGTCCGTCTGTCACCAGGCTGTATCTCATGAACTGTGATAGTTAGATAGTTGAAATTTTCACAGATGATGTATTTCGGTTGCCGCTATAACAACAAATAAAAAACAGAATAAAATAAATAATTAAGGGGGCTCCCATACAACAAACGTGTTTTTTTGCTCGTTTTTGCAAAGAATAAAAATATTTTTTTCTATCATCCTTCGATATATCCATTCCACTGAAACCTCGTGTGTGTGTTTTCTACCGGAATCGTTGCACGCCGTCGCACACGGATACACACTGTCGTGTCAAACCACTAACTTGCGAATACACTTAATTTAAGCCAATATCATCCTTATGTACCTACAATAAGGATTACTATAGCTACATAAGTAATTTTGTAAGCCACGACCGTCCCGCCAACTTTAAAATAAAATTCAGCCAACCTAAAATTAAAGTTAAATTAAAGCACATAAAGCTTAAATCAACCGCATCTAATTTTATGTCGACAAAACATCTGTGATTGCCCTGATAAAAATAGTTACCAACTCTATCCTAAACGCACTAGGTATAAAATCGATTGTTAATCAGATTTCTTAAGCAATGTTGCCATGCCACTCTCCAAGATCGAAATAACGGGAGCAATTCGACTTTGTGGCGAACAGAATAAGGTTTTTCATCGTATTTAGATTGTTAGCAATATCTACCTGGATTTTTTATGGATAGACATGCATTGTCTACGGACGGTCTCATGCGTGTCTTGTTTTTTTTTCTGGAATCCATGAATAGCCAGCGGTTACTTGTTCTTCGACTTATGGGATCGCAAATGTTTTGGATGCTTCATAAACTGCTAATGTTAGCCAAGCTCTGTCTCTGGCTTGTATTTGACCGTAAACTCACTTGAAGCAAAGATCTGGTCGAAGATGTAGCACACTTTTCTAGGAGGTTACTTATTACTTACCTATTCTTTTTTTGAACAATCCACGTTCCTTACTCAACGAAACAGCATAACAGCGACTTTTGCAATGTAACTTTGCGTTACGCTTGATAATAAATAATATGACGTGTACCTAAGTATATTTTCATAGATACACAATTACACACTTTATACTAATAACACCCCTGTTTTTGGGTGCGGGGTTAAAAAGACCTAAAAAAAATTAAACATTTTGTTTATAAAACTTTTTTTTTATTGGCCATCTAAGCTGGTCGTAACAAACATAATATACTTACGTATTCTTACAACACAAGTACCTACTAGTACTATTACTACTACACACATACATACATACATTACTATCACTACTAGTACTATTCATAGTACAATTCTTACTATATAGGTATTATATTTCTTTCATCCAAGGGCGTCGCCAAGAGGGGGGGGGGCAGGGGGGCAGGTGTCCCCCCCCCCCTCTAGAGATTAAAAAATGTAGCCAACTGCAAAGCAACCAAAGTCCTAAGGCTGTTTCTCATCCTCCATAATATGTACTTGCCCCCCCCCCCACCCTCTGGGCCACGGGCTGGCGACGACGCCCTTACTTACGTCTCAGTATTCTACACATACATATTTTCCTAAAAGCTTCTTAGAGTGCTTCTATTTGGGCACCTGCCATGGCAGATATTTTACACCTGTACCTTTCAAAATAACTATAGAGTTATATCTATTTATAACTACGCATAAACACAGAATATATGAGTACAAGTACAAGAGACGCCGCAAATTCATCATTATCTCAGGCATAAGAAATCCACTGCTGGACACAGGCATGGATATACAAAAAGACCAGTGTGAAGCGGCTTGCATCCAGCGTCTTCCCGTCACTTGTATGAGGTCGTCCGTCCACCTCGTGTCCGGTCTTCAAATAGAGAAACTTCTATTGCAACCGACTCTGTGGTTTGAACTGTGGTCTATCAGTTTCAAACTAATTAAACGATTTTATTTAGCTTTCCTTGTCTGTTGTTGATTTTGTTGTTTTTTGGGTCGAATTTAGTAATCGAAATTTGACCCCCTTCTCATTTTAATATTTAGTAGATGCCTTTAGTTTAGATGATAATTCAATGAAATATATTCAATTCAATATGACCGCCGCCACAAAATGGCGGATTTTATATTTTTTTCACAGCCCCCACAATATGGGTATCAAATGAAAGGGCTTTTCTAGTAGAGCACAGTAAGTATATCCTTCTTTTCAATAAAACCCTTTTACTTAAAAAGTTTTTTTAAGTAATAATATATTGTAACTAACTAGTTTTACTAGTTGGAAACTAGTTTTATAAGTCATAACCATTTCATCCAAATAGCCCCGATTTGTCAAATTCCATATTAGTTCCATCACCTATCCACATAGCAAAAACTGTATTTTTATTTTATTTTATGTAAAGGGCCTCTCAGTGTTGGCTTCGGCTCCACTGATGCCCATCAAAGGACCGGGCTGCGACCCGAGATTTAAGTTAAATAAAGAGTATAATTTATTAGCATCTAGAAAGTACAGTGTATGCTAATACAATTTATTGAAAAACATTTAACTAATTGTACGAATAACAAAAGGCTATGAACCCCAAACTTAGCACGCAGGCTTTTACCTTGGGGTCCTTGTGCGATGTTACTAAAACCTTGTTATGTACACGTTAGAGTACCTACTTATTTATTTCATCTAGTTGTTATCTATCCAAAAACAATTGTACACACATAATCCTGATAAAAACTCAGTTATAGACTGTCTTCAGAAGTGCGAAATATGACCAAGATCGACTAAGAATCTGAAAGTAGGTAAAAACAAATAACATTATTTAACTATGGAATTTGGCGTACATTATTTAGAGGTATACCATGAAATTAAGCAACTTTTAAGGAGATATTTAAATTTTAATAATTTTAAAACCCGACATTCTCTTGTGTTTACTTTGTTGTTATTAATTTTTGTAGTGTTAATGGTGTTATTTATTGATTGATTGAGGCCTAAGGCTGTTACTCTGGTTACCAAGGACGTGATTACCCGGGGACAGACATTGGGTGACTGGCACCCGGTGACTTGGTCCCCGGGGACCGACATCAAGGGACAGTTACTCGAAGAATGGTACCCGGTACTAGGAGACCGACATCAGGAGACAGTTACTCGGAGACTCGTACCCGGTGACCCGGTCCCCGGGGACCAGGATAGACTGGCGCCCAGCGACGCGTTTCCCGGGAACCGGGGTCAGATACTTATGGAGACTGTCACCTGGTGACCCGGTCCCCGGGGACCGACATCAAGAGACAGTTACTCAGAAGATTCGTATGTGGGTACTTGTAACATTATACCTAAACGGCACACTGTGCAAGTGCATAACCTGATGTGGTTTTAATAGTATCCTATTGGACATTGAAAATGTTGAACTGTCCATAACATTTAATAACCAACCATTTCTCGCAGAAATGTCATCATCCGTTACTCATTCTCGTTCTTGATGCGTACTGCACAGGAATGGAATTCCTTGCTACCATCTGTGTTTACTGAGACCTTTTTTTGATCTTTAAATTTTCAAGGCAATTTTCATTATAGTGTATAGATATCTTCTAGATCGACGAGCTCCGTCCTCGGCCACACCGTCGCTTAACAACAGGCGAGTTTTTGCGATCTGTGGGCGAATTTGTGATCTAACGTAAAAATAAATAAATGTATGTTACCGTTGTAAACGCTGTCAGGTTCACATCAGCAAACTTGCTAGCAGTCAGCTTGCAAGCCTTCTGGGATCTACAAATTATAACGGACAAATAAAAAATAAAATAATTAGAAATAAAAATAAATGAAATAATAATAAATGAATTATTATTTATTTTTTATAATTAGAAAGTGCAACGGCGGCCTTATCGCATAGAGCTATTTCTTCCAGACAACCTTAGGGTGTATCGGAATCTAGCAATTATGAGAAGGAGAGGTAGTGGTGTACTGTACATATAATAAATAATACAAATCGAAATAATGATGATTATTAAACGAAATTATTAAATTATTAATGCAGCACCTGCGATTTCGTTCGGGTGCCGCGCATAAATATAAAAATCTGTTTCACTGAACTTAACTGGGTAAGTTTATTTGATTTTCAATCTTTCACTAATATTTCTAACACCTAATTTTTAAGATAAAAAGTGGGACAAACAAACAACGTGATTCAACTTCCTTATATAGTTACGTGCAAACTGCAAATAATAGAAATTCCGCTGTCGGAACTATGTACTTTGATAAATATTTCCTGCCACGAAACCGTGGTTACGAATACGGAAAAATACTTCTTCGATCGACACCAGTATCGTACCAAGAATAATAATATTTTGTACGAAACTAGTAACGAAACTAAGGTTACGTACACGGCCGAAGCGAAATAGTCGCCCCAAATTGATAAGAACTTGTCTGGAATAGAAAGAAACTCCACAAACCTGATTATTATGATAAGTACCGCTTTTTTTTCATCGTGAGAGAACTCATACCACAGACTCTTGTAAATGGCTCCGCATACTTCTGTGCTCTGGAAATCAAAATTGTTGTCGCGATGAGGAGAGGCGACGCGGGGTGGATGACGGCGAACGAGTGAAAGTCCAAGGGTGCTACTTGACACTTTAATTAATGTACTATACACGTCTAACAGTCGACACGGCTAACCAATAATTGACTAGTAAAGTCCCACGAGGTGGAAGCGATACCAAGTGCAAAAGATACAACGTACGATACAACGAGAGAATAGAATTCAATTCAAATCATGTTACGCACTAAGGATTTTTTATCTGTAAATTATTGAATCAAACGATTGGGCGAGTTAGGCTTAAACTAGCGCCATCTAGTGCCATCGAGGTAGTCGTTCATATTGATTGTTATGTAAGTCTACACGAAGCATAATACCCGACTGCAGAAGAGCAATTTTTGCAATCTAACATTCGATTTCGTCGCGCGTGATACGCTAAGTGTACGTTTTTGTGAGAAAGTATGCGAAAGGTCGATTCATAAGATTATGAATGCGCATTCTTTAAAATAATTATAGTATCGGAATCTGGGTGTCTTTAAATCGCGAGTGAATAGTCGCTTAACATCAGGCCAGTTAACCCAAATTCTTAATACTAAAGTTGTAAAATAAAATCTGAAAAAAATATTTATTAATACATTTTTTGACGTGATAACGTCTTATAAATCGATGAACGCCGGCTGCACGCACGAAAAAGCATGACTCATTGTCACGTACCGCCTGAGCCGAGCGTGCAAGCGAGAGCGCGGGACAAGCGATAGAGAGGCACGATCGGCCTAAGCGTTCGGCTTGTGACGCATCGTTATCACGTAAAATTATCATCCGTAAACCGGCTTTACAGACAACCATTTCTTCGTCTACCCATCTATAATTGTATAATGTCGTAGGTAATTCAATAACCCTCCTTACGCAGCCGGATAAAAATATAGCGAGTGCAGGAAAACAAAGATAAAGTTTTGTTTTGTTAAAATGTACCGACCGATCTCATAAGTTTATCTCCAAAGTAGCAGAGTAGAATCACTTGGGACAGGCTGAGCCCTAGAAATGTGACGAACGCAAACACGGAACCTATGTCTGTGGCAACCTGCAACAAATATTAAATTAAAACACTTTTTAAGCTATTGCATAGCTTCTATCGCGGGCCTTGAGCGTGGAGACCGAATCCAGAAATTCCGTAACGAAAATAACCTAACACACCGCGCGTAAAGCTATTATGCAATAGCTTTACCGCGGCAGTCTCCGTGTGCCACATTTTTTTTTAAACTATCACGGTCATTTATAAAGCATTATTATTATTAACGGGATATTGTTAATAAATGATTAAAAATATAAAAAGAACAACAATCACAAAAAATATTGAAATTAGTTCCTTAAAACAGTTTAAAATTTCAAATAAAAGCATAAAATACATATCTAAAAATGTACATTGCATACCCCATTGCTGAAACCTACTACTAGTTGGCAGCGTACCCAGCAGGCTAAGCATTGCCACGTTAAGTGGCAATATTTATGCTTTGGGCCAGATAATCACCAGCGATTTGCCAACAATTGACTGGCCTTGTGGCTCATTTGGTAGTATTGTCTGCATGCTGTGCTGTAGGTCGTGGGTTCGATCCCCACCCAGAACAAACATTTGTGTGATGAGCACGGATGTTTGTTCTGTGTCTGGGTGTTTCTATGTATCATATGTATATACATATTTACAACAAAAAAAATATTTAAGTATTCTATCAGCCATCTAGTTCCACAGTACAAGCTTTGCCTAGTTTGGGCTAGATGGTGTGAAATGTCCACAAATATTTATTTATTTATTATTATTATTTATTTTAGTCACACGTCGCGTCAATCAGGTATTTAGCCTGCATCTTTCACGTACCGTTATATTGAAAGCACTGAGGCAGATGAGGAAGGAACTGCTAACGAAATGGCAGAGCACTGGCTGAGAGAACAACTCCTCGGTCTTCTCCACTAAGCTGTAACAAAAAAAAAGTAGCAATAGCATATAACTAGCTCGTTGTGCCCCGCAGTTTCATAGTTGCAGTAAAGTCTAGAGGATCGACGTAGGGTGGCGTGTCTAGCAATCTTTTACAGGCATTTAGTCACCTAAATGCCGAGTGTGCGCTCGAGTTACATGACCTAATCTCTCCCTCCCCTTTCCACAACAGGACAAGCCGTAAAACGCTTCAATGCCATCCCTTCATGGTGGATTTGCCATCAGCTCGAACAAAGCGTTTTGCTTCCACCTTCCTAATGCGAACCGCTCGGGAATGGAATGCCTTGCCGCTGTCCTTGTCTCCTGAAAACTATAACCCATGTCTTTAAGTCTAGAGTGAATAAGTATCTTCTAGGTCAACGTGCTTCATCTTCGGCCACAGTATCGCTTTCCATCAGGCGTGCTGGTGGTCAAACGTAGAGCTTTTCTATGTTTTAAAAAAAACGCGTTGTGATAAGAAATGACGGTGATGATGATAAAAAGTAGCCTATGTCCGTCTCCAAGTTCTCTGATATCTCTGTACGAAATTTCATAAGTAACGATTCACAGATTATTATTTCCGAAAATAATAATCTTCTCTCCATTTATACTAATACTAAATATATACTTACCCTCTTAAGAGAGAACCCTCTTAATACCTTCTATTAGAGGGTTAAAATGTATCGGATGGTAAGATGTAATGTTGGCCTGCAGTGACAGGGGTCAGCCCATCGCTTACATAAATGCCAATTTCCCTCTTGTCCCTTAACTGACTTTTACAGTATGCCCGGGAACAAAAGCAGCTGGTACATTCTATTTTCTTCTTTCTCTCCCAGTCCAGCATGGAATACATATATACTTACTGTATCAAAAGCTGATGTTTCCTAACTCCTGCCACCAAGGCCTGTTGAGTCCTCAAACCAGGCATTATCTCTTCCAGCTGATGACACAAGATGCGGAAATGCATCTGTATATAGGTGCACAGGGAGCAGAACAAGATCTCCGTACCGAATATGTATAGACAGACTATGATCGCTGGAAATTAAATGGAAACAGAATACATCGGTAAATTACACTGAAACGTGGTGACTCATTATGGGCCTTATATGGCAGCTCAAAGTCATGCAAGGAGCTATGAAGGGCTATGCTGTGAGATCAAATCAGAAATTAATAAATCTGTATACGGACGAAAGTGAATTAGCCAGTTGAAGTGGCAATGAGCAGGGCACATAGCACGTAAACTTCTACGTGATGGCTGATGGGGTCAAAAAGTTTTCGAGTGGAGAACTTTTTCACCGGCAAGCACAGCGTAGGAAGACCAGCCACAAGGTGGACAGACGACCTCATACAAGTGGCAGGAAAACGCTGGATGTAAACAGCTCCCAGCAGATATTTTTGGAAATCTATGAGGAGGCATATCAATAGTACTATATGTTTATTTTTATTTAATTTTTAAGTTGTAAATATTTACAACTAATTGAATATTACTTGATGTATAACTTGGAACTCCGGTACCGGTACTGTTTAGGATTATTATGAAACTGTATCAAATGTATTTCAAAACACCTTTCATATATACAACAATTAGTTTATATCATAATAAAGAAGACATTGGCAATTGGATAAGAACTGTTCAGCTACTCTTACCAGGACTTACATACATATTCCTTAGTGTATTGCAATAAACAGATTTAATTATATTGTAACAAACAGATAATAAAATGTACTATTTACTTACTTGCCCATACCTGTTGAAAATAAACCAAAGGCCATAACGTCACTTCGTATGCATCAAACCAATATTTCACCGAAAATGGATAATTAATCTTCATTTCCCCCGTCTTGTAATATTTCCAATATATTACCACCAGTGGATATAAAAGAAACGTTATTAAAACCGCTACACTAATAGTTGATAATAAAAACCCGACCAACTTCAATAGTTTCGTTGATTCTTGTGCTAACTCTTCAACAACGTTTTGTTTTTCTATTTTGTCTTCTAAATCAAGAATATCTTTTGTGCCAGTATTTAAATCTTTCTTTTCTAAAATAGTTCTGTTCTCATAAACCTCTTTTGTGAAGTTTTGTTTCTTTTTTAAGTTATCTTTATAATCTTCTTTTTTGGGATGAATTTCTTTTAGTGTATTAATAATATGACAAATAACGTCTCTTTTAAAGTAAAGAGGTATAGTTTTCAATGTAGATAAAATGCTTATTGTAATGCAGGGTACAGTTAGGGACATTTCTACGAAATCTTTACCGATTAGTATTCCGTCTATAATCCAATATATTTCTGCGAATATAACTGAATATAGTATTATACCGTTGAAATAATATAGATAGGAATTTAGGATTGTTTCTAGTGTTGGATGCCATTGTGTTTTATATATTTTTATCCCGGATAGAAGTAAGCATATCTTCATTAATTTTAATGGTCTTTCGAATTGATTTTTATCATTCATTTTCTATTCTTTATTATTACTATTGATTTATATTTCTTTTTGTTTTGTTTTTATCGTGTGATGCCGTCGAATTTTAAAAGTAAAATGATTCCTTTTTTGTTTTTTTTCCTAAACAAATACATGTTTTAATTAAAAGGAAACATTTCTTTATAGTATTCTCTTTGAATTTGGTTCAATTAGCTATAATTTTGGTGCTTCAAAGACTAAGTACGGACACTTTGTGAGCTTAAAAGTATATGTTAATGACAAAGATGTTTCTGATGTTTTCTGTCCTTTTATTTTACTGAGAGAATTAGTAAATAGATAATTATCTTGTTGGTGAATCATTAATTGGAGATACTTTAGGAAATTACAGCCAGTTTATTTTTATTTGCCGTTTTACCCAATTGTCCAAGAAGGAAGGTAAAGTTTTTCGCTATGTAATGGTTTGGCGTAACCTCCTGTAGACTAAACGGCTTGACTGATTTTGGTGTTGATAGATTCATTTGTACCAGAAGTCAGTTTTTTTAATAATCACACAAATTTATTATTACAAATTTTAATATTCATCAAGGCAAACTGTACAATAACCACAAAACATAATTAGATTTTTTTATATTATGAACAAATTTATTTGTACATTACAATAAGTTTCATAGTAAAAATGTAGCATATGACAATACTCACAAACAAGTGTTTAGAAAACTCAAAACCCCCCGACAAAAAAAACGGTTGAACCGATTTTGATGAAACATATTTCATCAAAATTCATCAGCCGTTTTTAGCTATGGCTAAGAACACTCTCCATGAAATCCTCTTTCAAACAAAAAAAAGACTAGATCAAAATCAGTACATTCGTTTGAGAGCTACGATGCCACAGACAGACACACAGATACACACATAAAACTTATAACGCCCCTTTTTTGGGTCGGAGGTTAAAACAAAAACTTAGGTACTTTTTGCCATTGGCCATTAGTACTAACACCACTCGGTCAAATAGCGCTCATCAATTTTTGGTACTTACTTACTATACATTATATAAAATATATAAATTTTATTGTGACAAATAAACTTATTTGTATACAAAGTTGGGTTTTTGGTTTCTAAATTATTTAATCGTCCAATCTACAGTCCAGGACTCATTCCACATTCGAAAATCGGATTTAGTAGAAATCTAGCTATGGGGGACTAACAAGATGCGACTACATATTTTATAAAATTCCATAGAATGACGAGATCTTTTATAATTTGTGGTAAATATAAATTGACTACTTACATAAATAATATTTTCTAAAAGAAACCCACTTAGAAAACACAATTTAAATAAATTTAGAAGAAATCTTTATGTCTGCAAGTAATAATTATGTGTAACAAAATAAATCAAAACGCCACCCGACAGAAAAGCTGCCAATCAGAGGGACGAAACCAATAATTTCGCCATTTTGTAAACTACATCGCAAACCTTTGATACAAGCCCAAATATTACGAAGACTTGCCAGCCGTGTAACAATTTTTTATCTTTCACGCTCAGAGAAAATCATCCTCAGAGAAACAGCTAAATACTTATGGTCTATGAAATTATTTATATTGTTTTGAATTCCGTTCCGCACCACTTGTAAAGAACGGTGCTACAATTTTAAATCATATAATGATTTTATTTGTCAATAAAATAAAATAAAAACAATGAAACTAGGTTAAATAGATAGATGTTATACGTATGTTCTACATACGTATGATGCTATTACATTATTTTATATTTTAGTAATCGTCTGAAATCATCGCTATTTCACTATCTATCTATCTTAATTGTTTTTTTTTTATATCACAAACGCAATAAGACATTTCTCTGCGCACATTTTCTACTCAACAGCCAAGGCTCATAAGACCGCGCCGCCAGTCCTTGGGGCAAAAAAGTCGGCTTGACAAAGGTGGATTTCGCCTCGAGGCTGAGCTTAGGGTAAAGTTAAAGGAACACTCATGAATATGGGCTTACAGTCCCGTTAGGTAGACCCACGCCACAGAATATTAAATTGTACCCAGTTCGGGTCTACCTGAGTTTGGTTCTTATGTTGTGTTGAGTACCGTTTGTACCATAAAATTCTGAAAATGAATGAATTTATGGTATAATTACATAATAATACAAAAATTATACATCTAAATATAATTTTTGAATGCTGTCTGTCTATTTATTTTTACTCGACTGCCCGAATGTAATGTTTGTTTCAAACGAACAATTGTTATACCTATGTCCAGTAGGGTAATAATTTTTTAGTTAAAAAAACTGAAACAACCGACTTCAAAGTACGCTATTTCTTTTACTTTTAATGTTAGTAAGGATTAGTATACATAAAGTTAATATTATCATGTTCAGTCGGGTAATAATTAAACAAGGCGCTCAAATGTTGAAGTAGCTCCATTTTCTCCATTGGATAAGGAGTAAGAAGGTTTCACTTTTCAAGCTTACTAAATCCTTCACGATTGTAAACTTTTTAAAGAGACCTTTATCAAAATAAATAGACAAGACATTTCGTAAACGACTACAACGATATTGATGAAATGTAGTTTGTAGGTAGATTCGGGATAATAAATCGATCTAGCTAGGTTTCATTTTTAGTGACCCGGGTTTGCCCGTATTTTCAGTCATGAAAATTCCGAGCGGAGTTCGGTCGCCCGGGTACATTTTTAGAGTTCCTTATTAACTAAGAGGAACCCTTATAATTTCGCCATGTCCATCTGTCTCTCTCGCGCATCACAACCTTTTTAAACATATTATAAAATCATTGATTCGGGTTACTGTATCGTATATTGAAAAGAGAAAAATAAATTTGTTTATTTGGATAGGAAAATTATTTTAAAATGTTTTTTCTTTGATTTCTTTTAAATTGGCTGAATAGTAGGAAAGTACATGTTTTTTCACAACTCCGTCGCCTGTATTAGTGATATTTGAATAAAACTTTTTTTAAATATTTCTCCTATCAAAATAAACAAATTTATTTCTTACTTTTCTAATATCCCTAGACCCTACTCAATGATTTTGTATGTTTAAAAATGTTGTGATGCGCGAGAGAGATAGCTGCGCGCGTTGATCTCCACATTATACAACAATCATCTAAATAATAACAATCCATTACAACAGTACCAAAAGTAGGACAATCTAATAGAAACCGTCTCATGCTGGATGACATTGATCATTTAAATTTGTAGGCCGTCTCTCGTGTCAAGGCCTCTTCTAACTAATGACGCCTGGTCGACACACTTTATGTAATATCAGTGATGTTGTAGTTGTCCGTACGTGACTTACCATCAGGCGACCCGTCCGCCATTTTGATTCACCTTTTTTTATTACAAAAAAAAACATTATAAATACTTACATAATAATTCAAGCACACAGCAGATTAGATGGATAGATAGATAAAATCTTTATTGACACACCATTAAAATTAACATAAACAAGTATAAAAGGAAATAAATTTTCACTAGTGTAATAACGGACGGCCTTATCGCTTAAAGCGATCTCTTCCAGGCAACCATGGAATGGAGTGAAAAATTTGCAAGTTGAAGTGGCAATGGACAGAGCATATAGAAGTTATAGAACGTAGAACTGATGGCCAATGAAGCCGGGAAGTTCACGAGTGGAGACCACGCACCGGCAAGCGCAGCTTAGGAAGACCAGCCACGAGATGAACGACCTCATGCAAGTCGCTGGATGCAAGCCACTTTCAATAGGCCTTTTTGAAATTAATGGCAGGCATGATTGACTTCTTGGGGTTGAGATGATGATAATGTTGATGGTGATGATGATGATATTGGTTTTAGAAATTGTTGTCGGCAATTTTTAATGCAATATTATTTTTTGCCTCACAAATTAGGGAAGTTTGCTGCGACGCCCGGTCGTTTTTGTCGGTAATTGGCAGAACGGGTTTCTAACCCATGGTCCACCGTATACGTGGTTCACCTAGTAGGTGATCCACGGGCAACTTGTTTTTTTGTATCCATGGTCCACCCAGGGCAGTACTCAATTCTAAGAATTCCGAATATTAAAAAAATCGGTCCAGGGGTTGTTCAAGGTCGTGAAATCTCAATTTAGAACAAGCTATCTATCTATAATGTAGTATGTAGTAAGTACATAATAGTTCAATAGACTATGTCAATAGTTTGAATATTTCTCCTATCTAAATAAACAAATGCATTTCTCAGTTTTCTAATTCAATTCAAATAATTTATTTCAGATATTAATCCATATTTACACACATTAAAGAAAGAGAATAAAATCAATACAAATACCCTAACCAATGATTTTATATGTTTAAAAATGTTGTGATGCGAAAAAGAGAGATAGCTGCGCGCGTTGAGCCATGAGCATTCATAAAAAGATGTAAAAGCGTGACAGTAATGACATATGACACATACAAGGACAGATGCGTCATTCGGTTGATGAACGCATAACGTCTACAGTTCTTACCTAAACTTGATAACAAGTTTTGATTCTGTAACAAAATCGTAATTTGTACAGAAATACATTTATTATGAAATACGTTTATTGAAAGTTTTGGATTCAAAAATGTTTTTGAACGACCTATCCAACGATTTGGCTTGCCAACTCATAAACATACATGGATATTGACAAGACTGGACCAAAAAAGTGGAACTTGCCTACAAATGTACATAAAAGAAAGAAAACAAATAAGATAGTTAATATCAGTTTTATTCTAATTTGAAATTATATAATTTACAATAAACAAACGTAAACGTAATCATAGAAGTATTTGCATATTTTGTACTAAAAGTTAATTTTTACTTGAAGTTGTGGATTATCTGAATTGACTAGGTTTATCCAATTATTTCAGTCCACATTCTTGATGCCGCCTTCTCTGTTTCCTAAGAACTGCAATCTTGGAATTTTCAAGGATAGAGTGAAGATACCTTCTAAATCTAGATTAACGAGCTCCACACTGTCGCTTAACAGCTTAACACCAGGCGAGTTGGTGGTCACTCGTAAATAAAATGAAAAAGTTCGAAAATTAGTTTTTGAACTTATTTTTAGAACCCGACTACTGAAAAATCAAGCTTTAAAATATAAAATAAAGAAAATATTTTCATCTGATTTTTTTACGTACAAACTATTCGATATGTATCGTGTATTAAATTAAATAAACAACTAACATGGTAATAAATATTGTATTATACCTATGCCAAATTACAGCTGTCTAGTTATACAAGTCTCTGATATAAGCCGCGAGCAAACGTCACAAAATTAGTTTTATTTTTGACTACAGAACCCTAAAACCGTGTTCTGGCCTTCACGCCTTTACATTTAAGGCTAGGCTTCCCCAGAACTTTAGGTATTTTACGCTACCTCAGATCGCACTTCTTGAGCGCGGTATTCATGTACGTGGCGCAGAAGTACGTACGACGCTGCCGCAAGGAAAATTATTGTAAAATAAATTACTATAAAATAGTGCACTAAACATATCAAATATGTATACTAGTAACGCTAAAAAATGTAATAGCTACATAACATGGTAACGTTCGTGTTGGTGACTTTAAACAACTTAAAGATCAATTTTTTTTAAAACAAAAAAATAAATAATAATAAAATGCTATCGAGACTTTTTTCAGCAATCGTGTTTTTGTACCAGGAGAACCCTAGCCAACATACCAACATATTACATACTAAAAATTTGAGCTTGAACTTAGTATAAATACTTAATATAAATATTTTTTTGTAAATTTTCAAAAGGCTGTTTTTGCAGCTTTTGCGGAAAAGCGTGGCCTTAACTGTCTCAAAGGCCTTAGCGTTTACGATACATTTGTAAAAACAGTTATATTTTTACTGCATTTTTAATACCCGGTGTACTTTGAAAGTAACGTCTGCTATAAAATCCTTATAAAAAATCTTTTTGTTACACATTCTCTCATAAACTGTTCCCCCATTAACATTTTGTTTTGCCGACTTTAATGATATTGCTGTCATTTGGGCGACAACAAAGTTTTGTTTTGTTTTGTTTATTATTATTGTTATAGTTACAAATTATTGTCTATGGTTATATGAATTGTTTGAATAGTTATGGATTGTTTTCTCGTAATTTTAACATTGAGTCGGCATAAACTACAAAGGCGCCGAAATGGTTTTGAAAAAATAATTTTATTTGACACGAGCACATTTTATTTTTACCCGACTGTTGTAGGAGGATAAGGTTTTTGGTGAATGTATACACGTATTACCCTTTGCTTCAATAATGTTCTATTTTGAAATTTTAATTTTACATTACTTAACATTATTTAACTTTCAAAAAATTATTGTGTCTAAATACTAATATAACTAATATTTTTCAACGATTTAATTTTTTTTTTTGTTTGAAAGGAGATACTTTCAGATTGGTCCCAAATTTGATTAAAATCGGCTTAGTAGTTTGGTTTTTGAAACAAATTGCGCATTTTGAAGCCGATTTTTATGTTTTTTAAACCATTTACTGTTGATCTACATATATTTTTTATAAATTATAACAAATAAGCTACCTATCTGAAAACTTGTACACATCCCGATAATTTAGAAGTCTAGCAAGAAATTGGTTCTATTTAAATATAATTGGCCAAGTACGTGTCGGCCACGGGTGTCACTTGGCCAATTTTTCTCACTCATAGATTCGTTATTACATTTTTCTGGAATAATAAGGTGCTTTTAATTACTAAGTTAAAATAATTATTATTTTGAAAAACTGGAACAACCGACTTCAAAATACGCAATTCAAAAGGAATCATCAAAATCAAATCATAATTGGCTATGTAATCGCTCAACAAACATACAAAAGAAAAAACACAGTCGAATTGAGAACCTCCTCCTTTTTTGGAAGTCGGTGTAAAATATATATCTTTCCGACTAACCACGTTATTGAAGCAAAGACATAAGTAATATTATTACTTAACAAAAATAATGTATTAATTAATTATGATTATTATTTTAAGGTAAGAAGTTTCAAATAAAGTTTTTATCCTATAGGTATGTGTATTGACTATGCTTTTTCAACATAAAATATTTAGTTCCGATGTTTTTCATCTGCCAGGCGTCCTGTGACGACTTATTTTTAGGGTTTCGTACCCAAAGGGTAAAACGGGACCTTCTTACTGAGACTTCGCTGTCTGTCCGTCCGTCCGTCTGTCACCAGGCTGTATCTATCTCATGAACCGTGATAGTTAGAAAGTTGTAATTTTCACAGATGATGTATTTCTATTGCCGCTATAACAACAAATACTAAAAAACAGAATAAAAGAAATATTTAAGGGGGCTCCCATACAACAAACGTGTTTTTTTTTTTGCTCGATATTGATAAAGGCTGGTAGACATTTGAAATATTCACAGAATATTGAATTATATTATTCACTTTAAAAATAAATAATTAAATTAAATTAAAATTAATATTTAAGGGGGGCTCCCAAACAACAGACATGATTTTTTGCCATTTTTATAGATAATGGTACGGAACCATTCGTGCGCGAGTCCGACTCGCACTTGGCCGGTTTTATTTTTTACAAATTTAATTTTATTCCTTATAAAAAACATGTTACTTTCCACTTTTTAGCAGCGATCTTTGCCTTTCACAAACATTTTATTTGATTTCTATTACGTATCACATTAATATATTCAACAATTCTATTTCAAAACATAAACAGAGAAGTCAGCAACATCCACACAATAGAATAATGACTATAAAGAGATTTCTACTGATATTATAGTTATAATATAACTTTACAACGCAATAAACATTGAACGAAAGTAAACTTGTGAAAGTTGTTCGAGATGTCAACAAAAGAAGTTTTATTGGACTGAAAAAGTTCTTTTACAGTTTTTTATTTATTTCAAACGTGACCGTTTTGAATGATACTTTGGAATGTTCTAAAGTAGGTATAGATTTTCGGGCTTTTTACCCAACTGCGCAAGAAAGAGGGTTATGTTTTCCGAGTGTATATACATATGTATATTTTATGTGATAGATAGATTTGTGTACACTAGTCCTGAGTGTCATATACAACATTTTTGTAATAATAATAAGATATGTAAATGATAATAAAACTCTCTCAAAAATAAAAAATAAATGCAGTGTTTCGTAACGTAACCTCCAACGAAATTTTTCATAAGTGGCTTTAAGTGGCTTTTGTGGCTATCTCACAATTTCGTACATCCTAAGCTTACAATATAGAAAAATACAGAAGGCGCGTCCAGATGCAGTTACAAAATCCGTGCTGTGTCCAAAAACAAAAGAATCGTCCCACACCCTTCTCACCTCTCACCCGCATAATGTTGCTAGTATAGGCATTATTTACCCGTTGCTGTGGTAAATCGTGGAGATAAAAATATATTAAAATAAAATATTTACTTTCCTAAACGGATATCATTATTTTTATAACTGTTCTCTTGACTTACTATTCGGATTAATCGGTCAAATAAATTATTTTGTGTTTGTATCTTATTACGTTAGCTTAGAATATTATACTTTTTTGTTTTGCTTGTGCATGCAAAACAAAAAAGTATAATATTCTAAGCTAACGTAATAAGATACAGTTACAAAATAATTTATTTGACAAGAATAGTTCGCACATACGTAATAGATATGAGCCCATTGGTTCCGAACTAGTATATTACACTAAATAAATAGCCTCTCCTTTGTGGTGCACAGTATATGTCAAAATTGAGTTTTAAGTTATATATAATATTCCTGGCTACGGCCCTGGTAGGCTTTATAAGTTAACGGTTATAGACTACCACCACAAAAAAAAATACAAAATATCTGAGGAAAAATTTCGCACTAAATCCATTTAAATCGCAAAATCAATCAATATGTTCACAATATCAAACAAGTAGTTCTATTCTAAGTCCATATAGGGTGAACTGCAATTATGAAACGCTACCCTGAACGCTACTCGACATGCACTTGGCCAATTAATTTTTAATCGGATAAAAATATATTTAAATACCTACTCATTTAATTTACAAACTACTAACTAAAACGGTAGCAAGTAAAAGTAAGGAAAATCAAAACGTTGATATTGGCAACACCAACAAAATGGACGATTCTTTCTCTACGATGATCAAAGACCGAACAATTTATTAAATAAATACGTAAGATAATGTCAATTGTGCTACTTACACGTGAAATGTTATCCCATCGTGTTTTTTTTTCACCCCAGCAGTATTTTTACACGTAGAAACGACACATGACGGCATATTTGAATTAAATTTAACACCAACAAAGCTTGCCACTCGTTAAGACGTTCATAGAGCAACTGATCGCGCGCGCTTCAAACTACTCTATATATGAGTAGTTTCTGTCGCTTCAGTTCTAAGCATGTTCACGGTTTCTGTATTTTTCTATATTCTAAAATCCTAAGGTTGTCTGAAAGAGATCGTAGCGATAAGACCGCCCCGTGTGCCATTCTCTTATGTGTATGTATATTTTTTGTTATTCTATTACTTCCTGTGGTGTCAATAAGTGTTATAATTGATTTAAATAAATTATACAGTAGCTTTGGGGCCTTTGGGCACACTTCTTCTTGCCAGTGTCAAGTATTAAAATCTTTCAAATTTCTAGAATAATACAAGTTATATAGTGTTCTAGTCACAGTCTAAGTCACATAAACAGTATTTTTTTTAAATTTGTGTCTTGCCTCAGTAAAGTGCTTTATGGAATTCTTTGCCGCCTTCCCCGTTTCCGATTTTGCACATTTCAATGAAATTATGGATGGTAAAAATAAAGGTCGTGAAGCTCTTGCGCACACTCGTCGAAATGGATCCGATAGAATATTGCCAGTCTGGCAATGCCAGACATGCTACTTTGCGGCGATGGTCGAGACTAAGTAGCTTCTTGGATACTAGCTTAGATAATCTCTAGGCTCAACGGTCAACCGACTCCAAAGCTTCCAGCAGTTCCAGCTGGTATTTAGCTGCGGGGTTACTCTCATCTCATAGCGATGCAAAGTTCGCTCAGCGCATGAGACAAAAGTTCAAATGAGCCACTTTCAATTGTGATATTTTTAATAATCACTGCAACTTTTGTTTGCAGAAAAGGCAATATCTATAAAATTAAAAACGAGCTCTGGGCGAATTTGGCATCGCTATAAAAGTTAAGAGTATGGCTGCTGATCCGTCAAAAATATGGCAGCAGTACCCCAGACACGATCGGACCTGTGCTTGAATTAAAAAAAAAACAATGACAAAGGCACAATACTGTTAACTCACGATACCGAAAACGTGCACCCGCGCAGCGTCGGATGAGATGTCATGAAGCGTTGGAATTCTACTTTTATTGTAGGTACCTATTTTTACCCGACTGCGCATGACGGAGGTAATGTTTTCAGGGGTATGTATGTGTGTATATCCTCCTACCTCCTATAGCCTAAACGGCTTGACAAACTTCGATGTAATCATAATAATACAACTTCTTACCTATTATAGCAATAAGAGCTTTACCGAAAAACGTTACTTAATTTTAACCAACGTCTTAAGTTCTCTATCTTCTTTCCGCAAGTTTCATTAGATATCAGCCAGAAGTTGACAAAATATGTTAAGCATTGCTTAAAGTTAAGTAACGTTTTTCGGTAAGGCAGTAACCGCGGTAAGTAGGAACTTTACGAACGGACAAACTAGTGAATGAATGCTTCTATTCAGGCGTGGATCCAATCCTCAAAAAAGTGGTCACCCAATAATGGACAAAGTGCGAGTCGCACGAGTCATCTGAACCTGTACTCGGTTAGTTTAAAAAAAATATGGCATTGGTCAACTATGATTGTAGGCATACCTACCATACCCAGACTGGATCCGCGCCTGCTTCTATTGTGATGATCATCGATGACAGGTGATGATGTTGAGTTATGTAATGATCATTAACTACGTCTCAACTCAATTATTTATTGCAAACATTAAAATCGCTTAAGAGTTCGACCATTCGAGTTCGTCCGTCTCACTCGCGCATACATTTTTGAAGATATAAAATGACTGAATGATCCAAGTTATTTTTCATACATAATAAAACCGGACAAGGCGAGTCAGACTCGCCCACCGAGGGTTCCGTATAAACTAGTAGATAAAAGGTTTTTTTTTTTTTTTTTTTTTTATATTTTCCTTCATAAATCGAAAAATATACATCATAAAAATATTTAAAACCCCGTTTTAGCTTGTGCTAATGAAGCTCTTTCATATGATATCCCACATGATACGGTTAAAGTACTTAAAAATTTGGACCCTCTTTCCTTGCTTAAAGACCCTATATTTTGTGATTAAATTAAAAATGTCCAGTTTTAGGATTTCTTCCTATATGTGTACTCTAACACAATGCTTCTTGCCAAATTTCAGAGTTCTAGGTCAACGGGAAGTACCCCATAGGTTTTGATTCCTCTGTGAGTGTCAAAATCTGCGTTTTTTACGACATATTCGGCTGTAACTTTTTTTTACGAAAACTGAGAAATTTTATTTTTCTTTCTGCAGCAAGATACTATGGATCTGCGTATACGGTTTTAATTTCAACTCGATACCTTCACGCGTTCCCGAGATAAAGGTCTTTGACACCCGGACGGACGGACAGACAGACGGACAACAAAGTGATCCTATAAGGGTTCCGTTTTTTTCTTTTGAGGTACGGAACCCTAAAAAATATTGTTTGCGTCAAAAACAAGCAAAATAGTTTTACGTTATAAATGAATTGCCCCTGAAGAAAAAAAACTTAGTAATATAATAGACTATTTGCGTATTCAATGATGTTCAATGTATGTTTTTGAGAGAAAGTATGCGCAGATCCATTGTACAATTTAATTTATTGAGCCTTTAAAAAGGTATCGAGTGCAAATGAGCCAGGCCACTTGCCTGCCGCACCCACTTCGGCGGCGCTTTAAATATGTTTAAAATTCCTTTAATCAGAATCAAATCAGAGTGAATAGGTTTCTTCTAAGCAAGCGCGCTCCATCGTAGACCGTAACTGTTGCTTAACACCAGGTGCGTCGACGGCCAAGCGCAAGCCTATTTTATAATTAAAAAAAAATAAATGAAATTGGTCTTCAATGAAATCATTATCATATTTATCTCTCCTTGACTTTTATTGTAGTGTGTAAAATGTCGTATATATCTTCTTAAGTCACCTGTTATCATTAAATATCAGATTATCGTGTTTCCTATCTGATAAAAATAAAATTCTTGGAATTTTGAAAGCGTACTTTTTTTTCTTTATAGGCTTGCGATAATGTCGTTTATACTACAACGACTAAAATCAAAATCAAAGTGTTACAAAATATTTCTATAGAAAGATTTCCTATCATGAATTTCTTATTCTAATAGATTGGAATGTATGGTGATTGGTGATATTTTTTCGCATGTCGTGTATACTACATCTCGCACAATACATCTGAGAAGAAAATACATGAAGTCTTAGTTTCATTTCAAATGACTTATCAAGGATACAAGGACCTCAACATAAGCATAAGCACCTTATACCTAAGTCTAACCTAGTAATCCATAGTACTAGCCCTAACTCAATGGCAGTAAAAATCTATAATGCGTTGCCAAATAAATTGAAAGATCTGGAAACAGGACCCTTAGTACAGGTTTTTATGAAGAAACGCGGCGATGAAAGTTTTTGTACACCTCCATAATTTTTTTACGTTTCTCTTCGTAATCCATAGAGGGCGCTTTCAAAAAATATATGATGGCTTACGAAAACTTTCATCGTCGCCTTTCTTCATAAAAACTTGTACTAAGGGTGCAGAAGACAGTTTTATATTTAATCTCAAAGCCTTTTTAGAAGCCAATTGCAACTACAATTTAAATGATTTTTTTAAGGATAAGTTTAGCGATATTAAATAGAACGTTCCGAGTCCAAAGTTGCCATGCCCTTATAGGGCCATATGTACTTCTGAACCAATGACATGTATTATTGTGCCTGCATGTATCTACATAATTATGTTGCAAATAAACTATTGACTATTGATATCCAACCAGGGCTGGAAGTCTCGACTAAACTCGACTTTTCGTATCGACCGATCTCGGTTGATAAGTTGATTCATACAGGCAGTAAGGACACAGTCAGGTAAGTACAGAGTAAGTTAATATCAATAATCTCTATATACAGTATACACTACATATTAAATTGATTTGTCATATAACAGACAAACATAAACCGTTAGAAAAATACGATACCAGTTGAATACTTTTATTAAGTAAGTTAAATTGTGTATAGTATATATAAATAATTATTTCATTTACTTTATAATACTACAAAAATATTGTACGCCCGAAATGGGTAACTGAGATGCTAATGTACTCTATAACACCAAATGTACCAGTTTATCCAATAAATATTTTTTGATTTGATTTGTTAACATACATCGACACTATCTTACTCAGACTGTATACTACTTGTAGGAATCAACTTATGAACAGAGTTCGGTTTATAAGTTGATTTTCTTATGGAGTCGAGACTTCCAGCCTTGAGCTTTGAAAAAAAAAATCATACCTTTTTTTTACTAATATGGAGTGCCAACCCGGAGTCTTACTTTTTTGACAATTTTACAGCCTTTTGTAGCGATTCACACAACACACCTATCTGGCAAATATCATTCATATAGTGCTAATAGTCTCTTAGAAAATAGATGTGATATACGGACAGATAGTAAGGCTAATTCATAGGGTAAGGAACCTTAGTACTACGGAACCCTAAGGTCGTCTGAGTCTTAGCATTTATCTACGGTATAGACGAGGTAAAAATAAAATATCCAAATAAATTTGTAACATACGATGACTTTTATTACATTTTCTCCTAATTTACATTTGTTTTATACAAAACAACGTATCGATGTAGTATACAATGTATTCATACAATTTTTTATTCGACCCTAAGCAAAAATTATAAACAATTATAAATTCTAAATAATATCCAATATTACGTATAAAAATCGAGATCGTGTACGTTTTGGATTTACAAAATGGTTATTTTATCTCACATCAAAAACTCCATATTTAATGCACCAGCAAAACATTTTTTGCACATCAACTTACTTTTGACATAAGAAAGTGTCAGTTGGAAAATATTTAAGTATTACAATAAAAAAAAAAAAAACCAAAGGCAGCTGGCAAAAGAAAGTAAACTTTTTTACTCGGAAGAATATTTTTGAAAACAAAAATACAATTATAGAAACTAGACTGTAAATACAAAAAAAAAAATAAGACGAATTGAGGACCTCTTCCTAGAAATTACACAACTTTTAAATGATTTACTGCGCATATTTTTAAGGCATGACATTTCAATTTGCAGTGTTCTTGGCCGCAGGCAATACTAGATGACAGGTGTAATTTTTGACACAAAAATATCAATATGTAATGTCTGATTTTCGTTCCATATACGAGCAGAAGTATGATGTGGACAGGCCTTGCAGATGTTTCACAAAGTTGGGATTTTATTAATAATCTGACCGGGATACTACAAACTTATGCGTATATTTCTTTTAGATGACATCGTATATATAAAAGTACGTAAGATGGTGCGTCACGCATACTGCTATAAATTATTTCAAACAGTTTTTGTCCTTGCAGCCATGTCAGGAATCTATTTGTAATTGATATAATGTTTGCGACAATTTAAGATTATTCTTTATATTATCACATAATATATTTCTTTTAACAATAATAGGACGTGTTATTCACATTAAGTTAGAAATCCATTTTTACTAGTTCAAGCAACTACTGAGAATATGTAAGCGACGAGACGCATTTTTGCTAGTTTACGTGAATATAAAGAATAATCTTAGATTGTCTCAAACATTGTGATCACTTACAAATAGATTCCTGACTTGAGGGCAAATCTGACTGAAATTTGAATTTCTCACAGCCTGTCTTGTATTGGCCCTTAATAGCTCCATTCAAATGTATTTAATTTCAATGAATATCTTAAGCAAAAATCTACGACCCTATTCACTCCTTATTTTATAGAGACAGAAAACCCTCCCGCCGCCGCGTTGTCATAGAAAAAAGTGTTTAATCAGCAGACCTAGCACAGAGTAGACAAATCATTTTTGTCTGCAATATGTCAGTTGTCAATGTTATTACATACTTTATTTCCACTGAAATGTCCACCTTTCCATGCCAATCGTAGAAAAATAATGTCTACGTTTCATGCTATCCTTGCAGATATATAATTTTATTCTTGCATAAACTTATAAAATAGCTTATCAATCCGCCTTGACGTGCCTGAACTACTTATCTTTTAGACACAGATAATATGGAAGACAAACGAAAACATAATAAAACATTGGAATGTTTTTGGCATGTTTCTGTTTTTTTCGAGATGAGCCCTCTTTCTCTTTATAAAGAAAAGTAAATAAAGATTTATTTACTTTTAATATATAACCATATACCGGAAATAACAGTTTTTAGTAATTTCATGGAAAAAAGTACGTTCTCGAGTATTTAAAGTTATTATAAGATACATACTTAATCGAAAATTGTTTGACAAAAAAAAAACAGAAATATCAGCCATCTTAATTTTTATACAAAATTATCTTTTTCTATAAAAATCTACGTTTAACCGCTAATTTTTCGAAGTTCTATGAAGTCTTATAAAATGTGTATATATTTATACTATATAGTACGTATTTCCGCAACTATAGTTGACAAAAACTAAAACCAGCTTCAAACGGAAGGCATCGACAACATAATGTATTTACATAACTAGGCCTAGTTTGAGGCCCTGTCATTAAAACCTCTGTCTCGCTCACGCATACCTATAGTTTTGAGGATATACAATTACTAAATAGACTTATAGAAAATCGGTTATACATAAACCTAGAGATTATAAAGTTTACAAACCTCCAGAAAACAATATATTTTAATATACTTCACGACCTAATTCCACCCTCCCCATTTCACTACAGGACTAGCAGAAAGTAGGCGAATTACCACCCATTTCTCTTTGAAATGCCAAAAATCCGTACTCAATATCGATCCATATTCATGTTGCGAACTGCACAAGAATGGAACTCTTTGCTGCCATCTCTGTTTCCTGAGCCCTACAATCTTGGAATTTTCAAGGCTAGAGTGAATAGATATCTTCTAGATCGACGAGCTCCATCCTCGGCCACAACGTCGCTTAACATCAGGCGAGTTGGTGGTCAATCGTAGATCTATCTTGTATAAAAAACAACCGGACAAGTGCGAGTCAGACTCGCCCACCGAGGGTTCCGTACAAACTAGTAGATATAATGGGGAAATCATTTTTTTTCTTATATTTTCCTTCATAAACCGAAAAATATACATAGTAAAAATATTTGAAAACCTGTTTTACCTTATGCTAATGAAGCTCTTTCATATGATACCCCACATTATACGGTTAAAGAACTTTAAAATTTGGACCCTCATTCCTTGCAAGACACTATTGTTTTGTGATTTAAAAAAAAAAAACAGTTTTCGGATTGTTTCCTATATATTGTGTACTCTAACACAATACTTCTTGCCCAATTTCATAGTTCTAGGTCAACGGGAAGTACCCCATAGGTTTTGATTCCCTTGTGAGTGTCGAAATGTGCGTTTTATACGACATATTCGGCTGTAACTTTTTTTACGCAGCAAGAGACTATGGATCTGCGTATATGGTTTTAATTTCAACACGATACCTTTACGCGTTCCCGAGATAAAGGTCTTGACACCCGGACATACAGACGGACAGACGGACAACAAAGTGATCCTGAATCCATGAAGAAAGATCCATGAAGAAAAAAACGGAACCCTTAAGGTTCCGTTTTTTTCTTTTGAGGTACGGAACCCTAAAAATGAATTTTAAACGACTTCCAAAATTAAGGTGGTTCTGAATTCAACTGTATCTTTATATCTTTTTGTATGTTTGTTCAGCGATTGCTCCGCCAATTATCAATTATTTTGAATATTTTTTGATTCTAATTTTGGCTGAAGAAATATTCATAACATTTTATACAGTTTAAAACATGTCTTGGGTAGTACATATTAGGTGCATGTCTTGCATTTTATTTTTTCAATATAGAAAAAGTCATATGAAGAACTATTGACATATTTTATGGTTCTAATTTTGGCTGAAGAAAACTTCATGACATTTTATACAGTTAAAAATATGTACTTAATCTAAATATATTTTATGTTGAATCGAAGAAAAAATAACACAAATTGCATTTTGTATCTTAAGCACCCAACATTATTTTATTATTTATATGTAAATTCACATATTTAATCGAAAAAATCCGAATCATTATCTGTATAATTTCATTACTAATAGGTATTAAAAATAAAGAACAATTCATATTTTGACAAAAAAAGATGAAAAATATTTAGAAAAATTCACATGTTTGTTGTTATAGTAAAAATAGTTTTAAATATTTTTTTTACATAAAAAGTGCAGCAAAAAGGCAGACGGTAGCCTGGTAAGCGATAACCGTCGCCTATGGACAGCTGCAACATCAGCGACATTACTGTTGCTTTACCAACCCGGAAAGGTGCTTGTGTCTACCCTTTTTAAAACGCTATTTGTTAAGCTAGACAGGAAAATCTTCCGAAGAATGACATTTCACATTTTGCTTGTTCGCGGGAGGAAGGACCGTGAGAACCTCACTGAAACGCTTGTTTTTCATATCATGTATAAAAGCTCAAAAAAATATTCGGAGATGACTGATAACTACCTAGGTATATTTATAACTTATTTTATCTAGCTTCTGTATTGTATGTCTTCAAAAATATAAAGATAACACTTCAAGAGTCAATCAGACTCAAATATGTAGATAATCAAAGACTCTATGATTAAGAATTGTTTATAAAAAAAAAATAACTTGAGTATTGGTCTTATTCACATAGGTAAGTAATATTAACAAAAATACTCGTCCGATTTCGATAAAACCTCGAGTCTATGCAAACTAAAATTTGATTTCATAAACATTTGCTTGAATTTTATTTGGCCCGAACAGACTTATGATTATGACTTTAGCAGAAATACGTTTTATTAATAATATTTATGTGAAAACTTCAAAAATAGTACGTGTCTTAATTGAGGCCCATCAAACCTAAACATACCAAAAATCTTAACACAAAAAGTCCCTAAGAATTCACTTAAGGTCGAATCAAAAACAATTATAATTTGATTAATGGCTAAATATCTACCTAACTAATGGAGCAATAACATCAACCAGACAATTTTGACATTGAAACACAATTTTGTTCATAATCACAACGGCAAATCAACAGAATTAAAAATTAAACAGAAAATCGTCCAAACCGTCTGGTTTAACATTGCGACTAGGCTTTGGCGTGACTTTCTTGAAACAGCAACTAACAGACAAACTAACAAATTAATTTATATTCGGTCAACATTAACGAAACAAACGGTTCAATAGCTTATTGAGAATAATTTTATCAAAATAAGACAAAACAAAAAAAATGCACATTAAAATATACCTATACGTACATTAAAGTAATGGAATATCTTTATTGATTTTATCTTACTTAAATAAATAAAAAAATAGTTAAATCAGAAGTTATTTTATATGTGTTTGGTTTGCAAACATAGCTTAAATTGATGGAAACATTATGATGTATGTTCATAAATTTTGATGTGCTACAAATTATTCTCAACGAAACAAGTCCAAACAAAACACAAAAGTAAAGAAAGCCACCCCATTCCCTTATAATATAATTCGATAATAATATCTTAAAAATTGGTTAATTCTTTTAATTCTTGTCCTGAGTATACCTACAACCTTGGCGCTCACTTCAACATGGCCGTCGCACTCACACAAACAAACGTTCACACAGGCTAGCGCGTGTGTGGTCACCGCACATGCCAGAGACCGAGGTTGAGAACAGTCAACTGGGGCAAACTCAAGATGTGCTCCAAGCCTTGCGGCGTGATACACGTGCATCCATAGAGGTCTATCGCTTTCAAATTGTGCAAGCTCTCACCTAAAGCACGTAGTCCTCGATCAGTGATCCGCGTACATTGTCCTATATTTAAAGTTTCGAGCTGAGACAGCCTGGCGACTCTTTCCAGGCCCTCATCAGTAAGACGGCAAGCACTCAAAGACAGTAGTCGCAGCCCAGACAGCCCCAAACTGGCGTGAGACAGAGCCTCATCGCCCACTTTATCACAGAACGAAACGTCCAAAGCAGTCAGTCTACCGCTTTCCGCTAAGTAAACCACTCCCAAGTCGGAGACTCCATCGCACGCCCTCAAATTTACGTCTTCTAAGTGCTGCAGCCTTGATAAATGCCTCAACCCTGCATCAGTAACGGCTACACAGAAAGATAGATTGATAGATTTCAGTTTTGGAAGCCCAGACGCTACGTGTTTCAACGCTTCGTCAGTCAGCCTTTGGCAATCTTGAAGCCCTAAATGCTCCAATTCTGGTGTGCCTCTTGCCTCTCCGCCGCCGCACAAATGCGCTATTCCTGTATCGTTCACGAACCAGCATGATCTCAGGTTCAAACGACGCAGCTTTCTTAAACCCCAAGCGATCAGAAGCAGGCCCGTGTCAGTTATGCTGTAGCATCCTCCCAACTCCAATTCTTCCAAGTTTTTGAGAGATTGCGCTATTCTGCCAAGCGAGGAATCTGTCAGTTGCTTACAGAACGACAAGTTTAGACTTCTCAGTGACGGCATATCGGAAGCAAATGCACTGGCTAACGCTGCGTCTGTGACACTATAACATCCACTCAAGGAAAGCGATTCTAATCCAGGTAATGCGGAAACTGCATCTCTGAGGCCCCTTCTCAGCGATAATATCTGTAGCTTTCTCACTCCCCGTCGCGCCAGAGAAGAAAATAACACAGGTGCAGGTCTTTTCAAGTGCAGCGATGCTTCTACTCCTCGCCAGACAGATCTTCTGTCGGCTACGTCGCGCCACGCGCGGCAAACTTGGGCTGCACGTCCCCGATCTTTAATAGGGAGCCTCTCGAAAATTAACGCCAAGATCTCCGGATAAAGTCTCGTAATATGCGTCCCCGAGACTTCCGTCGGCGGCTCGGCCTGCGCCGGCAGTAAATGCGGCCGATGTAGTTTATACGGGGCACTTCGTAGTTTTCTTCTATTCGTGTTAGTGGACAGGTCGGTGAGACCAAGCCTGTCGTCGCGCCAGGAAAGCGCGTCTTCCGTCCACGCACTCATTGTCACTTCACTGCATCGGACCGGTTTTCGGAGAAACTCGGGAAGGAGCTCGCGGCGAGCGTCCGTTCCCCACAGCGTCGAGTAGTGCACTGGCGAGGTAAGAGTGGCGAAGCGGGAGGGAGGTGCGCCCCCTGCCCCGCGCGAGCACCAAGCGCGCTGATTGGTCGCCGGTGACGGCACGTGACGCGCATGGTATCGATTCGGAGGCTCTGCGGCGGCATTTTTAAGTTGGCGAGCCGAGAGCCCGCCTTTGCCCCTCGCTGCCCCCGCAGCCATGATGTAGATTACACAAGCGGAGAATGTGCAGAGTGTCAACTGAAAATAAAAGAGATAACTGTGCCTAATATTTTCGAAATCAGTTTTCAATATTTGATCAGTCTTATTTCTATGTGTAAGCTGTGTTCACGAGGTCTATTTGCTCATATTCTAAATACTTATTCAAAGTATCAAATGTTTCTGCCAAATACCTATTATCAAAATCTCCTCTGTTTAACTGAGATTTCAGAACCTTATGTCACGAGTCACGACCACTTAGACAGTTTTGCTCATATTTAACATTTTTGTTTAGAATAGAGTACACCAAATGTTTTAAGCAAATATTATTAAAATCGGTCAGTAAAATGTATTTAGTAAAGTATTTTTAGGGGAAATATCCCGCATCGAAAATCCCCGATGACAAAAAAATCTATAAAATTGTTAATCGCATAATAATTGATTGTAAATATGACATGTACGCAAGTACCAACAAACATCCGGACAGAAGAATATTTTGATATCTAGTCGATGCATAGAGCTTTATTCGATTCGCTCACTTGGTCATCGAAAACCATAATTGTGAAATTTTTTATGTATTAAACAAGTTAAATTTTAAGAGTCTAATAAGTATATTTGGATGGGCAGACAGACGGGCCGAATGAAACTAAGGGTTCCTTGTTAATACTATGGCATCCTAAAAACTAGTGAAATTATTAACCATGTGTTTTTATTTATTGTTTTTAACTGTTCTAATATTCATTGAATCTGATGATAAATCTATCGTAATACCAAATATTCTGAGAACATCAACAGTATAATTACTATTTATGAACCATAAAAAATATATAAAATTTTAGGCAGACAAAAATACTTATACACTTAATAAATGACGAGCTTAGTAATAGGGTCTCGTTAACACCATCTGAGTACGAAACCTTAAATAACTTCTTAGAAGCACTCAAAAGTCAGGCAACATTTCAGTCACACTTCTACACTGTTACTCTTTGACGGAAATGATAAGGCGGCAAAACAACTCTGAAGCGGCGTATATTTTCGTTCGCGCTGCACTTGCCGAGTTGCGACCACTTTACAAAGACACTTGTCAACTCCGTCTTTGGTCTTTAACTCGACGGAATACGGCGATAAAGACGCTAAGGCACAGCTCAAGAGATTTTGGATGAATGATAACACCAACTATTACAAGGGCGACCAGTCGCGGGCGTTCCAAATACGAAATTCGAATTGAAACGTGTTCTGGAACGCAGTTTCGTTGGAAGTCACTGGTTGGTTAGAAATTAATACGATTTATTATTAAAAACTTGTTGTCTGTAGCCAGCATGATGAAAAATGTTGATGATAATAAAAGATACTTAAGTAGCCTATTTTTGACCGAGTGCAGGAAAAGAGGGTAATGTTTTTTTTATGTATGCCCGCTTAGGTGTGCACGTATTTTCGCATTAACTGTCTATGCCCGCGATTTCATTCACTTTTCTGTAGGAACTTTGAATTTAATAAATGGCCAAGACCGTGTCGAAACACGCATATGGTAGGGTTCCGTAGCTATAATAAAATAGGTACATAATCTAAAAGCCGATCACTTGTATTGTTTGTTAAGACCACTTTGCAAAAAGGTCAATGACCTTTATGACCTTTTATCTTAAGGTCTAAAAGTATTTGTACCAAAAGTATTTATACCAAGTAGATATTTGTACCAAATACTATACCAAATTAGTATTTCCAAATATATATAATCTAGGTGTCTTCAAATCGCGAGTGAATCGGTTTCTTCTAGGCAAGCGCGCTCCATCGTAGATCGCACCGTGAGTTGACGGTCAAGCGCAAGCCTATTTTCGAATAAAATATACCTAATATGGTCGAGAAGAGTATTGTTTTAGGATTAAATAATTCTGGTTAGCTAGCTATAATACCGGTTTTTATTGCCGGTAAATCACATTTGCTGAAGAAAAAAGTTGAGAAAGTGACAATCAAATAGGTACCTACCTATTTATCAATAATTTTCTACAAAAAATTGGTAGGTAGGTACCTATTAATCTCCTATTTTTTTCAACAAAAGTGATTTGTCGCCAATAAATACCGATACTAAACGTGACTAAACCTAACCATTGCTTAACTGTAAAAATACGCTCTTTTCGACCATTTTTGGTAGTTAAAAGAAAAACCAAAATACCTACCTACCCGACTGCAGTAAAACGGTATTTATAGTCTAACTTATGATTTCGTTACGCTTGTTACCTATCCTGTCAACAGGGTATAAAGCGTACCTCCTGTGAGCGTACCTAACGAAATCATGCACAATCTTGTGCATAAGTTTATGCACTTATTTATGAGACAGTTATACCTACGTAAAATCGCTGAAAAACGTTATTAATGCGCATTCCTTAGACTCTTTTCTCTGTTCTAGTAAAATCACTTATTTATTACGAAAAAGTTCGTTGGAGGTAGGTATACGGAAAAGCCCATTATTTTATTTTTGCAAGAGTTTTAATACAAATAAAAACATAGCCAGTAATATGACACTCAGGAAGTGCCACAGTGATCATACCTACTTTCTTTCTCTCAAAAAAGTGCACTCAAGTGTAACTAAATGGTAAGCAAAAACCGTTCTTCAGTAGATTTATTCAACGATATCCCACACGATGGAGTAGGGCTGAAAACAAATTCATCCGGTCTTTTCATCTAGGAAAATCCAAATCCTATTTTTCACTTTTTAAACATTTGAAAAAATTATTCAATAAGCAAAGAAATATTATTGCTTTGTACATTGTAGTACAAATACTATAAGCGGCGACATCTGTTGGTGAGTAGCTATTAGATTTTATATTTACATCTAGCGGTGAGTGGCTAACTAAAATTAAATTATTATAGCGCCATCTGTTAATTTTTATTATTTTATTATTATATAATTTCTATGATTAATCTTCGCAGCTCTATGGCGGGAATTTGAAAAAATAATTAAGGCGCCCTCTGATCACGATTTGAAATTCGTTTATCACCCGCTCACCCCTCAGTGGGAGGAGCGTAGATACCAATCTGAGAGCTCAGCTTACAAGCAGTATATGCAAATAAAAAAGAAACTGTTTTATTATTTTGGTGTTTGTATACTTGATCAGATATTTGATCGTTCCTACCAATATTAAGAATTTGATTAAGCTGAAATTTAAAACTAGTAACAATTTAAGCTAACTGGAGAAAATCGACGTGCTAGTTGTCATAAAACGGAATACCTACATTGAAAGACGTTTTGTGTAATTTGGATTGGTTTAGAATATGAGTATCAATGAAAATATTTATTTATAATATCATTTTTTTTTTTTTAAAGCAGCCACACATTTCATATTTTAGTTACATTTCGACACCAATCCAATTCTTTTTTCTCGAACTAATATCAAGCATTACATTCTACAGTTAAATTGATTACTGTGACACTATTTTCTCTTAATTTGATTCAAAATCCATAATTCTTCTTCTTCTTTTTCCATAAATCTACACTTTTGAAGTTTTGCTCGGTTTCTGGTTCAACTACGCATGTTTCATCGTCCGAATTTCTGTAAAAGAAATAATACATTAGTAGAACCTGTAGATTACCATTAACTACTTTGCATAATCATCATTTATATATATATTATAATTAGGCTTGCTAATATGTTCAGCAAAAAAAGTTAAATACTTTCTCTGTATATACAGCTGTTTGGATATCAATTAATATCATCAATACGGTCAACTTTTTTTGCATTTCGCCGATCTAAAAAAATAACAAATGTAAAAAAAAATGTAGGATAAAAGTAAGAGTTTCGGTAATAGCACCCTGCACAAATAAAGGGAATATTAAGTCGCTATATTTTAAAATAGCTATAGTATACAAAAAAAAAATACTAATAGAAAGAACCAACCTAAAAATGTATAAACAAAAGCGTATTTTTAAGAATTCTGACCACCTGTAAACAAAAGATAAGTAAGTTTTATGATATTTGAACATTTGTGTCAATTTGGTTGCAATATCTGCAAAGGATTTCTAGGAACTGTTACTTATAATTTATTCAAACTGGTCACTTAATATCCGAAACAGGTGTATTATGCGCTAAGCCATTTTTTATTTGCTTTAAATTATGTATTACATACTATTACTTAACAATAATTTAACTTAAAAAAACTGAAAAAACCGACTTATTATTCAATTCGTTTACTTAGATAGATGACATATTCTTCCAGAAATTTGTATAAAAACCAAAGTACTGGACCGATTTTGATAAAAAAAAAATATGGGGCCACATCTGAAGTATGGTCTACAAAAAAAGAAAGAATCATCATAATTGGCGAAGTGATTGCTGAAAAAATATACAAAAAACATATAGTCTAATTGAGTACTTCCTTCTGTTTGAAAGTCGGCTAAAATCATAAAAAAGAAAATGCACTGTTGTACATGTATTACTAAAACTTTACTATGTTGAAAAATTATATTTTAAAACAAGAATACTATCGCTACACAGTCAGGTTTAATAAATATACAGTGATTTATCCGTAAGTTTCACATATACTGGCGACTACAAGAATTCATAAACTTTTCCTTTTTACTATCTGCCAGAACAACAGAGCACTAGCCACATTAGATTTGCACTCGGTATTCTCAAATCTAGACTATATTAGTTAGTAGTTAGAATACAACATTTAATGTCGCTCTGCCACATTTTATGTTATACCACCAAGTATTCCCAAATAGTTTTTAGTACAATAAAATATAATAAATAAATAAATATAAAATATCATATGAATAATACAATCATAACTAGTTATTTTGTAATATTGAGCTGAAAAAAGTATTTAAAAAAATTGGCATAAATAAGTCCTTACAATTTCATATTTCGAAACTAACAAAAAAGTTTGAAATAGTTGGTATAATTTAAATTAACTTACCTAAACATTCCGGTTTTTTACTTAGCACTTTTTTGATTTTATGTAAACATTTTTTCGAGTTTTTTTTTTAATTCTCCACACATTATTATTCACACACTATACAAAAAGAAGTTTCCGGCAGCCTAGTCGGGAGACTGTCTGACTTGCGATCCTCAGGTCCTGGGTTCGAATCCCACGGCACGCACCTCTGTCTTTTCAAAGTTATGTGCGTATTGTTGATTGCCGCCAACTTCAAACGGTGAAGGAAAACATCGTGAGGAAACCTACATGTCTGTGAGTTCTCAATGATCTTGAAGATGTGTGAAGTCTGCCAACCCGCACTTGGCCAGCGTGGCAGACTATGGCCTAACCCTTCTCACAATGAGAAGATGGCCCGTTCCCAGCAGTGGGACAGTTTGTACAAGGGTTTGTACAGGGCTGAAAATAAATAAATAATAATAATAAAGACAGCATTACAAAATAATGTTTATAACACCTTTAATTAACAGTAACAGCTTTGTTTAAAGTTGAAAGTCGCATATCACATTTGATGATGATTACGTGCTAGCGCTTGAAATTTCACATTTTGAGAGATTTTATTTTATTGCATAAATTAGACAAATAAAAGGGAAAAAATGCTGGTAATTTCATTAAAAAACTAATCTGGTTATTTAAAAATAATAGTGTTACCGCTGAGAATTCTGAGCATTCGAATAAAAACGTGTTTTTTTTCTATGTGATTTGTATTTTTATTTTAAAGAAACCTAATTATTTTTCTAATTTCTATACGGTTATGTCATTAGTAAAGGTTTATATATACTAACAGTATTTTTTTGACCTGCCCCCGTATTCTGAACCCATTCGGTTTCGGAATCGATTCGATTTGTATATCTCCGTCTCTGTCAATCTCTATGGAAATGACAGAGACAGAGATATTCAAATCGAATCGATTCCGAAACCGAATGGGTTCAGAATACGGGGGCTGAACATTTAGTTTAGATTCAACGTACTGGTGGCTTAAAAATGGTTCTTATCGATGATTGTGCGATTATACCGGGCCTTAACATGATAATTCTGTTTTCCGGATATTTCATCGTAATGTTACTCTTTTTGTAGGCGATCATATAGAAACATACATACACAATACACTACACACAATATAGTACCTACATACACTCGAAAAACATAAGCCTAAGAATGAAGCTTATGTTTTTCGAGTGTATATGTAGGTACCTACTATATTTGTATGTATTTTTCTTTATGATCGCCCACAGCCTACAGCTTTCTTACACAGTTGGGTAAAAATGGTTATGACGTCATCGTGTAACGCTTCAAATAATTATATTGTATTAAATTATCTCGGATCGGAGCATAGTATCATGTCCCGGAGTGATATGTTTACATAAGTATGTAATGGCCATAAACCTAACTAGGGTAATGGCATATGCCTATGCCTACCTAGTAGTAAGATTGGTAGTAGCACGGGCAACAAACCACATCTGTGAACCACATAAATCATGACGGCTTTTAAAAAACGGCACGTCACATTTCCATTTCATTGACATTTGACATTTCATTTTTTTTTACAACAAAGTTGAAACCAGAACCAAAAACAAAAAGTTAATCCGTGAAAACAAACACAAACATAAAGTGAAACGTAAAAATTGCATATAACCAAAAAGAACTTTTTACTTCGTTTACAATTTTTCAACGAAATGTTATTAGCATTCTTTATGTTATTCTGATTGAAATCTGTAAAGCCAAAATAAAATGTCTGAAAGGGATTTACGAAGACAGTGCGCAAAATGCAAAATTACCGCTTCAGAAGATCCAAGCTTACGTTTTCACAGATTTCCTTTACCAGGGACGCATTGTTCTTTGAAGTAAGAATAAAGTTATACCTATATCTTATTTATACTTTTGGTTAAGAATTTGTTTAAAGTAACTAACCATATTATACTAACATAGCAACTTTACATCTTTATAACGGTTACTGTGCTTCAATTGAATTAACTATTAGTTCAATTCAATTAGCCTTTATTTACTGATTTCTTAGTCACAAAAATATATACTTACAATAATTTTAAAACATTTTTTTATTCAGTCTGCCTTTTATAGGTCTCCTCAACGACTTTTATTAGCCCTATCCTGTGCAGCTCTTTAGTTTATTATCAATTTAATCAATCTATCAATTAATCAAGATTTTTGTCAATTAAAAAGTTATAAGAAAATATATGTTCATAATTTTTTTTTTATTATTCAGAGCTCGAGTATGGGCCGAATACTGTTATCCAAAGAAGGACTGGTCTGATGACGTATCATTGAAGAAGTTACATCTGGACAAAAAGGTTTTATGCAGCAATCACTTTGATGCCAACGCATACACAAATAACATGAGAGAACGGTTGAATAATTTTGCCATCCCGATTGGATCAGAAGTAATAATGTCCAAGTTAAGACAAGAACACGAAATATCTACAAAAAATTTACCATCTAACATCCCTCAGTCAATTCAAGTAAGTTCATTATCCATGGATCAGCCTTTAAATTATCCCACTGCTCGGCCAAATCAGAATCAAAAGTTTTATTGCTACATATATCAGGCAAGCTGCTGGTCAAACGCAAACCTATTTCTACATTAAAAAAATCTAATTTTCAAATAAAAGCATAAAATTTATTCCTACCTAAAAATTTACATACCTGTATAATGTAATTAATAAGAGTAGAAATAAGTTTTCTCCTGTTTAATAAAAAAACAATATGCATACCTACTTGTTTTTCATTTTATAGATCCAGAAAACCAATACGACTTCAGTGGATTCAAAACGGAAAACTAACAGAAAAAGAGTACTTGGTGCATTGAAACGCTGGCATGGAGAGGAATATGTAACGTAAGTATAAAATATTTATTTAAAGAGCGATTTTAACCCCCATCCCAAAAGAGGGGTGTTAAGTTTGATGTGTATCTATGTGTCTTGTCTGTGGCATCATAGCTCTCAAACAGATGGAACAATTTAATTAATTTTTGTGTTTGAAAGAGGATTTCAAAGTGTGTTCTTACTATGTTGCATCAAAAATTATTCAGCCGTTTTATAACGTATCACTATATAGGTACTAGATGTTTTGGAACAAAATCTACACAAGTTGTTCAACTTGACAGATCGAACGATCGACGCGCTACCTATATACACCATTCTTCTTTTTTGTATTGGACCCGCATTAAAGCATTTGCCAGTGTCAAGTATTTGGATTTTTTCAAGTTTCTTGAATAAAACAAGTTGTAAATGTTCTAGTCACAATCTAAGTCACGTATACAGTCAATTTATAAGTCGAGTCCTGCTTCAGTAAAGTGGTGGCGACTTTACTAGAAGCTTCAATGGAGTTTTGCCGACAACGTAAAATCACACGTTTTACTGCTTTATTTCACTTGCCCACACTCACGCACTTTATCGAACACTTAATGAATAATACACCACCATTTTTACAGCATTAATGTTCAAAATAACACAAGTTTAGGAAAATAAAACAAAGCAACAACACGTTACTAAAAGACGTTCCCGCCAAAACTCCATATACACCATTAGACATTAGTAAAGTTTTTTTTAATACCCTCATTGTTTAAAGGCGTTTTACACTATCCTATTTCTCTTGCCCTGTTCTCGCGTCCCTGTCTGGGAAGTACGAAGATCGGGACCCTGTCTCTTATTTCACTACGCTGTCCCTGGCGACAGGACACGATAAATAATCATATTTATCGTTTAAATAGGCCTTTTACTTTCAATATGTAACAATCAATCAATTATTATGTTGTGTGTATTATTGAGTTACATCGCCTGTATTGTGTCGTATATTATCGCGTTGTACATTATTGTCGTATTGACCGACTCTCATCCCTTCGCACTTAGCTTTCCTTGATCCTTCCCTTTCGTGGTTATCTGTGGTGGGTGGTTCTCGTTCGTTAATTCGCTATTATATTTGTTTATTCTTGTATAAACATAATTGTAAATCTAATTACTGTGAGGATCATTGCAAATCGAAACAAAACTAATATATCAGGCAAGCTGGTGGTCAAAGGCCACTGGAAAACACTAATTGGAGAAATTGAATCAAGTAGGTATAATAATATGCATTTGGAGGTGGTTTTATTGTATTTCGATTTTATTAATATATCGGCCAGTAGAACATACCTATTGTAGATGAACTAGATTCTAGCGCCATAAAATATAAATGAAAATACCTATACATCTAAGATTCTCATAAACGATTTCTCGTCGCAATTAGGTATTGTTAATTGTTAACAAGTTGTTTTGTAAATTGCTTTATATGTAGGTATATCTTAGACACAGCTCTGTTGGGAGAATAGTGGGCCGGGGGACTATTCAAATATGTAAATAGGACACAAATGTCTTGTTTACCTACATTTTCGCCCTGCCTACTTTCTTGATATGCTGCTATTGCGCTGGCTGTATAGAAGGTTTACCAGTTATGGAACAGTTCAGTCGTTACCTATATAATAATTATAACTTAACTACAACTTATAGATAACTTACAGATGGACATCATTTTCGCTCCCCACTTATTTTATGCCATTTATTAGAAACTATGCAATAGCACAACTTGGACAGCAGATGCCCCTATCCATATATAGATGAACATCAATCTTTCAATCTATTACTTTCAGAAGCACATTGTAAGGTTAAACAATCTGAAAAAATGGGAAATAAAAATAATAAGAAGCAAAAATTATCAAAGTTACAGCAAAAAAGGAGATTATCAATAGTGTAAGTGTCTTAAATAACAGGCTCTAATGCAACCTTTATTTCTGCAAGTTTTTTTTTAATCCAATGATAGGTTAGCAGTTGAGTCACCTGATGTTAAGCGACATTGCGGTTCACTTGCCATATATAAATACCCAGATTACTAGGTATTTTTAAATCGCAAGTGAATTTGTTTCTTCAGTAGATGTAATTATCTACTGGGAAAAACCCGATCGGGAAACATAAGCTCAGAACATATAATCTTAATATTATAATAGCAAAAGTAACTCTGTCTGTTGTCTGTTTTTTGGTTACAGGTTACCATAATCCTAATCTTATTTCAATATTTTTGACCTTTGTCCTGTTCTCACAACTGTAGAGAGAACAAAACAAAATTCAAAGCAATATATATATATAATATAAGACTGCATGAATGCTTGTGGTATGGCCCCAGATTATGCGAGCCACCTCCATGAATTTTGTTTTGATACAATAAAAAAAAAGTTACTTTCCCTTAGTTTATCCTAACTAAACTAATATACCTTATATATTATTACCTGATTATGATTTTTCAACATTGAAAAAAGAACAACTATAAGTTTAGAAAACTCAAAACCCCCTACAACCAAAAACGGCTGTACCGATTTTAATGAAACATAGCTAAGAGCACTCAATAAAATCTTGTTTCTAACAAAAAAAAACTAGATTAAAATCGATCTGTTCGAGAGTTACGATACCCTGCCTGCACAATAACTGTGGCGAACTCCACTCTTGAAATTGTTGACGAATATGTCCACCTAGGACAAACAATCCGACTAGGCAGGTCCAGCTTTGCGAGAGGTTAATCGTCGAATGCAACTCGGCTAGGCAGCGTTCGGAAAACTTAAAAGCGTCTTTTCGTCAACCTGAATCACTCAAGTCATTGAAACATGGTCTCTAAGGATCTTGCTCTATGCTCGAAGTCTCTACGAGATCGAAAACAAAAATAAAGAGATTCACCGTGTACGAAATTTACCGGCGTAGCACAGTGGCTTAGCCAGTGATATGTTATACGAATCTCTTTGTGCTTAGCAAGTTGAAATGGCAGTGGGTAGGGCACATAGCACGTATAACTGATGGCGATGGGGCCGAAAAGTTCTCGAGTGGAGAGTACGCACCGACAAGCGCAGTGTAGAAAGACCAGCCACGAGATAGATTACATACAAAAACACTATTGACACCATAATATCATAACATAGGTATATAATAAAGCGTTAGAGAGGTACAAAAGGCCTTATCGCTAATAGCGATTTCTTTCATACAACCTTTAGATTAATAAGGATAAACACATCAGTGGCTGAATGCAAGCACTTTCAACCAGTTTTTTTTTGGAAATCCATGACCTATGTTACCGCAGTGAACTTGTGGCTGAGATGATGATGATGAACTGAACTGTAAAATGTGTCTGGGCTGACTTCAATAGGTTTATAATTTTGTTTTAAATTTCAGATTGAGCAGAAGAGTAAACCGGAAAGAAAGTGATCTCCAGCGAAATATTTTGAAAGTAAGTTAATGAAAGAAAGAAAATATTTTATTTTTATACGCCATACACTACAACAAAAAGATAAAGAGAGAACAAAAACGTTAAAATTGTACAGTTAAATTTAGTTTTAATTCTAGAGTATGATAAGCGTATCCTACGCGTCGCTCTTAAGTCGCTGCCGACAGACAGATTTGCAGATACACACACACGTCTTATAAAAATTTTTATTAAATAAATCGCAGTCGCGTATGCGTATCAAACTGGAGTCGTATTCGAGTAGTTCCGTGTGCGGAACTACTTTACATTAACATTAAAATTCTGCGAAAATCCTCCAGAATAGTCAATGTTAGTATAATTATTAAATTTAGTATAATTTTCAAGGGGTGCATTCTCAAGGCACCTCTAAACTAACCACCATCGACAGGCACCACCCTCTGCCTGCCACTCCTGCGCTTAACATCAGGCAAGTTGGTGGTCAATCATAGATAAAATAAAATAAAAACTATTAAAATTTGAGGATTTCAAATAAATGAAGTCGAATGCGTCGTCTACTAAGTCTGTGTATGACACCTCATATGTTGAAATCCGTCAAACTGTTTTAGGCTGTTGAGAATGCCAAATAATTAGATAACTCGGTTAAAAATAAATAGTAGATTGCTATTGGACAATTGTCATTGATACACGATTTATTTAGCATTCTTGACGCCCAGTTGTGGTCGCATTTAGACAACTATAACTGGTAGCCAAGTGGGAGGCCGCTTTAAATTTTATATAATTTTTTTCATTTACGTACTGTCATAGTTTGAAAAAAAAAAGTGATTTGTATCCAATTTTGAAGAAATTGTACTTAGTTTTGGAAGTGTATCATATACCAAGGTAAGTATGATAAATTGAAGAACTAAGCTAGAAAAAGCGTAAAAAAATGTTGCACGGCAATAGAAAAGTTATTAATATGTTTATCTAAAAAAATAGTACATCTCTAAAGTTAAGATGTGACATAATATATTCCAAACTTATGTGAATTGTCTTTTGGGTTCCCGTAAACCTGTTACTCAGGTTTACCCATAAGCCTGTAATTTGGGCATCCCTAAGCCTGTCCATTTGGTGCCTTCTAGGCCTGTACTTTAAACAACCCTTAAACCTACTCTAGGGCGGCCCTAAGCCTGTAATTTGGGCATCCTTATGCCTGTCCTATCGTCCTGTCCGTTCGACATCTTTGACAACCCCTTAAAATATTATCTTGGGCAACTCTTAAGCCTGTCCATTCGGCGCCCTCTAACTTTAATAACCCATAAGCCTAGTCTTGGGCATCTCTAAGCCTGTGGCTTGGTTACCCCAAAGCTTTTATCATAGGCGCCTGTATTATAGTAGCTTGGGCGTCATTAAATCTGTCGTTTATGTCCTATCAAGTCCTATGCCTGTATTTGGGTATCTCATAAGCCTACTTACGTTCTTCTAAGCTTTTATTTGAAGCCCCATACACACGCTAGGCAATTGGTTAATTTATTACTCCTTCAAGTTCTATCTAACTCTAATCTTAGTATTAGTGGGATGTGTGTGACACGCACTTGCCTTTTTTCCAAATCTACTAAATACTCCAACTGCGCTTTTGAAGTTGGAGACCAAAAGGAGGGTCTTATCATGTCTGCAAAACTAGTGATATATAGGTGTATACGTCTGGTGTCATAGGAATTATTCTTCCTCCCTCTTTTCACACTTTGTTAACTCCCTCCCCCCTTAATTTGTGATGTACGGATGACCCCTAAGGCATAGCCGGGCCTATCGATGAACGACGTTTTTATCATTTCTTTTATATTAATAAATCATGGGGGTTCGAGGCCCTTTTTTGTTAACAATATACCTTTTTTTTTTTTAGGTATAATAAACTAAGAAAATGGATTACAGAAAAGGTCGAAAAAGTCGCTTACGCCTGAGTGCGAAACGAAAAAAAAGTCATTTATTCCACAAAGGAAATACGAGTAATCGGTCAGTACACAGATGATCACTTACTAAAAATTTTGTTTGAATGTTTGTCCACGTTCATGATGCGTACTGCACAGGAATGGCATTCTTTACCACTGTCTCTGTTTCTTGAGAACTACAATCTTGGAATTTTTAAGGCTACAGTGAATAGATATCTTCTAGATCGACGAGCTCCATCCTCAGCCTCACCGACGGTTACCATCAGTCGATTTGGTGGAACGAAGACTTTTTATACAAGTATAAGTTTAGAGAACTCAAAAAAGCCTGACAAAAAACGGCTGAACCGATTTTGATGAAACATACATAGCTAAGAACACTCGACAAAATCCTCTGTCAAACAAAAAACCTAGATCAAAATCGATCCATATACGTTTGAAAGCTACGATGTCACAGACAGACACACAGATACACACGTCAAAATTATAACGCCCCTCGTTTTGGCTCGGGAATTAAAAACATCGCCAAATTAAAACAACTTCAGATTTATCGCGTATATTTCACATAATTTTAAAACCTGACGTTTCGAACACTTTGCAACGGCCGTGGTCACAGGTGACACTGGTCACACGTGACCGAGGACGCTGCAGTGTCCGGAACCTCAGATCCTAAAATTATGTATATGCGATAAATCCAACCCGCACTTGGCCAGCAGCGTGGCAGACTATGGCCTAACCCTTCTCACAATGAGAAGATGGCCCGTTCCCAGCAGTGGGACAGTTTGTACAAACAGGGCTGATAAAAAATAATAAAAAAAATGCGATAAATCCGTTAAAAGTTGTTTAATTTCAATGATTAAAAATCGTGAAAACCTAAGAAATCATTAACTTGCCACCAAACAGAGATTCATCGAGCATTCACAATAATGTACAATTTTTACAGGTTAACACGACCATCAACTTCTAATGACACTGTGCTGTCTTCAAATGATCAACTGGAAATAGAATATGATACCACCGGTGTTGAAACTCAGGTTAGCAAATTAAATATTTCAACATCCAACGTCGTGGAGTATAAATAAATCCGGCAAAGTACGAATTTCGACCTCACACCGAGGCTTCCGTACTCCTTTGCATGACACATGAAGATGAACACTGACACCAGGATTATTACTTAAAAATGTGCTTTATATCTAAAAATATTTGTAATTTCACATATTTTCTACAGTAGGAATAGCCTGAATATGCTAGGCATTCACGTACAATATTAAGTTTAAAGAAAATATTACAGACCTATTTTCTTTATCCAAAGAGAATTCAACACTACTGTTTACTCTATTTTAAGTTTATATTACATGACACAAACTGTCAACAAAACATTCATTTGTCATATTTCGTTTCTTTTTTTTGAGAGGTTTTTATGGGATCGACGCAAATGGCCAAGAACGCAAAAGACCATTTGGCCTTTTGCTTATCACACTTTAATATGCCATTCTTTAGAAAAATATTTACCTAAGCTTGTCTCGCATTTGATCAGTTTTTTTTTTTGTGTTTGTTGATTTACATCAAAGTAAATTAAGAATAGGCTTCCGCACCCTTAGCAGGGAAGCCTAAAAAGTCAAAAAAGGTAGAAAAACATGTTTCGCTAGTTTGCCGAATGTCTGAACTTATAAATCTAAAATAGAGGGAGAATATAAAAATACAAGTGATAAAAAAAAAAATGTGGACATTTCACACAACACCATCTATAAATTTATATAATTGTTATAAATAAATATTGTAGGGTTAAAAGGCCTTTACTGGATCTATCGCGTATTTTGTTACAGATAGCGCGCTGATTTTTTGATTCTTTGCATTTGCTGGAGGAACTGCAGTAAAGATATAGAAATATGACTGTGGGACAACCACAATATCCCACGAGCGCACACACACTCACAGAAGACGAGTTATAGTACTCAAGTCGATCATCAAGCTCAACAAACAAGTCTTGCCGGATATTATAGGGGTGACGGATACAATTGATGACTTTCATAAGCGTGCTTTCATAAAAACTAATACTAAACCTACAAGAACCTATAAAGTCGAACATTGTCTTGCAAGATGCATGAGTACAAGCTTGACAGCAAATATGGATTCTCCTATATTGAGCAAACAAAGAGAAACATCGGTACACATGTAATAAAACATATAGCTGATGTAAAACTCGAACAAGTTTGTTGTGGGAGTATGCACTAGAAAAGCCGACTTAAAAAAAGTTCCACCTGCTTGGGATACCCAGAGCAAGACCTATAGACACTGAGTGGCTTCGGCAAGAGGAATTCTTATTCGAAATGGGGGCGATAAGTCCTGCACTGACGTCCCGCTTGGGGTGTATTGTGCATTTCCACCCGCCAGCATCTACTCAAGCCAGCCTAGCTGGCAAGAGGAATGTTTGGTCTAAAAAAATATTTGCTGTAGGCTTTAATAATTTTTAAACCTGAGCCGAATGAGCCACCTGTCATCTATTTGATCTCCTATAACTATAAATGCTGCATAATGTTTGAAATATCAGTCTCAAAATTATGTAAAATATACGCGATAGATCCGCTAAAAGTTGTTTAATTTCAATGAATAACAATCGAACAACCTAAGAACCCTTTAGCACTGCCTTTCTTTTCCTAGTCAAATTTTTAAAATAAGAAACTAATTTTAGATGATAAACGGTATGGAACGGTATGGAAATCTTTTAACACAGACTGGAAATTCCAAAAATCACCATTCAAATTTCAATTGCAATGGTTTAGACTACTTTTATAACATTGTCTTGTCTGATTAATCTGTGATCAGTCAAGACTTTAAATGTTCCTCCCCTTAAGTTAGGCCTAGCAAGAATATAATAAAGCCAAATGCTTCCTGCAAATTCGATTTAACTATGATCCATATTGATTTCAGGTCAAGGAAGATAAATCAACAGAATTATGCAAGAAAATCAGAAATAGCCTGAAGCAGCTTCGGCAATTTGAGAACGGGAATGATGAACCTGCAAATATAAATAATGAGAAGCAATCTCTTTTAGAAATAGAAATATTACCAGAAGGAACAGAAAATATCAATGACACTGAAATAAATTTAGACGTCGACAGAATCATAAAACAAGAACAAACAGAATTTTATGACGAATCGGAAACGCCGGAGTGTATAGATGAACCTGAGGAGAAGAAAACAAAACCATTGAGAAGGAATCCACGACGAAGAACCGAACACGCAAAGGAGCTTTTAGAAAGTTCACCCCTGGAAAAAGTGTTCGTGAGTGCAATTAAAAAACCTGATAAACACGAACAAGCTAAAAGAACTCACGTTGAAACTAATGAAATGCCTTCGCATTTTGACCATACGGAACAGTTATATGAATTCGGTAAATACGTGGCAGAACAAATGATGTGCTTCGACGAAAAAGATGTCCGTTTAGCTCAAGCGGAAATAAAGGACGTTCTGACCAAGTTCAGACTAAAGTATAAAATAATGAATTGCTTGTCAAACCCTGAGCAACCAGAAATAGATGCAAAAAGACGCAAGCCAGTCAAATCTGCGCGAGTTAATTCTAATGGACAAAAAGTGACCAAATTTGCTTCGCGAACGAATGCAACTGGTAAATCAGTGGTCAAATCTGTATCTCGAGTAAATTCCACCGGACAGTCAAGGCCCATTAAATTTCCGAAAGTGGAATTTATTAAGCCTGTGAATGAAGGATTACCAAATACGAATTCGGCACCAGTGGCTCCATTAGGTTTCGTCATAGAACCATTGAGTGTGACAGGAGGGTTCCATATATCGACACAACGTGTAGATTCTGCTGGTACTATTGTGACTCAACCTGTGATATTACAGGGAAATAGAATTGGGACACCAGGATCACCTGATTCTATATCTAATGGGACACCAGTAACAGAACCAGGATCACCTCATTCTATCTCTAATGAGACACCATTTACTGAGCCAGGGTCATCTAATTCTACCTCTAACATCGGAACATTGACCGATCCAGTAATTATGAAAGAAAAAATAATTGAAACACCCATTGGGTTGGACTCATCTAATGGGGCATTAGGGACCGATTCAATAACCCTGCAACGAAGGGCAATTAGAACAACAATGGCCGAATCAGAGACATCTAATTCTATTCCTAGTGCGACATCTAGTCCTATAACACGCACAAAGCCAGGGTCATCACATAATATACCAACCGGGACACCATTGATCCATCCAATGATCTCTCAAGAAAATATAATTAAGACAAAAGTGACTGAGACAGAGTCTTCGAATAGTATGCATAGCAGGTCACCAATGACCCATTCAGTATCTTCAACGGATTCTATTTGTTCTGCAGTGACTGCACCAGAGGTTACAAATGTCAATACGATTATAATTCCAGGGATTTCTGAGACAGCAGTGTCGAAGTTTGAGATGCCACCTGTGCATTTTATAAAAGCTACACCTGTTGATGAACAAGAATCGATTTATGTTAAAATTAAGGTGGAGAATGAGAATGAAATGAAACATGATAGTGACAACGAAACGTGAAAGATAAAATGAGAAATGAAAAAGAGCTTCAAGGTGTAATCTTCTTCACTATATTCATATTAGGGTTTGCAAGTCACTATGAAACTAAAAATGTCCATAGAATATTCAAAGACACAAGACATTTCCATGGAACATGAAAGTGATAATGAAACGCTAATGTGTAATTTTTCACCAGAATGTACTGTTAATGCATTTACTTTTCTATTACTGGCGTTTACGAAATTAGAATGCCACTTGTCTAATCCCCCTGATCTAGTGTTTCCGCTTCGCTGTCTTCAAGCTGATACTCTTATCTGCTTCGAAGTCTTCATGCCGGTATTCTGGTCTGCTTTGGTGTCTTCTAGCTGGTACTCTTAATGGCTACGATGTCTTCAAGCTGGCACTCTCGTCGACACGTGTTTCACGTCTTCACGAGGCATTTAGAACTTCTTGACTCTTCGAGCTCTTGCGCGAGACCAGCTGTTAAAGCATCGAAGCCGTCAAGACTACCAGCTAAATACACCAAAGCCGATAATAGTACCAGCTTGAAGACTTCGATGCAGGCAAGAGTATCGGCTTGAAGACAGCAAATCGTAAACACATAGCAAGATATATGAAAATGAATATGTATTTATTTACAACTTACACATTACACTTTACTAAAAATATCTGTAACTGCCGGTTGTCTTACTAGGCGCAGCCTGTGTCAAGTTTTTGTTATGCCTTGCCTAATACATATATGATAATATTCAAGTTATATATTACAAGACAAAGTTATCTGAGTTTACAACTACATGTTTATTTATTTATTTTTAGAAAACAAACCGCTTTGAACATATATGATTTATGTTTACAGGCCAGTAGGCATCTGGTAATTAAATACTTTTTAATATTATTAATTTATTAGTACATCATTATAATTGATAAGCCATATCGGTCAGTAATAATATTAATTCGAAATCTAAAGTGATATAATAATATATGTCTATTTTATTTATTAATGATATTTTATATCATATAGTTTTTTATATACATATATTATAATATCACTTTAGATTTAGAATAGTCTAGATATAGATTACAATCCACAAGTTTTATTATATTAATATATATATATTATATCGTCGGTTAAAAGTTAATAGGGTGTATAAGCATAAATTTTTGACATTATAGTAAAAAAAAATGTTCTGAATGCTAAATGAAAAAGCGGAAAATGTTAAAGAAGATAGCATTCATAACTCATTTTTGAATAAAATGTCGCTTATACCCAATTTACCCTTCAACCGTCGATATGATATAATATATATATATTACTATAATAAAACTTGTAAAGTCTATTGTATCTATTTTTTTTTATATAAGTTAGATTTCAGTTGTTTTTTCTCACATTGGAGGTGCAATGTAAATAATAATATTGGTTTTGATTAGGTAATTTACTTCTACGCTCACGAAGTCGCGGGGTAACAGCTAATTAAATTATAAACTATGATGTACTATATGTATATGGAAAAATGTAATGTTTCAAGTGGCAGGAAGACGCTGGATGCAGGCCGCTTCCAACCGGTCTTTTTGGAAGTCCATGGGCGAGGCCTATGTCCAGCAGTGGACTTCTTATGGCTGAGATGATTATGATGATGATGAATGTTTTCTGAGGTTTTCACAAATGTTACTCATTGAAATTAAATAAATTTTAACGGATGTAACGCGTAAATTTTACATAATTTTATGACCTGACGTTTTGAACACTTTGTAGCGTCTGTGGTCACAGGTGAGACTAGATGACGGTTGTCTTTTTAACCGACGAAAAAACGGAGGAGGTTCTCAAGTTGACGCGTATATTTTTTATATAATATATATATATATATATATTTTATGTATGATCACGCATAACTTTTTACAGAGTAGTCTGATTTTGATAATTCTTTTTTTATTGGAGAGGGTGTAAGGTTCGGGGGGGGGTAATTGCAACTAATTTAAATAACTTCGCGCCGTTTGATTATTACGAATAATGCCATCTCTGAAACAAAGCAGAGACCAAAACTTCGTATAGGTTTAGACGACGGCGCTGATATCGTTTGTCGTGTGGTATCTACAGAGACATTTCAAAATCTGCCATATTTTTTCATGTTCACGGATGAATCGGCGTGTGAATTAAAAAATAATAATATAATAAGTGAATTTCTTCGTATAGGACCGCTTTTTTCACAAACAGCAGATTAATATACGGTAAGTCTTTTGATAATATTTGTTTGTAGATGTATTAGGTAATAAATCTAGAGATACAATAGCCCCTCTTCATATATATTCATATGTTACTAGCCTCGCAGCTCGTCTGTTTGTTAAGTTGTAGGTCGTGGGTTCGATCCCCACCCATACAGACATTTGTGTGATGAGCACATTTATCGTAAAAAAACATCGTAACGAGGACATCCCTAGTGTTTACCAATTTCAAACAAATTTGATGGGGTAATTGCAACTAACCTAAGTCACAATTCCCCCACACAGCAAATATGAGTAAAAAGAAATCTCTCTTCGAGCTTAATAATAATATATTTTGGAAATTAATAATATATTTTGTTTGTAACGGAGCTCCATTACAAACAAAATATATTATTAATTTCCCTGCACCGCGGTCTTTCAAGGCCGGCCAGCGCGAGAGCACAGATTAACTACTAGTCTAGCGACGCGCGCTCGTACAGGTGTGCGTTCGTTACGTTTGTATGATCCGGGTGCCGTGCGTGTCTAAATCGAGACGGCAATACCTACCTAAACCAAAAACCTCGTACGACAACAATTCCCTTAAGTGGTCGAATTGCAAATCTAGTACATATTATAGAACAGAATGTGGGGTGAGGCAAGGTGGATTGTCTTCGCCTTAACTATTTAATTTTTACAATGACCAGCTTATTGAGAGGCTCAGCAGTTTATCGGTTGTTCAATAGATGCTGTTATGGTTAACAATATAAGTTAAGCCGACGATATGGTGCTGCTGAGTCCCTCTATTAGTGGTCTGAGAAAGCTAATTAGGATCTGTAAGGATTACGCAGATTCTCATGGTACTGAAGTATAATGTCACAAAGACCGAAGTATTAGTTTTTACTGGTAATAATAAACATACTGAAAATGTACCCCCTGTAAAATTAAATGGCACACCTTTAAAAACAGTCCAAAGTTTCAAATATCTAGACCACATAGTTACAGACGGTATAAAAGATGATGCAGACATTGAAAGAGAGCGTAGGGCGCTGGCAGTAAGAGGAAATATGATAGCCCGTAGGTTTGCTCGATGCTCGGTAGAAGTAAAAATGATTTTGTTCAGGGCATATTGTCAGTGTTTCTATACAAGTAAGCAATCTATGGGCTCATTATACTTGGAGGTCCATTAGCGCTTTACGAGTGCAATACAACAACATTTTCAGGATGCTGGTGAGACTATAGTTCCCGTCACGTAAAAAGAACGCTGGTTTGTTCGCGTTTACGAACAAACCAGCGTTCTTTTTACGTGACGGGAACTATACCTCGAATCTCGATCCTGCAGTGCTTCCGGCATGTTCGCCGATGCTCGAATGGTTTTCAGGCGATCATCCGGAAAAGATTTTTTTCGCTATTGAGAAGGGTAAGGGGCAACTCTAATAGAATCCTAAATAGGTACAATTGCAGATAAATACAATAGCCCCATAGTGAAACATTGGATAAAAACTATATTTTTTTAATTTAACCTTTGGCTTTGATTGATTTTATAATGTACCTAATTCTTAGATCTCACTACCTGCCTGTTGTAATCTGTTTAGGTTTATATTTGTTACTTTTAATTCACAGTATAATATTATAAAATTGAATTTGTGTTTTTATAATTATATAATATGTGGTGTATTGTATAAATATGCAGTGTTATCCTTGTATGGATCATTGATCTAAAATAAAGATCTAAAAAAAAAAAAAAACCTGCTATGTTTCATGTAGGCGGACGGACCTAAAAAATCTGACTTGCCCCCCTAGACCAGAAGCTGGGTACGCCCATGTCTAGGCCTCTAACTCTTGGGCCTTTACAGTTACAGAAACATAACTGGATTAGTTAGATATGATAGGAAATGACAAAGAGATAAAATAATTATAGTTTAAAAAACTGTAAAAAAAACTACTTGAAAATACGCAAATCGTTTACTAGAATGATATTTCTGCAATTATTTTGTTATAAAAACCAAATGTCTGAACCGACTTTGATAAAATTTATATGGGATGGGACCAGTGGCGTAGCTATCGGAGGGCTAGGTGGTGCCGTGCACCGGGGCCCTCGGCCCTGACCAACAAAACCTCAAACATTCTAAAATTTCTCCCATCCTAAGAATATAAATATAACAGATAGCAACACAAGTTTAATTATGGCAGCTCAGTTGAAAGAAATTCATAACTTGTGGGGAATTCAAATTCCCCTGAATTCTTGCTGTTGTTCGTGCAGTTTTGTTTTGCCAACTTGAAGGATTCGCCGTCAGATTTAGCGGGTTAGGACAAGAATAAACGGAAGAAGCTATTTTAATGTCTAACAGATTTCAGAATAATTAGATATTTACCCAATATAGACTTGGCAGATTTATTTAAAAGAAAAATGTTTTGGTCACAGCGTTGTTAAGGTGGAACGTCTCGCTTGTGGCGGGAAATTTCAATTTGGAAAATTATTTTCGTTCTAGACCAGGTAACTATTGTAAATGAGAGTAGAATTCGCGATAATCATAAATAATTCTTGACTTTATGTTTCATAGATATTTATTTATCATTTATGCACCGGTTTAAACGAATTAATCGAAAACCCGTAAAACTGATGAATTAAGTGATTTAAGGTCTTAATTATGAAATCACGTGCTTTGTGGTAAATATCTCGTATCTCGTCAAATAACGTGAAAAATAATTAAGGATTGTCACAAATTCCACTGCTATTTACAATAATAGTAACCCGGTATTCCTGCAAAAACGGAAAAAATGGGTTAAAATCTAAATTTCCCGCCATAAGCGAGACAATCTACCTTAAAGTACAAGATATAGTGCATAATACACAGAAAATCCAAATTCCTAACTAGTTTAGTTTTTTAGATAGTGGTGTAGACACTGCTCTGCAGTTGATCAATGAACGAAGTGTTCAAAAGCCCATATCTTGAAAACTACTAAACCGATTTCGATAAAACTTACAGTGATTCCTAAGTTGAAAGATACTTTATTCAATAAAAAATATGTTTTTTTTTTTAAATACAAATTCAAATTCTTTATTTTGCTTGTTAATAGGTATAAGGTCTTAAATCTAGGTTATTGATGGCCATCTATTAACGACTACAGTTGTCATGCGAAATTGAAAATACGACTTCTAGTTTCTGCGTAATGCGTGGACAAACATACATACACTTATGAAATTTGGCACACATGTTTAGAAGCTGGTATAGACTAACAATATACAAAAATTGTGCAATTCAGACAATATTAGGTCGAATTGATATCCTCCTTTTTTTTTGAAGTCGGTTAAAAAACCAATCCTGTAAAGAACCGCTGTTCTAGAAGAGGTCTGTCTGTATTTAATAAGTAGTTATTATGCTTTGCTGTACCCTGTAGTGCAAGATAAAGAGCTGATGATAAAGTAGCTTTACACCTTTAAAATATTTATATATACCTAGTCTTGCCATAAATATTGTCACGAAGAAAAAAAAAAAATTTTTATTGCAAATAATATTTATTACTTTTACAGTGTGTTAGTCTTGCCATAAATATTGTCACGAAGAAAAAAATTATTTTTTTATTGCAAATAATATTTATTACTTTTACAGTGTGTTAGTTTAATGCATAAATATAAAACAATTTAAAATATAAAAGCTTATTCGAAGTGGTCTCCATTGGCTGCAATACAGTCCTTTAAACGTTGAGGCCAGTTATCAATAGAAGCACGCACTCTTTCCATGGGAAAATTCTTCACTGCCAATCGTATGGATTGTTTTAGGGACTCCAAATTATCATGGCGTTTAGAGCAAGCCATACTCTCTAAAACTGACCATAAATCATAATCCAGCGGATTAAGATCAGGACTAGACGACGGCCAGTCTTCAGCTCTGATGAAGTCCGAAACGTTCACTTCCAACCAAGACTGCGTGGACCGAGCTTTATGACCTGGCGCAGAGTCTTGTTGGAAGGACCATACTTGGTTATTGAACATGGTGTTGTTAAGGGGCTTAACTACCTTCTCAAGAATGGTATTTTGATACACTTGTGCCGATGTTTTGATACCTTTTTCACAAAAATATGGCTCAGTCACTCCTTCATAGCTAACACCCCACCAAACCATCACTGAAGTCGGATAATGCCCACGTTGCACTCTGTCGACTAATTGGGAAGCTTCCTTAGAGCTTTGAGCATAAATACGGTCATTTTGTTTGTTAAAATGTTGCTCAATTGTAAAGATTTTCTCATCCGTAAACAAATTTTTTCTGTGACCTCCCTTTGCGTACCGCTTCAGTAGTTGTTTCGATTTTACCACCCTATCCTTTTTTAAATTATCAGTTAAAAATGACCAGTGCGTCTCTTATAGGCTGCAAGTCCTAAGTCATCTTTTAAAATACGCGACATGGTTCTGGGTGCTATCTTCATCTCCCGAGATAAAATCTTTTGCTTTCGGACAGGATTTCTTCGAATTCTTTCCCTTACTGCTTTGACCACCTTTTTCGTACGAACACTACGTGGACGGCCAGATCTTTTTCTGTCACAAACAGAGGAGGTCTCATTGTACCTATTAATAGCCCGGTACACAAACATTTGACTAATACCAAGCGTATGGAGAGTTTAAAAAATTGCATTTGGCTCCATACCAACTTTGTTTAATGCAATCACAGCGATTCGGTTCTCTTTATCACCCCACTCCATTTTAATATCGCAAAATATTGTACAATGTATTGGCGCCAAAATTAGAAAACTCAATGAACAATCGTATAAAAATGACAGATTCCAAATTCAAATGTAATATCTTTCTTATTTTTAACTGTAACAGTATTTATGGCCAGACTAAGTATTCATCAGTTTAAATAGGGCCCCAATAGTTATTTTGCACCAGGGCCTTTGGTTACCTAGCTACGCCACTGCACCTACCTACCATACAAAACAAAAATTATTCATAATTGGCGGAGTAAACGCTGAACAAACATACAAATAATAATTATAGTTTAAAAAACTGATGCAACCGACTTATCATGGTTGCCATTGTCAGAACTGGACCAAATTGAAATAGGACCACACGGGAAGTACCACTTTCAAATAAAAAAAAGAATTATCAAAATTGGTTCACCCAGTCGAAAGATATGAGGTAACAAACATAAAAAAAAATACAGTTGAATTGATAACTTTTTCCTTTTTGGTAGTCAGTTGAAATAAAAATACATTCAAACTGAAAACATTATTTTTGGAAGTCATTCTGGAGCTCGGACACCGCCTGAGAGAAAAAAGCCGGGACCCTCGGTCGAGTTGGTTTCTCGTCCAGCGGATTTCCCTCGCGATACAGCGTGGCAACGCAGCGAGCGTGCTGGGAACTTTCGGACCAGGGACCTGCGCGGGGAGCCGTTGACCAGTTAGTGTGAAACGTTAAATTTTGTTTTTGTGACTACTTATTATGTAGGTATTATTTAATAAGGAATACCTAGTGACAAATTATAGAATTTGCAACGAATCGTGTAAATCTGGGTGTCTGTAAATCGCGAGTGAACAGGTTTCTTTTGCCAAGAGTGCTTCATTGTAGACGCGATTCATTTAATGTTAGGCGGGTTGGTAACCAAGTGCAAACCGACCATGATATCAATGAATAAAAAAAATATCAAATTTAAAAATATAAATAAATTCATTTTCTCTTTGTTACATTGTTTAAATGTATAATTTTCTTGCTCATGCTGATTTATGCACACATCACAAAATAATATAGATAGGTACCTAATATGATTATTTTAAAGTATTAATTAGAGTATGTTATTTTAAGCTACCAGATTGAGCACATTTTTGTCAGCACTCTCCAATGTGGGTTAACTTGTGTTGTTTCAAGTGACCTGCTTGACCTGATTTATAATCACACACATCACATTCATATGGTTTCTTTCCAGTATGGGTTAGCTTGTGTAGTTTTAAATGAATTGCCTTAATTGCTTTAGAATCACACATATTACATTCATATTAGTCGGTCGGTCGGGGTCGTTATTCCGTTTTTGGCCTCCGGGCCATAGAAGTATAAGTCTTTGGTATTATAGTATTAGACGCCAGTGTAGCCAGACTAAATATAACTAAGACTTTTATTTTAGAGTGTAGTTATTATACTTGTTATTGTTAATGGTACATTCAATGATATAGATCGTAATGTGGCCAGAGGGCCAGATGTTAATCTGATTCTTGCAATACAGGCTCCTACGAGACCTAGTGCAGGGCTCAGATGTATCATTAGGTACTTACATTACTACTTAAATTAAACATCTTTATGTATGAAGTTTATGTACCAGCTGCATCTTTTGTATGAACAAATAAAGTTTTTTATTATTTTTTTTTTTTTTTTTTTTATAAGGTTCTCTCCGGTGTGGGTTAACTTGTGTTGTTTTAAACTTAATGCATAAGCAGACATAAAGTCACACATATCACATTCATATGGTTTCTCTCCAGTGTGGGTTATCTTGTGTTGTTTTAAGTGACTTACCCAAGCTGTTTTATAATCACACATAAGTATCACATTCATATGGTTTCTCTCCAGTGTGGGTAAACTTGTGTTGTTTTAAGTGACTTACCCAAGCTGTTTTGTAATCACACATATTACATTCATATGGTTTCTCACCAGTGTGGGTTAACTTGTGTTGTTTTAAATTACTTTCCCGAGCTGTTTTATAATCACACAAATTACATTCATATGGTTTCTCACCAGTGTGGGTTAACTTGTGTCGGTTTAAATTACTTGCCTGAGCTGTTTTATAATCACACATATTACATTCATATGGTTTCTTACCAGTGTGGGTTAGCTTGTGTCGTTTTAAGCTTCTTGTATGAGCTGATTTAAAATCACACATATCACATTCATATGGTTTCTCTCCAGTATGTGTTAACTTGTGTAGTTTTAAACTTAATGCATGAGCAGACATCAAGTCATTCATTTCGCATTCAATGGAATAAACCCCAATAATAAGTAAATAGGGCCACGAATTCTGTGCCCCAATGTGAGTTAAATTGCGTTGTTTTTACTACTTGCCCGAGATGCTCTATAAATCACACATTTTTCCTTGGACATATTACTTTAACTCATAAGTGCACTTATTTTATTCATTCATCACATAGGTACCAATTTTTTTTCTTCTCTTCATCTGAGGAATTTGGCGTCGCACATTTGTGCACTTAGTGTCAAGTAACTTTTTTCTAATATCAGCTATTTTTTAAATTCTTCATTTGTGTATTTCTGCTTTCTCTTGTATAGCAAAGATGGTCTTCAAAGTGCTCTTCTTGTTGTAGGGTTACCTAAGTTAGGTATTAGGAAATTAACTTTTTTTTTCTTTTTTTAAGGTATTGCATAGCTTCTATCGCGGGCCTTGAGCGTGGAGACCGAATCCAGAAATTCCGTAACGAAAATAACCTAACACACCGCGCGTAAAGCTATTATGCAATAGCTTTACCGCGGCAGTCTCCGAGTGCCACACGTCTTTTTTTTTATATAAAAACTATTTATTTTATATATTTTTTATATAGGAAACGTATGGGAAATTAAAAAGGGAGTACCTATGTACAAACGAGGAAAGGGTAAATGGGTAATAGTCAGAGGATAAGGATACGGATACAAAGAAAGGTTAAGGAATACAAATAGTACATGAAACAAATAGAATAAATTATACAGAATTAAAATACATAGGTCTTAGAATATAGAAAAATACAGAAGGCGCGTCCAGATGCAGTTACAAAATCCGTGCTGTGTCCAAAAACAAAAGAATCGTCCCGCACCCTTCTCACCTCTCACCCGCATAATGTTGCTAGTGTAGGCATTATTTACCCGTTGTTGTGGTAAATCGTGGAGATAAAAATATATTAAAATAAAATATTTACTTTCTTAAACGGATAACATTATTTTTATAACTGTTCTCTTGACTTACTATTCGGATTAATCGGTCAAATAAATTATTTTGTGTTTGTATCTTATTACTTTAGCTTAGAATATTATACTTTTTTGTTTTGCTTGTGCATGCAAAATAAAAAAGTTTCATCTGCAAGGAACCTAAAATTTTAAAGGTTAGGCATTATTTTAACCTGTCACAGCTAAGTAGGTTTGGGGGGTTCAACCCCCCCCCCCCCCCCCCCGAAATCCTGGCCATTATCAAAAATCCTTCCAGGCTTCAATCATTTTATATAAAAGAAGTTTCGCGCTCGATTCGCTCGCGCATGATTGTTTCATATTGATCTATATTTGTATTGATCATTAAAGTGCTGTGAACTTTCTTTTTTTGGGTTCACTAATACGAAAAACAAAGCATAAAGAGCGCGAAAATTGTAGTAGTGTTTTTATAGTATATTACTATAAAAACACTACACTACTACACACTACATACAATTTTCGCGAAAAAACCATAAGCTATGCCCAAGTCCATTGCTGACCCCCCCCCCCCCCCCCCCCCCCCCCCTGAAATGAATTCCTGGCTACGGCCCTGGTAGGCTTTATAAGTTAAGGGTTATAGACTACCACCACAAAAAAAAAAAAAACTGAGGAAAAATTTCGCACTAAATCCATTTAAATCGCAAAATCAATCAATATGTTCACAATATCAAACAAGTAGTTCTATTCTAAGTCCATATAGGGTGAACTGCAATTATGAAACGCTACCCTGAACGCTACTCGACATGCACTTGGCCAATTAATTTTTAATCGGATAAAAATATATTTAAATACCTACTCATTTCATTTACAAACTACTAACTAAAAAAATCGGTAGCAAGTAAAAGTAAGGAAAATCAAAACGTTGATATTGGCAACACCAACAAAATGGACGATTCTTTCTCTACGATGATCAAAGACCGAACAATTTAATAAATAAATACGTAAGATAATGTTAATTGTGCTACTTACACGTGAAATGTTATCCCATCGTGTTTTTTTTTCACCCCAGCAGTATTTTTACACGTAGGAACGACACATGACGGTATATTTGAATTAAATTGAACACCAACAAAGCTTGCCACTCGTTAAGACGTTCATAGAGCAACTGATCGCGCGCGCTTCAAACTACTCTATATATGAGTAGTTTCTGTCGCTTCAGTTCTAAGCATGTTCACGGTTTCTGTATTTTTCTATATTCTAAGACATAGGTATTTAGATTTATGTCACCCACATCCTATTACATTGATTTGATACGTAGACTGATAAATATCAGTCTACGCATTGATAGTTATGGCATCCATAGAAAAAAATATACCTACTATAGCATCTCTCGAGCGAGCAAGGTTGGATTCTGGATTTCTGACTCTCGGAAAATTATTGTTTAAGGATGTAAAAAGATATTACTTGAGCAAAAATTATACTACAGTTATTTTTCTGCTAAACGAAATTTTGGAGTTTTGGCGGGAACGTTACAGAAACACGTTATTGCTCTGTTTTATTTTCATAGACTTGTGTTATTTTGAAAATTATTGCGATCAAAATGGTGATGTTTTATTCATTAAAGGCCATACCGAAAAACGTTACTTAACTTTAACCATCTTCTTAAGTTCTCTGTCTTCTTTCCGCAAGTGTCATTACGTGTCAGCCAGAAGTTGACAAAATATGTTATGCATTGCTTAAAGTTAAGGTAAGCCAGTAAGTGTCCGATCAAGTGCGTGAATGTGGGCAAATGAAATAAAGCAGTGAAACGTTTCATTTTACGTTCAATACTTGACATTTCGCTAATTGCGGGGTCCAGAGGGTACTTTGTCACACACCTACATGAAAAGCCCAGGGTCTAGGCAAGAAGTGATTCAATCTCTCTCTGTCATTAAGTCGAGGAACTACTTCTGTCGCAAAAAACCGTGCAGGGAAATCTCATCTCAGATTCTGTTGTCGCGACGATCGCGAGGAATGATAATTTTACGAGTGGCAACTCAGAAACTCTTCGAGCTAAAACATACTGATGATTGCAGTCTATGGTAAAACAATGCTACAGATAGGTACAGAGAAATCTAGCTAAAACTTGTTCCATGGTTAAAACTAACTTTCGAATCAGACGGTGCCGCCATGACGGCTTTCGCAAAGTTGTTTATTTTCAAGTGATGATTGGTATTCAACATTAAATTAAAGCTAAGTACTAACAGTTATCTTGACTAACGTTAATTATGATATATATATATGATAACAACACTCAGTTGTTATGTCTTCGCCGAGGTCTGTCATGAGTTCGCTTAGAGAGAACTCAGCTTAGTTTGGGTCAGGATGCTGTAAGGCGGGGCGTCGGATCCTGACAGGTTCGCCTGCGGAGGCAACCACTAGAGGGTCTACATAAGGTAGTTCCCTATTTATCCGGCCGGGAAACCCATGGTGGCATGGGTTTATTTTATAGCTGTATCATAACTGGTTGGTACTAAAGGCTTTTTAATCGTCCCCCCAGTTGCTCGGTGATTGACGTCCAGATCAGGGTTCGCCGCGACGTGTTGCCATGCCCGGGAAGATGGCACCGAGATCTGCTCGGTGTCATCGTACCATAATTTTCAACAGGCGGGTCATCGCGGCACGAGAGTCTGGATTCGGCAGCAATACGGCGACACACCCCCCAACCTAACAATAGATGCGAAGCAACCACGGAAAGAGGACTAAAAGGGACACACCACGCTAAGGAACCCCAGGTATGAATAATTTATTATTCATAACCTAATGAAACACTCGGTGACCGGCATCCATGATACATCCCCAAATAATTCAAATATGGACATATGCGCTCCCCGACATGGAGATGCTGATGGATATAGGCGCGGCCCGACATGGTAGAGATATGATGGTGATAAGCAAACTATTGAAATGCTGGTGATAAACACATAGTGGAGAAGCCGGCGATAAATATTGTTAAATTTGCTGAAAAAATCATGTTTAATTCCGGTTCACGGAAATGGATGCATGAAATGAAAGTATTGGTAACGCCATCTTGCGAGATATAATGGAACTTATATAAATTCATGATATTTGAAACACAGAAAACCCTGGATTTTAAGGTGTACCTTTAGTCTTTCCGTAGAGATATTTATTTAATGTGGTCATAATTATTGTCACATGTAAGTAAATTCCATAAATTGTGGTAAAATAAACGAAGTAACCCAAATCTAAAATTATACTATATTCGCGTAGTATCCTAGCGTAAGGATATTGCATACTACACATAACGAAATTATACTACAAATAAAGCAAGGCCGTAGCCAGGAGGAATTCATTTCGGGGGAGGGGAGCTGGGGTTCAGCAATGGACCATACGGCTCATAGCGAGGGGGTGTCACCAAGTTGGTGATAACATTGAACAAGTTGAAAATTAAATCTTGGAAGTGATTTGATTCATTGATCTTGTTAGCGAGTCATTGAAATATACATACCCATATACGTAGATACACTTGAAAAAACACTTATAAAGAACACTTATACACTTGAAAAGGGCGAGCGAAGGCGATACGTTCTATTCGCATATATATAAGACGAGGAACGGCTCGTGTTCAATCAGTGCTCTGGCGTTGGCCTTGAGAAATAGCGTTTGTGCGCCTCAATGCAAGTATGGCTGCTAATATCCTTCACGAGATTGCCGCCCGTTTATGGTCTGGTTCAATCTGAAAAAGACGTAACAGTAACAGCCATGCGCATCCCTTCTCTCCAAAACCCAATATCACTCCTTCCCACTCTCTATCCTCCCCCTATACCTTCCTCCTACCCCTCCGCAGTACCCACTCCAAAATCCACTTGTAGATTGTTGTATTCTATTTTCTATTGTTTTATTCATGTCGTTGTTATATATTGTTTTTGTGTGTGTGTGTGTGTGTGTGTATTGTATATATATATACATATATATATATATATATATATATATATATATATATATATATATATATATATATATATATATATATATATATATATATATGTTATATTTTATGTATTACCTTTTCTCCACCACCCATCCCTCTGTGCACATCCTACCCAATCCTGTTCCTCCCACCTCCCCCATCCAAACTCCGGTGGAGTAAACCTCGTCATCAAAAATCCCCAATCCGAAGGTGTCAACCGACCCGTGCCTATGGATGCGTGGCTATGGGGGAGCATAGTCGCTAACGGAGGGGTTTCGAAACCAGGCAGCATCGAAACCTACCTTGCCTTACCTCCGCAAGCGGGGCTCTACGGAGACGGACTTATATTTCCCTAGCTGCTCGTAAAATCACACGTTTTACTGCTTTATTTCACTTGCCCACACTCACGCACTTTATCGAACATTTAATGAATAAAACACCACCATTTTTATAGCATTATTGTTCAAAATAACACAAGTTTAGTGAAAATAAAACAAAGCAACAACACGTTACTAAGACGTTCCCGCCAAAACTCCTACTGAGACACACCCAAAGAGTACTAAAGAGACACACCTATGGTTTCTTCTTCTTCTTTTTGTCCCTCACGGAGCTAGGACTCGTGCGGCTTGCGCAGTTGCCATTTTCAAGTTTCGTAAAAATTAACGTTTTAGTTTAAAGTTAGGAAAACGACACACGCAAAAATTTTATTATTACGATAAGATAGGATCAAGAGAGTTAGGTAATATATGAAAAGAAATAAATATAATATATTATATAGATGTTTAAAAGGTTTACAGATTTCTATTATTAATTAGAGATGATATAAGAAGATAAGGTTGTATAAATAGCAGTTGAACAACAATTATGAAGATAATTAATATTTACAGGTAATACATGAACATGATATTTACAGATGGGACATGAAGGGAAATTAAGTCAGAGTAGAGGGAAGCATGATCATTTAGTGGGCAGGAGAAAAATATGTGATCCAACAGTCACCATAATCACCACATTCACATAGTGGACTATCTATAATTTTAAATCGCGCAAGGTGAGCAGGACAACTAGAATGACCTAGGCGCATCCTAATCAAAACCGAAGTGGACTTTTTACCAAGGCTGAAGAAGCTAAACCACAGTTTATTCTGCAGCACTGGTTGAAAACCTGCGTAATGTTTGCCTGTATACTTGCTGCTATCCTCTCAGACTGCACGCCAGGAATCCCAGAGATGCAGTCTAGGAAGTGCAGCTAAATCATGAGGGTAATTTTGAAAAGGAAATAAATAAATAAATATTTGTGGACATTTCACACAACACCATCTAGCCCAAACTAAGCAAAGCTTGTACTATGAAACTAGATGGCTGATAGAATACATATATACTTTTTTTTTGTAAATATATACATATGATACATAGAAACACCCAGACACAGAACAAACATCCATGCTCATCACACAAATGTTTGCCCTGAGTGGGGATTGAACCCACGACCTTTCAGATCAGCAGGTAGACGTAAACACACTACCAACTGAGCCACAAGGCCAGTCGAATAGGTCACCACACTCCACTGGCTCCACTGCCTCATTGGCAAGTCTATCCGCCTTTTCATTTCCCAAAATACCACAATGGCTAGGAATCCAAATAAAATTGCGTTATTGGAGTTCTGGCTGTCGTCTGATTGCTGCTAGTTAGTGACGTCTATTGAGATTCGAGCACTTCAAGCCCGCAACGTTTGTCTCGACTGACAAATGAATGCGACAAAATCTTTCGACGGCGAGCGCGGGGAGTGGGTGAGGAACTGGGATTGTCGGGAGGCAGAGATTGTCCGCTCTGTATGTAGTACTATTAATGTGTTCTGTGTCCATACCATAACCGTACTTATATATTTGTCCATACTTATTTCAGGTCAAGAAAGAAAATTCGACAGAATTGTGCAAGAAAATCAGAAATATCTTGAAGCAGCTGCGACAATTAGAGAATGGGGAAGGTGACACAAGTAACGGCATTGAGATTGATAGGAAACCATCTCTCTTACAACTTGAAATAGTCCCTAATGAATCTGGAAACCCGATCGATGCGGGAGAAAATTCAGGCACTGACGTAGTCATAAAAGAAGAACCGACAGAGTTTTACAATGAATCTGTAACCGCGGAGTGTACAGAGGAACCTGTCGAAAAGAGATCAAAACCAAGAAGGAACCCACGACGAGACACCAAACTAGAATTAAGGAAAGAACAAACGCAAAAATCACCTCTGGGAAAAAATTTCGTGAGCGCAATCAAAAATCCTGATAGAAACCCTAAAAGACAAGCAAAAAGTCCTATGAGAATATCTGAAATGCCCTCGCATTATGACCACACAGAACAGTTGTATGAATTCGGTAAATACGTCGCGGAGCAACTGATGTGCTTCGACGAAAAGGAAGTCCGTTTAGCTCAAGCTAATATACCTAGTCTTGCCATAAATATTGTCACGAAGAAAAAAAATATTTTTTTATTGCAAATAATATTTATTACTTTTACAGTGTGTTAGTTTAATACATAAATATAAAACAATTTAAAATATAAAAGCTTATTCGAAGTGGTCTCCATTGGCTGCAATACAGTCCTTTATACGTTGAGGCCAGTTATCAATAGAAGCACGCACTCTTTCCATGGGAAAATTCTTCACTGCCAATCGAATGGATTGTTTTAGGGACTCCAAATTATCATGGCGTTTAGAGCAAGCCATACTCTCTAAAACTGACCATAAATCATAATCCAGCGGATTAAGATCAGGACTAGACGACGGCCAGTCTTCAGCTTTGATGAAGTCCGAAACGTTCACTTCCAACCAAGACTGCGTGGACCGAGCTTTATGACCTGGCGCCGAGTCTTGTTGGAAGGACCATACTTGGTTATTGAACATGGTGTTGTTAAGGGGCTTAACTACCTTCTCAAGAATGGTATTTTGATACACTTGTGCCGATATATTGATACCTTTTTCACAAAAATATGGCTCAGTCACTCCTTCATAGCTAACACCCCACCAAACCATCACTGAAGTCGGATAATGCCCACGTTGCACTCTGTCGACTAATTGGGAAGCTTTCTTAGAGCTTTGAGCATAAATACGGTCATTTTGTTTGTTAAAATGTTGTTCAATTGTAAAGATTTTCTCATCCGTAAACAAAATTTTTCTGTGACCTCCCTTTGCGTACCGCTTCAGTAGTTGTTTCGATTTTACCACCCTATTCTTTTTTAAATTATCAGTTAAAAAATGACCAGTGCGTCTCTTATAGGCTGCAAGTCCTAAGTCATCTTTTAAAATACGCGACATGGTTCTGGGTGCTATCTTCATCTCCCGAGATAAAATCTTTTGCTTTCGGACAGGATTTCTTCGAATTCTTTCCCTTACTGCTTTGATCACCTTTTTCGTACGAACACTACGTGGACGGCCAGATTTTTTTCTGTCACAAACAGAGGAGGTCTCATTGTACCTATTAATAGCCCGGTACACAAACATTTGACTAATACCAAGCGTATGGAGAGTTTTAAAAATTGCATTTGGCTCCATACCAACTTTGTGTAATGCAATCACAGCGATTCGGTTCTCTTTATCACCCCACTCCATTTTAATATCGCAAAATATTGTACAATGTATTGGCGCCAAAATTAGAAAACTCAATGAACAATCGTATAAAAATGACAGATTCCAAATTCAAATGTAATATCTTTCTTATTTTTAACTGTAACAGTATTTATGGCCAGACTAAGTAAATGAAGTTCTGAGTAAATTCCGACTAAGTATAAAATAAAGAACTGTCTGTCGAAACCAAATGGCAGGCAGGCAGAGATAGACAGAAAAAGACGCAAAACAGCCAAATTTACAGCAGGAAATGCTAATGGCCTAAAAGTGGCTAAATTAGCGCCACGAGGCAATTCTCATGCACAGTCAAATTTTACTAAGTCCTAAGTACAATCACATGTGTCTTTGAATGGCGGTGTATCAAATACAAGTTCATCATTATCAATGGGTCCATTTGGTTTCGTTATAGAACCAATGAGTGTAACAGGAGGATTTCATATATCCACATAACGTTTGGATTCCACTGGTACCATTGTGACATTGCCAGAAAGTATAACTGGGACACCATTAACCGAGCCAGAATCACCTCATTCTATTTTTAATGAAACTTCAGGAACTGAGCCAGATCAATTTAATTCTACTTCTAATTCTAATGGAACATCGGTAATCGAGCCAGGGCCATCTAATTCTACCTCTAATGGAAAATTTGTAATCAAGCCAGAACCATCTATTTTTTATGAGACATCAGTAATTGAGCCAGGGCCATCTAGTTCTAATGAGACACCAGTAATCGAGCTAGGGATATCTAATTCTATTTCGAACGGCACTTTAATGATCAATACAAATAAAGATCAATATGAAACAATCATGCGCGAGCGAAGCGAGCACGAAAGTTTTTGAAGCATTTTATAAAATTATTGAAACCTGGAAGAATTTTTATAATGGCCAGGATTTCGGGGGGGGGGGGGGGTTGGACCCCCCCTGCCTACGGCCATGCATACGAATAACTCGCGGGTCAAGCCAGGCCACGGCACGGCATCGAAAAAATCTGTTATCTCAGTTTGATTACGAATCGGAACGTTCATATAATTTACAAAATTATGCACACCGCCGATTAACATCAGGCGAGTTGGTAGTCAATCGTAGATCTATCTTGCGTAAAAAAAAGACGTGTGGCACTCGGAGACTGCCGCGGTATAGCTATTGCATAATAGCTTTACGCGCGGTGTGTTAGGTTATTTTCGTTACGGAATTTCTGGATTCGGTCTCCACGCTCAAGGCCCGCGATAGAAGCTATGCAATAGCTTAAAAACAATTATTGTAAAAAAAACCTGACTACAAAGGGTCGGCGACAGTATTCTATATAGTCCAGACAAGTCATCCGACACCATCCTTGCAAAACGTTCAAAACGTTTGCCGGATTACCGCAGGTATACTGTAAAGTAAACGCACATTGGCTAAGTAATTTATGGTATTACAAAATTATCCTTCTTAAAAAAAAACCGGACTACAAGGGGTGCGACAGTATTCAATATCTATAGTGAGACAAGTTCGGTCATCCGACACCGCGTGTGTACTGTGTTTCTTAAAAGACGTCATTATGATTACGATAATAATAGGTATATCAAGCTCACATTTGCTATTCTAATTGGTATGGAACCACCAACTTGTGGTTTCAACCCATTGCTAAACCCCCCCCCAAAAATTAATTCCTGGCTACGGCCTTGGAATAAATATTTGTTTTTATACCACCACAACTTTTAACTTCATACGGTACGTCAGTCAACATATTTGTAGGTGTAATAACATTAGGTCAACTGACCATACTCCTTACAAAACAATCCTCACACATTCCAATTTGTAACACCTGACTGCTCAAGAAGGAGGGACTTATTGTATCAAAAGCTGATGTTTCTTACAATTATATTGTATTCTATCAGCCATCTAGTTCCATAGTCATAGCTGGGCATTAACGCGTTAATCGTTAGTTAACGAAGTTAACATTTTGATTAACGGATTAACTTTTAAAAATGTTAACGGACACGTTAACTTCCGTTAATATGAAGAAGTCCGTTAATCGTTAATCCAATGCCTAATAGTTACCGCACGGCACCGACAAGTGCCGCGCGGCGCGTGGCAGCGAGTGAAACAAAAACAAAACTAGATATATTTTGCCGGCGCGTGCGAGTGAGAAAGAAAACTGCGAAGAGATTTGTTTCGTTTGATCATTTCATTACTTAGCGCCGGTGCTTAGAGTGACGAGTGTATTGTTTGTTTGTTTTGTTTGTTGTTATCATAAACTACTGTCAGTGATCATTTGCGTGTTGATAATCGATAAAGAAGAGTGCAGTGTAATTTAGTTAGATAGAAAAAGTGTGCTGTGTAGTATGAGTGTTCATAACATAAATCTATTCATTAAATACAATACTGCTATACACTCAAGCGCTGCAGTTGAACGTCTTTTTTCCACGGGTAAAGACATTTTAACACCAAAACGAGCCTCGCTTTCAGACGAGAACTTCAACATGTTAATTTAATGTTCATGAAGGAGAATATGCACCTTATGTCCGACGATTAAATTACACATTTGAATTATGCAAGTATTTTGTTTTGTTCCTGACCTGTTAACTTCCAGAACCTAAACCAACAGGTTTTATAAGTTCACTAACGCAACGATATAAAGATGCAATTTTACACATATTAACGGATTATCGATTAACGTTAACTTGCGTTAATTCTTCCGAAATGTAACGCTTTAACGTTTAACGAAGCTAACTTTTTTTCTAGCGGATTAACGATTAACGAAGTTAACTATTTGATTAACGGTGCCCGGCTATGCCCATAGTACAAGCTCTGCTTAGTTTGGGCTAGATGGTGTTGTGTGAAATGTCCACAAATATTTATTTATTATATATTAAAATAATATAATTACCTATTAAATTAAATGACTATTCTAAGACTAAAGAGGTTCACTCCAGCTGATGCGTAGCTCAAGAGTGACGGGGTTCACCACGAGGCCGCAAAATGTAAGGTCGGTGGACGGCACGTTGGCTACGGCACTAAGGTTTGCCTCCTTACGCAGTCGGGTAAAAATAATACGAAATAACTAGGCGCGAGCGAAGCGAGCGCGAATTTTTTTAAAGTTTTTATCAATTTTTTGTAGTGTTTTTACAGTAATATACTTTATTTGTGGTATTAGTGAGACCACAGTATTTCTATGTTAAAATATTTAGTAAAAATGCGCAAGCGAAGCGAGCGCCAAAATTTTGAAGGTTTTTTAAATTAAATCTTGAAAGTGATTTGATTCATTGATCTTGTTAGTGTGTCCTAGGTTTTTGGGGCCCAGATGAACCAAACAATTATCTGTGTTAAGAGAAATATGAAATATCCGACAGGATAAGAACGACTTTTACGTTATCAAAAATTATGAATACAACGATTTGAATGCATTGATTGTAAATTTATTATTCATAATTAAATTTAAACATATAAACATATGACTTTAAAGAAAATTACAAACATACATTTTTATGAGAAAGTATGCGCAAAACCGCTGTAAAAGACTATAGATGCGCATCATTTAGAATAATTCTATTGAAATCACTTATTTATTACGAAAAAGCTCATTGGAATTCTAACAAATCTAACGACACCTCGCATATAAAAATCGGTGAAGCCGATTTATCAAATTTTAGGTATTCATATGCTAATTTGCTGTTAATGTTGTCACAGTACTGACAAGGCTCAAAAATACAAAAGACCCAGCCCAGGGGGGTCATGACCCCCATGACCCCCCCCCCCCCCCCCTAGATCCGCCCTTGCGTTCCGCTGACTGCTCCTCGTGCCTGGTGCCTCCTCGTGTCGCCGTGTCTCGAAAGCCGCCGTGGGCCACGGCGGCGACCCGGCAGTTTATATGGTTTTGCAATATGTAATTAATGTTAAAATTTAAAATGTCGCAAGTACAGCTTAATATCATGTAATCAAATAATTTAACTCTCTCGTTCTCAGTTAAGTGACTGTAGTATGCGCAGTAATTCTACTTAGTAATCCACCATCAGGCCTTGATACAGGCTTTGCCGAGTTTGAGGTCCACCGCAGTAATATGTAAGAATTGTAAGATTTCATTTGTATAGGTCGTGCTACACGCAATATAGGGTTCCATAATAATTTAACAGGGTCTCTTGTCTCTCTCTTACTACTTTCTAGAGATGTGAAATATGAAATTTTAAATATTTGGAGATATGAAAAAATTCATGCTAGTAGAATATATGATGAAATTAAAAGTAAAACTATCACGGCAAAGTAGGCTTTATAAGTTATCGAGTTAGAGTCGATATATTTAATTTAAATTAACATAAGTTTAGTTTTTCGTAGTACCCTGTGGTAGTACCAAACAAGAGACTGTGTTTTAAGGTCACATAAATTGATATTATGTAACTACGGAACCCTACATTGCGCGTGCGACGACACGCACTTGGCCATTAGTTTTGTTTGAAAGAGGATTTGATGGAGCGTTCTTAGCTATGTTTCATCAAAATTGATCCGGCCGTTTTTACATCTGGGATTCTAAGTCAGTTTTCTAAATTTGTATTACTTGTATTGAAAGACTTCTACAAATGTTCTAACCTCGCACACAGAGTCGCTGACCATCGCACGTCGTCTGACGAACTCGTCGCACTGAGTCGAACATTGATCTAAGAAAGCGAAATGAAACAACAATTCAAAATTAATAAATTTATTTTCTATATTAACCGCTAGGAACAAAAATAATATTTTGTTCGTATATTAAACTATTTAAAAGGCGTATTACACTACCCGATTACTCGGGCCCTGTATATCGGGTGTATGTCTACGAAGTATGGAGATCTGCCCCCGTATTCTGAACACATTCGGTTTCGGAATCGATTCGATTTGTATATCTCCGTCTCTGTCATTCTCTATGGAAATGACAGAGACGGAGATATATAAATCGAATCGATTCCGAAACCGAATGGGTTCAGAATACGGGGGCTGCCCCCGTATTCTGAACCCGTTCGGTTTCGGAATCGATTCGATTTGTATATCCCCGTCTCTGTCATTCTCTATGGAAATGATAAAGACGGAGATATACAAATCGAATCGATTCCGAAACCGAATGGGTTCAGAATACGGGGGCTGGACCGTGTCTTTTATTACACTGTCCCTGCCGACACACCACCCTGTCCCTGATGACAGGGCACGATAAACCGTGTGGTGTAATAGACGTTTAAGTTAAAGCAGTAAGTTGATACCCACTTACTGTTTTTACTTGGTGTTTAAGTGCTTACTGCTTTTATGCAAAGAATGAAAATAAAATAAAATAATTACAGTTTAAAAAACAGAAACAATTTACTTCAATTTGAAAGTATTTAAGAAAAAAATAATTTTTCAAATCTGTTTTATAAATGACGGAGTTTTGAAGTAACCAACATAAGATACAAATAAATACTTAATCTTCCATCTTTTGAAGTCAGTAACAATAGTACAGTTTATGAAATTCAAGATATATTAAAAAGAAGAGTTAACAAAATGTCTTTGATCAAAGTTTTGTTTAGCAATTTATACTCAAATAAGATTAGGATATAAATGGAGATCTTTCACTCTAAAACTGCATGCTCTTCCATGCCCCTCTTGTTTTATCTTTCAGAACTCAGAAAGCGCCATCTCTTTTTACATTGCAGTGGAGCGTGCACTTTCATAAAACATCTCTATACCACGGAAGACATTTAATATTACATTATCTATAAGTAACATCAAATAAATCAGTCTTACTATATGAAATTGTCTATTAATAATAGCATTACTTCACTACATACAGCACTCATAATACAAGTTTTATTAAGAAACGTGACGATGAAAGTTTTCTTACGCCTCCATACATAGAAAAAAGAAAACATTTTTCGTATGCCTCCATACATTTTTTGAAAGCGCCCTCTCTGGATTACGAAGAGAAACGTAACAAAATTATGGAAGCGTACGAAAACTTTCATCGCCGCGTTTCTTCATAAAAACTTGTACTAAGAGTGCAGGGATTTAGAAAACAAATATTTAAAACATTTCACCCTAGCTTCAAGCTAAGTAGCTCTTAGTTTATTAAATGGGCAAGTGCCTTTATTAACTACAACAAAACAATATACAAATTACACATAGGTAACTATTTAAACTACCTACTACACAAAAATCAAATCGAGACGAAGAGCAACCAGCCCACCTTGTGGCTGCGCTTGCTGAAAAAATAAGTATTTTAAGGATTTTGTAAATTTGCCAAATAATCTGACGCTGGATGTAAGCCGCTTCCAATCGATTTTTTAAGTTCATGGAGTAGGCCTATGTCCAGCAGTGGACTTCTTATGGCTGAGATGATGATGATGTATTGTTATCAAAATTATGCACAAGCTCGTTTAGAATTTTGTCGTGCATTTTAGAAATATTGATTTAGTTAGTTAGTACAGGTAAATCCATGACTTTGTAATAGGGTATATGCATTTTTTTTATTTGGTCATAAAAAAGGCTAACAACAAATCCATTCCACAAAAACAAAACTACAATATTTTCATAAAAAATAAAGTTACAAGCATTTTAATTTCATGTTAGACAGAGGGCACACGATCATGTTAGATGACGTCGTGCATCATGTTCGTCGTAGAAATTCAAACACTGTTGTTTCACGAGAGCGGGACAGAGCACCCCTCCTCTAAAACTAAATGTTTATTGATCGATCAAATGATCTTTTTTTAGTAATTGTATATTATAAATAAAAACTATTATTACTGAGAAATAAAATGCATGCATATTCCCTATTATACGAATAGAAACATTCACTTGTCCTCCTTCACCTTCATTAAACACTAACTGTTATTATCATAGTTGTTTAGCTAAACATATCACGTCTCATCAGCACTTTCCGGCTCAAATTTAAATACTAAAGATTCTTGTTCTTCACTTTCAAAAACGTTCACGTGTGTCGATTCTAACTCGGGTTCTATTTTAATCGATATCTCAGAAAACTCCACACTAGAAGATTCTGTTTGGCTCACTAGTAATCTAGTAGAAACTATATTAGAAGATGATTGGGTCATTGTAGACCCATCATGTGAACCTTCAGATAGATGTGTAGATTCAGACTCGGGTTCTGTTTTCACGAATATCTCAGGAAAAGCCATACTTGTAGATCCATTCTCATTCGCTAGTGACCCACCAGAAATTACAATTGGAGATGGTTGGGTCACCGAAGACCCAACACACACGCTGGATCCTGGCTGAGTTACTAAAGCTTCTCCTGTATTTCCAAGTCGTACAATGTTAATTCCGGAGCCTGTTGTTGGTACGACAACATAACCAAGTGGAACTCCTGATGTCGAACCAGGTTCCATATTCATCACTGCTAATTGGCTCGATGCTGGTCTGATCATTACAGGTTTTGATAGTGATGATCCAGTATTCAATTGTGAAGTTTGGCTCACTGATGGTCTAATAATAACTTTCGTTTGTGACGTTTGGCTCGCTGATTTCCCAGCAGGATTCACAATTAAAAACTTTGATTCCGTAGTTGTATTGACTTGTGACATAGGTGTTACAAGAGGTACAAGAGGATTGGATGATTGAGCCTCAGTTTCAACAGTGCGACTCCTTTTTCCCGTTTTCGATATAATTTCAACGCGTGTTTTTTTGTGCGCAAACTTTGACAATACAGCTACGATATCCATTCGTGCTACACGAGCATCTTCTACATCTAAACACAACAATTGTTCGGCTACGTATTTACCGAACTCATACAACTGTTCCTCGTAGTCATCTTCAAAATCTTCGGTGATGTCTAAGCGAGATCGCTTCGCTCGACTCTGGCCATCTATAGATTGTTTGCCCTTGCCTGATATAGATTTGACAAAAACTTTTTCTGTATTTGGTGTCGCATCATCGGCTTCGTCATCGTCATTTGAATTATGCGCTTCTTCCTTTATGTCAGATAATTCTTCGTCACTGGAATCGTTTGCATATTCTTTGAAAGGATCATATTTCTGCTTCTGCGTTTCTAATGGTTTCTTGGGCTTCTTTGACGTCTCAGGAATGTCGATCTGAAAAAAAAAACAATCGAATGAGCAAAATATATTTCTATGGTAGGCTTTCATTAATTCCTGTGATCAATTCAAGATCAATTACATATTATTGCTGCTCGTAAATGTAATCTACAATGATGCGTTATGGTTTTCCTATAGACAACATAATTGTACGTCTATGTTATATTATATGTTGTACATCTGTATAGTACATCTAATAATCTGGATCAAAGACAACGGCTTAACACAATAAAGTGTTAATATTGCTATAATACTCAAAATAACCTAACAAAAATAAAAAGGTTAAACTTTACAATAAAAATACTTTAGTTTTTCCATAAATTTTATCAATTCAGCGCCGACGTGTAGTAGTCTAGTAAATATAAATCCGTTTGTATGGAGCACATCACAGTATTTGCAACTGGAGAGATTCTTTGAAATTAACTTGTAACTGAGGATGGTGCAAAGGCTGCTACTGTAAACCCGTTGTTATCGAAGGGATATATTCCAGTGACCTTGAATGCTGAAGCTGCGTTACCTACAGTAGCAACTTTTTTAAAGGCTCTCTCGAAAATCGAAGCCACTTGGTATTGATTAATAAATCTACCAGGATGCTGTGCCATCCATTTATCAGCTTCAATTGCGTACTGGTTTTTTAGAGGTCTGTAAATAGCCCTATCCAGTGGTTGTAATTTGTGACTGCTGTGAGGTGGCAAAGTAAGTACGACGATATTATGCTGCCTGCAATACAAGGTAGTTTGCAGGCTAATGTGGCTTGAATGCTTGTCAATAATCAGTAGCACAGGATTATCGACAGTTGTTGAAGTATAGTTCTTGAAATGATGGAGCCATTGCAAATATAAATCCGAGTTGATGAATCCCGAATCCGATGTCATGCCAACACTTCCAGTTGGAGCTCCATCCATGAGTTCATCTTTCATCTTGTTTCGAGGAAAAATAAATACAGGCGGCACATAATTTTCATTTGCACTGACACAGCAAATATCAGTTATAGTTTGACCACCTTCTCCAGAAACAATTTTATGAAGTTATATTTTTCTTTACACTCTTTCAAGTTTGTATAAAATCTATCTACTTGCACTTGATTAAAACCAATGGCTCTTGCTATGCTCGTATGTGTAGTTTGTTTTAAAGCTAAATCAGGGTGTCGTTTTATAAACTCATATACCCAGTCATTTTTGTTTGATTTATCAAATCTGTTTTCTATTTTATTCACTTCTGCAAATTCGTACACCAATTTCCTCAGTGCGTTCAAAGTGAGACCGTAGAACCTCTCATCACTAGATTTGCTATGGTTATAAATTTAATCCTAAAAACAAAATAAAATGTCAATTTTAATATTTTCAGTCAGCTATCTGCGTTTCGGGCTTTGAGCGCACGGCCATCATAAGTAATTAATAAAAAAACAACGGGTTGCACTCCGGGAGTGCCGGCAGAAGTGAAAACTAAAAAACATAATAGCAAAAAGACTGACTCGTGAAGGATTTCAACCTCCCCCCCGATTGTCAAATTGAAATTTATATCGGTGCTCTAACCTATTGAGCTAACGAGTCTTACGTGCATGTGTCAAAAATAAGCAACCGGTGCAACGAAATGACGTCATGCTAGAAGGACAAACTTGTACATACAATAATGAACTTTAAATGCAGAACGTTAGAATAGGTTTCTAACTGTCCGTCTTACGATCTGACGCGAGTTTAACATTTTTTACCCATCCCAAAAATGCACAACGCCGTTAAAGAAGTTTTCAAAAACATACCTCTTGTTCACGAGTAAACGTTCGTTGATATCTTCCCAATGATGTTGCAGTGGAGTTGAGTTTTAAACGTTTTCTCAAAGTACTCTCATTGATCCCAACAATTTCTGCTGCTGCTCGTTTCGATTTTCCCTCTTCAATCAACTTCTTGGCTGTATTAACCTGCTCTTGAGTACAGACTTTCCGATCGGGACATTTCCTTATATATTGGCGGGGCATTTTCAATCTAAAAGACAAAAACATATTTCATAAAGATATTTTGTTTTACTTCGATGGGGTAAGTATACGCATTTCAATATTGCGGACACTTACCCCCGTACCTAAACTTGCCCCATTCCGTCAAAGTAAATAAAAATAATTAAAAAATACAAGTATAACTTACCTTAGATAAAATACGTAAATTTACACAAAATATTGGTTAGTTTCTCCTGTTCCCAGTCACTTTGTTTACTCACTCAGACTAATCGTAATGCACTTTTTGAAACTATCACGGTCATTCATTAAAACATTATTATTATTAACGGGATATTTACCGTGGTTCGTGTTAATTTAACGCAAAACAAAAAAAACGCGAACCACCGTCACGGTAAATATCCCGTTAATAATAATAGTGTTTTAATCGTAATGCCTTTACCATACAAATGAATATCAAGAAAATAAATAAGAAAACCGATAAAAAAACAATATTGTAGTGTAAGTATCAATGGCCTTGTGCGGCAAACCTGTGACAGACTATTCTTTCTTTTATGGTTAAATGCGAACTAAATACGACAGGTTCCGACCAGATGACAATTACGTCATTCGCACGATGTTCACTGCGTACACATCCGCTGCGTACGGTTACCCAACATGACTCTAGTTGAAACTGTCAAGTTATAATTTTTCTATTAAAAAACCGACTTCAAACGCAACTTACTAAATCCTTCACGATTGAAACGTTTTAAAGAGACCTCTCTTCACTCGCTCTTCTTTTCTTTTGTCAAGAATGCGAATTGTCATTGAATGTCAAATACTCGTCTTTGAAGATTAGAAAATGTGCAGATTTATTTATTTTATTTTATTTATTTAAAGAAAAACGTGTAGGTGGTATCGTCGTATCCAACTCGGCTGGGCAGCGTTCGGGAAACTTAAAAGCGTCTTCTCGTCCAATATTCCCCAGTCCCTCAAGTCGAAAGTTTACAACCAGTGTGTGTTACCAGTGATGACATACGGCACTGAAACGTGGTCCCTAACTATGGGCCTTATAAGGAAGCTCAAGGTCACGCAACGAGCTATGGAGAGGGCTATGCTCGGAGTCTCTCTACGAGATCGAATCAGAAATGAAGAGATACGTAGACGTACAAAAGTCACCGATATAGCACAGCGGATTAGCAAGTTGAAGTGGCAGTGGGCAGGGCACATAGCACGCAGAACTGATGGCCGATGGGGCCGAAAGGTTCTCGAGTGGAGACCACGTACCGGCAAGCGCAGCGTAGGAAGACCAGCCACGAGATGGACAGACGACCTCATACAAGTAGCGGGAAGACGCTGGATGCAAGCCGCTTCCAATCGGTCTTTTTGGAAATCCATGGGGGAGGCCTATGTCCAACAGTGGACTTCTTATGGCTGAGATGATGATGATGTGTAGGTGGAACTCTGCGATTCTATAATCTGACGCACTTACTCAGGAATACAATGAAAATATTTTCATTTTTAGAGGTTATTGAAAAACTAATAAAGCGATGTTTGTAAAATTATTATGGGACCAACTTGGGAGCTTTTGTCTATACACCAATACAGGAAATACAAAAATTGGTTCTCGAATTACGGAGTAATTCGTGTACATACATTAAAAAAATACGGTACGACCTCGTAACCTCCTTCTTTTTCGAAGTCGGTTAAAAAGTAAGTTCGTATAGGGGTAAGGCCGCCAAAATTGACAAATACATCACAAAAGTAACACAACACATTTTGTGTTACCGTTACACAAATGTAACCCAAAAGTCCTATGTAAACAGGGCGAATTCTGTGCCCAAAAGTAACACATCTTTTGGGTAAAGGTGGTTTCATAATGGTTAAATAAAACCTAAAATAATACAAGATATAAATTTTAAATTGGACGGACTGCAGTGCAGTGCTATAGGAGTAATGAAATACGATTTTTAAACGATGTACTTGCGTACCTTTAATAATGAAATTGAAAAAAAAAAAACATACTTAACACAAATCTGTCATAAAACATGAGTTAAAAAAATAAAAAGAATCCCGAGTTCTCTAGGATAAAAAAATATGTACAGAATGAAATTTTAATCACCGTTTTCCTGGCGTTTTTCATGGCGTGTTGTTGAGATTTTGACGGCGCATTTTCTTTTTTTTTGCGATCCTCTCTCCATTTTTTTCTTAATTCTTCTTTCTGTTCTTCGTTGTAATTGGCTGATTTAGTTTTATATTGACGTAATGTTCTTTCACTGTTTTTTTTCTTTTGGTCTTGAAATTTTTCAGGATTCGTACTTTTTAACTTTTCGCGATATCTTTTCTGTCGTTCAGCGGCAGTTAACGGCATTGTCTATAAAAAAATGGACAATTACTACAGGTGAAATTTAATTAATGGGCATCCTTTTAAGGGGTCATTGTACTCATCATTATGAACAACTTTTACTATGGGACTAAACCTAAAATCGCGATTTTAGATCCGCTGTTCTTTGAATTTATGTTCGCATAACTCGTCAATATGTAGGGAAGAGCTGATATTTTTTCGCGATTTCAGGTTTGGTCCTATAGTAAAAGTTGTTCATAATAATGCGTACAATGACCTCCTATGAGGTTGTTGGTGTTTTTCCTATAACCCTGTATATGCACATGAATAGATTATATTTCAATAGAAGAAAAACATACTCAATTAGTTTGATGCTAAAGAGCCTTTCGTGCAAGTTTAACTTGCACTTGGCAGGTTTTCACTATTAAAAAGTAGGTATGTAAGTACTGAGTTTGTCATATCTACAAAATCACACTCAGATACATTACTTTCAAAAATCAGTAATCATACCACTATGTATGCGGCTTTATAGATCTACTGTGTTACGTAACACATACTTTTGTGTTACAATAACACAAATGTAACACAAATGTAACACTGGTGTAATACAAATGCAACACAAAAGCTAAATTTTTACAACAGTTTTAGGTTATATTTTGGTTATTTATTAAAATTAGGCACTAATCGGCGGTTCTAAGTATACTTTTAACCTCATCGCCAACAAATATAATACAATAACATTAAAATATCTGTTTCTTACCTCAGAAATAATTTTTTTTTTCACAAACAAACAATAACGTGACGCGCACTTTAAGCTCCTTCACTGGCGAAACAATATGGCTGCCTTTTTTTTCTATTATGGTGTTTCCATATTAATACTGCGTTTTGCACTTAGGCTCTATAAATAGTAGCTTTGGGGTAAAATTTCGTCACACAAGGAAATCGTAACACAAAAGTAAAAGCCTATCAATACCATATAAAAACTATCAATAAAACAGCTCAGTTTAAGGATTTTCGTAACAATATTATTATCATAGCAGGGGTCTATCATCTAATTCTTCCACGGTTTACATATAATTCAGATATTCTCTACAAATTATTGAATATTTTAACCGAAAGATAGGTACTGTAAAAAAAACGACAAAAATGTCACACAAAAAAATGACAATTTTGGCGGCCTTACCCATAGACACTATAGACTGAGTGGCCAGCCCTGGTGTTAAAGTTAGTAAGGCACCGAAAGGCTGGCTTGACAATTACTATTTTTAAGAACAAACAACCGGCACCTACATTTAACATATCTTCTCACGGTCTGAGAAGACTGACCGGTTCGTTCGTTGCTTAACATTATTAATCGTTCGAAAAAACCAAGCCAAGCTACGCCACGAGCCCTACAAAATTTAGATAACTTTATTACGCACATCTTCTATCACCAGTTATTATTAATAGATATACTAACCATATGATGCTGATGGTGAGGCTCATCGAAGCCATGAGCATCATGGAGGTGGTCATTGCTATGATGACTTTCATCTGTGCAATAAATATGCAGTCCCTAGAATATATCAGCAGCTCATTAGTATATACTAAGTATAGACAAATCTAGATACTTAGACACTTGGCAATGGGAGAACAGCCCCCGTATTCTGAACCCGTTCGGTTTCGGAATCGATTCGATTTGTATATCTCCGTCTCTGTCATTCTCTATGGAAATGACAGAGACGGAGATATACAAATCGAATCGATTCCGAAACCGAATGGGTTCAGAATACGGTGGCAGGAGGTTCATGCACGCAATATATATTTAGATTTTAATATTGTCAACATTCTTAAATAGGTATATAAAATACCCGACTGCAGAAAAGCAGTTTTTGCAGTTTTACGATTTCGTTACGCTTGTGTAAAATCGCTATAAAAGATGAAGTATAAATGCGCATTTTTAGATTAATTCTAGCAAACCCACTTGTTTATTACGAAAAAGTTCGTTGGAGGTTACCAAAATAACGCATTTTTTTATTATTGCGAAAGATGTATTATTATTATTACAAAAAAATATAGCCTATGACAATGTGAAGACGAATCTAACACCTCGCACATCAAAATCGGTCAAGCCGGTTAGGCTGTAGGCGATCATATAGAAACATACATACTCACATACACATACTCGAAAAATATAACCCTCCTTTTTACGCAGTCGGGTAAAAATAACATGCATAAACCCAGTTACGGCAGATATCTTTTCATACCTTTGTTGGTACAGCACTCTTACTTAATTTATATAAGCCACCTTTAGTGATATACTTTTCTTTATCATCAAAATGCGCAGAACATATCTTAGTATTTTTAGTTGGTTTCCAACATTCTTCTTTGCGATTAAGCCTTAATTTCTCGATCCATCGAGCAGCAACAGTTGGATCCAAAGGAAATCTTTAAAAAATACTATAATTAACTACCAGAAGTTAAAAAACATCCAAGTACAGGCACACTGAGGCTTCCGTACCCCCAACCAGAGAAAATATAATAATACTATTTACTCAAGTGCATAAACCATGAAAACTGCAAATATTAATCCAACAAAAAAAACTTTCGATAGAAAGGCATGCAGTTGAATTGAACTTGAAAATAATATTCGCGCATACCTTATAGGTAAATACCAACCAACCAACTGTTATGGTAAGTTTGTAATAGTATTTATTTTGCGTGCATTACAATTAGGTATATCTAGTTAGATACTAGTAATTTATTTTCCTATTTTTCCATAACTTATAATATGAGACCTCAGACCCAAATGAAACCTCTTTTCTTGCCAATTTTCGATTTTTAATATCAATTGGGTGCACAACCATAATTTTCATTTGACATTAAAACGATAGTAGGTGAAAGAAACTAGATAATAATCATCTGTCTGCAATATATCGGTACAGTTGATGAGTATAGTTGAAATATTATACAATAACTTTAATTTATACTGGATGGAAGAAACTGAATGTATCTAATATAATATCAGTAAGGAGCACGAACCTAAATATATACAAAATGTTGTACCTACCTAAATATTTGTCCCCTACCTAGCAACAATCATTGAAATGGCGGCCATCGAGTTGGCGATCTATTTTATATTTCACGTAGGTATGACTCAATAATTTCTAATACCAAAGTAGTACTTACGAATGAAATGTGATCTTTGAACCCTTACGGTGGTTATGTGACGCATTGTTACACCCTTTCACAGCACAGTATGTCATGTTTATTGAAAATACAAGAGCTTGTCACGACGCTCTTACGTGAGCACTGACAGGCGGAATGACGTACACTGCCCTAAAAGGCTTACTTGAAATTGCTTTTTGGGCTGACCCGGATTATAAGTCTTTTTATTTGTGTTGTCTATGATAATTTCAATTTCAAACAAATCTAACCGATTTATTTGAAATTGAAACTAGCATATACGTAGACGTAGTTACAACGACAAGGAATTATAAATATCGTTTTATTTCGATATTTACAATTTTTTTAACTGACTTCAGCCCCCGTATTCTGAACCCATTCGGTTTCGGAATCGATTCGATTTGTATATCTCCGTCTCTGTCATTTCCATTGAGAATAATAGAGACGGAGATATAGAAATCGAATCGATTCCGAAACCGAATGGGTTCAGAATACGGGGGCAGAAAAGGTGGTTTTCAATTCGGTGTGAACCAAAGAGTGTTTAGGTCTAGTCTATGTATGTCTATACCTACACATCATTTCAATGCAGAATGACAGAGATGGAGATGTTCCGACCCGATCCCGAATGATTATAAATACGGGTATTGTTCGTGTCGCCATCTCCGCCTGAGCTTGCAGAGGTCTGACGACCTGTGGAACCCGCTGTGTGGTGCCCGGCCGTCTACTTCAGTACGGCGACTATTGACCAACGTCACCGATCTAAGTTTTGGATCGCAGTATACTACGAGTATTTCTAATGCGGTCTGAAAGTTTACATACATGCATACAATAACGCCTATTTTCCTTTACGGTGCAGGTAGAGCGTTAAAGACCATGAGGCCGTTTGACGTCAATTTGTGGTTAGAGGGTGAGAGTAAAGGGTAAAATTTAATCAATTAAAACTATTATTTCTATGAAATAAAATTCATGTATATTCCTATTGCTTTAGTAGTTAGCACTATTGGTTATTCTGTGCTTTTGATAATGTTGGTCTCAGATACCCTGTTATGTCAACGTTCAGCTAAAATATAGGAGCGCAGAGCCAGGTCATACTATTTTGTAAACTGTTATCGGATGATATTAATAACAAATTTAAAACTCCAAAAACACCACTGAATGTACAAAACTAAAAATTTGTTAAGCTCTAGATTATGCCAATGCATGTACCTACAATGTAGGGTTAAATTATAACCAGTTATAATAAAAGTTTTTTTTTTAATTTAATAATAAATTATATTTCACAGAAATATTTTTTATCCTTAACTAAATACTAACTTTAACTTGTTAGTTTAATATCATATCTAAACATATCACGGTTCATCAAAACTTTCTGTCTCTAATTGAACAAAAAAGTTTTTTCTTCTTCACTTTTTAAAACTTTTATTTATGTCTATTCAAACTCAGGTTCTATTTTAACCGGTATCTCAGGAAACTCCACACTAGAAGATCCTGTTTGGCTCACTAGTGATCCAGTAGAAACTATACTCGTATTAGTAGATGATAGAGTCACTATAGGCTGAATAGATGTGCCAGATTTAGGTTCTGTTTTAACTGATATCACAGGAAATTCCACTCTAGAAGAACCTTTATGGCTCACTTGTGATCCAATATTATCTATATTGGTAGAAAATGTCCCAAATTCAGACTCAGGTTCTGTTTTAACAGATATCTTAGGAGATTCTACATTAGAAGACCCTGTTTGGCTCACTAGTGATTTAGTAGAAACTAAATTAAAAGATGATTGGGTCATTGTAGACCCACCATATGTGTTATACCCAGAATCGTGTTTTGTTTTCGCTGATATCTCAGGAAAAGCCATACTTGAAGAGCCATTTGCTAGTGATCCACCAGAAATCATAATTGGAGATGGTTGGGTCACTGTAGACCCAAAACAGATCTCAGATCCCGGCTGAGTTACTAAAGTTCTTCCTGTATTTCCAAGTCGTACAATGTTAAGCCCGGAGCCTGTTTTTGGTACGACGATATAACCAGGCTGAGCTCCTGATTTCGAACCAGGTTTCATGTTCATCACTGTCAACTGACTCGATGCAGGTCTGATCATTACAGGTTTAAGTAGTGATGACCCAGTATTCAATTGTGCAGGTAGATTTGCAGATGGTACAGGAATATCCATTTGTGAAGTTTGACTCACTGATGGCCTAATAATAACTTTCGTTTGTGACGTTTGGCTCACGGATTTTCCAGCAGGACTCACAATTAAAAACTTTGGTTGCATGGCTGTATTAACTTGTGATATAGATGTTAAAGAAGGTACAACGGAGTTGAAAGATTTTGCCTCATTCGTAACAATATAACTCCCTTTACCCTGTTTCGGTACGATATCTGCGCCTTCTTTTTTCGTCGTGAAATTCGAAAGTACAGCTACGATATACATTTGCGCTACACGAGCGTCTTCTACATCTAAACACAATAATTGTTCAGCTACGTATTTTCCGAACTCATACAACTTGTCCTCGTAGCCATCTTGATCTTCAGTGGTGTCTAAACGAGATCGCTTTGGTCGACTCTGGCCATCTTTAGATTGTTTGCGCTTGTCTAATATAGAATTGACAAAAACTTTTTCTGTATTCGGTGTGGCGTCATCAGTTTCATTATCGTCATCTGAATCATCCGCTTCTACCTTTATTCTAGATAATTGTTCTTCACTTGAATCGTTTGCGTATTCTTTGGAAGGATCATATTTCAATTTGTACGATTGTGATGTTTCCTTGGAATTCATGGATGTTTCAGATATGTCGATCTGAAAATAAAAGTCATAGCTGAGTGAAGGCAATGTTGTGAAACAGACATTAGAACAGCTAGTCTTAAACATAATTAAGTACATAAAATCACGTCTATTTTCCCTTATGGGGTAGGCAGATCCTCCAAGACCACGAGGCCATTTGGCGCTACATATGATCGTGGTTAGAGGGTTAGATAGAAGAGAGAGGGTATTAGAGGGTAAGATATAATGTTTGTTTGCAGTGACAGGTCAGCCCATCGCCTGTGTAAACGCAAATTTCGCTCAAATACCTAACTAACTTTTACAGTATGCCCGGGAAGAGAAGCAATTGGTACATTCTATTTTTTTTAGGTGTTTCTTCATGTGGAAATGACTGATGACTGTGTGTGATATAATAAAAGTGAATGTAACTCAGATCTTTCAATTTCAAATTCTATTCACGGCTAAACAGCAAAACCGATTGTTATGAAAAGCACAGAGATAGTTTAAAATACACTATGCATTCATCAATTAAGTTTGTTTATCTTTACTATGGAAAAAAAATAAAATATAGACGCCATTTAGCACAAGTGTAAGTTTAGAAACATTAAAACCCTCAATTAAAAAATGGCTGAACCGATTTTGATGAAACATAGTTAAGAACTCTTTCGATGAAATCCTCTTTCAAACAAATAAACTAGATCAAAATCTGTCCATCCCTTTGAGAGCTACTATGCCACAAACGGACAACCATATATACAAATATTTTATTTGCAAGATATTTTAGGGAATATAAAATATCTTGCAATGTTTTATGGTGTATACCAATACTGGGATATTGGACATAAATCATTCTTGAATAAGCTGTTTATGAAATCATACTTACATGGGCACTGCTGTGTCTTGCATAGGAACTGTAACTTGCCGACGATCTGTTGAATTGTGCATTGAGAGTAGGTGATGCACACACTTGATCTTCTAATGGTACAAAATAAAAACCATCTGATTGATTCCCTTCATTCAGAGGTGACAAAAGATTTTCTCCAATGTGATTTAAATTTACCGAATCATTACACACAAGAGGAATACTCTTATTTGTAGAAGTTCCATTAATCTGATCGGGAATCTTAGTTTGTTGATTTATTAATACAAGTGGTGGAATTCCATCGAAAGGTTCAGGAATTTGTGAATTGTAAACAGTAGTCCGTTGATTTATCGATACAAGTGGTGGAATTCCATAAGAAGATTCAGGAATTTGTGAATCATGCATCGTAGTTCTTTGGTTTATTGATACAAGTGATGGAATTCCATCCAAAAGACCAGGAATTTGTGAATCATGAAGCAGAGAATGAACAGATTGATGATTGATAGATGTCCTACGTTTCCTCTCACGATATCTTCTTGACCGCTCTTTTGCTAATGCTCTCTTTCGTTCGGCTTCCTTATTTTGCATTTCTTCAGTAAGTTCTTGCACCTGCATCAAAGAATTTAGTTGCTCAGATTCAGTGCGCTTCTTTTTGCGATGTTTCTTCACACGCTCTTTAGTCAATTCCCTTTTTCGTTTTAATTTGTCATCGATTTGATTTTCATCATCCATCTTCTGTAACAGATAAATTAATAAAATAATTAAATACTCATTATATTAATATATAATGAGCAATTAGTATATACAAGACAAATGTCCATTAGATTATTATTGCCTTTTTTCAACTATTTAGTTGAGCATTGAGTAATATCGAAACATCGTCAAGTACATCATAAACTCAAATTGAAATAAGCACTTCATGTCATGATGATGATAATTATCTGGATTACAGAGACTATTTGAGACTGATGACACTGATCTGGCATATAGAAATTATTGTATACTGCTAAGATTTTGATGAAGTTATTTTATTATTTTAGAAATTATAAACAGAAGTGCACTTACCTGTTAATTTATGTCAAAAATTAACTAGCAAGCTTCCCCTGTCACCCAATTATACAGTTTGCAAGCACTTTAAAGGATCACCTCCGTCATCTACGTTCATCACATAACCTGCAAGATAAAATGAGCACACAACACAAGTTATTCTTGAAGATCATGGATGCCCTCAATAAACGGATGGAGTAGTTTGAGGTTCAACTGCAGAAACTCCATCTCCAGGTATTCCTGGCAGCAATTTGGCAGTCAACTTTACTGCCTTCGAATCTCACTGTTCCCAACTGATTCTGAAATTCAGGTACTACGTGAATTCCAGGCGACAGGCGTACCCCGTGTGTGGCCTGTGGGTACCCTATAATGCTGGAGGTCATATAAACTTTAGCAGTTCAAATTTAAATAAATGTATCCTTGCCGTAGTCATAACGCATCTCAATTCGCCAGTTTACGGGTAATACTCAACTCAGCTCAGTATTCGTGCTTTAGTTTTCTCCTTGTTGACTTTTTGAAACTGCTACACATGTAAAAAACTAAAATTAAATGATCAAAATGTCCAATCCAAAACAAACTCTTAGCAAAAACCACAACAAACATTTTTTTGTCATGACAATAAAGAGAAAGACATGACATTACTCAACTCGGTGACAATGACATTTTACTTGCTAGCTTCTTTTTTCCACAGAATCATAGCCCTATTTATAAAGGGCACAGAAAGATAATCTCCTTAAAAAAAAGACTTTTACATTCAGGCATAATTTTTCCATTGAAACTTAATTTTTTATTTATTTATAGCCGTAGATACATCTCCATTGGTCGAATTTATCTACAAAGTTGCCTTTGAAAAGATAACTCCCAAAATAACAGAAACACACAAAGAAGAAGGTGTCGTTAGATTCGTCTTCACTTCTAGAGAACCATAGGCTAAATTTGTTTGTTACAATAATAATAATACATCTCCCTCCATCTCCAAAAATAAAAAATACGTTTTATCATAACCTCCAACGAACTTTTGCATAATAAACAAGTGGTTTAGTAGAACTATTCTAAAAATGTGCATTTATAACCTTTTATAGCGATTTTACGTATAAATTCTCACAAAAAACGTACACTCAACAGCGTATCAACGTAACAGAATCGTAAGTTAGACTGCAAAAACTGCTTTTCTGCAGTCAAGTGTTTTGTTTTCATTATAATATAGATACTTATTAAATCAATAAATCAGTTTAGCTTCTAGGTAAACATGACCCCCGAATGAAATCCCCAGGGTGAATTGGTGATCAGATGCAAATATAAACATAACAATAAAAAAAATTATTTGTAAATTGTAACTGGATATAACTGTGGACTATTTTCAGGTGGACTTCTAGTAGCAAAGATGATAATGATGACATCAAGTTAACATTTTTATCAAAATATCTACATTTAAGTATCTACGTCATAATAATATTACCTTACTAATTTTTTTTTTTTATTTTAAAACTTCTTTAGCGGCGTTGTGCATTTTTGGGATGGGTAAAAAATGTTAAACTCGCGTCAGATCGTCCGATCGCAAGACGGACAGTCAGAAACCTATTCTAACGTTCTGCATTTAAAGTTCATTGTTGTATGTACAAGTTTGTCCAATAAAGTTAGTTTCAGACCAACGTACTAGATGGCACTGTACAGTTTTAAAACACGCTAACGCTTCGCGTACAGCGATGAGTAGGTGTTGTTTGTAAAACGCAATATCTTTGGTCCAAATCCTTCACGAGTCAGTCTTTTTGCTATTTTATTTTTAGTTTTCACTTCTGCCGGCACTCCCGGAGTGCAACCCGTTCTTTTTTTTATGCAAGATCCACGATTGGACCATCAACTTAGCTAATGTTAAGCGAAGGTGTGGCCGAGGATGGAGCTCGTCGATCTAGAAGATATCTATTCACTCTAGCCTTGAAAATTCCAAGATTGTAGGTCTCAGGAAACAGAGATGGCGGCAAAGAATACAAACAACTACAAATAACTTATGCAATTGCTACAGACTATAAAAAAATTGAATAAATGTTATTAATGTCATGATTGTATAATTCAAAGTTACCTTTGAAGGTATTGCTCCACGTTTTAAACGCTGGCGCCCTGTTTTTGTAATGTATTTATATTTACTGTCGAAATGCGCTGAACAAATTGTTGAGCGAGGATTCGGTTTCCACCAAGGATCATTTCGACTTCGCCTAATTATTTCTGCCCAATATTCTGCTAGTACAGCATCATTAGGAAATCTAAACAAAATAGTTTGCACAGTGCTGTGTTAGTTTGAGAAAAAAAACATTTATCGTAAATCAAACACCATGTTTCACATACAAAAGTCACCGACAGCACAGCGGTTTAGCAAGTTGAAGTGGCAGTGGGCAGGGCTCATAGTACGTAGAACTGATGGCCGATGGGGCCGAAAAGTTCTCGAGTGGACATCACGCACAGGCAAGCGCAGCGTAGGAAGACCAGCCACGGGATGGACAGATGACCTTATACAAGTGACGGGAAGACGCTGGATGCAAACCGCTTCCAATCGGTCTTTTTGGCAGTGGCTTTATGGCTGAGATGATGATGTTCACATATCATAATTATTATAGTTTATAAAACTAGAATAACTGACTTAAAAATTCGCAATTTTGTTTTAAAAACCAAACTACCGACTGATTTTGAGATTTGAAATTTAAATTTTTAAATTAATTTAAGTGACGAAATCATGCGGGTAACGTATAAGAAAAATATAACCTAACTGATAACCTCATTTTTGAAAAATAATATTTGTTATCGACAACTTATTGTCCCATCAACATCGTCCTATCTCTAATTCTTGGCAGTGATTTGTAATATAAAATAATATAATAAACTCAACAAGTGGCAAATGTGCAAGCATTATGCCAACATTAAGCAAAAAAAATACATTTATGAAATGAAACAAACACATGTATGTGCTTTGAATACTAAATTAATGTTTCCGCGATTGTTAAAATTCATTTGAAATTAATTCAAAAATCATTGAACCGAGAAGAATGGAAGGAGGATAGGGAGGCCTTTGCCCAGCAGTGGGACAAAACAGGCTCAAAATAATAATAATTTATTTAAGAACATAAAATAAATTTCAACGAATTTATCGCGTATATTTTACATAATTTTAAGACCGGATTTTTTAAGCACTTGAGCATCCGTGGTCACAGGAGACCACGAATATACGCTACAAATACGTTAAAATTTGTTTCATTTCGCTTTTTATACTGATAGAAATATATTTTCGCTACTTACAGATGGAAGGTAATAGTGCTTTTCTTATTTTTATGTGTGTAATTTTTACACGATTTTAATACACAGTTCACCATCTTCTCATTGCAAGTGATTGCGATGAGATGACGTTTGACTAAAGTGACTAAAGTTTTATGTGACCTCATTCTATTACACTATTATTGGCGTGTTTTAAAAAAATGGGACAGTATTTTTCTTCTTTTTTGTATTGAACCACGCGATTAGCGATTTGCCAGTGTCAATTAGTATTATTATATCTTCAAGTTTCTTGAATAATAAGTTTTTAATTATTCTAGTCACAATCTAAGACATGTAAACAGTCATTTTCAACTTTGAGTCTTGCCTCAGTAAAGTGATGGCTACTTTACAAGCAGCTTCTATGGACTTTGGCCGACAACGTAAACTGACAGGTTTCACTTGCTCACACTCACGCACTTGATCGAACGCTTAATGGATCAAACACCACCATTTTATCGCATTAATGTTCAAAATAACACAAGTTTAGGAAAGCAAAACAAAGCAACAACATGTTTCTATGACGTTCCCGCCCAAAAAAAAATTACAGACAATATTTTGTATTTCATTAGGAGTCTTTTAAGTCTTTGGCAACAAGGGTATCGATTCATTTGCCTCACGTTACCTACAGTTTATTATTTTTTGGTATTTTATTCATAGAAGAAAAACTTACTTCTTGGGTATGGGCAGTGCAGTCTTCTTCCACTTTGATAGCGACATCATGCGGCTCTTCGTTCGTTATTTTACCATAAATAATGTTGTGACGGTGTTTAAATTTTCCAAGCCAACCTTCCGAAGCTTTAAAGTTACTAATTCCTAGTTGTTCGGCAAACTCTTCAGCTTTGGCTTTAACTATTGGTCCCGAGATGGCAACATTATTTTTACGTTGATCATTTATCCACGATGTCATTTCTCGGTCCAAGTCTTCAAATTTTGGTTTCCTTATTCTTTTAGATTTATAAGACTTTCCCTCCCGTTGCGCCTGCAGAATTTTCTCCTTGTTTTTCCAAATCGAAGTAACAGTAGATGGACTTAATCCGAAACGTTTCCCAACATCACTTCTCCTGTCTGCCTTTTCTATCTCACGTATTAAAAACACTTTTTGGTCGACACAAAACTGTTTTCTTTTATAAGGCATGTTAACTGTTTCAAAGTTGGTTTACGACTGGCAATACAAGAGATGGCTTAATTAGTGGTTGGGGTTAACATTCCTAAAAACATTGCAATCCAATAGTAATGCAAATGTCACTAATGTCACACGTGTTCTAGGTGATAGCTACAAAAGCAAGTTTATGACCTCATTATTTGAAATTGAGATGATGACATGAGAAAAAAAGTCTAATTTCGGTAATAAAATTGTCACACTGAACAAAATCGCTCTCTCTCGCTTGCACTTTAGAACTGACCTCCAAACAATAGATAGGTAATCGTTATACGAAACACCGGGCGTCGGTCGAAAAAGACTTGAAACCACCGCTCAGACCCGCGGCGCCACTTCTGCTTACCAATCGTCCGTCGCCACAAAATAACACAATCAACTTGCAAGCAACACGTGTTAAATAATATAACCACAAAATATTATAATAATGACTGTTTGTTCTGTGAAATGGTGCGGGAACTCGTCTGTCAACTCCAATTACACAGTGAACGGAATTACCTTCCACAAGTGAGACAAATACATTTATTTCAAAGCATTGAAGAGCTCTGTTTATAATGGTTATCGATCGGAGTTGCTCTCTCTTCCTCGTGATCGTTTGGTGATGTCGATGTCCCTTTTTCGCGCCCTGTCTGTGTGTGACGCTACTCGCTTGTGTTGTTTACGTTTTAAAGTTCATTCATACATAATACCAAAATGTGGATCATTTTAGCTTGCATTTGATCATATTTCGATTACACTTCTTTTATGTTATTGAAACCATGAATATATTTTGAATTCTCATACAATTTGCAAATTTTTAAATTTAATAACTGATAGACCTAATTAAAAATGCACTTGTAGAAATCTATAAATTGTTTTTTGAAAACAAATACCTAATGAGTGGATACAGGACTACAGGTGGATAAAAAGCAAAGTTAAAAGAACTTGTAAGGACAAAAAATTACGATGTACCTATTCGCGATTAATGTATAGGTAATAATGTAGGTATACAAAATGTATACTCAAGTTTTGCTTACTTTGGGCTAGATAGTGTGTGAAATGTCCACCAATATTTATTATTAAGGTATTTATTTATGATCTATGCGTAAGAGGTAGGTACAACCTTGGAGGAGAATTTCTCCTCCAAGAGTACAACTAGCATAATGATAATTTGAAACCCATGTTTATCATGACAGTATATTTGATAGGCATAATTTTAATAGGATAGGTAAATAACCGACTGAAAGAAAGAAATATAATTATATTTGTCATCATCATCATCATCTCAGCCACAAAGAAGTCCACTGCTGGACATAGGCCTCCCCCATGGATTTCCAAAAAGATCGGAATCGGCTTGCATCCAGCGTCTTCCTGTAAATCTATTTGTATTTGAATATATAATGTATGGCTTATAATTTACTTATTACTCTGTATGTGTGTATTATAAGTAAAATTTGCATCTTTACAGGATGTTCGGTTAGATATCATGTAATTAAAATATTTTGGAATTATATTATTTTCTGTAAACATATATTTTTTACATTAAATTCAGAATTATAAGGTCAATCGTAGATCTATTTAACATAAAAATAAGAATAATAATGTAATAAATGATAATTGAATAATGTAATAAGTTAAAAATATCATATAAATATGAACAATATGCCTATTTTCCCTTACGAGGTAGGCAGAGGATCAAAGACCATGAGATCGTTTGACCGTGGTTAGATGATTAGATGATTTTTGATGGGAAGGAGAGGGTATTAAAGGGTTACAAGGAATTAAAGGGTAAGATGTATATTAGCTTGCAGTGACAGAGGGTCAGCCTAGAATATCATCATATAAAATATAAGTTAAAATAATTCCAGGAACAGCGTATACTCACACGTTTCTATGTTTTAACAGTTTCTTATTTAAGGTTTCCCAGATGTTCCAAAACAAAAGAGAAATGGATAAAAGCAACGCATCGTCGCGAAGGATGGCTCCCTACGCAGAACAGCGCTGTTTGTTCTCGACATTTTACAGAGGATAGCTTCCATATGATGAAGAACCGCAGACGTCTTATGAGTTCTGCAATACCAACGCTATTTTTACCGATTGTAGTAAGCTTCTTGGTATTTATGTATTATTTTAAAACAAAATTGAGCCGCCGCGTAGTCTATTTTCCTTTTGTAATTTTGCAGAACAGAATATGATCATTTAAGTAATATAAAATATCTTCGCTCTTGCAAAATTTGACATACTTCACTAATGGAACTTGTGGATTCAATTTTACTTCTACTCCATTATTTTAAAAGTCAGTCAGTGTCGTATATTCGTACGAGCAATTTGAAAAGTTAAGCCCTTAGCACTCGTTACTATTTTTTGCACGCTGCTTGCGGTAAATATGAAAAAAAATATCATTTCAGGCGCCTACTCCACAACCAAACAACCCAAAGCAACATACCAGCATATTGAGGACAGTTGCGGTAAGTTGTTAAAACTATAGTTTATTTTCAATGTTCGACTTTGTAAACGATCATGGCGGATAATAATAAAAAGTGATCATGTCTACAGAGGTTATTAAATTGTGAAAAAAATGACACCCGTTTGTAGGAATCTTTCGACCAGAAGATCGATTTCATCAATGCAATGTAATTGGAATAGCTGTGATATTAGTGAGCCATCAAAACTGTAGTCTGTTTCATTGTTAAATTTTGGAAATGAAACTGAACAGTACCAACCCAACACACTATATTAAAACAGTCCAATAATAATTATGAACATTTAAAAGGATATTTATTAATTATGAGTCTTTGTTATGTGAACTATAAAACTTGTAAGCCATTTCATCGTACAGTTCAGGCGGGTTACGCTCATCTCTTATAGCGATGCAAAATTGACTCGCACCCGCTCTTATCTTGCTTTCTCTGCAATTAAGGGAGTGACACAAAAATTTAAGTGACTGTAAAAAATATCACAATTTATAGTATTGCAAAATCAAAATAAAAAGAGAGTGAGCCAATTTTTCACCGATATAAGAGATGAGGTAACCGGGGGTGTTACCTTAACTCTGGTCCAATCCAGACATTTTAGACAGTAAAAGAAGATTTATTGCACTTAGCGATACTTCACTTCTATATAATATCTTACTGAGTGTCTGGGGCGAGTAAGTCGGCCAACCTCCAGCAATTTTCGTTATAATCTGCCTGTACTTATGATTTTCTTTAATGATTATTTTGGCCTGTTGTGTCCTTCTCTGCGATGCTTTTGATTGCTAGTACTATTAATGATTATTTAAAGAAAGGTCTATTTTCAACCGATTTCTAAATAGGAGCAGGTCTTTAATTTGACTGTATGTGTGTTCAGCGATTACTTTACCATTATGAATTGATTTTGATGATTGTTTTTTTGTTTGGTAGGTAATACTTCAGTAAATTTTATCAAATCCGGTTCAGTACTTAAGTAGTTTTTATAACAAAATAACTGGAACAAATGTGTCTTCTAAGTAAACAAATTGCGTATTTTGAAGTCTGTTTTTTAAAAATACAATTATATTAATAAAACTTATTCTATATCAGATTACTTCAGACCAACCAAACGACACAGAGACGATGGAAGTAACTTACATCGACATGCCACAGCAAGAAAACAAGCAAGTTCAACGCAATGCTACAACATCAGCTGGCATATTATCGAACAATGTTCTGGAGAAAAAACGTTTATGCAGAAGAATAATTGAATTGAATAATATGATGATAACGAAAAACAAACTTTTGAGAGAAAGTCGCGATAGATGCAGAAGATTGATAAAGAAAGTGGCATCGCTAAAAGTGGCGCTGAAGGAAACGAAAGAGTCATTGTTAGAAATAAAGGAGAAATTAGGGGAAAAGAATTGTCAAGAAGAATAATCAATTATAATTTTTCGAAAGATAAGCTATGAAACTTCAGTCAGTATTTGGTTAATTTAAACACTAAAATGGGTGCTGCTGTGTCGAGGATATAACGCATATTCTTATGGACACCATTATACAAATGCAGATTCACACATAGACTGAAATATTAAACAGTAGTAACATAATAATATTAAGAAATTTAGACATTGTAAGTGAAGGGAAGTTTCCGGCAGCCTAGTGGTGAGACCGTCTGACTTGCGATCCGCAGGTCCTGGGTTCGAATGCCACGGCACGCACCTCTGTCTTTTCGAAATTATGTGCGTATTGTTGATTGCCGCCAACTTCAAACGGTGAAGGAAAACATCGTGAGAAAACCTACATGTCTGAGAGTTCTCAATGATCTTGAAGATGTGTAAAGTCTGCCAACCCGCACTTGGCCAGCGCGGCAGACTATGGCCTAACCCTTCTCACAATGAGAAGATGGCCCGTTCCCAGCAGTGGGACAGTTTGTACAAACAGGGCTGTTAAAAAAAAAAAAAAAAAAAAAAGTGAAGCTAGCAGTAAGTTTACATTTTTACAATTTTGTACCTCATAGATTGATTTTTGTTTATGAAGTTAAAACCTTTTTAGGCGAGCTGAACTCTTTATCTATTACAATTGTAACGATATTGTTTATATTTTTATATTAAATATCATTCTGAAATTAATTGTTATTTTTATACTTTTATTTCTGACTTTGTAATTTTTAATTTTCATTTCTAATTAAATTGTGTAAATCGGTTTTATGAAGAATAAATGAATATGAATATGTTGTGGTTATTGAATGTACCTGAGTCGTCATGCTCGGCTATGTAACGCTCATTCGGATAAAGTCTGCTCGAGTCGAATAAGAGAGCGAGAGAGAATAATGTAGTGAACGCGTCACTGCTTTACTGCTATTTCGTATTATTAACGTCGCCTTGACTAAGTTTTCACTTTAATCGTGTGGTCTAAGCACACTTTTTATTTAAATTAATATTTTTTATCGCTCAACTTTATGCAAATTTAAGTCGAACTGGATCCTATATCCTTTATAGTTTTGCCATTCGCTATATTTAAGGCGTTTTTGTTTATATTTGCCGGCAATATTTTTACATATCATGATTTAAAACGCCTTATTATAAGTTATATTCATTGGTGCATTATTAAATTTAAACTAGCATATATTGCTGATTTTTTTATTAAGGCTAGATTCCAGAGTGGGCACCGCAGCTTTCTCATTCTCACTCACAATTTAATGTGATATAATTTTTTTCCAATTTGCAACTGTAGTGTTGCTGATACTAAAACGATCAATAAAAATCATAAAATATGACCTACCTTGTCTCCTCTTCCGTTATTCTTATTTCGTAAATCCCTTTCTTCTTTTAATATCCTTTGTACGGTACTTACACTAACACCCGTCGCTTTTGCACAGCGTTTTTGTATATTACACAATTGAGTTGAATTGGTGTTTAATTCTTTATAAGGATACATGAAATCATATTCTGCTTTCAGGAAATGGTAAACTCTTGCAATCATTTCACAACCCTAAAATAAAATTAAAATCACTATTTACACTCTAAGAGTTTCGATGAACTGCGTAAATATTTTAAGGGACCATTGTGGTCATCATTATGAACATCTTTACTGGTATACTAATCTAAAAAAATCGATTGTCCTTTGGATTTGTCAAAAAGTTTTGATATGGAACAGCAGATTATTCCAGATTTCAAGATTAGTTTCATGGCAAAAGTTGTGATAATACACAATATTAAATTATTTTCACCTCTTCCTTTGGTCATGTTTAATTATTTGTCGGTTTTAGACATTTGGCTGTACTGAATTGTATAGAATCACCACAGCAGATTTGATCTGAACGACCCATCGCAAGATGACCCTCTAAGCCACCCCTGCTTGGGCTTCCTTTACGAGGCCATAAAGTAACACGACGATGTTAACGATATAGTTAAGTATTTCATTTGTAGATAAGTATAACGATTCCATAAAGTGTCCGTCGTTCACTGAACATCCTGTATGTACATACCCTGAAAAAACGTTAAGAGGGCAGACCACCGACAAAACTTTTGAAAAATGGGTATATCGCGAATCTATCGCTGTCTCGAAAGAGCCGAATGAAGATGATTTCTATGTGTGCGTAAACGGATTGTTTGTGAGCGCGCGCCGCCACAGGGCGGTGCGCGGCTCGTGGCAGCGGCGAGTCTTCGCAATCTTTGCACTCGCCCGCGCGTTATTATATTTTGTTAGAGTCCGAAAGGTTTCTCCTACGAAAAAACAAAAGAGATGATAAATTTTGGGAAAGATTGAGCCATAATTAGAATTTTATTACAAATACCAAAATTAATCGACGGTCTTATACCGAGAAATACAAGTGAGGAAACGGAAATGAACCACGATTTTTTATAGTATTTTTACACTTCCTACTACATTTACAAAAAAATATCTAAGTATGAACCTATACTTGGAAATAAATGCTGCCTGCTGATACCTGGTATCTTAGGGTATGCAGATGACAGCACAGTTGTGGAAAGATACACTTCTGGTCCAAGAGCCAAAAAGGCGGAAATCGAGGCGTTGAGAGAAGATATGGTTGTGCATATGAATAAAGCTCTAGAAGCTGTGTCCGACTGGGGTGACGAAAATCTCGTCAAATTCAACGCCAACAAGACTCAAGCCTGCCTTTTCTCCGCCAAAAAGAGGGAGTTTCTTTTGTCTCCTACTTTCCGAAACGTATCCATATCATTGGCAGACCGTCTTGAACTGCTGGGACTCACGTTAACCCCAACAATGAACTTTAAGGGCTACCTTGAATCTAAGGCTAAGCTGGCTAGTAAAAAGCTTGGCATCATTAATAAGGTTAGGCGATACTTCTCACCGGGACAACTGCTTCATCTATATCAAGCACAGGTCCGATCGTGTATGGAGTACTGCTGCCACCTTTTTGATGAATCAGCCAAGTATCAGCTGGAAGCTTTAGAATCAGTGGACCGGCGAGCTGTGAGGTTAATCGGTGACGATAAACTAGCTGCCAAGAAGCTACTTAGTCTCGAGCGCCGCCGTAAAGTAGCATGTCTGTCTATTTTCTACAGGATTCATTTCGGGGAATGTGCGCAAGAGCTTCACGACCTAATTCCACCCTCCCCATTTCACTACAGGACTAGCAGAAAGTCGGCGAATTACCACCCATTTCGCGTTGAAATGCCAAAAATCCGTACTCAGCGATATCGATTCACATTCCTGTTGCGTACTGCACAAGAATGGAATTCGTTGCCGCCATCTCTGTTTCGTGAGACCTACAATCTTAGAATTTTCAAGGCTAGAGTGAATAGATATCTTCTAGATCGACGAGCTCCATCCTCGGCCACACCAATTTATTATTTATTATTAAGAAGAATAATAATAATAATAGGATTTATTGTTAATGAAACAAAGAACGGAAATATAAACCAATAAAATATTTCAGTTAATGTTATTATTATACTACAAATTTGTCATAGAAATTATCTTGCGACGATTTCGACATTGGCGAAATGCAAGGTTATTATAATATTTTAAAGTGAAATACCTAAATTCGCATCCTTATGTACAATTGTTTACAGTAGGTAAGCTAGTGGAAAACAATTACAAGGCATTAAGAAAGTTAGTGTGCACCTCATTTAAGATACTTTTTAGGATTTTACAATTCAAGTAGTTAGTTCGTCTTGAAAAAGTTACAGAATCGTTCCTCCATTGATCTGACAAATTCCACAAAACTGTCTGGTTGTATAGTTAATAAAGTTTTGGTGCCATCTTTGCAATAATATTTATAACGGGTAAATGTAGTGCCACGTGAAAAGTTTTTTGCATTGTCTTCTTTTGTATAAGCCATAAGTTCATTACATTCCCTATGGTGATCTAAGCATAAGGAATGTAATTAAGCATTTCATTATCAAATACCCACTGATAAATCGGTAAGTCAAGTGTGTTAATCCGTAGTTGATATCATATTAATTTTAGCACAACTTTATTTTTTAGGGTTCCGTACCAAAAGAAAAAAAAACGGAACCCTTATAGGATCACTTTGTTGTCCGTCTGTCTTTGAAGACCCTTTTTCTCAGGAACGCGTGGAGGTGTCAAGCTGAAATTCATATCAATTGGCCACTTTTGGCATCTTTGAACTTCACTTAAAAAATCTTTTTCGAGGAAAATCATTTGAAAAGTGTAATGGAGTTAGTACTTGCGCATTACTTTGACAATCACAAACACATTGTATACGTACATTTGCATCGGCTGTTTCAATAATTGCTTGAATTCCTTTATTTGCAAAATTTGTCGGTAATGGTAGGAGCAGTTGTGGAATTGAGTTTTTTTTTAACAATTTTCGATTTGAATTTATTATAATGGAGTTGGGACTAAAATGAGCTTCACACACACGAGCACGAAAGCAACTTGAATTTATTAAATCTTCTCTATGTATCAGTCTCAACCACTCAGTTCGCCTGAAACAAGATATAACTTTATCTTTAAAAAAAATACCGTAACCTTAAAATAAAACCAGACAAGTGCGAGTCATACCGACCCACCGAAGGGTTCCGTAAAAACTAGTAGATAAAAGGGGGAAATCCTATATATTTTTATATTTTCCTTCATAAACTGAAAAATATACATCGTAAAAATATTTAAAACCTGTTTTAGCTTATGCTAATGAAGCTCTTTCATATAATACCCCACATGATACGGTTAAAGAATTTTAGAATTTGTACCCTCATTCCTTGCCGACACTATTTTTTGTGATTCAATTAAAAATTTATAGTTTTCGGTTTTTTTCCTATTTTTTTTACCTACTCTAACACAATGCTTCTTGCCTTTCAAAGTTCTAGGTCAACGGGAAGTACTCCATAGGTTTTGATTCCCTTGTGAACCAAATACCTGAACAAAATGCCTGAAAGAAATCGTTTAAGGCGATAAGGCCGCCCCTTGTACTACTGTTTATTATAATATTGTTTATTTTTAAGTTTCTTTATATGGTGTAGATACAATAAAGCGATATACCTACTATTATTATTATATTACCAACTTACCTCTCTGAAAGAACTGGTAGCTTAAAAAACGACAATTCACTGTTTGCTGTTGAATTTAAACAACCGTCCACTGAACAGTTATAATAACTCTTTTTTTCTTGCTCCATTTTTGCACAAAAGAGTTCGCAGATGCGTATCTCAAGCAGCTAGCACTCGCGCTCGCACTGGTCCCAGTCGGTCCGAGTAATGGCGTCCGTGAACGGTGTCTATGTGTGCGTTGCTCGAGCGCACTTTGTATGTAGATTGACTTCTGTACTATCTCTGTTTTGTGGAGATACCGCCCGGTCGCCCCGTCCTGCTCCTTGTTTGTCGATTCACCACGTAGGGTCAATGTGCTAGTTCTCGTCCAGTTAGTGGAGTTGTCAAGTTCGGAAAACAATATAAAATATTTAGACTATGCAATTTGTATAAGAAATTATTGCAATATACTCGTCATATACTCTATTTTGATAAAATGTATTTTTTGTGGTTGTAAATTTACTGGGTTTTTTAATAATTCATAAAATGCTCAAAATTGCTGTTTTGCTAGTTTTCGTCCACAAAATTCAGTTCTTGTCCACCTATTAGCTAGTTTTCGACCACTCACTTGGAAACTTTGGAATTCAATAAGAAAATATATACTTAGGTACATTTAAAGAAAGTCAGTGATTAACATTTTATTATCTTACATTTTAAACATCTGTAATTATTGAAACATCTCTAATACCTTCAATCTTTATCATATTTTTTTTACTGAAACTATAAAATTTAGGAAAATGAAATCGTATTTTACTTAATGTATACTATATTTTTACTTTAGTTATGAGTGTATCTATTACAGTAATTAGTTCTTTTATATTATAGTTATATTAAAAAAATATGATCTTATTTTCCTTAATATCCTTAATATACACTATATTCATAGATTAATACTTTTATAGTATCACTGGGTAACACTGATTCTTCTGTAACATTGACTCTGTCTTTATTTATTACCTTCTGCAAAGCAAAAACAATTCATATTAGTATATTTCAAATTTTCATGAAATTTCTGCTCTAAACCAAATACCGGTCGTAAACTGACATGTTACTCTAAGCATTTTTAGTTTCCGACCGCATGATTTTCTAATGCGTATTTTATTACGTAATAAAAAAAAAGTGGACGAAAACTGGTAATTAAATAGTATCCGCACATAAGGTTTAAATTTCTAAATTTAATTTACTTGATTTTCACACATTATTAAATATCGGAAACAACCTTATTGGACGGAGCCAAGCTAGTCTCCGACTACGCGGTCGAAAACTAAATGTTCTAAGAAAATGGTATTTCAGTTCTTGACCACTTAATTTTGTTTCTTTAATAGTGACATTCAAAATAAAAACGATGTTTCCCACATTCTATAGATCACAAACAAGGTCTACAAACAGTAAAAAACCCAAAATATAAAAAAAACAATAAAATACTTACTGTGAAAGTCGCGGTCTGCCACTATTTGTTTTGTAATATTCACGTATCCACACTGGGTCGATACCAACCGCCAACTGTTGTTTTTTTTTACAAGTTACACATACACATTAGGCTTTGTGTGCTTGTGTGTATATGTGGTTTAAGTCTTCAGTCTTGCAAAGAATTTTTTTTTTTTGTTTTAAGATTGTCAGTATTGCTATTTTTAAACGATTTGTAAGAACGATCCGTCCGATGGACGAGATCTGGCTGTGGACGGCGAACTGGCACATTGACCCTATATGGTAGTGTGATTGAGTCTTGCATTTATATATATTTTGACTTATTTTGTACAACGAAACACAATCGCAACTCGTGCATACACTCTGGCACTTCAAAAAGAAGTCCTCAGAGCAAGAAGTCACTATGCGTAAACCGGTAAAAGGATAGAAACAAAGTACTTTTTTTTACTATTTAATGGATCTGGATTAACAAAGTACATTGATTACGCAGTGTTACCAGACATGAGAAAATTTACCCCATGATTTTATATGTAAATGTTTTAGCGGCAGGTTTTTCTACTTGAGAGTGGTAAACTATACAGCTAGGCTTGCGACGCTTGCAACGCCTGAGCTGTAATCGCTTCGAAAGACGTAAAAGTATGAAATTCACAAATTATGGAACCTAGTAAGAAAATAAAGACTTACGTGTATGTACAATGTTGGAACTGATAACTTATGTAAATAAACTTTGTGTTGAGTCTTGCGCAAGCAATGGTCTTTAAAATGTTTGGAGCACATGCGTGTATATTTTGTCGGCTCCCAATTCTGCCGCCCAGTAGACTTTAACCACACACTATGCACAGTAGCGTCCTTCGGAAATCTAAAAAATAATCATACAAAATATGTACTTAATAATTAATCATTATTATCTTAAAACACTTATATAATTCCAAAAACAAAGCAAAGCTGTTACGTACTAGAATAGCGAATTAACGGAATTAACATAATTCGCGTTAAAGCATAATCACATACCAACTGAGTGACAGTGGTCAAATGCTAGTCTATCAGATGTAAAAAGTATTTTTTATGACAATTTCCACCTATTGCGGCACGATATCTCTAATCAAAAGACAAAATTGCCACCAACTGAGCCGCCACTGCCCGTCTAATTGCGTAATATCAGAATAATTATCCCCGCAATACGGGGTAATGATTTTTTTCTTTCCTGGTATCCCTTAAGTTTTCATAATGCGGCTAAATCGAAGAGGCAGTTGTAAATGGCTGGCTTAACTAATACCTGGCTTACACTGAACGACCTATAGATGCAATTTGAGTGGATAATACAACAAAAGAAGTTTTGTAAAATATAATAAATTTGGTGTGTTTCTGCGTAATTTTGTAAAGATTTGCGATTAGTTTACTGTGTAGTCTATTAATATCAAATATTATGTAGAAAATAAGCTGAAATTATTATTGTACTTACGTGTGAAAGGTTATGTTTTCATATTTTTGCTCGCTGCTGCTTTTGCAGCCGACCACACAACAATGCACCATTATATTAAGAAAAATCAGTCATTACACAAGCTTATTTCATGAATATCTACTGTTAAAAGTCAGATTTCTCAATAGAATCCAGTTTTCTTTTGCACTCAAGAAAAAACCTTGCAACTCACAACGAGGTCAATACAACTCATTGGGCACAAACCATGTTTGTGCCCAACAAAAATAGTCTATACTCCGACAGAGACAAAAAATTGATGATCTCTATCACTCATAAGGAATTTTGCATATCGCCATCTCGTTTCATCGGTTCAACCCAGGGCCCCTAATCATTAGTACTTCTCAAAGAGCTAAAACTTGAGTACTTTACCCAATGACGCTAGCAGATGGACACAAAGTCTGAAACCAAAATTCACGATGAAAGTATCCTGAGTTGACACTCATATAAATATACCTACCAACAATGACGTAGGTACTTAATGATCACGGTAAAACGGTGAGACCTAATTTAGATTGAGAAGTTTGGAGATATCTATTTTGCCGCTTCGAAATTATTTTAATCGTGTAAGTGGCCTAAATTAGGGATACCAATCCCGCAGCCTATATTCAATCTCGGTATTTGCGGGAGTCAGATTTTTCAATCCCGCGGGATCCCGCATATAAGGTAATATAATCACTGTAGCCATAAATTTCACGGAACTACTAGAAAGTTAATGATTTAATTAATTAAGAATATTGCTCATTTTTGTTTACTTTGAAACTGATAGACGAATGACACTCGCTCGCTTCGCACACCATTCCTCGCTTCCCGCATTACTCTCAGACGTCGCCGCGCCGTTCAGTCAGTTCAGTCAGTACTAGTCAGTAGTCGTATATATAAGTTACTCTATGAGTAGTCGAGCGATCGCGCTCGCAAAAGGTTGTGTACACGCTTTTTGATAGTACCACAAATCCCGCGGATCCCGCGACGTAATCCCGCAGCACGCGGGACTGAAAAAATGTCGCGGGATCTCGGAATACCGAGATCCCGGTATTGCGGTATTGGAAGCCCTAGCCTAAATGTTGTCGCTTTAGACCACATTGAGTTCGGACGTTTTGGAGCGCTGACTAGAAATGCTTGTCGATGATAAATATAGTAAATTCGTTGACTTTACCCAAATTTCTTGCCCTTTGGCGGCAGCGGTCTGCGTAGTTGCTTCCGAACAAAATTTGCCTCTTTTCGATTTCTTAGGTAAAAGTAATTTTGGAACAGCATCACTTTTAGTTACTTTACCAATTTTTAAGGAAGATTCTTCGAAATGGGCAGAACAAACTAAATATCTTTTCCTGCCGGTTTGTTCTTTTTCCAATAAGTCTTCTCTGTCGATTCGTATCAACCATTCTCGGCGTCTGCAATATGCAAAAGAAATGATAGTGGTTCCAACACCAGACGTGCGTAATTCAAATTTCAGAGATATCCATATCTTTGTCCATATACCTAGTCCGATCGACACCAGTATCGTATCGTACCAAGAATAATTATGCTTAGTTTGAAATTAGTTACGTACGCGGCCCAAGCGATTGTAAGTGATTACAATGTTTGCGACAATCTAATATTATTACTATTATTCAGTCCATCAATATTGATTATTCGCTTCATAATAAGTACCTATGTACTCGTAGAACCCTCAATTCATTAACCGATATAAAATATATGATATTACACTTTTTTTTTTTTATTATATGATATTATTATTATTTTTTGATTATTATTTTTATTATTATTATTTATTTTATATGATATTTTTTCATTAATGAAAAAATATAGGTGCCAAAAGTAAAATATTGCCATTTTTCGATGTTCATGAAAACATACGAACGAGATGTGAAATCGGATGAGATCGAGTGTTCATACCTATTTTTCAACATCATCATTTCAGCCGATTCATATTTTTTTAACACAACGGATTAGAAAGTTGAAGTGGCAGTGGGCAGGGCACATAGCACGTAGAACTGATAGCCGATGGGGCCGAAAGGATCTCGAGTGGAGACCACGTACCGGCAAGCGCAGCATAGGAAGACCAGCTACGAGTGGCGGGAAGACGCTGGATGCAAGCCACTTCCAATCGGTAGTTTTGGAAATCCATAGAGGAGGCCTATGTCCAGCAGTGGACTTCTTATGGCTGAGATGATGATGATGATGTTTTTTTTTAATTTGTCCTCTTTTGTATAACTACGCAAGTGAGGTCTGTTATTTTTAATCGACTTCGAAAAAGGAAGCGGTTAAATAAATAAATATTAATTTATTCATGTCAAATTTCAAATGCTTAAATAAGCTTTAACTTGTACATACCTACTTCGCTACTAAGAATATTAAGATTATTTTCAAATACATATCTTCAACTTTCCATACATTTCAAAGCGAGTTAACATAGCATTGTACTGCAGAGGCTAGTACCTTTAAATATCGACTCAAACATCGATGTAATAAAGCTCAAGTCAGCTTGTACAGTACGAAGTACCTACAGACACTTACAGAGTGCATGACTCCTATCTTGTAGCTCTTATCTCACAGGCGGCGACGCGGCGCGCGGCAAATTACTTGAAATGTCCGGCCGAGTCGGAAGTTCGTATATACTACTTGCAGAGTTTGTTTACTTATAGTTATATCGTGGCAAAAACGGGAACTAATGTCTGGAAGTATATACTGCTATGGTATTCTGTGGTCTCGACTGAACAAAATAATGAAATAAGAACAGCAGCGCCCTCAATACCAAATTAGTTCTCTAGCTGAACAGACTAGTAATAAACGTGAACTGCAGGCGCGTCTCGGTTCGATGACACTGAAAATAACTTTTTTAAACTATCACGGTCATTCATTAAAACGCTATTATTATTAACGGAATATCAAATTTCAAAATAATATCGGGAGCTCAAAATTAACGCGAACCACGGTAAATATCCCGTTAATAATAATAGTGTTTTACTGAAAATAACGACTAATGTAACAGCGACTGCAATATGATATGACCAATATGCTGGTGCTTATCTGGCCTAACGTGTAAGCATTGCCATTCAACGTGACAATGCTACGGTATACTAGGTACGCTGCCAACTGGTAGTGGGTTTGATCAATATCTTTAGACCTTTATCGGTCTGGAATAATCTATTTGCTTTATATAGTATGGTTAGTTAAGTTGTATAGTTTTGTAAATTGCCCTTTACAGAAACTGGAATGTATCAACCAAGAGGCAAACATGTTTTTCTTACCTTTCGCCGTCCTTCGGGAGTGTAAAGAACGAGAGATCCGGCCGTGTCTTGTCATTATTAAGACATCCGTATGTAATGCAATAGCTTTTGGCGCGTTTATACGGCATTTTGACGTAAGTAACGGCAAACGTGTGCTGTGTACGACGCGCGGCGCGCGACTGTTATAAAAAGTGCCGGAACGGCCGGCCGGCCGCGCATGCGCTGTTTTCTTTTGTATCTTTGGACCTAGTCTAGGGTTCCCACCCGTATACCGCTACACTAATCGAAATTCTTAATATCCATAAAGTAAGAAAAGAATGAATTTATCGATCAATTTCGTTCTTAAGTATACTTTTACCTAATTCAACCGAAATTTTTAGGGTTCTGAAACTCAAAAGGATAAAAAAACTGAAACAACAGACTTCAAATGGGCAATTTTGTTTTAAAAACATACTTCACACAAAGTTTGCTTTATTTGCGTCGTTTCGACAAACATTCGCGCCGTTTCGACAACATTCGCTCGTTATCCGCGTCGCTGTCGGTTTTTCGACGGACACCAAAGGAGCCAATAATACCAGTTGCCAATAGACAACGGTCGTATCGTCGATTTGGCAAGTTTGGCAAACCTTCGCCGAATATGCGAACGCGCATGTGAAGTGCCATGGCTTGTTTCGTCACTCTGCACGTCGCTATACACGACGATAGTTAAACAAAATTTAACATAATTTCACTTCCTTAAGTCTGTGACAAATACATCTAAATGGTAATCTGAGCCCACAAACAACATTATAATGGCCCAAGTTGATCACGGATGAGTCCACCACAAAAAAAACTGAAGGTGGTCAACTAAGCCCGCGGGCTGAAAGAACTGTGGGCTCAATTGACCACAACGCCAATACGGACATGCACACATTTTGATAGAATTTTGGCTAAATCACATTGACTTTTAATAAATACCTACAACGAAACATTGCTTGCGAATGTGTCCTAAACTAGAATACTTGCACAACGCCAATACTGACTGAGCTGCTTACCACCAGGCGAGTTGGTGGTCAAACGTAGATCTATTTAGTTTAAAAAAAACTACATCTAACTTTAAAGTTTCACGGAAACATCATACATAAATATCACGTTTCGTCACCAATTTCCGTTTCACTTTTAACGACTGGAGACAAATATTTTTCACTTGCAAACACATTTACGTGCGTCGATTCAATCTTGAGTTCTGTTTTCACCGTTATCTCAGAATCCATATTTGAAGAACCTGTCTGGCTCACTAATGATCCATCAGGCGCCATCACTGGAGATGGTTGACTCACTGTATCCCTAACAGAAGTGCTAGATCCCGGCTGAATTACTGACGTTCCTCCTGTATTTCCATGTTGTGCAATGTTAAGCCCAGAGCCAGTTGCTGGTACAACAACATAACCAAGCGGAGCTTCTGATAATGATCCTGGTTTCATTTTAATCATTGCATATTTTGCCGATATTGGCCTGATTTTCACCACAGTTCTAGGTATTGTTCCGGTATTTAATTGTGGGATTCGTACCATCGATGGCATAGAATTGACTTTTGAATTTTGTCTCCTAGATGGACCAGACAGTTTGTATTGGAATCTTCTGCTCACAGGTAGTCCAGTAATTTTAACTTGTGAAATTTGGCCCACAGATGATCCAAGAACATTCGTTTGTACCGTCTGGTTCACTGATGACCCAGCATTATCATTGACATACTTCGATTCCGACTCTGTATTATCTTGTAAAGTAGACGTTACTGAAGATACAACTGGATTCACTATTTGGTACTTAGTCGTGTAACTCGTACTAGGTACACTCGTTTCCGATGTACTAGGCTCTCGTATTCTTTTGTGCGCAAACATAGACAGCACACCTACGATATCCATTCGTGCTATACTAGCGTCTTCTACATCTAAACATAACAATTGTTCGGCTACGTATTTACCGAACTCATAGAACTCTTCCTCGTAGTCATCTGGATCTTCGGTGGTGTCGAATGGAGATTGCTTCGCTCGACTCTGGCCACGTTTCGGTTGTTTCCCTTTGCCTGATATAGATTTGACAAAAACTTTCTCTGTATTCGGTGTTGCATCATCATAGGAATCATTCGCTTCTTCCTTTATCTCTGATAATTCCTCGTCATTAGAGTCGTTTGCATATTCATTGAAAGGGTTATATATCTTCTGCTGCGGTTGTGATGTTAGATTCGGTTTCTTTTCGTATTTTTCTTCTGTTTGTAGTGTTTCAGGCATGGGGGCCTACAATAGAGGATAACAGTTGATTAAAAGAAATAATAAGTTTATAAAATATTCCAAGGTATTCCTTAGAATATTTTATAAATTCATTAGCTGCGCCCCGAGGTGTCACCCGCGTAGTGATGAAAAAAGGTGATGATGATGATAATAAAATATAGCCTATGTCATTCTCCAAGTTCTAAAAAATCTCTGTGCTAAATTTCACAACGATTGGTCCAGCCGTTTAGCTAACAAACAGACAGAATTACTTTAGCTTAATAATATTAGTTAAGATTATTTCGCTTACATAAATTATACGTATACTGCGTATACATACAAACATACTTACACTCGAAAACCATAACTTATTGCATTATAAAAAAAAAGGGTTACAGTTTGGCATGTTTTTTTCAAGTTATTCTATTTGTGGTGAGAGTTAGGAACAAGTGGCAAAACTATTATAAATAAAACACTTTCTAAAGCACAATTCTAATGGAACAGATAAAGCTGAAGCGGAATGAAACAAATAAAGCTTAAAGCAGATATTTTTTTACATAAGATTCCTGAAATATAATAGAAATAATCTCTCGAAAAATAGGAAATAATAAAGTAGTAAAAAGTTACGCAAGTGTGATAGTCGGCAAGACACGACGAAATCGCAAACCTATATCTTTTTACTGTTTCTACATTTAAAAAAATCATTAGATCGACGATGTAGTAACAATTGCGGGACAAACCTGGACTCGATTAGCTCAGCGAGCGAGGAAGATTTAGACAGTGGGATAGAGAAGGCTCTGGATGATGATAATGTAACTAGTAATTAGTAAATCTTTATTTATATCCAACTGCGTAAGAATGAGGGTTATGATTTTCTCATACATACACTCGAAAAACATAATCCTTCCCGCACAGTCGGTAAAAAGGCTACGATAAGATACCTTCATTGCTAGACGTGAAGTTGTTGGAAGATCTTCTGTGCTGAAACCAGTTGCTTCAAATTGTCTCCGTTTTCTTGGACTTAAATCCACGTTTATATTATATTTTGTAAGATATTTTCGCTTCTTAGCCATCGTAGGTTGGTAATACTTGGTACATCCCTCAATTATAACTGGCACAGCATCCGATTTTAATCTTTTAACTGACAGTCCTGATATAAAACTTGATTTTTCGAAATGTTTCGAACAAACCCTGGAAAATTTCGTCGGTTCCCAATTTTTGCGCCTTAAAGCCTTTATCCATTTTTCTCTCATCTCCGGGCATTTTGGAAATCTAGAATGACACATCGTGCTTTTACAACGTGATTGTAAGTACATACTAGCTGTGCTCTGCGGTTCCAACTGCGTATTGATGAGAAACAAAGGTGATAGTGAACGATAAAGATCATTTATTTGCATAAATGATGATGATGAAATGTATGAAAAATGCCTATGTCCATCTCATAATTTCGACAAATTTCATAACAATCGGTTCAGCCACTTAGTCGTGATAAACAGACAGACAGAGTTACTGTCGCTTTTCTAAATATTAGTATAGCTCAAACTGCCTTACACCAGACTCACTGGAATATACGACGACGATATACATATAGGGTATGCTCTAAGCTGACTATGATAATTTTTAATTATCATGTTAAATCTGCTGGATTAGAGACAACACGAAGATATAAAAAATAAGCGGCCAAGTGCGTGTCAGGCGCAAATTAGGGTTCCGTAGTTACACATCATAATAATTTATGTGAACTTAAAACGGTGTCCTGTTTGATACTACGAATACACGAGTAAACTTTTTAAAGGATATTCAGACATGCAGCAAACATTTATACTTACACGTGAAATGATATTTCTGGGTTTTTTACTCCTTCTATAGTTGTTCTTGAGTCGCAGAACGCAGCACTACACGCCATATTTTATCGTTTTAAAGAACATTTGGTAGTTTTCCTAATTTTTTTATTTATTTCTACTCGTCGCAATGTTTTGATATACCTACTAGACGGTCAAAACTGCTGCTTACGTACGCTCCGCGTGCGCGACGTTGCCATACTTACAATAGCTAACTCTTTCCCTCTATCTAACAAAACAAGTGATAGAAAGAGAAGCGACATATTGTTCACAGCGTACGCAGCGAAGAGGCAAACTCGCATATGGCTTTGTCTAACGTGCGACTCTCTCAGACATGAATCGATGACATGACACAAAAATATATTTAAGTAGAATAATTATCTATGCTAAATTATTAGATGAATATACAAGGTTTCTGGTAATCTGGTATCATCCTCTTTTATGTAGATAAGTAACTGAAAAATCTGTATCTGAATTCTGAACCTGCCTGGCTCACTATTGATCCAGCATCCAGCAGATAGGTGGTACCTATCTGCTGGATGCAAGATATATGGATAAAAAACAAATATTTTGTTTTTTGACGCAGACATTTTTAACACTTTCACAGCTTACTTTGTATGTACCTATGTTATTTATCAATGCAAAGGAATATTGAACACACCTAATTTTTATCAACTTTTAAATGGGACTTTATAAATAGAACTACTACGGACTAGAAATTTATAGACAGGTAAAAAATTACACACATCGGACGGGACATCTCCGTAGCCAAAATGGTAAAGGTACACATCGGGATAGTGCGGGTTCAAGTCCCGTCGGATGTGTTTTTGAACTGTCTATAAATTTGTAGATACTTACTTCACTGTGTAATACACTCAAAAATATCGTATACTACGGACTAATTCGGACTACGAAACGGTAACCATCTATAATGCGAAAGTCATTTGTTTGAATCTTAGTTGCCCGAATAGGTAATAGAACTGTCTGATTCCCAGATGTTTTACTTGACAAGATGTTTTGATTCCATAAGTTTGGAAGCGAAGTTACATTTGTCCGAACTATTATTAGGTTAGTTAGGTTCATTAGGTTTTTGTTTTATTATATCCAGAAAACTTTCCAATTACAATAGTTTGGTTATTAGATATATAATTTATTAGATTAGGTTCAGAAGGTATGTGTTTATTATGAACATAAACTTTTTTGTAGCAAAGATTCGGTTGTCAAATTAGATTTCAGGATTTCGATAGTGTCAAAAGTGTGTGTGTGTGTGTGTGTGTGTAAAGTTTTGTAAAGTGTGTGTGTGTGTGTGATAAGTGTCTTTTGCAATAAATACATTTAGGGGAATTGATATTTGGTATCTCACAATTTAGGCTAGGTTTTTTTTATTATAAATATTGGAAAACATTTCACACAACATCATCTAGCCTAAAATCAGCAAAAGCTTGTACTATGGGGAACTAGATGGCTGAATACATAGTATACTTATAAATACATACTATATACTTATAATACATAGAACACCAAGACACAGAACAAACATACATGGTCATATTGGTTTGGTCATAAAACAAATGTTTGCCCTGGGTGGAGATCGAATCCACGACCTACAGTATAACAGGCAGGCATACTACTACACTGAGCTGCGAGGCCGTAGGACCCTACGGAACCGTAAAAAATGTAAAAGCAAACAAACGTTATTTAAAATTATTCATTTTATTTTCTCTATTAACTTAGAGCAAAGACTCACGGTGTTTTTGGTTAGTGTCCAAGTCTATTTACTGCTTATAAACAAAGGAGGAAAATGATACCTATACCTATTAGAAATTTGAAAAAGTTGAAAACCAAACGCAATAAATAATATTGACTTGTTTTTTTTTACTGTTAATAAACAGTTTGTTCAATTAGAGGTGAAAATCGAATTAAGATCTCGTATTAGATTTCCGCAGCACAGGCTCGGCCTAGTGCGGAAATCACTATTAACTCAATTTGTATGTTTTTACTTTTGGAAATAAATATATATAGGTATATTTTATTTTTTTCACATTTTTTTTTTATTTTTTATATATTATTTAGATATTTATGTACTTATTAATTAGGCACACGTATCTAATATCAAATCAGCCTTGTTATAAATATTAACGTAAATTAAGTTTAAGAGCAGTAATTTATTCCTGGCAATTTACTAGCTATTTGGGAATTTGAAATGTGGGAAAAATAACTAGCGACATTTTACCCGTGATTTGGATTTTTGCATTCTAGCAATTCTAAGAGCACATTTTGTAAAATAATAAAAGTTTACAAAATCACAAGTATCAAAGAGAAAGTAGGTACATATACATAATATAATATGTACTTACAAATAGTAATGCAAATATCCAAACATTCAGACACAAGAATAGGTAGTGTATAAAATCATTATAATCACTCAGACACCCTTGAAAATTTTAATTCAAGTACGTTTGAGATGTTCACCTAAAAATGTCAATAATATTATTATTAACTCAGATAACATTTTAGAAAATACAACTGAAACTGAAAATACGAAGGGATACAAAGCGTATTTAGCTCGATAAAGATCAGTTTCATATCTTGTTTTTAGATTCATTTATGAATCCGACAATGACCCATTGACCTAATATGTAAGCTGGATGCAAGCCCAAATAATTTCACAATCAAAAATTAACACTATAGCCGAACCGCTTAACTGAGTTTGTTCCTGGGGTATGGAAGCGGTACGGGAGGGCTTATATTACGGTACATCAACTGAAAAGTGACGTCAGCGTTGCAATTACATGTGAACCCTCCCGTGCCGCTCCCATACCTCAGGAACAGTCTCAGTTAAGTGGTTCGGCTATAGTCATAAACGCAAATTGGGATTCCTTTTCCTTTCGTATTTCTTTTCATTGATAACATAAACACTGGAACTAAATACAAGAATCAGATAAAGACAAAGAAACCAAATGGCAAGCAATTCGTAACAAAAAGAATTAACGAAATCAATACAGTTAAAAGATCTCTAGAGAAATCTTTTATATTATCATATCGCAAAAACAGTACACAGAAGAATGTATAACAAGCAAATAGATTTTTTTTATTCAAACACATGTATTTTCATCAGTGGTAGCAAAGTAATCTAAAACGATTAGAAAGATTTTGTATTATTTTCACGATACTGTATATTTTAAATAAAGTATTCTTTGTCAACTTTTATCAAACAGGACTTGTCACGTGCAATAACAGAACAAAACACGCACTTATTAGGGGCTTATAAATAAGACAGTAAGTATTTAAGATAAGACACTGTTTAGGATATATCCATGTGTTTGTACATGTACCAGTAAGAAACTTATCTTTTTATTATTTCCTCTTTAGATAATATCTTAACATAATATCACGGTTCGTCACCACTTTCCGGTTCTAATTTAACTATCGTTTCTTGTTCTTCACATCCAAATACGTTTATATGCGTCGATGCATACTCAGGTTCTGTTTTCACCGATATCTCAGATATATCTATATTGGAAGAACCTGTCTGGCTCATTAGTGAGCCACCAGAAATAACACTAGTAGAAGACTGAGATACAACAGAAGTGCCGGATCCCGGCTGAGTTACCAATGTTCCTACTGTATTTCCAAGTTCCGCAATGTTTGACCCTGATGCTGTTATTGGTACTACAACATAACCAAATGGTGCTCCTAGTGACGAATCCGGATTCACATTAATCACTGAAAATTCGGTTACAGTGTGGCCTACAATCACCCCAGATTGATCTTGTATTGGACCAATTTCTATTTGTGGAGTTTGGCTCTGCGAAGGCCCTGGTATGTTGGTTTCTGTTTCGCCAACTGATGATCCAGAAGTTGTAACAATTGGAAACTGTGGTTTCGTCGCCGTCCCCGCTGCTTTGTGTGCCTTAGAAGTTGCAGAAGACACAACAGGATTGACTGTTCGGGTCTCAGTCCCAACTGTGTAACTCTTTTTTACGGTTTTGCGTGTGTTAGATTCTGCAAGTTTTTTTTTGTGTTTAAACTTCGACAGTACAGCTACGATTTCCTTTTGTGCTACACGAGCGTCTTCTACATCTAAACACAACAATTGTTCGGCTACGTATTTACCGAACTCGTGCAACTGTTCCTCGTAGTCATCTTGATCCTCGGTGGTGTCTAAGCGAGATCGCTTCGCTTGACTCGGGCCATCTTTAGGTTGTTTGCTCTTGTCTAATATAGATTTGATAAAAACTTTCTCTGTCTTCGGCGCAGCATCTTCTGTTTCGCTATCATTATTTGAATCTTCAGCTTCTTCTATCACGTCAGATGATTCCTCATCAGTAGAGTCGTTTGCGTATTCTTTGAAAGGATCATATTGCTCCTTTTTCGGTTGTGACTTTTTCATCGATATCATCGTCTGCAGAATCGGATCTACGTACTGAAACAAAAAATCACAACTGATTAAATCGCATGTTTTCTAAAGAATAGGCAAGATGAGTTTATATTAATAGGGCTATTCACAACTTGTCAGATTCGGGATCGGGTCGGAAACTGTATCCACTGCTAAAAAAAAAATTAAATAAAAAATTAGTCGATGTTTTTTCACTACTCCGTCGCCAGAATATTTCTCCTATCTTAAACAAATCAATGTCTAACTTTTCTAATATCCCTTACCAATAGACGTTTAAAAGTATTGTGATGCGCAAGAGACACCGGTACACCTGTCTCTCCCGCGCATCACATCACCCATGATTCTTTAGTAGTCTTACCAGTAAATGCTTTTTAAATATCATTAAAATTAAATTTAAAATAATAAACCGAAGAAATACTGAAAACAATTTTATTCGAACAATTATATACATCAATACTTGAAGTTGATAAAACTGCTATTTGCGCACAAAAAAGAAAAGAGAAAATAGCAGCTTTTTTAATCACACACAGTTTTTAAACAGAAATATCCTTAAAAGTAAATTAGATAACAAATAAACATTGCGGGTCTTAAAATATAATATAAGTATTACAATAATAATAAATTGACAAATAATAATTTGTAAACTTGGTCATCAATTCAATTCTTGTCTATGGCGTTCTTGAGTTCTCGCCTCACCTTGTTTGATTTTTAGTTGTTTTTTGTGACACATTATTATGCATATAAGTTGCTATACTTAGTAGGTATGTGACTCTCCGACGAAGTGGCCTTGCGAGTGAACGTATGCCAGACTACGCTGGTAACAATATTACTGTTGTTATACCTAAAAACAAAAACGTACACAACATATAAGACAACACAAGTGTCAGTTGGTTAGAAATACAAGCATATTAAAGTTTAATGTTATTAGCGATAATGAAATCACACAAATTGTATACAAAAGGAGAATTGAGAAATGTATGAAGTGATCGAATGTCGATCGGACGGGGGATAGAAGAAGGAAGGATGTCATATAGGGAAGGCGAATTCCTCAGACAATTGAAAAAGATATGGCCTGCCTGGTGCTCCCTCGTCCAAACCACACTCGCATCCCTCACCCTATTTTTGACAAGGAACACATTAGTGCAGGCTTGTCCAAATCTTAAGCGACAGAGGACTGATGTAGGTCATTTGCTGTTGGTCCTGGAAAGGAAAAATAAAATAAAAAATAATCTATCAATTTTATTTACAACATACAATTACTTACTTAAATATAAAAAAAACAAGTATGCTAGTAACTTGCACCACTTGCTAGGAAGTGAGATGTCTTCCTCTTGAATAATAAGTTAAAAATAATGATCTAGTTTATAAAAAGCATCGAACCGATAAAAAATAGTTTAAGGAGTATTTTTGACACATTTTTATTACATGCAATAAAACTCTTTCTTATATTACAATTATATTTTCAGTAATATTGTTTTGCCGTGTCTATCAAGTAGGTAAGCAGTAAGTTATAAGTGCAGTAAGTTATATTGCTAGAGCTAACTACTAACACATAAATGATATCCACGTAATTGATTGGTACATCTATGAAGAAAAATATCCTAAAAAAACCCAAGATGCACAGTCTCGACCAAAAGTAACACTTGAAACTGTCCCGAAACACTCACCTACGATACCTACGTTGTTATAGTTAAACTTTGAACATATTTTTTGCAAATTCAACCTTACGCGAATTGCTTAAAGTTGTTTTTAGCAAGCAGTTTACAAAAAGCAATAAAATTTTACGACCAAAGTTAGCCAGTAGGACAAGGCATGGAATGGAGACGAATTTGTTATATTAACATTTTTATTTATGACATTGAGTTAGTATATTAAGTTTGTTAAATTTCGAAACACTATACTTTTATCTGATCGAAAATACGTTTTCAGGTAGGTAGTGTGAATATCAATGAAAAAAATATTAACTAATAAAATAATTTATTTCAATAATTTATTTTTTTGGTTCAAATTCGAAACATCTTTGTACATGAAACTGCACATAGTTATTTGAAATCGTCTAGTGATCATAGGTCGACACAGAGCAGCTGGAAAAGTCTACTTTGTCAAAAAATACATATAACTAATTACTAAAAAGTATATAAATAATCAAACAAGATAATAATTTAATCTGTGTTGATCTAAAACCACCTATTTCCAAGAAGTTGAGCCTTATGAAAAGAAATACAATACAATAAGGATAGTATACCAAAAAATACACTAGTTGATGCGCTAGTGTGTAACTAGGCTAAAACATAAATAATACAGTAAACAATATGCAAGAAATGATCAGATAGTAAGTGAGAGAAAAGAATCTAAAATAATATAATATACTAATCTGCGTAGCGGGCTACCAGCCCGCGAAATTCAAATTTTCAAGTGTCAAGTCGAATGTACGGATACCTCTTATAATTAAAAAAATATAAGTATCATAATATTGAAACACAATTATGTGTCATAAGTTCTTAAACTGACATGGTCTAATGTTATATCGGAAACTCAAACCAATTTAAATTCAAAAGCAAGAAACGTTAATTTCCTTGAAATAAGTTTAAATTATTGTATAGTTGTCTTTTTGAATTACATTTCAAGTTTTCTGTTGTTTTTTTTGCTATATAATGTAAACGGACGTCTATAAACTTTTCTATAATAGCTTTTATAAGACTAATTTTGTGATTGAAGAGAGCAGGTTGTTGAAGTGAATGCATGTCAATACTAGAAAATACATTTAAATACAAGGTACGTTTTAAAATTAAGGAACACAAATAGGCCTTGGTTGTGTTTTTTTCACCATTTATGCGCTGTGCTCGTCTTATAATTTCCTCTGTTTTGCTACATACAGTGTAAACATCTTCACTAGCGTAGCACAAACCACCAAAATCCTTTAAATCTATTAGTTTGTGAAACCATAATTTGTTACGTGCTAATGTAGAATCTTTGCAGACGTCACATTTAATTTTTTTAAATAGATGTCTAACTACAAATCCCGCAATGTAACCAACAATTTGACAGACATATTCAGAGTTGGAATTATTTAAGGAATCTGACAGGATATCACAATTATTTTGATATGTCTCATAACTGCTATCTTCGATTGACAAGTGTTCGTTTTCTATTTCAAAACGATATCCAACGCTGGTGTGGTTAATGTTTGAGACAGTTGCCCCACAATTCAATATAGGCACATTTTCCAAAGGAACAGAATTGCATGTAAATTTGGAACCGAGTTCCAGATGCATTAAAAGTTTTTTATACGCGGATTTAAATTGGCGAGAATTTGGATTATTATTGAACCCTCCTTGACTCCTAATATAGCCGAAAAAGAGCTCAACATGATCCTGGCTAAACTTATATGCTAATATGTATTTTAAATAACCTGTTTCCACATAATTAGTATATAAACGTTGCACACTTTCAATACAAACAAGTAACCCAACAATTCCTGTATTGGCTTGACAATTGTATACATGTACTTTGTCTTGAGAAAATATTATTCTTGTTTCTCCCTTCTTTTTAATGGTGCGTTTTCTTTGAACTATAATATAAAGCGATAGTAAATATGATTTCGATGTTTGGAAAAACCTAAAAATGTCTAGTGAATTCATGTTACACAGGGGTCTTTTAAAACCACCGCTGTTAAAATTCCTTGAATTTAAAATATCAAATAAATTATTTAATATTACTATGAACTCAGTAGTTGGACCCGAATGCATGAAATTTGGAATCTTTAAATCGTTATCACAGAAAGTAATTGCATTCGCCACACTGCGGCTTAAAAGTTGAGTTGCTAGCTTAACTTTCATAATAGAATTTTTGAACCAAATGTGTTTTTGAGTTAATTTATTAGCTAAATGTAAATCATGTTTTTCTTGAACTTTATGAAGATCTTCCACCATTTTATTTGTTTATTGTCGCTATTGTAAATTATTTTTTTTGACTCAAACAAATTTCTCATTAGTTTAATCATATGACATGCGTCAAGAAATACAACAACATCATAATCAGCTATAGGGTGTTTAAAACACGGCTTTAAATTGTGAGCATCATCCATTTTGCAGCCTAAAAGTTTCATGGCAGAAATGTTTGTCTTACAACCATCAAAGGTAATTGATACTACTTTTATTCCCACGGCGTGGCATTTTGCGAGTGCGATTTTTATTAAATTTGTTTTATTTTCGGCGGTCAAACTACTAATAAAAAAGTAAGCTATGGGAATTTTCCATGACTCATTAACAGAAACTAATAAAAACACGTAGGCTTGAGTAGCTATCTGATTCGAGTCGTTATTCTCTATACCTATGTCAACTAAGCCATCATATTGCTTTCCAGTCCAAATTTTTTGTTGTCGAATTGACATTTCATCAACCACTAATGAACATAGTAATGTTATGTTTGAGACTTTAACTTTTTCTGAAAGTCTATCAAGTGCTTCTTGTGTAAAACCAGGTTTTGCTTCAACACTTCTGTACCAATCAAACAACGTGTTTGTAGTCGTTATTCTCTATACCTATGTCAACTAAGCCATCATATTGCTTTCCAGTCCAAATTTTTTGTTGTCGAATTGACATTTCATCAACCACTAATGAACATAGTAATGTTATGTTTGAGACTTTAACTTTTTCTGAAAGTCTATCAAGTGCTTCTTGTGTAAAACCAGGTTTTGCTTCAACACTTCTGTACCAATCAAACAACGTGTTTGTATGAGGTAAGCAGGTGTTATACATTTTCCGCATATATTTATAAGCTGCTGGCGAGTAAAAATGTAACGTCAGTGCAAATTTCCTGACCTCCGGAGGATACTTCGAACATCTCTTTTTTTTTGATACACTGTTTAAAAAACTAGAATTAAACAATTCAGTTGAGTTAATATATGTAGATAGGTCTTGACATAAATTTGAGTCTAATTTAAATCTTTTTTTCAATACTTTTAACGCATTCTTTAGTGAAATGGTCTTTTTAACTAATCTCGATTTTTTTTTTCTCAAGTTGCCAATGATCTTTTCCTTGCTAATCAACCTTTTGCGGCATTTTTTAAGTTCGCTTTTGATAACAACTTTTCGAGGTGTATCCAAAATTGAGTCTATACTTAGAGAAGTGGTGGGAGATTTGAATACCTTTTTATTTTCTAAATCAAACATTGAACTCGTACGACAGACTTCAGTATTACCGCCATCGCCCGGTATTTCAATCTGTAAGCAACATCAAAATTATAAATATCTACTAGCATACCAAATTATATTTTATGATACAGTGGTAATAAGATTCCGTCCGTTCTTCGTCGTAGTTACTTACAATCTTAAGGTCCGGTGATGTCAAGTCCTGAAAAAAAAAAATATACAAAAAAATATATATATATTTTAATAAATGTACGATACTATTTGATATAGTATTTATTTTTTTGGCCAACGAGAGTTACTTACCACTACTCTAGGAACAGCTGTTTTAACAATTCGTTTTATGCCTTTTGCAGTGACATAAATATCTTTGTCCAAAAAATGCTCTGAACATATGACACTTGATTTATTTGGCTTGAAAAAATCTTCACACCTTTGTTGGCTGACGATTGACGTCCATTCTGCGCATCGTATTGGGTCACAAGGAAAACTAAAATAAAATAAAAATGAAATAGAATATGCATATAAAACAACTCGTATTGTTCAATAGTCACCCGTAATTTATACGTATAAATATTTGTTATTTAAGAACTTAATACAAAATAGGTTAAAAGTGAACATATTAATTAAAACTAAACACAATAAAAAAATCGACTCCATTGAAATGAGAACAGAGTCACTAGTGTAATGCGACTAAAATAAAAGGTGCTTGTAATGTATCGTGATTACACTGCAAAGCGGCCATTAAAATAAGCCGTGTTATACTTGGAAAGTTGAGAGAAGTTTTAAGACAAATTAAATCAAAATCACATATTACTGTAGATATTAAGTTATAAAAACAACAAAAACAAATCAGTAAACTCTTTCACTTACCGAAAATACGATATCCCATCCTTTTTTAACGTTCTCGACGTAATATTTCTACAATTACTCAACGAACACTTCGGCATTTTCAACGGCCGTTCAAGGACGCGAGCGACGCGAGACTGTTTGAAATGAGCGCACAATTTTAAATTGTGCGCTCATTTTATACGGACGTTTTTGAGACGCTGATTGTGTATCTTGGGTTTTTTTTTATCAATGTACTTACCGATATTTTTTTCTCACAGCACGAGCAGCTCGTCTTACCTCTACCACACACCGGACACTACCAAATCTCCATAAAGAGCCATACAATAACAAACGTCGCTGCCTTACTACCAACTGACTGGCCTTGTGGCTCAGTTGGTAGTGTGTTTGCGTCTACCTGCTGAACTGAAAGGTCGTGGGTTCGATCCCCACCCAGGGCAAACATTTATGTGATGAGCATGGATGTTTGTTCTGTGTCGGGGTGTTTCTATGTATCATATGTATATATTTACAAAAAAAAAAAACAAAGTATATATGTATTCTATCAGCCATCTAGTTCCATAGTACAAGCTTTGCTTAGTTTGGGCTAGATGGGGTTGTGTGAAATGTCCCTAAATATTTATTTATTTATTATTTAACTATACAGCATCGACATAATATGTACGTAGAATCTGTACATGCGCAGTTATGTACGTAAGGTCTATGGTTATCACAATAACAAAAGAGATGGCAATAGAACTGCGCTACCGCGGCTCTACACTTGTGCCGTGAACGTCCGCGAACAGGAGTGAGCATAAGTGTGGAGGGTTTTCACGGCGTTCGCGGCCGTTCACGCCTGTTCCCCGATCGAAGTCGGTATTTTGTCCCGCGACAAAGGGTTCGCGGCAGTTCGCGCCTCGTTCACGCGCGCACTGTGCGCGCGGCGCACATGTACATTCACGGCACCGTGCCAGTTTGCTCCTGACTATTGATGCGCATGGACGTGTAATGCGAGGCTAAATGGTAGCGCATCGGATTAATATAAGTTGAGATAGTGAATTAGAAATTCGCTTTTTGAAATATTTTCACGCTGAACGTATACTGTGGGACTCGAAGCATCCACATCATAATAATAAAAGTAAAATTATGACGCCTGGAGAAGGATTAGTTTTCAAATTAATATCGATCGGTTACGATATATTTCAGTCATCCATCATCTCCTTTTTCTCCGACTCTTTCGAACGAATTTCTTGTTTTGTAGGTGTAAATTGTTATATGTTGCCACATCAAACAAAGTTAACGCAGCAGCAGTTTCGACGTCCGTTTCACGGCAGGTTCCACGGCACAAATGAGTGACCTCCGTGAATGTGGAGGGTGCGCATCTGCCGCGATTTTGCGCCGTGAATTCACGGCGTGAATTCACGGCACAAGTGTAGAGTAGAGGTGCGCGCCGCCGCCGCCGATCATTTGAAATTTCGCGCCAAAAACGAATTGCGTTTTTTATTCAGTCTGGTTTATAATATCGCAGATCATTTTTACATACCGTATGGACGATCCACAGTACTCAGATCGTTTCTAGAAATAGTCAGGTGGAAAAGTGGAGCACGGGAGGGAGGGAGATTCAAAGAATAAAAGGACTAATAAAAGGTATCTTTGGCATCCATAGCTTGTGTGTCCACAAGAGATGTACGGGTAGCGACGAAAACATCCACCAACATCGTAAAATGTTAACAAATGAAAAAGTTGTTGCAACATAAAAAAGAGTAACTAAATAATAAATAAACAAAGAAAGCTACTTAAATAATACAACTATTATAATAATAACTAACATATTTAATTTAAAATTTAAAAAACGCACTGAACAAATTTGAAAACAAATCCCCAAAAGCCACGCGTTGTACATTGTGGAAATTTGCCCATAATGCTGACGGCGTTCCCTCTTTGGATGGCTAAGGAAATGTGCTGAGTAATAAAGAAACTCAAACCCGAGCGTGGGTCACGGCTTTTTTCCTTGAGTCGTCGCTCCAACTCGCACACGAATTGTATGACTTCGGAACACCACGGTCCGGCCATTTAACGGCAAACGGCACAAAATCGTATATCTACTCCAAGCAGGCGTATTTAAGATGTTTACATCTAGCCTCTGCCTCTGCTCCTGCACCAGCTGACCGCTGCGTGGCGATGAGATGGCAAGAAGCGAATGTACTTATGCTACGCACGTCACATCCCAAGGGAGGCAGCGACCTCTGCTATGGAATCAAAGATCGTCAGGCCGTCTGAACAGAACAAACCAGGGAGCTCCAAAACCCAAAACACATAAGCAGACGCCAACGCTGGCCTAATTATATCGTTAATCTCATGATGCTTTGGTTTACGACCAGCGCATCGCGTGCAAGCCAAGCTGTGGTGGCCGTTGGCGTCACTATTCGCTTTACAAATACAACAATGAGATTTGCAAACATTGCAATCGAGCCGGAGAGGCGAACCCACTCTCAGTAAGCCGGATGGCAAGGCATACAACCAGGCGCCGGACTCGGAAGAGTGGCGGTGTTCACTCTAGCCAGCTCGGCCTATTGGCGCTCGCTTAATAGTTGCGACAAATAGTTTTTTGACAATTATGTCGATCCAGCCTCACTGTATCTTTAGATTCTGAAGCTGATCTGTATCTGGATACCGTTCCACAGCTTCACTACGCATTTCCGTTAGGTTTCTCACATGTAATTGGTGGGATGCCTTAGTGTGGGGTAAAACTTAGTACCTACTATGCATTTATAAAATAGCCAGTAAAAAGTGTTTTTTCGTAGCTGGTATTGAAATTACAGCTAAAGATAGATTTTTTTAAACATTGTATCTCAATTTCTATGCGAAAATTATAAAAAATCCGCCACCGCCGACGAAATTTTGCCGGTGCGCCGCCGCCGACTGATTTTTAACGCGGCGCGCATCTCTAGTGTAAAGCCGCGGTTACAAACACCGTAATAAATAAAACCACTGTAGGGAAACTCACACAAGTAAGATATATATCGTATTTTGCACTACAAATGTGACTAGGTATTATCTCATTGGTGTTTTATAGCTCAGATTATTAAGTACAATTATTGTCAAATATAGTTCATTTGACAATATGCCTTGTATGCACACAGAGATAGATAACGAGAGCCGCCATCTTGAACATCTCATCACGACGCTTACGCGTTTTGTTTGACGTGTGGCAGCTCTGAATCGATCCATAGATTAGCGCATACAGATAAGACATAGCTTTTGTGCCTACCACGCTGTATTAAGATTTCAATATATTTTCTCGGGTCGAGTCCGGTCCTTTTTAGAGCAATTAACATAAAATAAGAAACACTATCAGGATATGTCCTATCAATTGGATATATAAATTAAATGATGTAGCTTCCAACTAGAGTTAGAATTTCCGATCGGGTCAGTAGTTTAGAGACTATGCCGGACCATCAAACTTACACTCTTAGAAACTTTACTATATGGTACAGCAGAATTTTTCAAAAAACACCTTCCCGTTTTTGTTATATATTTATCCTCATCGCGAAAATGCAACGAACATATTAAAGAATGATTAGTTGGTAACCAAGTATCTTCACTGCGGTTATTTTGGACAAATTTTATCCATTCTTCCCTTTTTTCGTGGGTTGGTCGTGGAAACCTAAAAGAAAGAGAGTGTTACAATTACAACTTCTAAATATTTTATAGCTGTTTTTTTTAACTAAACATAAAAATGCTATGGATTCGTTAAAATACGACACAGAAACCTTATTTTCTCAAGACTAGTTTTTTTTTATTTGTTTAGTTGAATTATACAAGCCCAAACTCGATGGAGTTATTATTTATTTATTTATTTATACAAAAACTAGTTTTAAATATATCGTAAGTAATATATCGTATCGTAAATATATCGTAGTTATATATATCGTTTTATTACGGAGTTTCTATGGCCACCTTCCAGCTACATCATCAAACCCTAGATACCACCTACAGACAAAGTACTCGTCAAGACGAATCTAATGAGCCGAAACTCGATGGGATTATGTCGTTTTATTATGTAGTTCCTATGGGCACCTTCCAGTTCCATCATCAGATCAGCTCTATGTCATCATAATACATATTGCATTATCACGCGATATACATGTGTGCAAAATTTCAGCTCAATTGGAAACCGGGAAGTGGGTCACATTTAACTTTCAATATTTGATTAGAAACTGACAGGTGAAGCTAAATAAAATCTTGTAAAAATATTCTCATTAGAAAAAGAAATGTCACTAGGCAATTTACATAAACTTCACTTCTGACCGTTTTAGTCTATGTCAAAGGATGCATGATGCAATATCATGGCGTCTGATAAATATTGTTTTAGTAATTCGTAAAACGATTGTACTGCATTACTCACCGATGGAAAGTTATTCCTTTGCACTTCGATGTGTTACTTGAGTTGTTCGTACAATATCGCAACACGCAGGACGGCATTTTTCACTGATTTTAGTCAAAATATCAGTAACAACACCACAGTCACAACAGCGAAGTTCAACTGAGTGAATTGTTGCCATTAGACTACAATTGAACGTTATAATACTTTTAGTGTAGCTAATAGCTATGAGTGATGTTGGCTCTTGTATTTATCTCAATGTGGCTGATAATTTTTTTTTTAGGTAATAATTAATTCGTAAAACGATTGTACTGCATTACTCACCGATGGAAAGTTATTCCTTTGCACTTCGATGTGTTTCTTGTGTCATGATTTGAATATTTGTTGTATGTGGTGTGCGGTGTTTTCAGTGTTGCGGAGTGGCAGCACTGCTATTTTCTTAATTTATATACTCTGGAGAACGGTGATCGAACAGAATGAACGCTACCCCGGATGATGGCGTGATGTTGTAATTCCGGGGAGGGGATATATCGCGGGCGGACGAGCGCGAGCGGCCCTTCGAAAAAGCAGTCGCGGCGTAACTCGGTAGTAAAAAGGCGGTCTTAGCGTCAGACCGCTCAGTGCAGTGAAATAAGTGCAGTGTTATAAGTAATAATAAAGCGTCATAAAGTTCAGACAAGGAGTTTTCTTCATATATCAGAAGTGGCAATCAACCTGCGAGCCGAGCCCGGTAAAATCGTGAGTCACCTGAGAGATTATATTTTACCCTCCGATTATTGAATATTGATGTTAAAAATTTGTCACGCATATCGAATTTTAGAAAATGGTTCTTAAAAGTGTTGAAACAGGGTGTTAAAATAATTATAACGGGATATTCTTAATACGGGTAGACAGAATCTGTTAAGATACTGCAATGAGATGTGATCTGGGTTACTCCCAGATTATTTTATTGTAGCACAGCGATTAAAGATTATAATCCGACGATTTTATTATAACCTAATGAAATTTTGATAGTGTGGTTGGGGCTACTCCCCGATAATTTTATCGTTATTTAAACGAAATGAAGTCTGTTGTAAGTAAGTCATTAGTAAATTATTTCGTTAACATCCCGAGAGACAAGTATACGAAAATATGTTATTCTCGTTTGAGAACCATTTTTACTTTTTGTATTTGATTATGCTGCAGCCATTCAGAGGAACCATAGCGTGGTAATATTTTTTTGGTGTGATGGTGAGAGTAGTGTTTTTAATAGTACAATGGCTATGGCATATCGGTCTGTGGCCGTGTCAGCGATCAGCAGTGTGTTATTTTTCTAGAAGACTAGTAAAGTGCTGCGAGTAAAATATTTTAATTCGGTAACTGGGCTACATCAATACAGCCAAATAAGCGAGCTTCTAAATGTAGTTTTTCTAGAATATTGCCAACAGTAATGCAAATAAAATATTATGGTAAACTTAACAGCTTATTATCTAGCTGTTAAGGTTGGGCTCCACTAAAATTGTGTTCAGATTCAGAACACTTGTTGATAAAAATTTGGTGCAGACCTTTTGCAGTGCGCGAACTTGATCACAATAGTAGATTGCCTGTGTCCACCACCTCAGTTGTGCGTAACTTTAGTATGCGTGCTGTACGGTACATTTGTACACGAACATTTATACATCGGAAATGTGCTTTACTTTCAGTTTAGTGTGTAAACATGTGTGCAAGTGCGTCGTCGCGGGTACACCGCGAGACCGAGGAGTGCGCGACAAAAGTTCACGGTTTGTCCAATAGAGTGCGCGCACAGTTTGCTGGTGCTGCCCGTAAGAGTTCACTAAGAAATACATTTATGCTGCACTCTGTGCGGTACAGAGCCGCACACTGGTGGAATCCTGTCTTTTCTTCTTTTGTTCTGACTGTTACGGCCATTTAGGGCGAGTTGTACTGTGTTCGTTTTTTCTGTAAGGTTAATAAAGTACCGCAAGTAAAATATTCTAGTACGACAACTAGTCTACTACAACTAGTAGCACTGTCTTTAGTCGTGTAAGTATGCTATACCATGAAGCGAAATTTTGGTATTGTATCTCCACCTGCAACACTATTACTACCTTGTGACGTAACTATTGTAAGATCTTGAACCACATAAGTGTGTCAAACGAAATATTATATGAGTAGAGCTACAATATTGATGGATTTACCAGAGTATCACTGCGTAAATATTTAATACAGAAGTCTGTTTATGAAGTTGAATTATACAGAGATAACATAGTTCGATTGACTTAAAATCTTAATTGAATTTCAAAGGCATGTATAACCTCAGAAATAGCACCATTGTGTACCGGTAACTTGTCGCGAATATTTATCCGTGACGCCTTGTAATCATGGAGGCGGAATTTAAAGCCGCGCTAAGATATCAGAGTATCGACAGTGCTGAAAATTAAATTGCATTTCTTAGTGTTAACAACTACACTTAGTGTTACTGCAAGTTTGAAATTCAAGGATTTTTAGTGTTTACGAGTTTATTAGCTGCAGTCATGTAGGTGAACTGCAGGGAAAATGTTCCAAAGAGTGCCATGTATGTGTGCCGTAAAGTTGAAGTTCGTAGATTTGATGATGTTATCGCTGCAACCGTGTAGGTGAGCTGCAGGGTAATATTCTAAAGAAGTATGGCCATGTAGGTGTGCCGTAAGGAAAGTTCGAAGATTTGATGATGATTTCGCCGCAGCCATATAGGCGCGTTGTAAGGTTGAAGTTTGAAGATTTGACGATGTTTGAAGTGTGAAGATTTGACGATATTTGAAGTTTGAAGTTTTGATGATGTTTGAAGTTTGAAGATTTGACGATGTCGAAGTTTGAAGATTTGATGATGTTCTCGCTGCAACCATGTAAGTGAGCTGTAAGATTTAAGTTCAATTATTCAATGATGTTTTAGCTGTAACCATGAAGATTTGGTTTCAGGATGATAATTTTAACCGGTCACGGAACACTTAGCTTCCAGCCATGAACGTTTTAAACTGCAGCAGGTCAAGCCTATTCAAAGGAAAGTAGAAGCTCCAAACTGTATTTAGTCCAAAATAATATGTATATGGTGTGCAAGAGTGTGCACAGATCTTGTGTTTTAGTGGATTTGATTAATCCAGTCGATTAATGATCATTTTAATGTGATTATGTTAAGCGTTGAATAGCAGAATCATTGATCGGACTTTCCCAGAACCTGAGCACCTGACTTTTAATGATGATATAACGTTATAATTCCAGTTTTGATGTAGTTTCTAGTTTCATAGAGAAAATTTAAATCATATATGAGAGATCAACCGATCGGACACGCAGCAAGTAACCTTGACGTGCATAGAATCTCGAAGAGTCGAGGAGTCATGACAAATGCCACTATGTTTGAAATTTCCGAAACGTACTAATTAGAATCGACTAAGTCACTTACTTTTGATAAAACGCGTATAGTGCGTTAGAGCGAATAAATTTATGAGTAATCTGTTTGCAATTATTAGATTCTCTATTATTATGGTTATTATTATTAGATTATAGAGAGAATGGAAATTACTCCATCAATAAGATTCATGAATTGATAAATGAGTAAGCCTAAGACATTTTCCGAAAAATACTATTCGGTTAAGGATTATTATAAAAATATATATATAGATATCAGCGATCTGTATGTGCCAACATAATTAGATGTCATGTTTTGAACACCCACGTTATTTTTCGCAACTGCAGAGCAGTGTCTACACTTTGTTGAATTGTCTGCTGAATAGTGACGTAAGCAGTGATGAGCGTTGACAATTATCGTAAAATATATATAAACAAATCTGTATGTTAAATGAACCACTCGATAATATTACAAAACTATTAGTCGAGAGTAAACGTACGTAGTAAACGTTTCTTTGAGAGAAACCCATTTTATGCCTTGAATGAGTTGATGAAAATAGATCTTGCTGAATTCTCGTTCTAATGGAACAGAGGATCATATTTTCTACTTTCTTTCATAAGTGGATTGGCATATTTTTTATTATTCTATTTTGGCCTTTTGAACATTATTATGAATATTGACATAAGTTTGACGACATCCTTTTATTATTTATTATGTTATTGGATATAAAAATGACATAAATAAATAGAATTTATTATATCTAAATTAATAAAAACTACGTTAAATTGTATTTTATAACAGAAAAAGCTTGGAGTACAAACAACAAAAAAATACTAATTTGAAAAGGGCTTTTCTAATATAACACTTTTGTTACAAGCCCAAGAAATAATTTGACTTTGAATTTAAGCGATGACCGAAGTTTCTTATCACGAACTAAAGATAATTCAAAGAGAGAACTGATTGATCAGTTTCATATTTCAAACAAAGTAGCCTCAAAAATAGATTGCACCGGTGGCGGTTTTATTGTAAAAGTACAGTTTATGAGTTCAAAAATTAGTCAAATATAAAAACCAAATATTCATAATTAATTTATTTCTTGTAAAATGGGTATACAAACATGTGGTCTTATGATAGTGATAACATTTGGCCCTCTATTTTTGCTGTCAAAGCGTGCAGATGTTTCTAGATCAATATCGTTAAATATCGTTCGTGCATATGAACATTTTGATAAAACTAGTATAATTTTGGTAAGCGTATAACAGAATTGGATCCAGCATACGAAAATTAATCGATAAATAAAAAAATATCTTCATTCAAAATAAGCAATATTTGATAGGACTGGTAACGTTTCCGAAATATGATTGTTAGTTGAAATAAAACGGCAACTATCAAAATCACCACTGGCTTGTACTCAGTGCAATAGCAGTTATGATATGACTAGTCGACATCATATAGACCTTTAAAAAAAAACAACAGAAATTAGTAAGACAAATATTGAGACTAATTTTATTTATGGAAGTGATTACCTGCTTCTTCTCTTTTGATGCTTTAGTATTAGTTCAGGTGTGCACTAAAAGGAATTAAGTATGCTTCTGTGTATAAACATTCTCAGTCTTTACCTACAATTATGTTTATTAAAACCTAGTCAAGTAATTTCTGTTCTACTGTTACATCAGTACTATAAATATTGGATGGGAAAATAAATATGTCCACATTCTCGGTTTGAGTATTGTTAGTATGTAATGTGTACAGTATTTTTTCTAGCTAACGTGTCATCAAAATAGTGATGACGTATTTGACAAACAACCAACAACTCTATCCTCAAAGAGATTCATATACGAGATAGATTATCGTCAACTGGGCAATTGCAAATACTGAAGTTCTTTGCGCAGATCTCAAGAAAAGAGCACTCGACGGAGAGCCTATCGCAGCATATGCATGGCCGTGTAGAAGGCAAGCGAAGTCCTGGACGATTACCAACACGTTGAACCGAGCTCATTAGAAAAGCTACGCAGTCCACCGAAGTAGAGTGTACTCGCAATGCAACCGGCAGAAATGGAGAAGCATCGCGAGAAGAGCAGCTGGCCTGGAGAGTGACGGTGACGGCGAGGAGAAACCGCCATTGCAACCAAGACCACTCTGACTAGAGTGTACGATTAAGAAGAAGAATTTGGCAAACAACAGATTAAAATCCGACAGATGTCAACTCAGGGCATCTGTGATGTGAAGTGATTCAACTTGATAGTACATCAATTTAATGGTAAACAGCAACAGGTATACGCCAGTCAAATAACGGTTGGTGAAGGACTGACAATGGATCAGCTACCTGTAGTTTATTGTGACTAATTTGTCCCTATGATAATGAAATTTAGTGATTAGAAAATAATAATACTTCTGACATTCTAAACTGACAAAATTTTGCTCATGTGCTTTGCCGATCATCCACAAGCTTGACAGAAATTAATGCGGTTGTAGCGACTTGCAAAAAAAAAGGGGGTTTGGAAAATTATTTCCGTTCTCTTATTCTCTCTATTACTCGGATTTGGGGAGTATACGTTACACAATTTTAAAAATGCTATTTGGTAATGGCAGGACAATGACAGAAATACAGTTTAAAATGTTTATTCCTATGAGAGCACTTACAAAATTAACGTTCTCGTGTCACCAAATTATTACTGGAGCTGGTTTGAGTTGGATCTAAATATTTGAATTTATGTGTAATTATTTTTGGACGAAATTTGCTTTCATTTTATTCAAGCTTTGTCGTTGGTCATTTTAATGTTTGGACGAGGAACAAAAAGGAGTATTTATAGAGTTTTTCATAAAGAAAAAGTCTACAAGCCCAAGTCTACAAGGTTTGAATGCTACTTCAGTGGCCACTACAACATTGGTACATTTATATAATGATGCTGCCGTTCGCAATCACTAAGCCAGAGGAGGAAGTAATTGAGTAACCGACAGTAAATTAATAATGCGAATTGAATAAGTTTTTATGTACTTTTTTTAATTATATACCAAACCTCTGGAAATACCAGAATATATACTCGATCCGTACAACATATTTGTACAACAATGATTTATCTGCATAGTGTACATTTACACACGAATAGGAAGCCTCCGGTTCCCAGACCAGCTAGAATAAACATAAAATAATTGTCATATTTAAAAACGAATCCGAGTGTCATGATTACTTGTATCTACAATAATAACTAGTTACGACAACGTATACTACAAAGTTTAGTGTGCCATAAGTAGTTTTATAAAATTAGCATAATAATTACTGTTTAACTATTTTATTTTGCAGCAAATCTTTAAGGAGTCCAAAGGGTTCGATATGATTAATCAGACTTGCTTTTAGAGAGTTGTTGTGCATCGGGACGTTGCACAAAAGCGGATGGCCGAGTGTCATGATTTGAATATTTGTTGTATGTGGTGTGCGGTGTTTTCAGTGTTGCGGAGTGGCAGCACTGCTATTTTCTTAATTTATATACTCTGGAGAACGGTGATCGAACAGAATGAACGCTACCCCGGATGATGGCGTGATGTTGTAATTCCGGGGAGGGGATATATCGCGGGCGGACGAGCGCGAGCGGCCCTTCGAAAAAGCAGTCGCGGCGTAACTCGGTAGTAAAAAGGCGGTCTTAGCGTCAGACCGCTCAGTGCAGTGAAATAAGTGCAGTGTTATAAGTAATAATAAAGCGTCATAAAGTTCAGACAAGGAGTTTTCTTCATACTTGAATTGTTCGTACAATATCGCAACACGCACCACGGCATTTTCAACTGATTTTAGTCAAAATATCGGTAACAACACCACAGTCACAACAGCGAAGTTCAACTGAGTGAATTGTAGCGATTTAACCATAATTGAGCGCAGGGCTGCCAGATATAAAAAAACTGAACAAGTGCGAGTCAGACTCAGATAAAAGGGGGAAATCACATTTTTTTTTATATTTTCCTTCATAAACCGAAAAATATTTATCCTAAAAATATTTAAAAACCTGTTCTAGCTTATGCTAATAAAGCTCTTTCTTAAGATACCCCACATGATACGGTTAATTCACTTTAAAATTTGGACCCTCATTCCTTGAATAAAGACACTATTTTTTGTGATTAAATAAAACATGCCCAGTTTTCGGATTTTTTCCTATATGTGTACTCTAACACAATACTTCTTGCCAAATTTCATTGTTTTAAGTCAACGGGAAGTACCCCATAGTATGAAGAAAACTCCTTGTCTGAACTTTATGACGCTTTATTATTACTTATAACACTGCACTTATTTCACTGCACTGAGCGGTCTGACGCTAAGACCGCCTTTTTACTACCGAGTTACGCCGCGACTACTTTTTCGAAGGACCGCTCGCGCTCGTCCGCCCGCGATATATCCCCTCCCCGGAATTACAACATCACGCCATCATCCGGGGTAGCGTTCATTCTGTTCGATCACCGTTCTCCAGAGTATATAAATTAAGAAAATAGCAGTGCTGCCACTCCGCAACACTGAAAACACCGCACACCACATACAACAAATATTCAAATCATGACACTCGGCCATCCGCTTTTGTGCAACGTCCCGATGCACAACAACTCTCTAAAAGCAAGTCTGATTAATCATATCGAACCCTTTGGACTCCTTAAAGATTTGCTGCAAAATAAAATAGTTAAACAGTAATTATTATGCTAATTTTATAAAACTACTTATGGCACACTAAACTTTGTAGTATACGTTGTCGTAACTAGTTATTATTGTAGATACAAGTAATCATGACACTCGGATTCGTTTTTAAATATGACAATTATTTTATGTTTATTCTAGCTGGTCTGGGAACCGGAGGCTTCCTATTCGTGTGTAAATGTACACTATGCAGATAAATCATTGTTGTACAAATATGTTGTACGGATCGAGTATATATTCTGGTATTTCCAGAGGTTTGGTATATAATTAAAAAAAGTACATAAAAACTTATTCAATTCGCATTATTAATTTACTGTCGGTTACTAAATTACTTCCTCCTCTGGCTTAGTGATTGCGAACGGCAGCATCATTATATAAATGTCCCAATGTTGTAGTGGCCACTGAAGTAGCATTCAAACCTTGTAGACTTGGACTTGTAGACTTTTTTTTTTATGAAAAACTCTATAAATACTCCTTTTTGTTCTTCGTCCAAACATTAAAATGACCAACGACAAAGCTTGAATAAAATGAAAGCAAATTTCGTCCAAAAATAATTACACATAAATTCAAATATTTAGATCCAACTCAAACCAGCTCCAGTAATAATTTGGTGACACGAGTACGTTAATTTTGTAAGTGCTCTCATAGGAATCAACATTTTAAACTGTATTTCTGTCATTGTCCTGCCATTACCAAATAGCATTTTAAAATTGTGTAACGTATACTCCCCAAATCCGAGTAATAGAGAGAATAAGAGAACGGAAATAATTTTCCAAATCCCCTTTTTTTTTTAGCAAGTCGCTACAACCGCATTAATTTCTGTCAAGCTTGTGGATGATCGGCAAAGCACATGAGCGAAATTTTGTCAGTTTAGAATGTCAGAAGTATTATTATTTTCTAATCACTAAATTTCATTATCATAGGGACAAATTAGTCACGATAAACTACAGGTAGCCGATCCATTGTCAGTCCTTCACCAACCTTTATTTGACTGGCGTATACCTGTTGTTGTTTACCATTAAATTGATGTACTATCAAGTTGAATCACTTCACATCACAGATGCCCTGAGTTGACATCTGTCGGATTTTAATCTGTTGTTTGCCAAATTCTTCTTCTTAATCGTACACTCTAGTCAGAGTGGTCGTGGTTGCAATGGCGGTGGCTCCTCGCCGTCACCGTCACTCTCCAGGCCAGCTGCTCTTCTCGCGATGCTTTTCCATTTCTGCCGGTCGGTTGCATTGCGAGTACACTCTACTTCGGTGGACTGCGTAGCTTTTCTAATGAGGTCGGTCCAACGTGTTGGTGATCGTCCAGGACTTCGCTTGCCTTCTACACGGCCATGCATATGCTGCGATAGGTTCTCCGTCGAGTGCTCTTTTCTTGAGATCTGCGCAAAGAACTTCAGTATTTGCAATTGCCCAGTCGACGATAATCTATCTCGTATATGAATCTCTTTGAGGATAGAGTTGTTGGTTGTTTGTCAAATACGTCATCACTATTTTGATGACACGTTAGCTAGAAAAAATACTGTACACATTACATACTAACAGTACTCAAACCGAGATTGTGGACATATTTATTTTCCCATCCAATATTTATAGTACTGATGTAACAGTAGAGCAGAAATTACTTGACTAGGTTTTAATAAACTAAATTGTAGGTAAAGACTGAGAATGTTTATACACAGAAGCATACTTAATTCCTTTTAATGCACACCTGAACTAATACTAAAGCATCAAAAGATAAGAAGCAGGTAATCACTTCCATAAATAAAATTAGTCTCAATATTTGTCTTACTAATTTCTGTTGTTTTTTTTAAAGGTCTATATGATGTCGACTAGTCATATCATAACTGCTCTTGCACTGAGTACAAGCCAGTGGTGATTTTGATAGTTGCCGTTTTATTTCAACTAAAAATCATATTTCGGAAACGTTACCAGTCCTATCAAATATTTATTATTAATGAATAATTATATATGCTTATTTTTAATGAAGATATTTTTTTTATTTATCGATTAATTTTCGTATGCTGGATCCAATTCTGTTATACGCTTACCAAAATTATACTAGATTTATCAAAATGTTCATATGCACGAACGATATTTAACGATATTGATCTAGAATCTAGAAATACTTGCACGCTTTGACAGCAAAAATAGAGGACCAAATGTTATTACTATCATAAGACCACATGTTTGTATACCTATTTTGCAAGAAATAAATTAATAATGAATATTCGGTTTTTATATTTGACTAATTTTTGAACTCATAAACTGTACTTTTACAATAACACCGCCACCGGTGCAATCTATTTTTGAGGCTACTTTGTTTGAAATATGAAACTGATCAATCAGTTCTCTCTTTGAATTATCTTTAGTTCGTGATAAGAAACTTCGGTCATCCCTTAAATTCAAAGTCAAATTATTTCTTGGGCTTGTAACAAAAGTGTTATATTAGAAAAGCCCTTTTCAAATTAGTATTTTTTTGTTATGTTTGTACTCCAAGCTTTTTCTGTTATAAAATACAATTTAACGTAGTTTTTATTAATTTAGATATAATATATTCTATTTATTTATGTCATTTTTATATCCAATAACATAGATAATAAATAATAAAAGGATGTCGTCAAACTTATGTCAATATTCATAATAATGTTTAAAAGGCCAAAATAGAATAATAAAAAATATGCTAATCCACTTATGGAAGAAAGTAGAAAATATGATCCGCTGCTCCATTAGAACGAGAATTCAGCAAGATCTATTTTCATCAACTCATTCAAGGCATAAAATGGGTTTCGCTCAAAGAAACGTTTACTACGTACGTTTACTCTCGACTAATAGTTTTGTAATATTATCGAGTGGTTCATTTAACATACAGATTTGTTTATATATATTTTACGATAATTGTCAACGCTCATCACTGCTTACGTCACTGTCCAGCGGACAATTCAACAAAGTGTAGACACTGCTCTGCAGTTGCGAAAAATAACGTGGGTGTTCAAAACATGACATCTAATTACGTTGGCACATACAGATCGCTGATAACTATATATATTTTTATAATAATCCTTAACCGAATAGTATTTTTCGGAAAATGTCTTAGGCTTACTCATTTATCAATTCATGAATCTTATTGATGGAGTAATTTCCATTCTCTCTATAATCTAATAATAATAACCATAATAATTGAGAATCTAATAATTGCAAACAGATTACTCATAAATTTATTCGCTCTAACGCACTATACGCGTTTTATCAAAAGTAAGTGTAAGTCACTTCTATGTCGATTCTAATTAGTACGTTTCGGAAATTTCAAGCATAGTGGCATTTGTCAAGACTCCTCGACTCTTCGAATTTTTATGCACGTCAAGGTTACTTGCTGCGTGTCCGATCGGTTGATCTCTCATATATGATTTAAATTTTCTCTATGAAACTCGAAACTACATCAAAACTGGAATTATAACGTTATATCATCATTAAAAGTCAGGTGCTCAGGTTCTGGGAAAGTCCGATCAATGATTCTGCTATTCAACGCTTAACATAATCACATTAAAATGATCATTAATCGACTGGATTAATCAAATCCACTAAAATACAAGATAACAAGTGCAAGTGCACAATAAATACAAGTGCACACTCTTGCACACCATATACATATTATACAAAATTTAGTTAATCAAGTTATTTTGGATTAAATACAGTTTGGAGCTTCTACTTTCCTTTGAATAGGCTTGACCTGCTGCAGTTTAAAACGTTCATGGCTGGAAGCTAAGTGTTCCGTGACCGGTTAAAATTATCATCCTGAAACCAAACCTTCATGGTTACAGCTAAAACATCATTGAATAATTGAACTTCAATCTTACAGCTCACTTACATGGTTGCAGCGAGAACATCATCAAATCTTCAAACTTCGACATCGTCAAATCTTCAAACTTCGATATCGTCAAATCTTCAAACTTCAAAAATCATTAAAATTCCAAACTTTAAATATCGTCAAATCTTCAAACTTCAAACATCGTCAAATCTTCAAACTTCAACCTTACAACGCGCCTATATGGCTGCGGCGAAATCATCATAAAATCTTCGAACTTTCCTTACGGCACACCTACATGGCCATACTTCTTTAGAATATTACCCTGCAGCTCACCTACACGGTTGCAGCGATAACATCATCAAATCTACGAACTTCAACTTTACGGCACACATACATGGCACTCTTTGGAACATTTTCCCTGCAGTTCACCTACATGACTGCAGCTAACAAACTCATAAACACTAAAAATCCTTGAATTTCAAACTCGCAGTAACACTAAGTGTAGTTGTTAACACTAAGAAATGCACTTTAATTTTCAGCACTGTCGATACTCTGATATCTTAGCGCGGCTTTAAATTCCGCCTTCATGATTACAAGGCGTCAACGGATAAATATTCGCGACAAGCTACCGGTACACAATGGTACTATTTCTGAGGTTATACATGCCTTTGAAATTCAATTAAGATTTTAAGTCAATCGAACTATGTTATCTCTGTATAATTCAACTTCATAAACAGACTTCTGTATTAAATATTTACGCAGTGATACTCTGGTAAATCCATCAATATTGTAGCTCTACTCATATAAAATTTCGTTTGACACACTTATGTGGTTCAAGATCTTACAATAGTTACGTCACAAAGTAGTTATAGTGTTGCAGGTGGAGATACAATACCTAAATTTCGCTTCATGGTATAGCATACTTTCACGACTAAAGACAGTGCTACTAGTTGTAGTAGACTAGTTGTCGTACTAGAATATTTTACTTGCGGTACTTTATTAACCTTACAGAAAAATGAACACAGTACAACTCGCCCTAAATGGCCGTAACCGTAAAGACAGGATTCCACCAGTGTGTGGCTCTGTACCGCACAGAGTGCAGCATAAATGTATTTCTTGGTCAGCAAACTGTGCGCGCACTCTATTGGACAAACCGTGAACTTTTGTCGCGCACTCCTCGGTCTCGCGGTGTACCCGCGACGACGCACTCGCACACATGTTTACACACTAAACTGAAAGTAAAGCACATTTCCGAGGTATAAATGTTCGTGTACAAATGTACCGTACAGCACGCATACTAAAGTTACGCACAACTGAGGTGGTGGACACAGGCAATCTACTATTGTGATCAAGTTCGCGCACTGTAAAAGGTCTGCACCAAATTTTTATCAACAAGTGTTCTGAATCTGAACACAATTTTAGTGGAGCCCAACCTTAACAGCTAGATAATAAGCTGTTAAGTTTACCATAATATTTTATTTGCATTACTGTTAGCAATATTCTAGAAAAGCTACATTTAGAAGCTCGCTTAATTGGCTGTATTGATGTAGCCCAGTTACCGAATTAAAATATTTTACTCGCAGCACTTTACCAGTCTTCTAGAAAAATAACACACTGCTGATCGCTGACACGGCCACAGACCGATATGCCATAGCCATTGTACTATTAAAAACACTACTCTCACCATCACACCAAAAAATATTACCACGCTATGGTTCCTCTGAATGGCTGCAGCATAATCAAATACAAAAAGTAAAAATGGTTCTCAAACAAGAAAAACATATTTTCGTATACTTGTCTCTCGGGATGTTAACGAAATAATTTACTAATGACTTACTTACAACAGACTTCATTTCGTTTAAATTAAGATAAAATTATCGGGGAGTAGCCCCAACCACACTATCAAAATTTCATTAGGTTATAATAAAATCGTCGGATTATAATCTTTAATCGCTGTGCTACAATAAAATAATCTGAGAGTAACCCAGATCACATCTCATTGCAGTATCTTAACAGATTCTGTCTACCCGTATTAAGAATATCCCGTTATAATTATTTTAACACCCTGTTTCAACACTTTTAAGAACCATTTTCTCCAATTCGATATGCGTGACAAATTTTTAACATCAATATTCAATAATCGGAGGGTAAAATATAATCTCGCAGGTGACTCACGATTTTACCGGGCTTGGCTCGCAGGTTGAATCCCACTTCTGATATATGAAGAAAACTCCTTGTCTGAACTTTATGACGCTTTATTATTACTTATAACACTGCACTTATTTCACTGCACTGAGCGGTCTGACGCTAAGACCGCCTTTTTACTACCGAGTTACGCCGCGACTACTTTTTCGAAGGACCGCTCGCGCTCGTCCGCCCGCGATATATCCCCTCCCCGGAATTACAACATCACGCCATCATCCGGGGTAGCGTTCATTCTGTTCGATCACCGTTCTCCAGAGTATATAAATTAAGAAAATAGCAGTGCTGCCACTCCGCAACACTGAAAACACCGCACACCACATACAACAAATATTCAAATCATGACACTAGGTTTTGATTCCCTTGTGAGTGTCGAAATATGCGTTTTTTGGCTGTAACTTTTTTTTACGATAACTGAGAAATTTTATTTTTCTTTCTGCAGCAAGATACTACGGATCTGATCTGGATCTTTTGAGGTACGGAACCCTAAAAAGGGGTGATCGTACATCTGCTACAAAAAAGTCGTAGGTATATCAGGGAAAAATGAAACAAAAAAGTCATACAGTGAATCGGAGAAACTGAAACCTTCAATAAAACCGAAAAATGTTTTTTTTTTGTTTTTTGAGGATTTCCCGAAAAAATGCTGCACATTCTGTTTTTTTAATAGCTTTGGCCAGGTATTAAAAAGTTGTACGATTTCGATCTAGCGATCGTACCTCGGCAAATACGCCAAAAAGGTGTATGTTTACGATTTCAATCGTACATCTGGCAGCCCTGATTCAGCGTAATAAATAATTAATGTAGCTATGACGTCGGCTTGTTTCGGCATTAGATATATAAAAGTATACGACTTATTTCATTGCAACAATATGACAAGCGAGTTCTGCTACAGCACACTAGATGTCGTCTAAATTAATTTTAACTGACAAAGTTCCTAGTGTTAAAGGTCGAAACTAGGTCTATGGGTCGAAAATTGCCTATCGCAACTTCATGTTGAGTTGACTAGCGCTGTCCAATTAGTGAAGAGGTTAAATCGATAAAACTTATCGATATTTTTCGTAACAAACTTGAAATTTAAATATATGTTACAAAATACCGCAACCGATATGTCCCGAGTTGTTCTTTTGTTCTTTTTTTGTCCAATAAGCATTTTTGGTCTCTTTGTAAGTAAATAAATGAATTTTGAATACGGAGTTCCTTTTTGGGGTGCGAAATAGAAAATTATTGCTTTTGATTATTCTTCTGTAAGTATTCGGGATTTTGCAACATAAACGACTGTGACTTTTTTTACGATAACTAAGAAGTTTAATTTTTAATTCACAGCTGCAAAAAACTACAGATACACGTAGGTTTATGGTTTTAATTTCAACTCGATACCTTCACTTGTTGCCGAGATAGAAGATCTTAACAAACAGACAGACGGACTGTCTGTCCGTCTGTCCGACTAAGCTTGAAAAACCTTCTTACAATATTCATCCAATGCGAATGAAGTCAGTTGTATTTACTTTTTAGGGTTCCGTACCTTAAACGGAAAAACAGAACCCTTTTAGAATATATTGTTGTCCGTCTGTCCGTCCGTCCGTCCGGGTGTCAAGACCTGTATCTCGGGAACGCGTGAAGGTATCGTGTTGAAATTAAAACCATATACGCAGATCCATAGTCTCTTGCTGCAGAAAGAAAAATCAAATTTGTTTTCGTAAAAAAAAAAGTTACAGCCGGATATGTAAAAAACGCACATTTCGACACTCACAAAGGAATCAAAACCTATGGGGCACTTCCCGTTGACCTAGAACTATGGAATTTGGCAAGAAGCATTATGTTAGAGTACACATATAAGAAAAATTCCGAAAACTAGACATTTTTTATTTAATCACAAAAAATAGTGTCTTTATCCAAGGACTGATGGTCCAAATTTTAAAGTGAATTAACCGTATCATATGGGGTATCATATGAAAGAGCTTCATTAACACAAGTTAAAACAGGGTTTTAATTATTTTTACAATGTATATTTTTCGATTTATGAAGGAAAATACAAAAAATATATATAATTTCCCCCTATTATCTACTAGTTTGTACGGAACCCTCCGTGGGTGAGTCTGGCTCGCACTTGTCCGGTTTTTTTTTGTAAACTTTACACTTATTTTAGTATATTTTGAATGGCAGTGTTATGATGCTCCGTAACTTCCATCACTATCTGAGTATCTGATTTGATTCGGTTAATGAGTGTCCATTCGTTTAATTAGTTGAGTTAATCAGATGTTCAGTTTCATTCAAATAACAGAGAACGAGATTTAACCTTCGGTTACAGCTAATACAATATAAAATGCGTCCACGTACTTACATTCGTAAATATTAAAATGTTTACAGTAGGAACGGCAGTAGGTTTCAAATATCTATATCCTTTTTTTGTTATTAGCATATCAGTCTCCAAAAAATGTTGCGAACAAATAGTACTTGTTTTTGTAGGCGTCCAATTATTAATCCTTCCTGTCGCTTTTATCCATTTTTCTTTTATGTTGGCGTCTTTAGGAAATCTGAAATATTGTTTAACAAATAATTGCTATTACATAGCTTAGTACAGGAAAAAGGGAAGAGAGGTCCTTGCCCAATAAATACATATGTATATTTATCTATCTATTAATAATAAATAATAATGTAATAAAATATAGCAATAACAACTACAATATTAAAGAATTACTTTAGTTAAAAACATCGATTATTATTATAAAAAACCGGACAAGTGCGACTCAGACTCAGACTCGGTTCCGTACAAACTAAATAAAAGGGGGAAATCATATATTTTCCTTCATATAATCATATATTATACATCATAAAAATATTTAACACATTCCTTGCTCATCACTCAGATCCGATTGGAGCGGGACTATAGTAGCGGCGCTTCCCACTCGGATCCGAGCAAGCGTCCCGTTCATTTTGTAGTAGTCAGTAAACCGCGTTTGAGGCAGTCAACGTTGCTTTGCGCGGCCACTCTGTACTTAATCAAAATTCGCCTAAAAAGTTTTGGTTCCCAGCTGAAGTGAAGGGTCTGCAGGGGGCGAAGAATGTGTTAGAAACCTGTTTTAGCTTATGCTAATGAGGCTCTTTCGTATGATACCCCACATGATACGGTTAATTCACTTTAAAATTTGGGCTCTCATTCCTTACATAGAGATACTATTTTTTGTGATTAAATTAAAAATGACCAGTTTTCGGATTTTTTCCTATATGTGTACTCTAACACAATGCTTCCTGCCAAATTTCAGAGTTCTAGGTTAACGGGAAGTACCCCCCATAGGTTTTGCTTCCTCTGTGAGTGTCGAAATGTGCGATTTTTACGACATATTCGGCTGTAACTTTTTTTTACGAAAACTGTAAATTCTATTTTTCTTTCTGCAGCAAGATACTATGGATCTGCGTATATGGTTTTAATTTCAACTCGATACCTTCACGCGTTCCTGAGATAAAGGTCTTGACACCCGGACGGACGGACAGACAGGCGGACAACAAAGTGATCCTATAAGGGTCCCGTTTTTTCATATTGAGGTACGGAACCCTAGTAAACTAGCTATACACCGCGATGTCACCCGTGTACTGATCAAAAAACGTTTAGCTGAACGGTGAGATCAAAAAAAGCTGATGATGCTGATGATGATGATAGTAAAATATAGCCTACGTCCTTGCCCAGGTTTTATAGAATCTCTGTGCTAAATTTCATATCGATTAGTTCAGTCGTTCGGCCGTGAAGACTGAAGAAATAACACACAGACAGAGAGACATACGACAGACAAAGTTACTATCGCTTTTATAATGTAAGTTAAGATATATTATAGTTATAGTTATATTATAGTTATATATTACAGTTAGGATTTTATCGATATCGATACTATTCGTATTTCTGTCAACGGTTGCGCTCTAATTAGAAGCAAAGAAATTTCTAGCAAAACTCCAATCGAGTAGCTTCTGGACACAGAAAAGAGAACGCAATAGAAATGGCTTACAAACACAAGTATTACGCAAACTTATCGATATTTTTAGCCGACTTCAAAAAAGGAGGAGGTTATCACTGCGTAGCGTATTTTTTGACGTGACAACGTCTAATAAATCGATGAACGCCGCCGGCTGCACGCACGAAAAAGAGATATACATATTTATATGACTCATTGTCCCGTTACGTTACGCTCATTGTCCCGTTAGATCATCATCATCATCATTTCATCAATGTTTTGTTATGACGTTGTCACGTTAAACTATCGTCCGTTAGCCGACTTTACAGACAACCATTTTTTTTGTAATTATCGATATTTGTTGTGTTGTGCTTGAAATTGAAATGAATTGTTATAAAATAACGCAACGCGTCCTGAGTTGTTATTTTGTTCTTATTTTGTCTAGTAAACGTTGTCGGTTTCTAAGTAAATAAATGAATTTAGAATACGGGGACCATTTCTAGGTGCGAAATAGAAAATTATTGCTTTTGATTATTGTTCTGTAGGTATTTCTTTCCTTCCCTTAATTTTTATTTTTTTTAATTTGTTAGGTAATACTTCAGAGGTGGGACCACCTATACATATATTTTATCATTTATATATATTTACATACACAAATATTTATTCAAAATCGGATCAGTACTTTGAATTTTATAACAAAATAACTAGAAAATTATCCAAATTGCGTATTTCGTAGTCGTTTTTTTTAAATTATAAATATTACTATAAAAATGTACGAAAAAGTAGACGAACGACAGGTGAAACACCTTAAAATTAATGGAAATCGATAAAGATATTATGGATTAAAATAACATAAATATGATGATGATGATAAAATATAGCCACTTTCCTTTTCCAGGTCATAAAAATTTTCTGTGCCGAATTTCATATTAATTGGTGCAGCCGTTTAGTTATAATTTTATCGATATCGATAGTATTCGTATTTCTGTCAACGGTTACGCTCTAATTAGATGCAAAGAATTTTCTAGCAAAACTCCAGTCGAGTAGCTGGAGGTTAACAGTGCAAATTATACTTTATTACGATAAAGATTTAGCTTTCTTTTGACTGTAACAATATAATTAATTTGTGATCTTCCTGAAATTGTTTATTTTTCTTAAATATAATAAAATAACACTTACCTGTGAAATGAAATTCCTCCATTTGATAAATTATTTTTAGTACTCCTATTTTTACATTCTAAAATGGCACAGTTTGTCATTATTAAATTTTTACACGTCAACTTTGAAGTACTGACGTACGTGCTGTCGCAGTGGAATTAAGAGCTCAACTGGTTCCGGTTCAGGGCTGCTGATATAACTGTAGTGGTCGGGAACCGCCTACATAGCATTTCTATTGCCTTCTTTTTCTATGAGCTGGATGTTGACAGTGCAAATTATACTTTATTTCGTTAAAGATTTGGTTGTTTATTGACTGTAATAATAGAACTAATTTGTGATATTCCTGAAATTGTTTTATTTCGTAAAAAAATATAAAATAACACTTACCTGTGAAACGAAATACCTGCATTCGATAAATTTTTATTTGTGCTACTATTTTTACACTCTAAAACGGAACAGTATGGCATTATTAAATTGTTTCGCGTCCACTTTAAAGCAGCACGCATGTACTGCCGCAGTCGAATTGAGAGCTCAACTGGCTCTGCTTGAGCGTTGCTCTGCATAACCATGGTTGTTTTAGGTTAACTTCGAATAATTATTTATTAATTTACAAATACTTAATCAATGACGGTTATTTATAATCTGTGGTAATAAATGACACTAACAAATCGTAATAAATCGTCTTTGCATTATTTTTCGACAGTGATAATCCAATGAACTTTTTTAGGGTTTTTTGAGATACAAAAGAAAAAAACGGAACCCTTATAGGATTACTTTGTTGTCCGTCTGTCCGTCTGTCTGTCTGTCTGTCCGTCTGTCCGGGTGTCAAGACCTTTATCTCGGGAACGCGTGAAGGTATCGCGTTGAAATTAAAACCATATACGCAAATCCATAGTATCTTGCTGCAGAAAGAAAAATCAAATTTCTCAGTTTTCGTAAAAAAAAAAGTTAAAGCCGAATATGTCGTAAAAAATGCACATTTCGACACTCACAAGGGAATCAAAACATATGGGGTACTTTCCGTTGACCTAGAACTATGAAATTCTGCAAGAAGCATTGTGTTAGAGTACACAAATAGGAAAAAATCCGAAAACTGGACATTTTTAATTTAATCACAAAAAAATAGTGTCTTTACGCAACGAATGAGGGTCCAAATTTTAAAGTTCTTTAACCGAATCAATTGGGTTAGCATAAGTTAAAACAGGTTTTTAAACATTTTTACGATGTATATTATTCGGTATAAGAAGGAAAATATAAAAAAATACTGTCTCCCTTTTATCTACTAGTTGGTACGGAACCCTCGGTGGGCGAGTCTGACTCGCACTTGTCCGGTTTTATTTTAATGTTGGATTGGCACTGAATGGTGCTTATATTTAAACAATGACTGAAGAGTTTTGGCGGGAACGTCCTCGAGACATGTTGTTGTTCTGTTTTATTTTCCTCAACTTGTTATTTTGAATATTAATGCGATAAAAATGTTGGTCTTGTATTCATTAAGTGTTCTATCAAGTGCGTGAGTGTGGACAAGTGAAATAAAACAGTGAAACGTGTCTTTTCACGTTGTCGACAAAACTCCATAGAAGCTTTCAGTAAAGCCACCACCAATTTACTGAAGGACGACTCGAATTTGAAAATCGACTGTATACGTGACTTTGATTGTGACTAGAACATTTATAACTTATTTTATTCAAGAAACTTGAAGAAATAAAAATTATACTTGACACTGGCAAATGCTCTAAGCGGGTCCAACTTCAAATAAAAAAAAAACAAGACTGAATAACTCTCTTACTAGTACTAGTCTGTGGACTGAATGAATGATATGATAGTATATTCTACGAGCTACGAGACATGAAATGAAATAGTAGTACAAATACGATAATTATTTTACAAATTCCAACAATTCCAGTTGGCGGAACCCAACCATCACAGTAATGCCCTTCCGCCCACATGGCATTTCAATTACTTCTCTTTTCTGACGCCGTACCACAAGCGTTCTAGCAGTCTTATTTGAATATTAAATTGATTTTTGTCTCGCTCTTTCCACAGAATAGAGAGCAAGACAAAGGTCAAAGTAATATTGAAATAAGTTTGCCATTACGATTGCGGTACCCTGTGGTTGTCACTGGTTCCTGAGAGCTACAATCTTAGAATTTTAAAGGCTAGATTGAACAGGGCCCAATTCAGTTATTCAAGACCGCTCCATAGCCGAACCATATTTGTGTGAAGCGTTTCCCGTCGGCCGCCATAGTTTTTTTGATTCAGTCACTTTTATGTCATACAATTGACACATATGATAAAACGTAACACGTCCTTCCCTCGTTAATAAATCAAAAAAAGAATAGCAGCCGACAGGAAATGCTTCGCACAAGGTTCAGCTACGGATCGGTTTTTAATAACTGAATTGCCCCCCCAGGTATCTTCTAGAACGACGAGCTCCATCCTCGGCCACACCGTCCCGGCGAATTGGTGGTCAATGGTTGATCTATCTATAAAAAAAACTCATTGCTTACATATTCATGCAGGTTCTGCTCATGAAAATTTTGCGTTTTCATTCGAATATTGCCATGTCTACCAACAGCAACAACGTTGTCTTGTTCGTTTACGTTACATTTTACGTTTAAGACCTCTTCGTCTTCAACATCCATTACAGAGGATATATACAAAGCCTGAAAATAATAAGTGTAATATTTAGGTACATAAATAATAAATCTCATGCACAGGTTTATTTTCAACTAAAGATTTTTTTTATTGTCGTAGGCCTGCGTTTGACCACAATCTCAACTATTTCATCACCACTTTATACCTATATAAACACAAATTACTTATAAGTCATTTGTGTATTGGTATATGGTATATTTCGTATATAAATATACCTTATACACCACAGTCTTTATCCCTTAGTTCGTTTCTATCAATCACATTTGGGGGCCATTCATTTAAAAAGTAAGACAATTTTTGCCAGTTTTGACCCCCTCCCGCCCCTATTTAAGAGATTAGTATTTATTACGTAAGAATCTCAAGGAAAATATGAGATGTTTAATTTATTTTAATTTTTCAAAGAAACAATTTTTGGGAACAGTTTTATAAGTTTTTAGGGTTCCGTACCTCAAAAGGAAAAAAACGGAACCCTGATAGGATCACTTTGTTGTCCGTCTGTCCGGGTGTCAAGACCTTTATCTCGGGAACGCGTGATGGTATCGCGTTGAAATTAAAACCATATACGCAAATCCTTATTATCTTGCTGCAGAAAGAAAAAAAAAACTGTTTTCGTAAAAAAATGTTACAGCCGAATGAGTCGTAAAAAACGCACATTTCGACACTCACAAGGGAATCAAAACCTATGGGGTACTTCCCGTTGACTTAGAACTATGAAATTTGGCAAGATGCGTTGTGTTAGAGGAAAAAATCTGAAAACTGGTAATTTTTATTTAATCACAAAAAAATTGTGTCTCTATGCAAGGAATGAGGGCCCAAATTTAAAAGTGAATTAACAGTATCATCTGGGGTATCATATGAAAGAGCTTCATTAGCATAAGCTAAAACAGGTTTTTAAATATTTTTACGATGTATATTTTTCGGTTTATGAAGAAAATATTAAAAAAAAAATGATTTCCCCCTTTTATTTAGTTTGTACGGAACCCTCGGTGGGCGAGTCTGACTCGCACTTGTCCGGTTTTTTTTTGGTACTCTTAATAATCAAATTTGTTTTTTTTTTAAGTTCTTAGCATTTGTCTTTATATAAGATTTTGATCAGACTAGGGGCTCAAAACCTACTGGAGAGTAGATCTGCGCGCTTTTTGGGGTTCCGTAGTAAACAAGGAACCTATGTCCGTCTGTCTGTCTGTCCGTCCGCGGCTTTGCTCAAAAACTATAAGTACTAGAAAGCTGTAATTTGGTATAATAATGCCGAAAAAATCGTAGAATATATTTTTTTGGGTACCTCTACCCTACACGTAAAGTGGAGATGAATTATTTTTTTCTCATCTACCCCATCATGTGGGGTATCGTTGGATAGGTAATCAAAAACCATTGGGGTGTGCGAAAACCATTTTTCAGTTTTCAAACCTTTTGCCGAAATATTAAGTTTTGAAGTGATAATATTTGTTAGTCACGTGACGAGAGAGCAAGACAAAAAGTCAAAGTAATATTGAAATGAAGTCGGTTAATCTTATTAATCGAATTCATTTAAATATTAATGTGCTATTACGATTGTTGTACCCCCCTGTAGTACATTGCCCGTCTTACCTATAAACGCATGTTAAAATATTCACTGAATAAGGACTTGTCGCTTTCTTTCAGATGGGTACTGTCACGAGCGAAAACGGAACAAAACATTGTTTAACTAAAATAGGTTTATTCAGCAGCGTTTATAAGTAAGATGATGCATAAATACAAACTTAGTTTACCTTTGTGGGAACAGCCTCTGATCGAATTCTACGGCGGCCACTTTTCGTTCTATACGTGTCATTGGGATGGAAGTGAGCCGAACATATGGACGTTTTTAAATTAGGTTTCCACCAAGATTCGTTTCTGCTGCGTCTTATTATAGTAATCCAACGATCAGCGGCTTCAGGGTTGGTTGGAAATCTGCGAAGTTAAAAAATAACTGCGAAATTAAAGTCTGTTTTTTTTTTAATATGTTATAATTTTATTGTAAGTCAATTATTTAAATACAAATTATAAATTAATAAAAATTCAATGTCAATGTCAATTTAACAAAAAAAAATAGAAGCTCAGAACCTCGAACTGTACCAGGCGCAAAAGTACCCATGACGCTAGCCGCGTTACCGCGTTAGTCTCTGTTATATCATTAAAAAATAACCATGAAACAAAAACAAACGCATTTAAATCAATTTAGTGATGTAAGAGTAAGTCTGTAATATGTTAATCTTAACACAGCACAAAGAATGAGAGTCAATAGGTTTTAAACTCTTTCGTAATCCCATTCTCAGCTCATGTCATTTCGATAAGAAATACATTAGAATATTGAATACTTACTTATGAAATGTGATGTTTCTACACATTTCTTTTTTTGATGAATAGTTTTTACAAGATTTCACAGCACAAACAGTCATTTTTATCAGTTTTTTCAAACTAAGTATAAATATTATTATTCAAACACTACTACGTACGTATTCACGCGGCGAACGCTCCTGGCCGTGTGATGGACGAATCGGCAGAGGTTCGATCGAAGTCGCCATTAATGGAGTATAAGACCGTCCCATCTCTGTCAGTTTAGTGTTGCAAGCACAGGGAATAAAACAACATTAATTCTTCTGATTCTGGGTAAAAGTTAATTGAAGTATATTGTGCCGAATTGTGTAAATGCTGTTACACAATATAAGGAACACTACTATTTAGTTTGTGGCATTAGTTCTCGCTCTTGATTTTTGTAATTTCGCTGTCAACGTCAAAATAAAGACGAGAAGGCTAAGGTTGTCTGCAGCAAAACTTTGAGACTGATACTGCATAAATACTTAGTAAACTACTGCAAAATACAAATTTTGCATGACCTCACATGAGATTAGGGGAGGCAGGATGGGGGGAGGGATTGAGACAAATTTCACATCTCAACTGGGGGGTCAAAAACCCTCAAAACGTCTCCCGTAATTAATTATTTGGATTAATTTAATATTAATGACGCCCCCTTATGTTGCATGGGAGTACGGAAGCCTCGTTGTGCGAGTAAAACTCGTATTTTGCCAGATTTATTGCGTCTCATCTGTGACCGTTATCGACATTCGTTAAAATTTGTTTAATTTCAATGAGTCACATTTGTGAAAACAATAATATCTTCACCATTTATTTCCTACCTTACCTTTCGCTATAGAACTAACAGAAAGTTAGCTCATTACCACCCATTTCTCATTGAAATGCCAAAAATCCGTACTCAGCGATATCGGTCCACGAGTGTACTGCGCAAGAATATAATTCTTTGCACCTATCTCTGTTTCCTGTGCTAGAGTGAATAGACATCTTCTAGATCGACGAGCTCCATCCTCGACCAACAACGGCGCTTAGCATCAGACGAGTTGGCGGTCAAACGTAGATCTAACATAAAAAATGGTTGTCTGTAAAATCGATTCACGTACGATAATTTTACGTGATAACGATGCGTCACAAGCCGAACGCTTAGGCCGATCGTGCCTCTATATCGCTTGTTCCGCGCTCTCGCTTGCACGCTCGGCTCAGGCAGAACTTGACAATGAGTCATGGCTTTTTCGTGTGTGCAGCCGGCGTTCATCGATTTATAAGACGTTATCACGTCAATAAACACTAAGTATACCTACCATATTACCATACAGAGAGCAACGCTATAGCAATCCTAATTACCTACGTATTTTGTACGTAAACATCTACAATACTAACCTCCTGGCGCTGACACTGATGCTCCTCCTCCAGCCCATAAGGATCGTATACAACCTCGACTGTATGATGATGTTCTTCTCTGCACATAATATGCAATCCCTAAAACATAGCAACAACACACCGGTAAGCCCCTAGGGAGAATTGATTTTCCGTGCTGTCAAATTAATGTAGAATTTTTACCCGACTTCTTAAGAAGGAGTGTTATGTTTTTCGAGTGTATTTATATATGTATGTATGGATGTGTTTCTTTTCTATATGATCGCCTACAGTCTTCTTCGCTTCGCTTCGGCTTCTTCGTTTTTGCATGAGCGAGGTGTCGTTAGATTCGTCTTTACTTCCAGAGTGTCATAGGCTATATTTTTTGTAATAATAATATTACATCTCTCGCAAAAATAAAAATGCGTTTTTTTGTAACCTCCAAATAACTTTTTCGTAATAAACAAGTGGTTTTACTAGATTTATTGTGAAGAATGCGCATTTATAATCTTTTACAGCGACTTTACGCATACTTTCTCACAAAAAACGTACACTCACCAGCATATCAAGCGTAACGAAATCGTAAGCTAAACCTTAATGAAATTAAATATTCTTTGTATGTAAAAATAAAGAGTTACAAAAACAATAAGGGCACGATGCTACCCACCAGTAGTGTAATATTACATTTTATAACTTTAATTTTAAAACTAAATATTTTAAAACTGCAAAATCTGCTTTTCTGCAGTCGGGTATTTTCTTTTAACATAGATACTTGTAGTATATTCGAAATGACAAGCAGAGACCTATTTAAACACTTAAACTATTGGCGCCCTCGCTTCGCTCGTGTGCCAAACTCAATCTCGTGCCTAAGTAGGTTACTTTCAACCCATGTGTAACAATCTACTATTTCGTACCTTTGTCGGTACAGCACCCTTATGTAATTTGATACGCCCACCTTTAGAGATAAATTTGTCATTATCATCAAAATGTATAGAACATATCTTAGTATGCTTAGTTGGCTTCCAACATTCTTGTCTACGATTGAGCCTTATTTTTTCTAACCACCGAGCAGCAACAGCCGGATCCGTAGGAAATCTAAAAACAATTACAATTTGATATTTTAATAATAATCGATAACTGGATAGAATATAATTATTGTTTTTCTTTTATCGTTTGTTACCGTCAAACGCCTTTAATTAATTATTATTTATTTATTTTTTGTATGAAAGGATAAACCTGCTTTCAGATTGGTGCCATCAAAGACATTACATGATACTGGCCATAGATTTTTCCAAATCTGTTCAGTACCTTTTTTTGTTTGTCTAAACGAGACGGACTTAACAGGTAACAAACAAAGAAAAAACTCTTCAACTGAATTGAGGACAATTTTTTTTATACAGTATACAGTATAAGGACCCCGTAAGGGCGCTGCAATGTAGTGAGCCTTAGTTGTTCATCTAAAAACATTATTGTATACACATTTGTTATACTTGGGGTAACTACAGTATGGTAGTCAATAAACTTAATTTTATAAGAAATCAACTTCATGTAGGTATGTTATATGGAATAAACATGTAATTTTATAAAAGAGCACATTTTGGGGTAGGTAAATACTTTTCCCCTATCTAGCAACATTTTTCTCGAAATGGTGCCGTTCACCGATCATCGAATAGGCGTTTTTTTATTTTAGTTGATGAAGGTTTATTATAGTATAAAATGTCAAGTAGTAGACTTACAAGTGAAATGCGATCTTTGATTCCTTCTTGGGTTTGTGCGTCGCGTTATGACATCCTTTCACAGCACAATAAGTCATTTTTGCGTAAAATCCCAGAGCTTGTTTACTATAACGACAGTCTTATGACACTGTCGTGAGCAACGACGGGCCAAGCGATATCCAGCCTTATAAGGCTTGTATGAACTTGCTACATTGTGCTTAAGTTCGTGCCTACCATATCGTATACGAGTGCGAGTGAGAAGCGCGGAGCGGTAGCTGGTGCTGGTGGGAAAGAGATCGAGTATAATAGTTTCAATGGCTTCACAGGTTTCCGCTGGCGCTGCTGACATCTCTGGTAAATTCGCCGCCATCGAGTTCACAGTGCCGTGACGCGACGACGCGACGGCGAAGCGCGTCCGTTACGAAATGCGGCGTTGCCAACCCGTGCCGCGCATGTTTGATAACAGTCTAGTTGTGGAGTTGAGGGCTTTTTTGGCATTGTTTACGTTTTCTAATAATAATTTGAGGCAGTTTTATCCTGAAGTTTATTTTAGATTTAAATAATAAATTAGGAAAAAGGCAATATTCTATTAATTATATTCGACTCTGACAAACTAAGGAGATATTCGAATTCCTTGCTCTGAGACAAAGACTTGTAAATAGGGCGAATTCTGTGCTCTGAGATAGGTAACCTACCCATTCGAATAGTGAATGAGTGCGGGAAAGTGATATAATAGGTAGGTATACTTAATAAAGAAAATTTTTGAATACACTTCCTGAGTGAATTAAATGGCGTAGCGTAGACTAATAGTAATTAGTCCACGCTACGCCACTGAAGTTAGCGTGGGCGAAGTCGCATCAGCGAGGTCCCTTTTTATTCGTTCCCAAGATCAACCGGATCAACCCAATAAATCTATCTTTACCAAAGAGATTCCAATCTATAATTTCAATTATATTCCAATATATATTTATGTAACAATAGGTATCACTGATCTTACCAAACATACTTTGATACGACATACCTACGTCTACCTATTCACATGAGAGTGAAAAAATATAAATGCACGGTAGAGGAATATAAAAAATATACCACAGAATTCGCCCTATTTACATAGGACCATAGATACTTATATTTGAAAAAAAAGGTTTCATTTTCAAATCAAACATTTTTATTTATTTAAAGCGCGAGGCGACTTTAAGTGCGAGTCCGCGGGCGAGGGCCCACTTCGCCCACGCCTAGTTACGCTACTGTTTAAACTGGTCTGTGTGATGTACCTTACATACTGATCCAGCTCAAATGTTTTGTCTGTAAAATATTGATCTGTGGGCTAAGGTTCTCTTTGGTTCTCCTATCACAAAAACACGATTGCTGAAAAAAGCCTCGACAGTTTTTTTTATATACCTACTTATGTACCTATGCCATTTAATTTTCTTTTTAAATTGATCTCCAGGAGTTTTAGCGGGAACGTCATCGAAACATGTTGTTGCTTTGTTTTATTTTATTGTGTTATTTTGAACATTAATGCTATAAAAATGGTGGTGTTTTATTCATTAGGTGTTCGATCAAGTGCGTGAGTATGGGCAAGTGAAATAAAGCAGTGAATCGTGTGATTTTACGTTGTCGGCAAAACTCCATAGAAGTTTCTAGTAAAGTCGTCATCACTTTACTGAAGCAGGACTCGACTTATAAATTGACTGTATACGTGACTTAGATTGCGACTAGAACATTTACAACTTGTTTTATTCAAGAAACTTGAAAAAATATTAATACTTGACACTGGCAAATGCTTTTATGCGGGTCCAATACAAAAAAGAAGAAATTGATCTCCACGTTAAATACTTAGCTTGTAATTTTTTTACGTTTTATTAATGGTCTTATGTAATAGGGCGAATTCTGTGTTATTAATATACATTTTTGATACGTTTAGTGCTAAGTGCACTATTTTATATTTGATTTGATTCTTTATTGGCCATTTTATAACATGTCTGTCCTAATATAAGTCATTTTACAATGGTTGTTATAGTCATTGGCGATTATAGCAATTTATTGAAGAGATAACGTCTTATAAATGAACGCCGGCTGCATGTACGAATAATATTATTTCCGACCCATACTAAGTATACTTTTCAGAAGAGCTGACACATAAATGTTGATACCTGTACTTCATAATCGTGTCAATTTTACATTTTGGACGTTTTACTAGTAAGTCGTTTTGCCACTCAAGACATTGCCACCACATAGACGTGCTAATATGCCGACGTTCTGCAAACTACGTCATTTTCCTTGATAGACCTTCTGATACGAAGCGAAAAGTGTCACGTTCCGCCTGAGCCGAGCGTGCAAGCGAGAGCGCGGAACAAGTGATAGAGTGGCACGATCGGCCTACTAAGCGTTCGGGTTGTAACTAGAGGATTCGATCCCGGGATCCCGGATCTCGACCGAATCCTCTAGTTGTAACGCATCGTTATCACGACCGGGATCGAATCCTCTAGTTGTAACGCATCGTTATCACGTAAAATTTTATTATCGTCCGTAAACCGACTTTAGAGACAACCATTTTTTACAATTATTTTGCTTACGAGCACCTGTCCCGCTGCGAGCGCTGTCAGCTGTTTACCCGCGCCAGTTTGTCGGCGTCCACAGACGCGTTGCAAGTATCAATCGTATCGTTTTGTTTATTCATTTATTTTAATTTAATTGACATTATTATTTTGATTGCTTAACTTTAAATGTAATATATTAATTATCTTTGGTGTAATGTATAATTTTATATAATTTTTCGCTCTTGTAATGCATGCCGTCTCCATCTATAATTATTGTGACATTTGGATTTATTCTTTATTATGTTAGACTTTTAAATTATTGTTAATGTACACAATGTTGATGGACTTAAATAAATAAATAAGTTGTAAGTTTGTTGGATGTTACGAAAAATCTCATTTTTAGGGTTCCGTACCTCAAAAGAAAATAACGGAACCCTTATAGGATCACTTTGTTCTCCATCTGTAAATACCTGTATGACGGGAACACGTGAAGGTATCGGTTAAAATTAAAACCATATACGCAGATCCATAGTCTCATGCTGCAGAGAGAAAAATCATACTTCTCAGTTTTCATAAAAAAAGTTACAGCCGAATATGTCGCAAACAAATATATATTAAAAGAAAAACAAAATACCCGACTACAGAAAAGCAGAGAGATAGCGTGATAAGCGAGAGATAAGCGTGGGGGCGTGCTCGTCGCATCTCTTGCGGGTCCGGTAAACACAGGTGTCATTATTATGATGCTTGTGCTTTCAGAACCACCACCCCACTTGACAAACCGTGGTGGTAGGGCTTTTCACAAGTCCGCCTGGATTGTTACCACCCTTCCGCTTAAAGTGTGCCGCTAAATATAGCCGTCCCGACGGTTATGTGTTCCGGCACTTAGTGTGGAATAACCAGCCCCTCCCCTATCCCCTTTTATGGCATGCACCGCTACGCTTCTTGAGTCCGTCTGGCGATTAGTAGGATCAACCAGTCCGGCGGACGTGACAGGGTGACATGGAGGTCAGGGAGACCCGGTGAAACGGTTGTCCGCTGATCGCCCGTGAGTCAGTAGGGGACCCGAACCCAAGGATGACTTTTAAACTCCGCCTTGGGAGGCTGTCCCTCCAACTCACGCATAATCCCGAGGAGAGGCTGTCGTGCCGGAGTAGGAGACCGGAGTGGAACCCGGCAATCGCTTCCGGGGGGGTCCGGGGGCCCTTCCGTACCCCGTGGCAGCCATTCATACTCCCGCCTTTCTGGCTGATTCAGAGGCGTCTTACTTTGCCTTTGGGATCGTGGCGGTGCATGTAATAACCCTCCTCCACCCTTATCATATTATTTTTCTATGGCCAAGTCAAAAAGGAGTAAACGTTGTCCAGCGGTTATTAATTCCACTCTCCAAGTGGGATACTGCAACATTAGAGGCTTACACACCAACCTTAATGCTGTTTGTTCACCATCACCTTGAAACAGCGAAACCGGCTTTGCTCTTTTTGACCGAGACACAAATATCATCTCCCGCGGACACATCTTATCTCTCGTTCCCTGGCTACACGCTCAAACACATGTTCTTGCCTCGTGCTGGGGTGTGCTTGTATGAAGATATCTGTTGTCGACGTCTCTATGGCCTGAAGGATAAAGACCTGTCTTTACTCTGGACTCGTGTAGATTACAACGGTGAAACGCGTATCTATGCTTGTCTATACAGGTCTCACCGCGGAGACCAGGAGACAACTCGCCTGTTTGAACATATTGCTTCGGGGGCTGACAGAGTAATGGAGCAATACGCTTCTGCGGAACTGATCGTTTTGGGCGACTTTAATGGCCATCACTCAGAGTGGTTGGGCTCGACCAAGGCTGATCATGCAGGACGTGCTGCTTATGACTTTGCCATGGTTTACGGACTCACACAACTGGTGACTGATGTTACTAGAGTTCCTGACATTGATAGCCATACTCCTTCTCTCCTAGATCTCATTCTGACCTCCAACCCAGATCGATATCGGGTATCGGTCGCGGCTCCCCTGGGTAAATCCGACCATTGCCTAGTTCGATCTGAGGTGCCAACTTCACATCAGATCACTCCCCGCCCACCCGGGAAGCGCAAGGTTTGGCACTATGGGTCGGCTGACTGGGATGGGTTACGAGATTTCTACTCATCCTATCCCTGGATACAGCTTTGCTTCTCTCACCAGATCTTGATGATTGCGCTGATGCCATTGCTGATGTTGTGCTGCAGGGTATGGAATGTTTCATTCCAAACTCTTCCGTTCGCGTCGGTGGTCGTAGTCGTCCTTGGTTCAATAAATCTTGCGCTGTAGCAACTAAGTGCAAAATCTGATGCATACAGCGCCTGGGCCAAGGCGAATGCAAGTAAGGATCCTGCGTGTCCTGCTCTTAAAAAGAAGTTGAATGCTGCACTAAGGTCATGCAAGAAGGTAGTTGCCGAGGCCAAAAATCAGTTTGTCAGCAGGATAGGCGATCAACTGGCGAGTCACCCTTCTGGTAGCAGAGCGTTTTGGTCACTTGTTAAGGCTGCCGAAGGGAACTTTAAATGCAGAATGTTAGATTAGAATAGGTTTCTGCTTAGAGCATTTATCAACGGGAGATGCCAAGCGCTTCTTCCCAGTACTAAATTCTTTCTGCCAGTTTTTGGGGGAGGTGAGGTAAACAGTTACAGCACACATTTACATAATCACACACACTAATGCAAAAAAATTATGCGTCTCTATAAACGCACACACAAGTGAGAGCTGTACACAAACACAAAACGAGCACACAAATAAAGAATGACTGTTGTTAACACCATTATTTAGTTGCACACAAACACGAAAAGTAGTGATGGGATGTAAAAAGACCGATATAATGAATGGTTTCAAATGAATGAAATCAGGATTTAATTTAATAAAGGATTTAATAAAGAGGTAAGAAACTACCTACGTAACAGATTTACAAATTACTTACTAAAATAAGATAGGTACCTACATTATTTCGAGTTAGATAGGTTATATTCTATCTACGCGAGTAAAACCGCGGGGCACTACTAGTTATTGTGATTATATGAAAAGTTTTTAATACATTTTTTATGCTCCAATTAGAACTACTTTTTTTTTAAGGCGAAAGCCTTTACTAAAAGACTAGCAGTGCCTCGCGGTTTCACCCGCGTACTTTAAAATGCGTAATCTAAAACAACCTTTTAGATTACCGATTTTAATGAATGCATTTTATTGGATATAGATTTTTTGCTTAAAGGAGTGCGCTGAGATGACCCGCGAAATTCAAAATTTCTTAGGTGTTTTTGCAATTTGCAGTAATGTAACAGGTTGTATGGTTGGTTATGTAAATGGTATTTACAGTATAAGCTAACTTGGAGACTTATGTTAATAATTTATATTTGTTACTACCGCGTCTAAGGTTTTTATAACCATACAACCTGATATAATGCTGCAATTTGCAAAAAACAGAAGAATATTTAAATTACGCGGGCCATCCGAGTTTTCCACTTTAATTGGTGTGGTGGGATGAGGAAAAGAGAGAGCAGGAGGAGATTAGCACCTGTGGGATTATGTACTTAATGTCCCACTACTAGCCGCAGGACTAGTTAAAGTGCGGTATAGCACTTACAGTCAGACAATAGTAACATTTCAAAGGAAATTGAATTGTAATTAAATCTATAAGGTTTATTTGGCTAGTAATAAAAAACATTTTTAATATGTGTTAAATAACAATATTTAGTAAAAATAAAATATTCTGTATTTATTATACAAAATTATTAAGATTCGTCAAAATTTGTCTGTCTGTCTGTTGTTATTATACCGTGCGTTTTAAAAGGCAACAAGACTGAGAAGAGACTCGCACAAGAACTGCAGTATGTTTTTTTTTTAGTTATTTGGTATTTATTTTCATAGTTCATTCATATAACAGTCATGCAGCACAATGACTTAATTCTCACCTTTTTTAATATCGTTGGCTTGGCACTTTCGGTTAATCTTCTCCTATTATTTTGGGAAAGTAATTGGTAACTTAAAGGCTCAAAATGATCTGAGCAAATAGCACTTGTCCTTGAAGGAGCCCAATCATCGCTTCTTTGGCAAAAAGTAATCCATTGTTTTCGCAATATATGGTCCTTCGGAAATCTATCAATAAGGTTATTTTTCTAAATATCAATTTAAATTAACAAATAATCAATGTATCGTAAGCATACCATAAGTATTACGAGTATCTCCGTATTTCTATAAATTAAATCGAACCTTTAATCTCATTGTATATACCGGTCCTATAATTAAGTTAAAAGTTACCAATCTGTAGTACCAACCAGTCCGTAGTAGCACCACGGTTTCACCCACACGGTGATGAAAAATAGTGACGATAATAATAAGTAACATTTTGTCACTCTATATTCTTTTTTATCTATATTCTTTTTTACAGGGGCATTAGCATGTAACCTCTGTAAAAAATCCGGCCAAGTGCGAGTTGGATTCGCGCACAATTGGTTTAGTACCAGATAATAACCTTATTATTTTTAGTATTTGTTATCATGGTGGCAACATAAATACATCATCTGTGAAAATTTCAACTATCTAACTATCACGGTTCATGAGATACAGCCTGGTGACAGACAGACGGACGGAATTTTTAGACAGACGGGTACAGTTTAAGGTACGGAACCCTAAAAATTACGTCGATACGTTGCACAGTGATGGAGAAATCGACGCTTCCTTTCATAGGTTTTTTTTTCTTCTAAACTTCGGATTTTGGTTGTTTAAAGTACGTTATATTGTGTAAACTAAAGTTTTATTCCATAATTTCGTCATAAAAAATCTTTTACTTTGCTTAATCAATGTAAAAAATGACTTCGAATATTTCAAATGTATGGAAATGAAAATTATTTTCCCAATATATTTTTTGTTTCTAAAGATATAAAGCTGAAACTTTCAGAGATCATTACCGAAGTGCTTATGCATCTATATTAAGTTTGGGTTAAACTTAAGGCGTCCCCGTTCAAAAGATATGGATGGTTGAAAAGTGAAAATTTTGACGAATCAATGAATCAAATTTTCACGTTTATGCTTATTTCATTAGATATTTTCAAAGAAATGAAAATTAATTTTACTTAAAACTGAAGAAAATAACGATTGCATGTAAACTTATTAAGAAAAAGGAACAGAAAAGTAAAATATTTTAAGCTATTGCATAGCTTCTACCGCGGGCCTTGAGCGTGGAGACCGAATCCAGATATTAAGAATTTTACTTAAGAGTGAAAAAAACAATGATTGTAAGAAAACGTAGTAAGAAAATGAACAGAAAAGTCAAATTTTAAAGTAAATACTTAGTCTGGCCATAAATACTGTTACAGTTAAAAATAAGAAAGATATTACATTTGAATTTGGAATCTGTCATTTTTATACGATTGTTCATTGAGTTTTCTAATTTTGGCGCCAATACATTGTACAATATTTTGCGATATTAAAATGGAGTGGGGTGATAAAGAGAACCGAATCGCTGTGATTGCATTACACAAAGTTGGTATGGAGCCAAATGCAATTTTTAACTCTCCATACGCTTGGTATTAGTCAAATGTTTGTGTACCGGGCTATTAATAGGTACAATGAGACCTCCTCTGCTTGTGACAGAAAAAGATCTGGCCGTCCGCGTAGTGTTCGTACGAAAAAGGTGGTCAAAGCAGTAAGGGAAAGAATTCGAAGAAATCCTGTCCGAAAGCAAAAGATTTTATCTCGGGAGATGAAGATAGCACCCAGAACCATGTCGCGTATTTTAAAAGATGACTTAGGACTTGCAGCCTATAAGAGACGCACTGGTCATTTTTTAGAATAGGGTGGTAAAATCGAAACAACTACTGAAGCGGTACGCAAAGGGAGGTCACAGAAAAATTTTGTTTACGGATGAGAAAATCTTTACAATTGAGCAACATTTTAACAAACAAAATGACCGTATTTATGCTCAAAGCTCTAAGGAAGCTTCCCAATTAGTCGACAGAGTGCAACGTGGGCATTATCCGACTTCAGTGATGGTTTGGTGGGGCGTTAGCTATGAAGGAGTGACTGAGCCATATTTTTGTGAAAAAGGTATCAAAACATCTATCTTAAATTGTTTTATATTTATGTATTAAACTAACACACTGTAAAAGTAATAAATATTATTTGCAATAAAAAAGAATTTTTTTTCTTCGTGACAATATTTATGGCAAGACTATATATCTTGATGATATGGTTTTTCCATTTCTTCAAAATTTTGGAACTTTCAATCCTTAATATCTTTTGAACGGGGACGAGTTAAGTTTAGGTAAAAGTTAGTATGGATGCGTCAGCTATCCTATAATAATACCTAAAGGTTTCAGCTTTACATCTCTGTGCCAAACCGAGTAATATGCAAAATCATCCCGATAGTCAGATATTTCAAATATCAAAATTCACGCTTATGCTTATTTCACTACATATTTTCAAATAAATTGATATTATTTTGACTTAATATTAAAAATATGAATATTTACCATCAATTGTGATTTAAAAAAATCGATCAAGTAACATTTCTATGTAGTTATATCTAGATGACATTTTCGCCAAAATTTGCAACAACTTTTCAACCATTCATATCTTTTGAACGGGGACGCCTTAAGTTTAACCCAAATATAGATGCATATGCACTTCGGTAATGACCTTTGAAAGTTTAAGCTTTACATCTTTAGAAACAAAAAAGATATTAGGAAAATAATTTTCATTTCCATACATTTGAAATATTCGAAGTCATTTTTTACATTGAGTAAGCAAATTAAAAGATTTTTTATAACGAAATTATGGAATAAAACGTTAGTTTACACAATATAACGTACTTTAAACAACCAAAATCCGAAGTTGAGAAAAAAAAACCTATGAAAGGGAGTGTCGATTTCTCCGTCACTGTGCTTTGCTCCGTTTCTATGTGAAAGAAGTACAAAGCAGTAAACCAACAAACATACTTCCACATTCGATATTAAGGCAGTCAAATTAAAAAAAAAAGTGTGGTGTCGTAGGACACCGGATAGGAACGAAGTTCCTATTAGACACTGGCTAAATGCACAAATCGTGCGAAGCAATAGTAAAAAAAGTAGCTTACGTTTCGGACGTTTTTTCCCGGTTAGGGTACCCCACCGCATCGTCCCATAAGGAACTCCGTTCCAAAAACTATTATAAAAAATTAAATACCAGCCTGCGTAAAAAAGTCAACTTAAAAGACCGAAACAGGATTTTTGAAAATGAAAATCTTGGTAGGTGGCGGGATCACGGTATTTAAATTTGAAAACCCACATACATATACACTAAAAACATAACCCTCTTTCTTGCGCAGTCAGATAAAAATTTTAATCCATTTCAATAATTAAAAATAAAATCTGCTCAATTAAAATTATATATATTCATTCATTCATTCGTTCCTTATTGTCACATCACTAGCCCCCGTACTACGAAATTACGTATCGTTATTTCTGTCGTAAACATGTTTCTACAAAATGTATTTAAGAGTGAAAATAACTTATTCGTGAATTCAATTACTTACGTGTGGTAAGAAACTCCGTCTTTACTGAAATTTGATGTTTCTGATCGCCTTTTACATGAAAACACAGCACAACCAACCATTTTTATGGAGCTCCGTATCGATCGCGACCGAAATGAACGCAAAATGGCGGACGATCGCCCCAAACTAGTTTTTATAAACACACATGAACGGATGTTCATGTACCTCGGCAGAGGGGACTACGTACGAATGGCTACTCTCGTTGATAAATGCCTAACCATAACCGCGGCTCTACACTTGTGCCGTGAACGTCCGCGAACAGGCGTGAACATAAGTGTGGAGGGCTTTCACGGCATTCGCGGGCGTTTACGCCTGTTCCCCGATCGAAGTCGATATTTTGTCCCGCGACAAAGGGTTCACAGCAGTTCGCGCCTCGTTCACGCGCGCACCTCCACATTCACGGCACCGTGCCAGTTTGCTCCCTAAGGGTTTCTAACTAAAATAAAGACGTCATGCTAGAAGGACAAACTTGTACATACAATAATGAACTTTAAATGCAAAACGTTAGAATAGGTTTCTGACTGTCCGTCTTGCGATCTGACGATCTGACGCGAGTTTAAAAATTTTTACCCATCCCAAAAATGCACAACGCAGCTAAAGAAGTTTTCACTTCAAAAAATGTATGTAAGTACTAATTTGTACGGAACCCTCGGTGGGCGAGTCTGACTCGCAATTGTCCGATTTTTTTTAAGTACTTTTATGTATCGTACCGTATCTGCCGTAGTGTGTGTTGTACTGCGAAAACTGCATGTCGGTATATCAGTTTGGGTTGAAGTATTGACTGACGTGGCAACCACTAACGTAAAATTAGTTTGAGTATCTTTATCTTCTTTATCCTTATGCAAATGTAAACACGGCAAACAACTCTTCCTTAATAGTTTTCTATGAGAGTTCTCGGAAATATCTTCTGCTTTGAAATGTATTTCACATACTCGTACATCAGATCTTGACTTGTCGGACAAATCTTCGCGGTCGATTGATCGTAGCCATTGTGAGCGCCTGAAACGATTAAACGAATAGGTCAAATGAAAGAATTATGTTAGGTATGAAAATCGTATTTTAGAAAATCTATATTACTATAGAGGTATTGTTTGTCTGTTTACACTACTATCACGTAAAAACGGCTGGACTGAATACATGGTTAAGCTTTAGCGTGACGTACCTACTACCTACATATGAAGGGAAATGTCATACATATATAGAGTTTAACCACGTATTCAACTCAAATGCTCAATTCAGAAACCTGGAGTAGTCTAGCAGCACACATAATTTCATTACAAAAATATTTAGGTTAGTATTTACTTTTCTTGTTCAGTAGGTAATCTGAAGAATGATAAGCCCGGGTTTGAGGAGTTGTTGTTGAGGCACCCGAAGACACTACAATATGTTTTGCCTCTTTTCGAACTCATAATAAATACTTTTATTAATAAACTGCACTAAATAAATAAAGTGGCCAGTGAGAGCAGGTGAATTCGAGCGGGCGTGCAGCGTAAGTACTTGAACGCGCGCGATCAGACTCACCGCACGGCACGGCCTACACTGCCTGCCGCCGCCCACCGAATCCGGCCGGGATTATGCTAATGTGTTCGTGAAAGTGTGTCCGTAGACTCCGTAGTCCATACACGGCGCCCGGTACTCACGCATACATTCAAACCGGCGACGGCCAATTTCTGTCAAGATAACTTACTGTTCTCATGCTATGTTTACACGCTTGCCGACGCTTGGCAAACGTCCACAAGCTCCAAGTTCTAGTCTAGTCAAGGCAAAACTAGATTAAACTTGCCGAATATGTACGGGAGTGTAGAGAGAGTATTCGTCTATATTCGTGTCTATTTATACTCGTGTGCTCTCGCCAATGCTCGTTCTTCGACAAAAGTTTTGCCTCTCGGCAAACGCCGGGAATGTGGAGCGGACTTTACAACGCTTGGTCCGGCTTGAATGCCATTTACACGCATGCTAGTGCCCAGTGCCCACTGCCCAGTGCGTTAGTGTGCTCAAGATAGGCAAGCATGGCAGACGCTCTCAAGGGGCAGACCTAGATGTTGAAGTTGTGTCGGTTATTGCGTTCGGCTTGAGATATTTTTACCCGACTGCGCAAAAATGAGGGTTGTTTTTAGAATTTACTAGCTGCCCGCCGCGACTTCGTACGCATAAGAAAATCGTTCATGTCACGCTCCTAACCACACTCAATGTACCCCCGCCAAGCTAATGCTCCAGTACCACATCTGCCCTGCTCGTCTTTCGCTCCTAGCTCACTCGCGATTCTGCCTCGCACCTGTCCAACTCCCACTTTATTCTCGTTCCGCTTTCACCTCGCTCCCACCCCGTTTCGTTACGCTCTTGTCCCATTTCTGCCTCGCTCCGTTCACACCTTGCCTTTCTCCCGCTCTTACCTCGTTCCCACCGCACTCCCACCTGACTCCTGTTTTGATTGAAGTTTTAGTAGGGATTCCTAATTAAGTTTATATTAATAAGTTTTTGCGAGAAAGTACCTATGCGCAAGGTCTTCATTTAGAAGGCCTATTATTCACACCACCCAATTTATCGTATCCTATCGGCAAGGACAGGGTGGTGTAATAAAAGACGGGGTCCCAATTTTCATACTTCTCAGACAGGGACCCGATAGATAGGATACAATAAATAATAATGTAATCGGTAGGCCTTTATTAAAGTATAACAAGCATTCTAATAATAAAATTGTACAGATCACAGATCATAAAAGAATGCTATGCAAGCAAGAGGCCTGTGCGAAGCAAATATATCGAAGCAGCAGTAATCTTGTTTTCTCTGCTCACACTCTCGATATTGCGCGAATATATGAGTGAGATAGCATAAGCGCAGCTCCGCCTACATTCGACCGCATTTAGAAAGTCAAGACTAAAGTTGAACAAACTCAGTGATGTAATTTTTGTTGTTTACAAAATTCATTCATTAAAGTTAACCTTCGCGTCTATTGCAGACTACTATTATAAATGTAGTATACATATGTATGTACAAACAATGTATATAAAATATAGCCTATCCGTCCATCATCAGGTGAAATATAAAACAATACCTACATATAATAAAAATAATGAATTTATTACTTATGTTATATTACATATCTATGGTTTTAATCTCAGTTTTTAATCGTACGTACCGTACAGTTTTAATTTCGCGTCTTACTCAACAACGCATGTTGTCACACGGGCGGGAACTGTCACGTGCGAAAACGAAACAAAACACAGAGAGATTCGTAATTACTGACAAAACACTAACCAAAATGCGCTTACTCAACGTTTTGAGACGATTCAAGTTTTTTTTTTTTGTAATAATTGGTAACAAAAAAATACCGGATTATCACAATGGCGCAAGTAATGTTTTTGAGTTTTAATAACACACAGAACTTACACGTACGTACTTTACGTTACATTTGTATTCTACGACTTTTAAAATTTCGTAATGTTCTTATGACGCACGATTTGCTCCAAAAGTCATAAAACAGATTTCACATGTCCACTACATTACACTTGATTATTCTTAAAAGTACCTATTATCAAATCAGTCTTTCGAGGACAGATAACTACGAAGTCTTCGAATATATCGCATATATTTGTATAACGCACATTTCTCAATACGTACAAATTACAAAAAAAACCGGCAAAGTAAGAGTTTCTATCGCTCACCGAGACTTCCGTTACTGTTTCAACATAATATGAACACAGAAACAAGAAAAAACCGGCGAAGTGCGACTCAGACTCGCCCCTCGCGTCATCAATACGACAAAAGATTATATTTTGTCAATATCTTCGTCTAAACACTTCGTTCTTGACTAAAACAGTCTTGTTACACATTAATTTAAAAATAATTATTTTATCATCAAACAAAAATCATAAATCAATAAAAAAAAACAAACATTAACAGTACTGTCAACGAGGAAACTTTGACACTGCGTCAAATATTGTACGTGGCATTTTTAGAAGGTTCCCGATTATTTTCTCAAGAAATTAGCAGTCGAAACTACTGTAATTAATTACTTTATCAAATAATTTGACTACTAATCTGTCGGGGAAAAGATCGAGAACCTTCTAAAAAGGCTATGTACAACGTTTGATGCAGACTCAAAGTTACCCATGTTGACTGTAAATACTAAATACCTAGTTTGAGCATTTTCATAGTAGATTTCACGTTTGCCCTTAACTGTCAAATTTCATTCAGTTCAATTTTGACAACAGTTTTTTTACACCTTCAATTGTTTTCATCTGAGAGATGCTTTATGGCCAGCCATATATTTCTGTTGGACCGTCACCCATATAAAGTTGGGGGCTTTCAAAATTTTATCAGAGAGGTGAACCGTTGTAAAATATACTTCCCACCGTTCACCCAGGCGGTGATCAGGTGGTGAACGATGGGAAAGAAGCGGCTTTTCGTTATTTTTGAAAATTTATTTTAGGATATCAGAAACTGGGGTGCAAGACTGAAAATTTTACACCCAGACAACAGTTGACATTGACACATTGCTCTAAAGATCTACACACATTCACGTTTCCTCGTCACTAGGCGCTTCATATTTAATTATCAAAGATTCTGGTTCATTTACTGGAACGTCTACAAAATGTGTTGGCGGCATCTTATAATGCCCTAATGACTCAGAATTGACCTCCTCCGGTTGTGTTACCGTCTGATTTGGGTTTACTTGAAATGTCGCTGGTTGGACCATAGTTCTAACAGAATCCACAAGCTGTGTTGGTACTTGATACTCAGATGAGGATGGCACTACGACAAAACCTATCGGAGTCGATATTGATGAATTTTTATTTAACCCTTCTAATCCTTTCAATGCTGGCACAACAGATACCATTTGCGGCAAAACCGGAAGGCCAGAAATAGTTATGTGTGGCCCATTTTGAAGACCCGAAGACCCAGCAGTATTAATTTCTAAACTTGGAGTCATTAAAGAACTAGCTCTTATCATTTGTGACCCATTTTGAATCCCCGAAGGCCCAGCAGTATTCATTTGTAAGCTTGTGGTCACAAAAGAACCAGCACTTATCATTTGTGACCCATTTTGAATTTCTGAAGGTTGAGGAGTGTTCATTTGTAAGCTTGGAGTCGTAAAAGAACCGGAACTAATCATTTGTAAAGGTTCACTCAGTAAAACCGTAGAAAATCTTTGTCGAAAAGGAGTAGCTGAGGAACCAGCGGAATCTGTTAACGATACTGACTTTTTTGGTATTTTGATATATTCGAGAGGCGTGTATTTGGTCACTGATTGTTTAGAAGTCTTTTTCGTCGTTGGTTTGGTTTGCAATTTAGTAGTATTCTTTTTCTTTCTAGTCTTTTTCGCTGGTTGAGTCACTACTTGACTGTCTTTATTTGACTCTGGCTGATCGTTCTTTGGTTTGGACAAGCCTTTCATTATTTTGTACTTCAGTCTGAATTTTGAAAGAACTTCCTTTATTTCTTGCTGAGCTAGACCAACCTCTTTTTCATCGAAGCACATCATTTGCTCTGCCACGTATTTGCCGAATTCATACAACTGTTCGGTACGGTTAAGAGATGGCACTTCAGAATAATCAGAATGAGTACTTTTAGCTGACTCATATGTATCGGGATTAGTTTTTTTACGTTTTTCAATCGAGTTCACGAAAACTTTCTCTAACGCCGGTGATTTTTGAGCTGCTAGTATAGATTTCTGTATTTCTTGCCGGATAACTGCTTGACGTCGTGGATTTCTTTTTATTGGCTTAGCTGGAAGTTTATAAACCTTAGTTTTTTTTAGTGCGAGTAGCTCTGGTGTTTCAGATTCATCATGAAATTCTGAACTCGGTTCTCCCGTGTCTTGGTCATCGTCTTGCTTCTTTCCTGTATCACCTAGATTTTTCGCTTCCTCTGGGAATACTTCTAAATTTAGAGTCGGATTTGCTTTGTATTCACTACTTTCTTCACCAGTTGATAGTCGACGAAGTTGTTTCAAGCTATTTTTAATTTTCTCGCACAGTTCTTGGCCCCTGGCTTCTTCCGAAACTTCTTGTTCCTGAAACACATTTAGGTTTACAGTTAAGGAAAACAAAATATTTTTTTTGAACTATAATAATAAGATACTAACAGCACAGCTTTGTGAGGACTCGCGAGTTTTTTTTTTAACTAGTAGCTATACCACAAAAATGTACAGGATATGGGATAGTGCTAAGGCTCGATTCGTTCGCCCTAAATAATTGAAATTGTATAACTTATTCTGTAATTGTAGAAACTTTTATTAAAAAAGCATCCTACGGAACTCTAAAACAGGATCTGCAAATTCAGATAATGCTAATGTTCGTTTATTTCGTTCTGTAAGGACTAAAAATAAAACCGGCCAAGTGCGAGTCGGACTCACGCACGTAGGGTTCCGTAACATTATCTATAAAAACGGCAAAAAATCACGTTTGTTGTATGGGAGCCCCTTAAATATTAAATTTATTTTAATTTAATTATTTATTTTTAAAGTGAATAATATAACTTAATATTCTGTGAATATTTCAAGCGTCTACCTGTTGCCTTTATCAATATCGAGCAAAAAATCAAGTTTGTTGTATGGGAGCCCCCTTAAATATTTATTTTATTCCGCTTTTTAGTATTTGTTGTTATAGCGGCAACAGAAATACTTACATCATTTTTGAAAATGTCAACTGTTTAACTATTACGGTTCGTGAGATACAGCCTGGCGACAGACGGACAGACAGACAAACAGACAACGGAGTCTTAGTATTAGTAATAAAAAAATAAGGTAAAACGGGACCCGTTTTACCCTTTGGGTACGGAACCCTAAAAAAAGTTATATCTGTAGTAAGGACATATGTATATGGGCTCAAAGATCTTCTTAATTGCAATTTGATGTAATTTTTATAATAAGATAATTATAATTAAAAAAAACTGAAAAAACTGACTACAAAATACGCAGTATGTATAACGTCTACAGAAAAGTGAAAGCACGCATATAAGCGACTTACTATTCACTTTTCTACAGTTGTTTGGATGATATACTTTACCAGCTATTTTGTTATAAAAACCAAAGTTACTGCATCGATTTTGTTAAACTTTATAAAAAAAAAGAATCATTAAAAACTATGCACAATTGGCTGAGTAAGCGGTGAATAAACATACAGACCGAATTGTAAGTTCCTTCTTTTTGGAAGTCGGTTAAAAATGAACTTACTTTAGTATCTCCGGATGAATCTGTTTTTTGTTTACTTGCTCTGAAATGAATAAAATTACTCATTAACACAGAATAAACAAGTATATATAAGTTACCGGAAATATATGAAACTTAGGAATTGTACAATTCCTAGGAAATGTTTACAATTCCGAAGCTATTTAGGAAATGTATAAAATATAGTTTCAAAATTATTTAATACACAGATATTCTGGGAAATGTACATACATTTCCTAGAAATTACCTGATACCTGTTTTATACATTTCCGTACCAGGAAATGTATAAAACTAATGCTACACCTAGCCTAACCATCTTCCTGACAACTGAAAATCCTTCCATTCCAACCAACTTTTCCTCAAAAATACCGTAACCTAATCTAAGCCCTTTAAAATGTGGACTCTCCTTTCTTGCATAAAGTCCCAACTTTTTGTGATTAACATAACGTGAATAACTTTTTGTGGTTTTAGGAATTATATACATTTCCTAGGAATTCTATACAATGACGGATTACATAGATTCCCGATAACATATACATTTAAAAGAAAACCAAAGACCCTACTGCAGAAGAGGGATCTTTGCAGTCTAGCTTACGATTTCGTTACGCTTGTTGAGATTAGGTTTTTAGGGTTCCGTACCTCAAAAGGAAAAAACGGAACCCTTATAGGATCACTTTGTTGTCCGTCTATCTGTCTGTCCGTCCGTCCGGTTGTGGGTGTGGGTCCGAACGCGTGGAGTTATCGTGTTGAAATTAAAACCATATTCGCAGATTCATAGTCACTTGCTGCAGAAAGAAAAATCAAATTTCTCAGTTTTTGGAAAAAAAGTTTTAGCCGTATATGTCGTAAAAAACGTACATTTCTACACTCACAAGGGAATCAAAACCTATGGGGTACTTCCCGTTGACCTAGAACTATGAAATTTGGCAAGAAGCATTGTGTTAGAGTACATATATAGGAAAAAATCCGAAAACTGGTATTTTTAATTTAATCACAAAAAAATAGTGTCTTTATGCAAGGAATGAAGGTTCAAATTTTAAAGTGAATTAACCGTATCATGTGGGGTATTATAATATGAAAGAGCTATATTAGCATAAACTAAAACAGGTTTTTAACGACGGTTAACGATGTATATTTTTCGGTTTATGAAGGAAAATATAAAAAAATATATGATTTCCCACTTTTACCTCTACAAGTTTGTACGGAACCCTCGGTGGGCGAGTCTGTCTCGCACTTGACCGATTTTATTATCGTACTTGACACGCTCGTTTTGACACGCTAGGTACATACACTTGGGGTATCTATAGAAGTCTATGATTGAAATAGACGGATTATATTAATAGATAAATGATTGCTGAGCAGATGACAATTACTCACTCGTTATCCACTGGCTTTGCTGAGGAACCAATTAGAGCAAGGATAGCGGCCATTCTGCGTTTCTCGGATCTGGAAAAGTGCACATTGGACACGTTAAGTTAGATAACACTAATTCATTTTATTTTCATTAAAACTTAATCAAATTTGAATAAGGAGGGATCATTTTTTTTTATAGAAGATAGATCTACGATTGACCACCAACTCGCCTGATGTTAAGCGACGGTGTGGCCGAGGATGGAGCTCGTCAATCTAGAAGATATCTATTCACTCTAGCCTTGAAAATTCCCAGATTGTAGGTCTCAGGAATCAGAGATGGCGGCAAAGAATTTCATTCTTGTGCACTACGCAACAAGAATGTGGATCGATATCGCTGAGTACGGATTTTCGGCATTTCAACGAGAAATGGGTGGTAATTCGCCGACTTTCTACTAGTCCTGTAGTGTAATGGAGAGAGTGGAATTAGGTCGTGAAGCTCTTGCGCACATTCTCCGAAATGAATCCTGTAGAAAATAGACACACATACATAGACATAGATAATAGTATGGTCTTAGTTTGCGGACGATTAGTTGTTTCTTACTTTTTATCGTAAAAGTAATGTAGACCTACAGGCTTTTTTTTGGTGATAACTTGCATGCTGATGATTCAAGTAATAAGTATAAAATCTGTAAAATATTTTGTCTTTATATACTATTTTGTTATTAAAAGATGCCTACGACTATTTATTCAAAGAAGCAAAATATAATAATTACGTTGTGAAGCAAAGCAAAAACCGTCTTCATGCCTTATTGGCTAAACTGATTTTGATAAAATTTATATTGGACCACAAGGGAGGAGAGTATTAACCCTATTTTTTTTTAAACGGTCCACAAATGACGGAGATATCGCGTAACAAACATACAAAAAAAACCATCAACATACAATCGAATTGAGTACCTCCTCCTTTTTGTAAGTCCGTTAAAAAGGGATAACTAAAGTCAGGTGGTTTTGTGGGTATTAATAAAGACAACAAAATTAATATAAGTACAAGTTTTACGCAGTTACGCAGACATTCTTGATTCTATTCATAACATAAACTTCTATTCATAGAATATTTTTCTTCGTTTGGGTTGAATATCTTCATCGTCGCTTGTTATTCCGTATTCCTGTATGGTGATCTTTGGAAAATTTGTTAGTTGAACTAAATCAAAACCTTTGTTCTCTTTATCTTTTTTTTTCTCGCTCTCCTTTATCTTTATGTCCTTCAACTTCGATATATTTATCTTCTTCTTTGTCCATGTGTGTGTGTGTACTTTTCTCATTTGCCTTTTTTCTCTATTTCTTTCTTTACGTCAAGTTTATCTTTCTCTTTGGCATTATCATGCTAATTCTTTATCATGTTTTCTTTTTTTGTAACATTCCTTTTTATTGGCTTTTTTCTTTCATAGCCTTTTCAATATATATAGAATTTCTTATCTCCATTATTCTTGGGTGCCTAGGATCAATCAGCTCCGGTAGTATACAATCCATATAAAATCGAGTTAGTTTCTTTTCCATCACATCATTCCAAAAGCTGTTATCTTTTTCAATTATTTCTATTTTCATAGGTGTTTTTTGTTTTATAATAAGTATAGATTTTGCTAACAAGTGGAATACTCACATCTAAAGCACCTTTGTCACTCCCTTCTTCTCTGTTAACATTTTGACGATTTTCCTCTACATTTGAACTATTTGAATTATTACTTGATCTGCAATAGAAAAAAGAAATAGTAGCAAACATACATACATGCAAACCAAACAAACAAAACTGACAAAAATTGTTATTTTCGGTTAATATTTTTACTTTCACACTTTTAAGTTGTTCTACTCTGTACTCTCTGACAATTATCTACTCTGTCTCACCGGTGCGCGACAGATTAGCGCTATACACCAGTATCAATGCCGGAGAGAAAATACTAGCAATATTATTACCTCACACTGACTCATTTCTCTGAATTATTATGTTATTTTTATTTATTATCCGAATTATTATTGTATTATTATTAATTTATTTTATTTTTCGACCACTTAATATTGACTAATTTTAATTTTATTTTATGACGTGAATATGTTTATGGTTTTATTATTGACTACTTATGTATATTGACATTATGAATGTTATATTTTAATTAAATAGTTATGATTTATTGTATGATTTTGTTATGCGACGTTATGTATATTTTGTGAAATTTCTATGGGTGCAATTGGCCCGAAATAAATGAATTTTGATTTTTTTGCTAGCAGATCGTACGCGAGTAACTTGCTGTATTTTTGCAAAATATTAAATGTAGTAAATTAAACGTAGTACTTACTTGGTTATATTGTAGCCTCTATGTTGGAAAAGTTTTCTAAGACCACGTTTCTGTCGCCTCTGTTTACTCCCCATTTCGTGCAGCACTTATAATCAGATCAATAATTGTCTATTTATATATTTATTTTTTTATTTATTTATTTACATGTTATTATATTAATTTTGACAAATATTGTGCCAAAAAACCACAGTAGGTTTGTCTTGGCACTCAGATTCGCACTGTGTTGACAAAAATATACAATTGGTATTATAACAACTATTCCACAGACTCACGCATAAAGAAGTATACAACGGTAATATAGTAGGTGTGAGACGGCCACGGACCGGCTCTGAACTAGCGGATTTGTTTTGTATGCAGGTAATTAGTCCGTGGTCGACTTCACATTACGCAATACAATCTTGTTGCTATGACAATCTAACAAGTGTCCTCTCTAGTATATATAATTATTTTTATCTACAAACGAAATACTAGGTACCTATATTTACAGGAAATATTCACTAATATAAGAGTCACTAACTCGCACTATCACTTTACTATTATTATATACCTACTATATAAAGCTACTATGGGATGCCATTGATTAAGTTCTGAATCAGATGCATTTTTTAAAATTTATTACAAAAAAAACAACATATTTTTTTTAAATAAACAAAATGATGTCATTGTAAATAATATTTTTAACAAGTAAATAAATATTGGTGTTAGTTTTGTAAAAAATAAAGGATTAGCATGGTTCTAACTGTCAAAGTTAGAGGAGTTTTGATGTTTTTTTTTCACACTATCTAATATCGAGACAAAAATAAAAAACATAAAAAGGAGTGTTTTTTTTATTTTTTTTATTTCACATCACATCCCATATATGTAGCATTTAAGTCTACAAAAATATTGATAAGAAGTGGTTTCAATTGCACGCGTTTTTAGAGTTTTCTTTTTGGAATAGCAGCCTTAAATGTATTTGTTACGGGTAAAGCTAGAAGAATAAGTAAACTTAGGTTTATCCGGGTACACCTAGTATTACCCAAGCTGTTTGGGTAAAATCCGAATATTCAATGAAAATTTATTTGTATCGACGTTTACTCGTTCACATTTAACACTGACTGGGTAATGATAAGTTTGTTGTTAACATTTAGGAATAGGAATTGTAAAAAATTCAGATATCTTATTAGGAAATGTATAAAAGTAATGCTACACCTAACCTAACCATCTTCCTGAAAACTGAAAATCCTTCTAACCAACTTTTCCTAAAAAAAAAACCTAACCTAAAGCACTTTAAAATGCACACCCCACAAAGGGCAAGGGAAAGGGAAAGGGTAAGAGGGGGAGCACAGGTACTGAGAGAGAGGCGGCTGGATCCAATGTGCCCGACACAGTTAGGAAACACTCGGGGGAAATACGAGGACAAAAACGACAGAGGAGCTCGGACTTAGTGTCGCCAACTTGCGTAGCTATAGATAAAAAAGCCTGTCACCGCGTGGACTCCCCGGCTTACAACGCTCCCCGTGAGAGCGCAGCGCCCACAGGCCCTCCGGCCTCCAACATCGGTGGAACTGCGCTCTCCCAGGTAGAGCCTAGTATGGGGTCGACGTCGTACGCGGAGGCTGCCGCAGCCTACCATAAAGTGATCATTTTAGACCGTTTACGCGCGCCAATGGATGAGCTTCGGGCTACGACAGTTCGATTAGCCATAGACAGAGAGATTTACGGTGTCTTCATGGGCGGTGGAGGGCGAGCCGACACTCGTCTCCCACAGTTCATGACGATGCCAAGACTTTTTCGCGGTGGCGTTAGGTACACGCCGAAGGACGATTATGCACTGGCCTGGCTCACGACAACTGTCGAGCGACTGCCGGCTCTGTGGCAGGGGTCGGGCGGGTGCATGGTCGTCCCGGAAAGTCAAGTGCCTCGCTATTTTCATCATCATCATCATCTCAGCCATAAGAAGTCCACTGCTGGACATAGGCCTCCTCCATGGATTTCCAAAAAGACCGATTGGAAGCGGCTTGCATCCAGCGTCTTCCCGCCACTTGTATGAGATCATCTGTCCATCTCGTGGCTGGTCTTCCTACGCTGCGCTTGCCGGTACGTGGTCTCCACTCGAGAACCTTTCGGCCCCATCGGCCATCAGTTCTACGTGCTATGTGTCCTGCCCACTGCCACTTCAACTTGCTAATCCGCTGTGCTATATCGGTGACTTTTGTACGTCTACGTATCTCTTCATTTCTGATTCGATCTCGTAGAGAGACTCCGAGCATAGCCCTCTCCATAGCTCGTTGCGTGACCTTGAGTTTCCTTATAAGGCCCATAGTTAGGGACCACGTTTCAGTGCCGTATGTCATCACTGGTAACACACACTGGTTGTAAACTTTCGACTTGAGGGACTGGGGAATATTGGACGAGAAGACGCTTTTAAGTTTCCCGAACGCTGCCCAGCCGAGTTGGATACGACGATTGACCTCCCTCGTAAAGTTGGACCTGCCTAATCGGACCGTCTGTCCTAGGTAGACGTATTCGTCAACAACTTCAAGAGTGAAGTTCCCCACAGATATTGGGGTGGGCACTACATGGGCGTTCGACATAACCTTCGTTTTGTCCATGTTCATTTTGAGGCCCACCCGTTGGGAAACTCTATTGAGGTCTTCGAGCATCGTACTGAGCTCTTCCATCGACTTCGCCATGACTACTATATCGTCGGCGAACCGAAGGTGAGTGATGTACTCGCCGTTAATATTGATGCCGAGCCCTTTCCATTCCAGAAGCTTATAGGCATCTTCCAAACCGGCGGTAAACAGTTTCGGAGAGACAACGTCTCCCTGCCTCACGCCTCTCTTCAATGGAATTGCCTCTGAGTTCTGGTCTTGTACTCGGACTGACATGGTGGCGTTGTTATACAAACACTTCAGCACTTCGACATACCGATAGTCAATACGGCATCGCTGGAGAGCCTCAAGCACCGCCCAGGTCTCGATCGAATCAAAGGCTTTCTCATAGTCCACAAACGCTAAGCAAAGGGGCAAGTTATACTCTTCGGTCTTCTGTATCACTTGCCGCAGCGTGTGGATGTGGTCTATGGTACTATAACCTTTTCGGAAACCGGCTTGTTCGGGAGGCTGGAAGTCATCGAACCTGCGTTCAAGACGATTCGTGATGACCCTTGAAAACAGCTTATAGACATGGCTCAGAAGCGAGATGGGTCTGTAGTTCTTCAGCAAAGTGTTGTCTCCTTTTTTGAAGAACAGCGCCACCACGCTTCTGTTCCATGCTTCTGGCGATGTACCTTCAAGCACTATTTTACCTCGCTATTTTACCGCAGTAATATACATCCCGGACTTCGGACGTGGTGTAGCGGAATTGACCGACCGGCCGGATTTACTCATAAACTTTTTGGTGTTCACACACGAAATCCGGCCAGTCGGTGAAGCCCGAAACCACTTACTGGTCGTTGGCATCCCACCAGAAGGCTTGGAATTACTCAGGCGCGTCGACTTTCGCCTTCACTACGTGAGCGCGAGAGTATATGTAAAGGTCAGAGGACAGAATAAGATCAGGGGACCCGGGTCGGCGGAGGTGCCGGTAGTCGGGGGCGCTGTCTCGCATATAGAGGCCGCGCCACCGGTACCCGGTGCCACCGACGACGCGGCACTCGCTGAAAAAATGGGATGGACAAGGGAAGAGGAGGAGCGGTTGCTGGACGTGGGTGACGAGGGCGAAGGAGATCTTGACATAATGGGTCTCAACATCTTCTCGCCAGCGTCGTCCATGGACATGGACCGTCCCGGCCAATCCCAAGTTGATCCCAAGATTCAATAATCGGGGGAAAAAACGACAATTCTGTAAAAATGGATTACCAACAAAAATGTAAAAATCACACAAACACATACACCAATCGCTTCGGCGACAGGTAGCACACATAGGACACACACTAGTACATTACTAAACATCATACAAGCTAATATACATCATAGCGTCACCGGTGCCGCCGCCCTGCGCGAAGCCCTAGAGAAACAAAATAACACAATTGCACTGGTCCAGGAGCCTTACATAACCCGTGGCAAGGTAAGTGGCTTCAATGGCCTTAACGGCACTCTTTTAACTCCACCAGTTACAAATAAATTACGTACCTTTGTGTATATTCCGCAGCCATTTAAAGCATCGCTGGTGACACACTTGTGCACAGATGACCTTACCGTAGTAAAACTGAAAACAGGTCTCCAAGGTAATCATAGCACGATAATTCTAGCCTCGGCGTACCTGGATATTAGAGAAGAAGCACCTTCCCCAGCTCTCGATGAGCTATTGCACTTCTGCACGACAAACAAACTTGAATGTGTGGTAAGCTGTGACTCCAACGCCCACTGTACGGTCTGGGGTAGCTCTGATACAAATGATAGAGGGAACGATATCCTCGATTTCATACTCAGACACAACGTGAACCTGTTAAATAGAAGTTCAGAACCTACCTTTGTAACCTCGTGGGCAAGAACGGTAATCGATATCACGTTAGCTACAAACGAAATCTCAAAGACCATAAACGACTGGCATGTGGCGACTGATGAATATTCGGGTTCAGATCACAGATGGATCAGATTCAGCTTGACCGTAGGCGTGCATGAACCACGAACTTACAGAAACCCGAAGAAAACTGATAGGTCTATCTTCAGAGACGCACTGGAGAAGGCTATGTCAGAGATACCAGACATAGACCTTTCAGGGAAGCTCTCACCACAAGAAATAGAAACGACCACCAACAATGTGGTACAAGCTCTGATACAGAGTTACGAAGAAGCGTGTCCTTTAAAAAAGGAAAGTTATAACCGCGTTGCTAAGAAAGATAGATGGTGGAATAAAGATCTAACCAAGCTTAGGAAAAAGGTCAGACATCATTTCAACAGAGCCATGAACACCAATGCGATGGTGGACTGGCAAGAATATAAAAAGATACGGCACCAATTTAAGGTACAAGTCAAAAAGAGCCAAAATAACTCATGGAAAAAATTCAGCACCTCTATCCAGTCAGAGAGCGAGACTGCAAGACTCAGAAAAATCATTACCTCTGACTCACAAGTGAGGCTAGGCACCTTAAAGAAATCGGACGGCACCTATACAATATCGGAGCAGGAACAATTCGAAGTTCTTCTTCAAACACACTTTCCAGATTGTCAACTGGACGAAAACTCTGGTTGGGAACCAAACACTCCACATGAACCAGATAATGAGGATTGGACATTTGCGGATTCAATAGTTACAGAGGAAGTACTACTATGGGCCATTAGCACCTTCGAGCCACACAAGGCCCCGGGAATGGATGGCATATTCCCAGCCCTCCTACAGTGGGGTTTAAACAGGATCAAAACACACCTAACTGTCATATTTAGATCTTGCCTAGCATGGAAATATATACCCAAATCGTGGAGGGAAGTAAAGGTGGTCTTCCTACCTAAGCCAGGTAAAACAGACTACACAAATCCTAAATCTTTTAGGCCGATAAGCCTCAGTTCATTCCTTTTGAAGACATTGGAAAGACTATGCGATAAATATATTAGAGGTGGACCGTTGGTAGATAATCCCATCCACCAAAACCAACACGCTTATCAATCTGGTAAATCAACAGAGACTGCTCTCCACCAGGTGGTATACAAAATTGAATCAGCACTTGAGAGCAAACAATCCTGCCTAGCCACCTTCATAGATATTGAGGGTGCGTTTGACAAAACAACCTTCCTCAGCATCAAAGGGGGTCTGAGAAAACAAGGAGTAGATGAGAGAATGACCACTTGGGTCACGGAAATGCTCTCTAACAGAACAGCTATCATAGAATCGGATGGCAAAACACGATATCGTGTTAAAAAAGGTTGTCCACAGGGAGGAGTCATGTCTCCTTTACTTTGGGTGATGGTGGTCAACGAACTCGTTGAACTACTGAACAAGGAAGGCATGGTCACCGTGGCATACGCTGATGATCTGACCATCATGGTCTCCGGCCTCTTTGAGTCAACCCTGTGTGAGAAAATGCAAAAAGCATTAAAAATCGTCGAAAATTGGTGCGAGCGCCATGGCCTGTCAGTAAATCCACAGAAGACAGAGATGGTGCTGTTCACACGTAAAACAAAACCAGTGAATCTAAAAACTCCCACGCTGTTTGGAACGAAACTGACACTCAGTAAAGAGGTAAAGTATCTAGGCATCTGGTTAGACAGCAAACTTTTGTGGGGAAAACACTTAGAGCACATCACCACAAAAGCAACAAATATTCTATGGCAGTGTACCAGAGCAGTGGGAAAAGACTGGGGTCTTAAACCTAAACTCTGTCACTGGCTATATACAGTTATAGTGCGACCAGTTCTCACCTACGGCTGCGTTGTATGGTGGACCCGTACCGTTCTAGCAACGACCATAACAAAACTACAGCGGACACAGAGACTCGCGTGCACTCTAATCAGCGGTTGTATGAAAAAGACACCCTCGGCTGCACTCGAAATCATCTTGGGACTTACCCCACTGCATCTTCACATACAACAGGAAGCAATGGCCTCAGCTCTTAGAATCAAATCCACAAATGAATGGAAGAGTTCAGGTGCGATCACAAATCATTGCAGAATAATCGAACGTGCAACAAGGATAATTCCTGAAGCGAACCTAGGCACAGATAAAATAGCCAAGGTGCATCTAGATAGCAAAAAGTACGAGTTAATAACGGAGGATAACGCTCTGGACGAAATATCACCTTCTTGGAACATATTCACTGACGGTGCAAAGAACGATGCAGGAGTAGGTTGTGGCTTCCACTCCCCTGAGCTTGGGATTAAGGAATCCATGGCCCTAAATAAAACCACAACGGCTCTACAGGCAGAGGCAATGAGCCTACTACTAGCCGCAAGAGCTGTCGAACGGCTAAACGAGTTTCTTATAACTGACGAAGACCCGGATAACAAAGAGATACTCATGTTCACCATAGACAGTGCTGCCACTTTATATGCACTTAGAAGACCAATAACAAGGTCAAGAGTTATCTCTGACTGTCACACTGCACTACAAGCACTTGCAGGTAAGTACAGGATTATAGTGAGATGGACAAGAAGCCACGGATCCTGCACGGGCAATAACGTGGCAGATACACTCGCAAAGAAAGGGGCCAAAAAACCAGTAAATGACGAGGTAAAAAATCTCTGTAAACCCACGGCGATGGAGGTCCGTGAGTTGCTACGTCGACACACTGAGAACGAACAACAGAAACTGTGGGATAAGAAAGAAGATTGCAAACATGCAAAGGCCGCTTTCCCGAACCTCGACAGAAACACCACCAATACCGTACTGAGACTGCAACGACAGGATCTTCGGCTACTTGTGGGACTTATAACAGGACATTGCAACCTAAATAGTCACTTATTCAAAATAGGAGCCACGGACAGCCCTTTATGTCGAGGCTGTCTGGAGGACAACGAAACGGTAGAGCATGTGTTATGGCACTGTGCAGCTACGGAAGACATCAAAATCTCCACAGGACTGCATAAGGTAGCTTCGGCTTCATCCTTGCTTATGCCACCACAGCATCGGCTTGCATCGACATCTGCAATCGCATTGTCATTGTCATCGTCATTATCATTCTCATCATTTCCATCTTCACCACTGGAGCTATTACGTCAGCACCCCAAGGCCTGCCTACATTATTTCAAGGAGCTAGGCTGGCTTGGGTAGATGCTGGCGGGGGGAAATGCACAATACACCCCAAGCGGGACGTCAGTGCAGGACTTATCGCCCCCATCTCGAATAAGAATAAGCACTTTAAAATTTGAACCCTCTTTACTTGCATATACGCAATTTTTTTTTGTGATCAAATAAAAATGTACAGTTTTTCTACAGAAGCGGCACTACAGCCTAAAGAACTATTCATGAACAAATTCTTCTAAGTCTCTAACTATGTATCATCTTGAATGTATTACATTTCCAATTGCTACTTAGGAAATGTATAGATTTCCTAGGAAATGCGTCTAATATAATTTATTTCACGCATTTCCGGGTGATTATAAGAATTATATACATTTCCTAGGAATTCTATACAATGACGGATTACATACATTTCCGATAACATATACAAGAATTGCTCGTTTAAATGTTAATGTCTTAAATTTTGACAATATTGAGCAAATAAAATTAATAAAATAGTAGAACTAACTTGTTTTGAGTGTACCTCAACCAATACATTTTATAAATTAAGTAGATTTTAAACTACATCAATATATTACATGCATAGAAAGTCAACTCGGGAACGCGTCCTAATGTACGATTTTCAACAACAAGTCCAAAATATTGATGAAAAATGGTAAACTATTTAACACCTGTTATTACTTAATATACCATATATTTTATACAGGTTCTAGTTTTTGGAAAGAATACTAAAAATATAGGTATTTATTTTTAATTAGAAAAATGCAAAATTAGTTTGTCCGAGAGCGCACAAATCATTTCAGTGAACGCATCTATAATCGAACAAAAATAATTTTATGTGAACGCGGCCATAAGATGTCAAACTCAAACGTCAATATAGGAAGAAGGGAGTTTTGGCGGGAACGTCTTAGTAACGTGTTGTTGCTTTGTTTTATTTTCCTAAACTTGTGTTATTTTTAACATTAATGCTATAAAAATGGTAGTGTTTTAATCATTAAGTTTTCGATAAAGTGCGTGAGTGTGGGAAAGTGAAATAAAGCAGTAAAACGTGTGATTTTACGTTGTCGGCAAAACTCCATAGAAGCTTCTAGTAAAGTCGCCACCACTTTACTGAAGCAGGACTCGACTTATAAATTGACTGTATACGTGACTTAGATTGTGACTAGAACATTTACAACTTGTTTTATTCAAGAAACTTGAAAAAATCCTAATACTTGACACTGGCAAATGCTTTAATGCGGGTCCAATACAAAAAAGAAGAAGAATATAGGAAGAAAACGACAAAACCGGCTGTCATTGTATTTCTCGTCAAATAAATTATACCCAAGTGGTAAGTATATATTAATAGTCCGTCACTTCGGGAATGTGAATACCACTTTTAATTATTGATAAAATACTTTTTATGACACAAAATAACAGAAATCTCAAATATTTTACTGTTGACAAAGTCAATCCGCACTTAATACAGCCGTCGTATAATTAAAGCGCGCGCTTATTTGAAATCGTCATTCCGTGAACAGTCATTTCGGAAACGTTCCTGGACATATTAGCACGTTTTCAAAGGCGATTCACTTACAATTTTTTATTAATTTATTTTATGACTTCGTTATTTTTTATTAACAGCATTATGTAGACTCCTGGTAAAGAAACAAATTAAAAAAGGCTTAAAAAGGGCAGTACAGCTTATTTGCGACAAAGAAAAAAGGTAAATACTAGAAAAAGAAAGTTTTCGGATAAGATGACTGAAGAACAGAGATAAATGAAAAGGGCAAAGAACAGGGAATATTATAAAAAATTACTTGTACTTTATTACAGAATTTACTGTCGATTTTCTAACGTTACTTATATTGTTTCCAATAATTGTAGAAGTGTAGTAAAGTAATCTATGATTTTAGGTCAAAATACTCAAATTGTAAGAACTGAATAAAACTTTAAGAAGATAAGAACTATAATTATAGAATTTCCACTAGATTGATTTATTAACTTATCAAAAGACTTCAAAATAATTTATTAATAGTAAGAGTAATTTTTCATAAGTGCAAACAATATGGTAATATAAATAAATAATTTTGTTATTGAAACCGTTGTTTATAATTATTTTTTTTTCCTTACCTTACTATTTTTTTATTTTTTTTACCTTAATATGGTTAATATGTTTAAGAATAATTTTTGAATATTGTGAGATAATTGTAATTGGTCTTTTTCCGTTTTTATCTCAATAAACGAATATGAATATAATATCAATATCATCTTTTCGCAAACATTTTTGTCATTTCCGGGTACATTACAAAATTTCAATAAAACGCCCATAATTTGAGATATTTTGTACAAATACCTAATTTATTACATTAATAAACTTTAATTCTGTTCATGTAATGTTAATTCGATTGTAAGAGTTTTGGATATTTTGAAATTTCTTAAATTTTATGTATAATAATAGCAAATTATCTTATTTTTTTGACGTATTTGCGTGTAGAAGATTTTATATATATTGTTTTCATTATTATTTATATATTATACCCATGTTATTAAACAAAGCTTAAAATTATGTACTTTTTTGTTTTTGGACCTTTTATCAAATTTAGAAAAACGTTCCCGAAATGTCAATTTACTGCTTAATATCTATTAAAAAGCTATATTCCAAAAAAAGTATAGAATTCTGTGCGCTGCCCTGTCAAAGTTTATTAGTATACAAATTTTGCGACAATATAAACTAAGATTCATCATTATAGCTTGCAATTATTTTTTTGTCATAAAACCAATCTTGAAATTTGCCACCTTGGTGATTTTGTGCCATTAATTATAATAAAAAAGTAATAATTGTATTAATAATAATAATTGTATTAATTATAATTGTATTATAAATAACTCAACTTACCCAAACATTCCAGCGTTTTTTTTAGATATAAGAACCGGTTTAGTACTGTAGAAGGCAAAGCTCGCAATAATTCCAATGAGAAATTTAAAGCAGCAGATATTCGAGTGCCTTTGTTTGTCAATAATGTGGACAGTAGTACCTCAGAAAAGGACATTGTAGAATATATTTTTGGTAAAACGCAAGTCCGTGTTACTCTGCACAAAATAAATTCTAAAGTACAAAGGCAGTATAATGCATATAAAGTACTAGTACCTAGTGCAAAATTGGCATTATTTTTAGAAGACGCCTTGTGGCCAGAAGGAGTAGCTGTTAGGAAATTTATTGAATTTAAACGCAATCATGGATCAGAACAACCATAAAATCATAAATAAAGTTAAATTCGTGAGCTTCAACTGTCACTCAGTTAAGAGTTCTGTAGACTACGTGAGAACACTATGTAAAACGGCAGATTTTATGGCGTTACAGGAAACATGGCTGCTTCCGGATGAAGTTCCATTTCTTGGAGACATCCATCAAGATTTTGCATACACCGGGAAATCTTCAGTAGACCTTTCGAAAGGGCCACTTAAGGGCCGAAGTTACGGTGGATTGGGCATTTTATGGCGCAGAAATATTTTTCACTCGGTATCGGTGGTCGAGTGTGCAAGCACACGTATTGCGGCAATTAAAGTGGCACTTAATGATCGCGAGTTCTTGGTCCTTTCTGTTTATATGCCTACGGACAACGCGAACAATCTGGATGATTTTATAGACTGTCTCGCCGAAATAAATGCTATTATAGAAACCAGTAGTGTAGATTCTGCATATATACTAGGTGATTTTAACGCGCACCCGGGTTCACTGTTTGGTACAGAGCTACTAGATTTTTGTGTCAGTCAAAAATGGACATGTGCAGACATAGAGTGTTTGGGGCTACATTCGAATTCTTACACTTATCTTAGTGATGTATGGGGGACTACGTCATGGTTAGACCACGTGATTACGACTGAAGTTTCTGCTCAAACCGTTAGCAGCGTAAACATAAGATATGAAGTGTCGTGGTCTGATCATTTCGCGGTCGAATTATTGTGTGATTTAAACATTTTAGTGCCTAAAGTCGCGCAGCTAAGTTACGTGCCGGACAGTGCTACCTGGGGAGAAAGAGATAAAACGCAGATTTATCAATATTGGGAAATATGTACAGCTAAGTTGCGCGATATAGATTTTCCAACCGAGATGCAAAAGTGTGGAGATATATCATGTAATAACTTGCAACATAGATTAATAATTGATAAAATGTATAATAAAATAATAAGCGTCCTTCGGGGTGCTGCTTCAGAGTGTTCTACAAAGTATAATCGTAGGCCGAATAAAAATAGGTATATCACGGGCTGGAACAAACATTGTAAAAATGTGCATAGGGAAGCCCGGTATCGGTTTCAAGACTGGGTTGCTCACGGAAAACCCAAATCTGGTCACGTGTATCAACAAATGCGAAAATCACGGATAATATTTAAAGATAAATTAAAGTGGTGTAAACAGAACCAAACTCAAATTAAAATGGATATTCTTGCTACACAACATTCTGCTAAAGACTTTTCCAAATTTTGGAAAGAAACTAATAAGTTGAATCCGAAACCGAGTGTCCCTGTTAGTGTCGAGAGTATTAGCGACCCTGTTCAGATTGCCAACCTGTTCAGCGAGCATTTTAGAGTACAGTCTCCTTTGGGAAGTTTGGATACTGTGGCAAGTGATGTACGGCCTGGGGAACCAATTACGCGAATCACGGCAAAGCAGGTTGCACAGGTGGTGAGGGACATGAAGCGAGGGAAATCACCGGGACATGACTCATTGAGCATTGAACATCTGCAACATGCAGGTGTTCACCTGCCCAGAGTGCTCGCCATGTTTTTCACCATCTGTGTGGGCCATTCATATTTGCCTGAAGCGATATTGAAGACCGTAGTTGTACCGATAATTAAAAATAAAACCGGTGATGCATCCAGCTTAGGGAACTACAGGCCTATCTCACTTGCGACAGTCATCGCTAAGGTATTGGATGGTGTTATTGATATTCAGTTGCGAAAAAGTCTAAAGCTTCATGACGCTCAGTTCGGTTTTAGGCCTGGGCTCTCGACTGAAACGGCAGTACAGAGTCTCAAACACACCATCCAATACTACACGGACAGAGGCACACCTGTCTACGCCTGCTTCTTAGATCTATCTAAAGCATTTGATTTGGTGGCGTATGACAGGTTGTGGCACAAGCTGTCGAATGATACAGACTTTCCCCCTGACTTTGTCTCTCTTTTAAAGTACTGGTATAGTAATCAGAGTAACTTTGTGAGGTGGTCTGGGTCGCAATCGGATGTGTACGGGTTGGAGTGTGGTGTGAGACAAGGTGGCTTGTCTTCACCGAGCCTCTTCAATTTGTACATTGATCGCCTGATACGTGAGCTCAGCGATGCCAATGTCGGCTGCTCAATTGATGGTGTATTTGTAAATAATATCAGTTATGCAGACGACATGGTGTTGCTGGCTCCATCGGTCAGGGCTCTTAGAACGCTTACTGCGATATGCGAGCGATATGCGGAAGACCATGGGCTCAGATACAACGCTGCCAAAAGTGAGCTAATGGTATTTAAAGCAGGGAACAAAAGTTATGAGACTGTCCCACCTGTCACTCTGAGCGGCAGCGTTCTCAAACAAGTATCGCAGTTTAAGTATCTGGGTCATTGGGTTACTGAGACTCTCACTGATGATGTTGACATGGAAAGGGAGCGCAGGGCGTTGTCAATCAGAGGTAATATGCTGGCCCGTAGGTTTGCACGGTGTACTACAGAAGTGAAGGCTACTCTTTTCAGAGCATTTTGTCAGTCTTTCTACACGTGCAGCCTATGGGTCAAGTACACAAAGAAGTCTTACAACACCCTGCGCATCCAATATAATAACGCCTTCAGGGCGCTGATGTGGCTGCCACGTCATTGCAGTGCATCAGGGATGTTTACAGATGCGCGAATAGACGGCTTCGCAACAATCATGCGTAAGCGAATCGCTTCCCTGATGCGCCGGGTGCGTGGCAGCCGCAGCAGCTACCTGCAGCTGTTCGCCTGGCGTATGGATCTGGACTGCCCAATAATGCGACACTGGACAAGTGTGCATGTTGAGCACTCCGGATCAAAACCGAAATATAGATTAAGATAGTAAGTAGGTATAAGTTTTGTATTAATATCGACATTTTATTTCATTTTTAATTATTTGACATTTTTTTGTATTAATATCCTGACATTTTAAATATTTTTTTGTGTGTGTTTTTATATCAGTTAATCTAATTTATCTATCTAATTTAATTTAATTTTGTATATGGTTTGTTTATGGCCGAAATAAAGATTATTATTATTATTATTATTTAGTTTTTCGTTTTCGTATGAACGATTTTTCTCGATTCTTAACTTTTCTCCCCATTGTCCAAAAAATAGTAAAACTAGTTGTTTACAAGTTAATGATCAATTGACAACTTCTATAATTATGGTCCTAAGCTACTATTTACACGTTCACACACTTATCTTCTAATAAAGTCTAAGTTTTAAAAAAATTGGTTGTCTATAAAGTCGGTTTACGGACGCTTATTATCGTTGTCACGTTAAACTATTTGTTTAACGTGACAACGTCATAACAAAACATTGATGAAATGCAAACGATACAATGAGCGTAACGGGACAATGAGTCATACTTTTTCGTGCGTGCAGCCGGCGTTCATCGATTTATTAGACGTTGTAACGTCAAAACTAATCACAATGATTTATTTACACGTATTTTCAAAATAAATTTTTCGCGGGACCGTCACAACTACGGGGCAGCCATTCACTTCGAGCACGGCCCGACAACTGCCGACAAGTAAGCGCCATGCCGCGCTCTATTGTAAATCTAAACTGATTACCATAAAGTTCAAAACCGCATATCAAAGCTGATGACGATGACGCCTGTGAGCTACGGGGTTAATTTTTAGGGTTCTGGTGGCGCCTAAACCCTTGGAGGAGAATATTATCACAGTACACTAAGAAGTGTAATGTTCTTAGTGTGTGATGTTATAATCTAGTACCTGGGCGACCGAGCCCTTTAAAACTTAATAGTTTAAAGGCATCACATATTCTGTGATATTTATGACAGAACCATTGTCGATTTCATCAGTATAGTAAATATTTACTGTATCTTGTGACTCTTTTAAAATGTTGACAATAGAATTTTCTTTGACTTTTGCCACCACGTACCTACTCTGGATCACGAATTGGTATATTCCTTGTATGTCTAGAGTCAACCAACTCAAGAAGAAGACAATCGTTGAAGAATTTCAACAACTTCGGCTCCACTGACGTCCGTCAGTGCGGTACGGCCGCTCGCCCATACTACATTTGCACTCAGTATTACCAAATATAGACTTTATTTGTAAGTACGTAGACACCATAATGATTACCGCTTAGTAACGTGGTGATTTCTACCTTCATACACAACTTCAAGCCAAACAACATTAGCGTTCATTATTAGCAACTGTAGACTTTATTCTCAGAACTTAGAGTGTAACAAGATATTTCATGTACCCATATGGTATGGTTTTCAAGTTTCTTGAATAATACAAGTTATATAGTGTTCTAGTCACAGTCTAAATCAGGTAAACAGTCATTTTCAAATTTAAGTCTTGCCTCAGTAAAGTGATGGCGAGTTTTCTAGAAGCTTCTATGGACTTTTGCCGACAACGTAAAATCACACGTTTCACTGCTTTATTTCACTTGTCCACAATCACGCACTTGATCGAACACTTAATGAATAAAACACCACCATTTTTATAGCATTAATGTTCAAAATAACACAAGCTTAGAAAAATAAAACAAAGCAACAACACGTTACTAAGACGTTCCCGCCAAAAACCCCGGTAAAACTCAACTCTTTCTCTACTTATTGGCAAGGTCTCTTTGGAGACACCTTCTCCTGGACGTTGTCTATATTGTATTTGCCCCTTTTCTTGAAGTTGATTACCTTAAAAGGGCTTTCACTGTTAAGATCTGTCTTGAAACGTATTTCTTCAATAGGTTTTTTGTATTGCACTCATTTTACAGGTTGCCATGAGAATTTGTCTCCGGCACAGTCTTTTTTTAGGGTTCAAAAGGAAAAAACAGAACCCTTATAGGATCACTTTGTTGTCCATCTGTCTGTCCGTCTGTCCGGGTGTCAAGACTCAATTCGGGTGTTATCTCGGGAACGCGTAAAGGTATCGTGTTTAAATTAAAACTATATACGCAGATCCCTAGTATCTTGCTGCAAAAAGAAAAATAAAATTTCTCAGTTTTCGTAAAAAAAAAGTTACAGCCGAATATGTCGTAAAAAATGCACATTTCGACACTCACAAGGGAATCAAAACCTATGGGGTACTTCCCGTTGACCTAGAACTATGAAATTTGGCAAGAAGCACTGTGGTTTAGTACACATATAGGAAAAAAATCCGAAAAGTGGACATTTTTAATTTAATCACAAAAAAAAAGTGACTTTATGCAAGGAATGAGGGTACAAATTTTAAAGTGAATTAACCGTATCATGTGGGGTATCATATGAAAGAGCTTAATTAGCATAAGTTAAAACAGATTTTTAAATATTTTTACGATGTATATTTTTCATACACATTCACGCACTTATCTTCTAATAAAGCCTAACTTAGAAAACTCATAAATCACAATAATTTACACGTATTATCAAAATAATTTTCTCGCGGGATTGTCATACAGAGCGGCCAGAACAACCGTTCTCGTCGAGCACTGCCCGACAACGGCGACAACTGAGTAGTGCTGGGCGGCTGGGCGGGCGGCGTTTTTTTAATAACGGTTTTAAAAACTCTATGAAAAACGAACAAACGCATGCCGATATGACACAACCAGTTACAAAAAAAAAACCGGACAAGTGCGAGTCAGACTTGCCCACCGAGGGTTCCGTACAAACTAGTAGATAAAAGGGGGAAATCATATATTTTTTTCTATTTTCCTTCATAAATCGAAAAATATACATCGTAAAAATATTTAAATACCTATTTTAGCTTATGCTACTGAAGCTCTTTCATATGATACCCCACATGATACGGTTTAAAATTTTGACCTTCATTCCTTGCATAAAGACACTATTTTTTTGTGATTAAATTAATAATGTCCAGTTTTCGGATTTTTCCCTATATGCATACTCTAACACAATGCTTATTGCCAAATTTCAATGTTCTAGGTCAACGGGAAGTACCCCATAGGTTTTGATTCCATGTGAGTGTCGAAATGTGCGTTTTTTACGATATATTCGGCTGTAACTTTTTTTAATGAAAACTTAGAAACTTTATTTTCCTTTCTGCAGCAAGATACTATGGATCTGTGTATATGGTTTTAATTTCTTCACGCGTTCACGAGATAAAGGTCTTGACACCCGGACAGACGGACAACAAAGTGATCCTATAAGGGTTCCGTTTTTTCCTATGGAGGTACGGAACCCTAAAAACGAACGAAACGAATTCGCGTCGCGCGACTGCTGAGTGATATGATAACGAAACGAAACAACGAAAACGTATAGACTATATGAGCGAATTTAGTATAATGTTCTACCTCTATTGGATAAAGTCTATTTTCGATCGAATGGTAAACCCGATTTTTGTAACTACATTTTGGCCCAAGTTAGAAAGTTCTCTATCTCAACTCAATAAAGTCTATTATTGATTGAAATTAGAAACCAGTTTTTTCTAACTACATAATGATACAAGGCAAAATATTCTTTGACGTAACTAAATAAATGTAATATTGACTAAATTATTTCAGTCAGTAAAACGGGTTTTTCTTATGAAAACCCCGTTTTATTTACAACCGTTTCTAGAAACGCAGAAAAAACCGTTTCTTTTCGTTTTACATAAAACTAAAAACGACCCAGCTCTACAACTTTGTATAAAGTGGAAAATCGCATATCAAAGCTGATGGCTGTGAGCTACGGGTTTATTTTTGGTAGGGTTTTTATTTAATTACTCAAAATATATACACAAAATAAAAAAAGGAATCGATTTTCAAATAGAATACGAATTCAGCTATTTAATAAGTAAAAAATAATGTGGTGTTGTCGCTGATAATTTCGAGTAATACTGTTTTATATGTACGAAAATTGTTTTTTTTTTTGAAAAAGTCAAATTCTTATTCAATATTTTCTTGGATAGTCTAATAGTACAGGTTTTTTCCTTATCTACAGTATTTTTTAAACTGAACATATACTTAATTACATTCGTTGCTATCCACACACGAGTACAAAAAGTCTATCTGAGCTATTCTAGGTTGGCAGCGTATGGTGTTAATTTCAACTCGATACTTTCGTTCCCGAGATACAGGATTCCTGATACACCCGGACGGACGGACAGACGGACAACAAAGTTTAAGTTTATAACGGTTCCGGTTTATCTTTTTGAGGTACGGAACCCTGAAAAGTAACTGTTACGATTTCACGACGAAACGTTCACGACACCTTTTCACGTCATTCTTTAGGACTCCGAGAAAGACAGACTAAAAATAATTATACTTAAGTATAATAAAATATAACCTATCCGTCCATTATCAGGTGAAAAATAAAACATTACACATCACAAAAATAATTAATTTATTATCAATTTTATTCGTAAGCACCCTAGAGTTTTAATTTCCCGTATTACTTAGTTAGGCATCTTATTCACTGAATAAGGACTTGTCACTTTCTGTCATACGGGAATTGCTACGTGCGAAAAAGGTACAAACATTATTTTATTTATAATGTACACAATCACAGTTTATAATTAAGACGTTCAAGTTTATTTATTTATTTGGTAAGTAACAAAAAAGTACCGGATTACCACAATGGAGTAACGTTTTTACGAGTAATGTACAGTGTCCACCAGGGAACGTAGACAAATAGTCTTTCCTCAGTTTTATCCACACATTACAGAGGAAATAAAAAAAGTAAAGTATGCACTGACATTGACATTGACAACTGTCATAACAATTAGGATAAAAACGGTCTATCTACCTTCCATGCTAAGCCAGCTGCATGTACTGTGTACAATAATTAGTAACGAACTTTTATCGTCACCAACACGCAACAAAACATTCCTTTTTTACGACTTTCAAAATTTCGCACGTATGACGTACGATTTTTTGCTCCAAAGGTCATGAAACAGATTTGCAGTCGGATAATTTAATTTTCGTTAATTCTAGAATATTACAAATTATACAATGAATAAAGAACCAACTTTAACTTTTAACTTATTTTACAGGTCCACTACATTACACTACACTTGGTTTTCCTTAAAAGTATTTTTCGGCTTCACATTTGCCCACAGATTTCCAAAAGATAATATTAGTATTCATAAGTTTGTACATTTGCCTTTACCTGTCAAATGTCATTCAAAATTTTGACATTTTTTTTACCCCTTCAATTGTTTTCATCTCGAATCATCGAAAATTTATTTTAGTAATATTATAAACTGGGGTGTGTACGACACTCCAGTTGACATTGACACATTACTCTAAAGATCTACACATTCACGTTTCCTCGTCACTAGCCGCTTCATATTTAATTATCAACGATTCTGGTTCATTTACTGGAACGTCTACAAAATGTGTTGGCGGCATCTTATAAGGCCCTAATGACTCAGAATTGACCTCCTCCGGTTGTGTTACTAATGGTCCTGTGGAAATGATTTGTGCAGAACCTGGCTGATTCACTGTCTGATTTGGGTTTACTTGCAATGTCGCTGGTTGGATCATAGTTCTAACGGAATCCACACGCTGTGTTGGTACTTGATACTCAGATGAGGATGGCACTACGACAAAACCTACCGGAGTTGATAATGATGAATTTCTATTCAATCCCTCTAATCCTTTCAATGCTGGCACTACAGACACCATTTGTGGTAATCCAGAAAAGCTAGATATAATTATTTGTGACCCATTTTGAAGACTCGAAGACCCAGCAGTATTCATTTGTAAGCTTGGAATCACTAAAGAACCAGCACTTATCGTTTGTGATACATTTTGAATCCTTGAATGCCCAGCAGTATTCACTTGTAAGCTTGGAATAACTAAAGAACCAGTACTAATCATTTGTGATCCGTTTTTAATTTCTGTAGATCGAGGAGTGTTCATTTGTAAGCTTGGAGTCCCTAAAGAACCGGAACTAATAATTTGTGAAGCTTGAGTCACTAATCCCACAGATTGTTTTTGTAAGTTAGATGGAGTCATTGAAATACCTGGGGTAGTTGACTGCGACACTGATTGTTTTGGTTTTTTGGTATATTTGCGAGGTATTGATTTCGACACTGATTGTTTAGAAGTCTTTTGCTTCGTTGATATGGTTTGCAATTCAGTAGTATTTGCCCGTTTCGCCGGTCGAATCACTGTTTGACTGTCTGTATCTGTCTCTGGCTGCTCGTGCTTTGGTTTGGACAAGCCTTTCATTATTTTGTACTTCAGTCTGTATTTTGACAGAACTTCCTTTATTTCTTGCTGAGCTAGACCGACATCTTTTTCATCGAAGCACATCATTTGCTCTGCGACGTATTTGCCGAATTCATACAACTGTTCCGTACGGTTAAAATTGGATGGCACTTCAAAAAAATCGGGATTATTTTCTTTAGGATTTTCAACTGAGTTCACGAAAACTTTCTCTAACGCCGGTGATTTTTGAGCTGCTAGTATGGATTTTTGTATTTCTTGCCGGATAACTGCTTTACGTCGTGGATTCCTTTTTATTGGCTTAGCTGGAAATTTATACACTGTAGGTTTTTTTGGTACGAGTAGCTCTGGTGTTTCAGATTCATCTTGAAATTCTAAATTCGATTCTCCCGTGTCTTGGTCATCGTCTTGCGTTTTTCCTGTATCACCTGGATATTTCGCTTCCTCTGGGAATACTTCTAAATTTAGAGTCGGTTTTTCTTTGTATTCACCGATTTCTTCTTCACCAGTTGATAGTCGACGGAGTTGTTTCAAACTATTTTTAATTTTCTCGCATAGTTCATGACCTTTGGCTTCATCAGTAGCTGCTTGCCCCTGAAACACATTTAGGTTTACAGTTAAGGAAAATAATATAATTACTTTTAAAGTATCATAATTAGATACTAGCAAAAGGCGCAGCTTTGTGAGGACTCGCGAGTGTTTTTTTACTTAATAATTAAACAACAATAATGTACAGGACATGGGATAGTGGTGATAGTTTCGTTATACTGTAACCATAGAAACTCTTATTATAAAAGGATCCTACGGAATTCTAAAACAGGATCAACAAATTCAGATAATGCTTAGAGTTTGAAATCAGTTTAAATTAATAATTAAATTAAAATAATTTAAAATAATTTAGTTAAATAAAATAAATAACTTCTGTAAGGCTAAGGACCAAGTAGCGAAAATATGTGTGTGGTAACAAGTATAATATTAAGAGAAAAACAAAATATCCGACTGCAAAAAATCAGTTTTTGCAGTCTAACTTACGTCTTCGTTACGCTTGATACGCTGTTAAATGTACATTTTTGTGAGAAAGTATGCGTGAAATCACTGTATAAGATTATAAATGAGCATCTTTAAAATAGAATAATTAAATCACTGGTCAACATGTGGTCAACGGAAGTATTCGTAATAAATGAGAACGTTCGTTGGAGGTTACGAAAAAACGTTTTATTTTTATTTTTGCATGAGATGTATTATTATTATTATTCAAAAAAATATAGCCTATGACATTCAGGAAGTGAAGACGAATCTAACGGCACCTCACACATCAAAATCGATCAAGCCGTTTAGACTGTAAGCTGTCATTTAGAAACATACATACATACACTCGAAAAACATAACCCTCCTTCTTACACAGTCCGGTAAAAACAAACGTAGCCTCTCTTTTCTACTAATATTCAAAATAAAACATTGAACTTACTTTAGTATCACCGGAGCCGGTTGAATCTGTGTTTTGTTGCTGTGCCGCATTTATTGCTCTGAAATAAAAAAAGATATTTACTCATTGGCACAGAATAGACAGGTACTATAGTGAAGACCGCGAGTCGGCAAACGTAGTGTAGGACTCCCTATGACACAATGGAGTGACGATATACGGAAAGAAGCCAGCTGGTAGTGAGGGAACAGATGAACATATATATACAATATACATGCATACATACCCTCATACCAGTTAAAAACATTATCCTCCCTTTTGCTTCGCCGTAGTCGGGTAAAAAGGCATCTAACAATCCGTTGCACATCAAAATCAATTCAGTAGTCATCACGTTTCTAGGACGTAATATACAATGTATATACACACATATCTATATACAAACAATAGAAACACATAAACAAAAAACATAACCCTGTCTTGCCCAGTCGAAAAGGGTCAATTTCATAAAATCACCATCATCATTCATAATTTAATTTATATAGGTAATTCAAGTGACTTAACCTAACATTCTGTACCTATTTGTGGTGGAAATATAAATGCTATGAATAAATACTAAAGTACACACGTAAGTAAGTTCAGAAAGTATGATGATCGGTTATGGTCAATGATCATGACGATCCGTCATGTCATGGGTTATTATCAATTTCATAACTGAAATATTTGAACATCAGGTAACAGTAAGTACATTTTCTTTATATGAATAGAACTCATAGGACTCATGGACTGCGAGTGCGAGTGACCTACATGTATATTTCTAGGTTATAATAACTTGCAACTGGATAATTACAGTTTTCGGGATCGCATCATTTCTACATGAGCCCTAATTTGGCGCAAACGTGTTCGTTTATTCTTTAGTTTCTTTGTTCTATGATTTCCCATAATAATTTGTTTTATTTGGCGCGCGATACAATCCGACACAGTACGGTCGCTGACAGTGGTCACCGACAGACTAACCTAACACTACTCACTCACAGTGTTGCCAACTGTACAGTCATGTATATAGCTAGATTTGACCCCAAAAAGTAGCTAGAAGTAGCTAAGGGAAGAAACATAACCGGCCAAGTGCAAGTCGGACTCGCGCACGAAGGGTTCCTTACCATTATCTATAAAAACGGCAAAAATTGCGTTTATTGTATGGGATGTTAGTAAATATTAAATATTAATTTTATTCTATTTTTAACCGACTTCAAAAAAGGAGGAGGTTATCAATTCGTAGCGGTTTATTTTTTTATGTATGTTCACGAATTACTCGCTCATTCGATAACCAATTTTTGTGTTTCGTAAATTGGCGTATAGAGAAAGCTCCCAAGTTGGTTCCATAATTATTTTAGAAACATTGCTTTATTAATTTTTGAAAATCAGTAAAAGTAAAAATATTTTCACTGGATTCCTGAGTAAGTTCGTCAGATTATAGAATCGCAGAGTTCCACTGACACGTGTTTCTTTGCAAAAGAGTCAAATGTTGAGGTTTATCGTGTCAAAATCTACACATTTTCTAATCTGCGATGACGAAACATTTGACATTCAATGACAAATGTCATTCTTGAAAAAAAAACGAGCAAGTGAAGAGAGGTCTCTTTAAAAAGTTTACAATCGTGAGGGATTTAGTGAGCTTGAAAAGAAAAACCTACTTACTCATCCAATGTGTATATGGAGAAAATAGAGCACTTCAACGCTTGAGCACCTTGTTTAATTATTATCCTTACTAATATTACAAGTAAACAAAATAACGTAATCTGAAGTCGGTTGTTTAAATTTTTTAAACTATAAAATTATTAGTATTTGTTGTTATATCGGCAACATAAATACATCATCTGTGAAAATTTTAACGGTCTAACTATCACGGTTAATGAGATACATCCTGGTGACAAACGGACAGACAAACAGCGGAGTCTTAGTAAATAATATGGTCCCGTTTTACCCTTTGGGTACGGAACCCTAAAAACAAATATAGTGTAATATAAATTATTACTTACTAATAAATTTTACTTAGTCTTACTAATTTTTATTAAGATATATCGGTTGATAAATTGATTCATACAGGCAGTATGGAGACAGTCAGTTTAGTACAAAGTAAATTAGTGTCGATTTATTGAAGTGATAAAATCGGTCTATATTTGTCTGCTATATGACAAATCAACATGATATTATGTTGTACATAGAGAGATAAATTGTTACTAACTTACTCTGTACTTTCTGACTGTGCCCATACAGCCTGTATAAATTAACAGAATTATGTTGATAAATTGATTCAAATAAAGTCGAGACTTCTAGCCCAGGTTGTTCAATTGTTGACTCGTAATCATCATCATCTCAACCATAAAAAGTCCACTGCTGAACATTGGCTTAACCCATAGACTTCCAAAAAGACCGATTAACGACCGAAGCGGCTTGCAGCCACCGTTTCCCGCCACTTGTATGAAGTCATCTGTCCGTCTCGTAGCTGGTAGTCATCTGTCCATCTCGTGGCTGGTCTTCCTACGCTGCGCTTCCTGTGACTCGCAATTATGTATTTGCCCTAAATCCTGAAGTTTTCTGTGACTGGCTCTGTGACTGGCCAATGACATGCAACCACTCCATAATCTAAGAATTAATTAAACTCTATAATCTATGAATAAATTATTAGAGTAGTGGAACGGATTTGATTGTTAATGCCAGCTCTACACCATCATACAGACTGTCAAACTGGTTTGATACATTATAAATGCACATAAGTTACTGTGTCTGTGTCGTCATGTTCAAAAGGTGCTAGAAAACGTAGCTAGATTTTTTAGCTACAACTTTTCAAAAAATGTAGCTGACGGGGGTCTAAAAGTAGCCAGATCTAGGTACAAAGTAGCTAAGTTGGCAGCACTGCTCACTCACAGACAAGTCTTGTCTGTGAGTCACCCTCCCTCCCTCGCTTCACCAGTCTCAATTCTGACTGGTGAGGCGAGGGAGGGAGGGTGCGGTGCGGGCCTGCGGGAAGCGGGGTGAACAGCTGAAGCAATTAGCAAGGCGGCGCGGCACGGTTGCTCGTTGCAATAAGCTCGCGAGCAAAATTATCGTAAAATAAATTACAATTATACCTACTATAAAATAGTGCACTAAACGTATCAAAACTGTAATCTTAGAGAACTTTAAAAATTTAAGAGCTACTTAACATTTTTTTTATTACTTAACTTTTTAATTTGGTTTTGGTGGCTTTAAACACCTTGGAGATAAATTGAAATAAAACCGGACAAGTGCGAGTCAGACTCGCCCACCGAGGGTTCCGTACAAAGTAGTAGATAAAAGGGGGAAATAATATTTTTTTTTATATTTTCCTTCATAAACTGAAAAATATACATCGTAAAAATATTTAAAAACCTGTTTTAGCTTATGCTAATGAAGTTCTTTCATATGATACCCCACATGATATGGTTAAAGAACTTTAAAATTTGGACCCTCATTCCGTGCATAAAGACACTATTTTTTGTGATTAAATTAACCAAAGTGAAAAATGTCCAACAGGAATCAAAACATATGGGGTACTTCCCGTTGACCTAGAACTATGAAATTTGGCAAGAAGCATTGTGTTTATAGCACACATATAAGAAAAAATCCGAAAACTGGACATTTAAATTTATTCACAAAAAAATAGTGTTATGCAAGGAATGAGGGTCCATAGGGAGGGTAATACCAACATCACCATTATACCTACTTAACATACAAACACATATAGGTACATTCTAAAAACATAACCATCCTTGTGCAGTTGGGTGACAGAGCGGTAGGTACTTACTCGTTATCCACTGATGGTTGGCTAATATCGCTGTGGTTGACTTTACGCTTCGCCGATCTAAAAAAAAAGTAAGTAGGAAAATGATAAAAATGACAAATTTGGATTTCAATTATCCGTGTTACCTATAAACGCATGTTAAAATCTTATTCACTGAATAAAGACTTGTCACTTTCTGTCACACGGGAAATGTCACGTACGAAAACGGAACAAAACACTGCCGGTACAGTTAGCAAAATGTTATCAATATTACATAATGTCTGATAAAGGGCCAGTTCTGGAAACGTACAAAAAATAATTCAAATTTTGTTGTTATTACAATTTTAATATTTGTGTACACTAAAAAATGTTTTTACAAAAAAAAGCTACGGGCTTACTTTTTCTTTTCTCTCATCATATGTAATTGTTCTCCTTGAATTTTCTTGCATAATCTTCGATTTATTTTTTTATACTTTGTTTTATTACCCATATTTAAATTTAAAAGTTTATAAAGTATTTACAACTTATGCTAAGGCACTAATTATTTACAAGGAAGGTCACTTATACGTACGAAGAAATAAAACTATTTGAAATCAATATATCCTAAAAACTGATTAAAAGAAGTAAAAATTGTAATTCGTACAGCTCGTCAAGCGTCAACCGACACAGAACCGTCGCGCACGATGTTCACGGGCGAACTGGGTGAGAGTGATAGTGATAGAACTATGCGATAGCAACGTAAATAGACAGAGAGAGGAAACATGCAACCTGCTCGAAAAAAATAACGTAAGCGCCATACTAAATAAAAGTTAATTAAAAATTCAATTTTACGTTTCTTTAAAAACTGATTTCTGATTAATGTTTAATAAGATATTATCTACATTCTTCATTATTTTAATGTGACAGAAAGTATATGACTACGACATACAATTCATGAAATTTTATTTTTAGAGGTAAGTTCTGATTTTTTATCTGTCAAGGAAAGTCACTTGTTTTATGTTTCTGTCTTCGGAATTCGGATTAATGGAAGTAATATAGTCAACAAACACATATAAAAAAAATAATTATTCAAGCAAGTGTTCTTAAAATAAAATTAACAATAAAATTTTGTTTAATTACCAGGACTCATCTTAACTAAAATGAGCTTATTCAGCGTTTATAAGTAAGACGGTATTAATCAGCTATATAAGTAAGTGTATTATAGGCGTTCAAAACTCTGCCGGAAGTAATGCCTTGGTATAACTGGCGCATAGCAACATTTTTGTTAATGTAAAATTACTGACTCACGAAAAACCTGCCCCCGTATTCTGTACCCTTACCATGAGATGGTATCGACAAAAACTACTACGCCGGCGATTAAGGAGATGCCATCAGCCGTTTTGTGCGGCGGGCGATGGTAACCACACCGAAGAACAAAAACCATTATGGATTAAAACCTAAAAATAGCCATCAAGCCGGAACGTTGTGTATACCCATACTCAGAACATATCGGCGTATGGTGGGTTGCCCTCTGCCCTGAAATATGGTCGAGGAGTGCGATGCGTCCACTCGTGAACGGGTGCTGCTTGCGGGAGAGGACTACTCGGCGTATTCACGCATGCTTGTATAGCTATGGGTCGCTGGTTTGCTCATGGTATACATACAATATAGTATAGTAAGTAATAAGTTAGGTAAGTTAAAAAGAAAAATCTTGTCTTCCCGTAACAATGTATTTGGTCCTATGTAATAGGGCGAATTCTGTGGTATTTAGCAATATTTACCAAAATTGACAAAGGTCAAGGACCCCAACAAGGTGACTGTGGTTCTAAAAATTTTAAAAAATTGGTTGTCTGTAAAGTCGGTTTACGGACGATAGTTTAACGTGACAACGTCATAACAAAACATTGATGAATTGATGATGATGTAACGGGACAATGATCGTAACGCGTAACGGGACAATGAGTCATACTTTTTCGTGCGTGCAGCCGGCGTTCATCGATTTATTAGACGTTGTCACGTCAAAAAAATCACTTATTTATGACGAATGGTAAGGCAAATGACCTTGGAGGTTTCGACAGTAGCCCAGCGCCATCTATCCCGCGTGCGCGATTTCAATACAAGCGATAGACATTGTACGTCACGCACCTGACCTACGTTTATTAATTTGTAACGGGGATTAGGTAGGTAGGTATGTAGGTTTTGTACTTACTCTGTAACATCACAAATTTTCAGGACTTGTTGTGCTTTTGCATCATTTGCAAGGCGTGATTTTCGTTTTTGCATCAATTTGTAAGATTTTCTTGATTTACGCCCTTTCTTATTGCCCATTTTCTAAACTCACGGCCTTACCGAAAAACGTTACTTAACTTTAACCATCGTCTTAAATTCTCTGTCTTCTTTCTGCAAGTGTCATTACGTATCAGCCAAAAGTTGACAAAACACGTTAAGCAATGCTTAAAGTTAAGTAACGTTTTCCGGTAAGGCCGTAAACTACTATTAGTCCACTACGTAAACAAAACTCGCGCAATCTTCACAGAATTCTAAACAGTTAGTATACAAGTTGCAATGCAATCCAATGAAAAAGTAGGCACGTACTGAGGTGACCACGTTTTGCTCATGTGCGCAGTATTATTATTCTACCATGGTTTTGCTGGTTCAGCACAACATGCAGTCATGCAAGCACGCAAGCGAGGCGAGCGGCGGCGTGGCAACGTCGCATACCCATAAGTTACTTTATGGCATACCCTACAGCTAAACGCCTGAAGAGTTTTACGAGCAAATACCTAGGTAGTTACGTTTTTGTAGACTAATAAACGTTATAATATTTAATGTTTGATGAATGTTTAGGACAAACGGGTCCACTGGAACAAGGTACTAACTATAAGAATATTTATGATAAGTTTCACTCTGAACGGATTTAACATACCGCTACAAAATGTGTCTAAGAAAATTCATAACTGGGCATTTCAAATTAATTCTGAATGCTAATAAAATTTAAACGCATAGCAAGCATTACCAACCCACAGGTACATTTCCGAGATATGCTGTATTAGGTGTTACTTTCAAACCTCTATATTCTATAACTAAGCTAGAAAACGAGCCGAAAAGCGCCTCCTTCGCGTGTTTTTGCCTTAGCATTCATATTAAATCACTCGAATTGGAAAAAAACTTTTTTTTTTCAAATCTATGCTTTTCAATATTCTTCCACCGCGCATTTATATGTTTTCACTAGTATCATGTGAGTAGGTATATCGTGTCAAAGTATGTTTGGTAAGATAGATTTATTGACCGCTGAGCGAGCTGGTAAAGTCGCTTTGATCCGCTTTTCTTTTTACATAAATATGTATATTTTCTCTTTCTGTTTTTTCTAAGAATGGGAAACAAATCAAATAGAAATCGGCCATGGAAAAGAGCCAATTTTGAAAAGTGGAAACTCATGCTAGCAGTTATAAAGTAGGTAAGTACTTATCTAAGCTCATATTACATATTTTTATCTAAATTGAAAACTTTTTCGGTTATACCTACTGTAACACCTTTTTCTTGGATATAAGATACGGCTTACCGGTTTTGTTTATATTTCATTCCAAGTACATTAACACTGTTAGTATCCGTCTTATCGCTTTAGTTTGTTGTGGGATTTCTTTCTAAACGATTCATTCGTGTCGTTTCAACTGTTTTAGTAATTAAAACACTTCACATCAATTAACTTCGTTAAATACTAAAAGTAAACGATAAATTAACATCATATTCTCTGTCATATGTTCTTTGTTGTGACTTTTCTAAATTGTATGACGTTGACAGTGTAATAGACATTTCGTAGTTTTCGGGCGTCGCTGTACTGACCCATTTGCCATAATGGTAATAAACTCTAATTATTTTATTATGTGAAGCTTGATTGATAGTCTTTAATTCCAGTAGTTATGTTGTGATTTAATATTTGATGATTTTTGTAGATTGTTCGTAGTGTTTCAGGAATTTATTTTATATTTGATTGATAGTTTGACAGTTTTAAGTCGATGTTTACTTTGACAGTTAAAATATTGTGATGGTGACACTTTCTCTGGGCACCGGTGATTCCATAAAGTAACTTATATATACTGAGATAGAGATATCAGCGAAATTTACGATGGTAGCGACATCTAGCGTTATTTCCATAAGTTAAATGTCGCTGCTCGGGCAGATGGGGCATCAATAATTAATATTATTTATACTCACAAAATTAAGATTGTATTAACAATCTTAATTTTATGAGTAACATCTAACCACTGTAATAAAGATATTTCCAATAAAACACATAGTTCATTTTGAAAATAATTTTGTATTTTTAATGTATGTATATAAATTTCCGTCGTTTTAGCACAAAATCAACAGACCGGTTTTTAATTATATCTTCTTCAACTGCATTTCAACTGAGCCCTTCCAAAATGTTATTGGTGTCCGGGAATGAATGCAGAATAACATTGTCATCGCCTAGAAAACAACATGAACGTGAGTGAGATTACATTCACAATATTTTACCAAAGCAAAAACAGTGCAAGCATCCTGGCACTCTAAAAAAAGCGTTGATTCACATTGTACCCCACTGGTGGCCACCGATACCTGTTTCGAAATTTGTGCTGATGTCCACCAGTGGGAAACAACGCCACAACTTTCTACACTGTTGCCATTGTCCGTCACTGGTGGACAGTAATATATTTTACGTTCAGAGTCATAAGGTCTAGTGGGCAAAAATAGCAAGTACCAAAAGGCTGAGTTTAAAAAAAGTTCAAAGAGTCTAAATAACAAGCCCCAAAAGTCTAGTTTGAAAATCAGTTGTAAATTAAAACCGCGCATACGTCTGAAGGCCTATTCAAACCTGAGCGTCGCTACCGCTGTGGATAGAGGACAATACTGCGCTGATATTGCTTGGGTTTCGTTAACGCGCGCGATAGCGATATCTGTGTATTTGGTGTAAGCAGTGAAATTAACGCATACCCATTCGGATTTCTCTATCGCTCGCGGTAGAGAATAACGCTCAGGTCTGAATAGGCCTTTGAGGTTGCATAATGTAAACCAGTTCAATACTATACTTTAAGGAGACAAACCAAAAATGAAATTAAAGAAGTACTCTCTATTAACACGAATTCAATTACAAGTTTTGCTCTGCTCACAGGAGACATCATGAAGTCTTCATGGGCAAAGGCATGCTCACAAAATCAAACCGGTTTGCTCTTGGAGTGAGGTCTGCTCACGAAAACGAATCATGAGGTCTGCTCATGGGATGACTGCACGCGATGAGAGCACACGATAGCAGCGCACACCTGTCGCGACAACCAATGCCATTTTATTATACATATTTATTATATTGATCAATATAAAATCTGCTCCGTTTGAGTTGTCACGACAGCATGATTCAGATATAATGATAAGACTCGCTCACCTTGGTTATTTACACCAAATGAGTTCAACCTTCTTCGTCCGCGACCACGGCGGGATTTTAAGCGTAGGGAGTGCGCGCGTAGGTAATTCTGGCTGATGGTGGTACCGCCTGTAAATTTATGGCACATAAGTGTCGAATTAAGCATCGTCACGCCGGAAAAGTAAGGATATAACACGACAAGATTAATATTAACACATTACATTCAGCGGCCCAATACACTCTAGACTCGACTAGACTCGAGGCGTTCCTCTTTCAATTTCAACCTCTGTGCTCTCCGCAGAAAATTCAGTTCAAACCCGCGTGGGACCTGGCTAGGATTTTCACATTCATTCACAGAAACCTGCAATCTCCACAGGAGCGCTCAGGATTTACGTATTTATATAACACGCCCGTGCGCTACGGACAATTCCCAAACATATTAATCCATATGCCACCACCGACATACATTCGGGGGTGGAATTCAAAGTCTCCGTTTAAAACCGAAAAGGAAAAAGCTACCGTGTAAAGGCAATACACTGTAACTTAAGTTACAGTGTTTTGGGTTAACAGGGCCCATTGACTTTCTTGTGATCTGTTCTAACCCCCTGTAAAAAAATAATTCTACTAACCTTTGTCTACACTGATATAATACTTTTAAAAACACTGTATTCGACAGAACATTACAGATTTATTATTCCAAACCACGGCAACAAAACATACCGTGTATTGCTAAAATAAAACAATGCGCGCGAAAGTTATACCGTGTCAAAAAACCAACGTTTCAAGACACGCGCGCTGCGATCGACAAGCGATAGCGCATACGTTTGCCGGGAGCTCAAATAACAGTGGCTCGTTCGCGATCAGTGTGCGCTCGCGCGCGGGGCTACGCAACTTTGAAGTAAGAGATAGATCACGATGCACTTGCAACGGGACCGTGCTGTTGTTCGTATAATTTAATTATTTTATAAAGTTTTTACGTTAAAAATGTGCGGATTTTGGTAACAAACTCTTGCTAAATTTGTCTATTTGCTAAACTTGCTAAATGACGTGAATCAATGTTTTGCCACAACAATGACAACATTATTGTAGGAACACTAGTATGGGAAACCACTCTTTTGATTGTATTTTATTTACTATTAAATATATTAGAGTAAATACTAGATGGCTAAATAGATATCAAAAATACCTTTAAATCAATATCAAACAATGTTCTTGAAAGTCATAAGAAGGAAAAATAATCAAATTAAACCCTAAAAACTTTAATCGGCCATTTTCTCAAAACACGTTTTTTTGACTTACAGTGTATTGCCTTTACACGGTAGAACGCATCCATGTCCACCATGTGCGCTAATGATGCAATAACGTAGAAAAGTAATGGCGGATCATATAACACAAGGTTCATACTTTTACAAGAAATCAGATATAAAATGGCACGGAGTAACGATACTTAACTTTCGTTTTCCAAGCTGCTGTAGAACCTCCGACGATAGCCGTGATGTACACTGATAAAATTTACGTTAAATTTTTAAATAATCAAATGTTGATGCGCAGTCAGCAAAGGAAACAAGAGAAAGAGTGAGTATAGCCACAGACTTAACTACCTGTATCTTCCGGTGATAGGTACGAGACTACTTACGGATTAGTGATGTTAATATTGTAAAATCTATCGATTTCTGTAATGTCGGAGGTTCTAAAAACAGACAATTACTATGATTATATCAAAGGTAATTTGTGTTTACCATGGTTTGTTAACATCGTGCATCAGCCGTCACGACAACACCGGCAGCGCAGGCAGCACGACGGCACCAGCTCGTGCGCGCGATATTAGCGCGCGGCGCCAGCCCGCGGGTGCCACACGCTGAAATGCACAAAGTCAATACATAGCTTAGGTGTCCACATATATAGTTTGCTACCCGTTTGATAACATTAGTAGTGATTCCATCATACCCAACACTATATTATACCATTACTATTATTTTTATTATATTATTACTATATTTTTTTGCGATTTAATTATATAGAAATTATCATATGCCGTACTTGGAGGGAAAAACATTGAGTCAACTCTACTTGAAATTAATCTATTACATATTCGATTATTACCTGTTATGGGCTTAATCTTGTCTTCTCCCCAACCAGCGATGTTCTTTTCCTTTCACGAATAGTTGCCATGAAAACTCTTTGTCGTATCTTGGAGGAGTAACATAGATGGATCCACCTCGTCGCATAGATTCTCTGGAAATTATTAAGAAATATAATTAAATTCAACAAACAAGCAAAAGTGTCTACTAAAAGATATTGACTTATTTGACTATTTCACGTTAGATAGCCTAGTTCGAAATTATCTTACTCTCCATTGGGGTCTGGGTTAAAATCTCAAAGCACACCTGGGGGCAATTCAGTTAATCAAAACCGATCCGTAACTGAACCTTTTGCGAAACATTTCCTGTCGACTGCCACCATTTTTTGATTTAGTAACGAGCGAAGGACGTACCACGTTTCATCAAATGTGTCAATTGTATGACTTAGAAGTGACTGAATTAAAAAAAACATGGCGGCCGATGGGAAACGGTTCACATATGGTTCAGCTACGGAGCGGTTTTGAATAACTGAATTCACCCTGCAATTGTTATCTACGCGCTGTATTACTGCTGTAAAACTTATTTTAAATCCCGTTGTTCTTTTGAAACACTCATTATCTTCTTCTTTTACTGTATAATGATTTAAATGTTCTTCTTCGTAAAATTGTTCATTGTTTACCTCCACCTTCTTCTATAGTGTTGCACTCAGGTAGCTGCTTCAACACTTGACCGTCCAGATACCAAATGACCTTGTCCAAGACTACTGGGTTCCCAAACACTGTGCCACAGGTTAGGGTTACGTTCTTGTGTTCTATCTCCATAATCGGACTCTGGGCTGATGAGGAGGCGTATTTGAGGCTTATCTAGAATTTGAAGAAGTTAACAAGTATGTAGTATCTATCAAAATATTAACAGTGTCATCAATATATATACTTATTGGATATATGAAAATTCGTCAGGAAATATCTAGGAATCTAGGAAATATCTATCTATTTATTTCAAAAGTACCAGACAGATTGCGTAAAATCAGATCCCAACATAAACAATTAACATAAGTTAGTAATATTTAGGTCAAATTTAGCAATGCATAGTTCTAGCCCTGTTTTAATGGCAGTAAAAGTATATAAAAAGCTACCGAATTGCTTATAAGGCCCACTTGCACGCATCGTTGGGTTAAATATATAAATTTAGAGTTTGTTAACTCTGGGTTAGATAGTTAAAATTTTAACTCTCAATAAGCCTTGCACCACTCAAAAATAACACCGAGTTAACAAACCCACAAGTAACCCGACATTTCTTTTTTTAACTGGGAACTTTGAAATCTTTATGGGCTTCTATTATAATCCGACCAAATATAATTATAATACTTGTATGCCTTTCATTGGATAACAGTTCACGACGTTAGAATTTAACTGTATAGTGTCTCGCTCTCGCTCGCATAACGTAAGATAAAGGCCAGGTACTAAATGGGTGTTTCAAGAGAATTTGTGACGTCACTCACAGATGGTGACAATGATGATTTGCTCAATAAGTAAACCACGCTTTTCTTTCTTTTTCAAGTCGAAATCTTCTATGAAAGTCTTTATCCCTCTGTAAATTAAGTATAATAATCTGACCGTTCGGTGACCCTTCTGTCATAAAAGTTTGCACTAATATACTCAATCATTTCTTCATCATTATCAGAGAATAATAAATTTTCATCACTTCGATATTTTAACTAACAACACAATAAAATAGAATAGATGTACACAATAAACTGCTGAACTTCACCTCAATTAATTTTGACATACGCTTCACTAACCCAGAGTTAACCTTCCCACATCAGTGGGTTAAATATTTAAAAATGTAACCTGGGTTTACTTCTAACTATTGGCGATGCAAGATAAATTATTTATTTAACTCTGTGTTAGCAGTTAACTCAGAGTTAGTTACGCTAACCCTGGAACGTGCAAGTGGGCCTAAGACAGCTTTATTTTTAGCCTGAAATCTCTCCTAGAAGCTGTTATTATAATCTTAACCAATTTTTTTAAGGATTAGTTTGTCGAAATTAAAAAACCCAGACAAGTGCGAGTCAGGCCCGCCCACCGAGAGTTCCATACAAACTAGTAGATAAAAGGGGGAAATCATTTTTTTTTTATATTTTCCTTCTTATACCGAAAAATATACATTGTAAAAATATTTTAAAACCTGTTTTAACTTATGCTATATAAGCTCTTTCATATGATACCCCACATGATACGGTTAAAGAAATTTAAAATTTGGACCCTCATTCCTTACATAAAGCCACAATTTTTTTGTGATTAAATTAAAAATTACCGGTTTTTGGATTTTTTCCTATATGTGTACTCTAACACAATGCTTCTTGCCAAATTTCATAGTTCTAGGTCAACGGGAAGTACCCCATAGGTTTTGGGAGAGTCGAAATGTGCATTTTTTACAACATATTCAACTGTAACTTATTTTTACGAAAACTGAGAAATTATTTTTTTCTTTCTGCAGCAAGACACTATGGATCTGCGGATATGGTTTTAATTTCAACACGATACCTTCACGCGTTCCCGAGATAAAGGTCTTGACACCCAGACGGACAGACAGACCAACAGACGGACAACAAAGTGGTCCTATAACGGTTCCGTTTTTCTTTTGAGGTACGAAACCCTAAAAACAGATAAAGCACTTGTTTAAAAACTTACCAGGTGACATCACTGAGCGAAGACGGGTTGCTCTCGTATTCATATTTGAGCAGGACTTTGGATCCCTCGGTGACGGTGATGTTACTAGGCGTTACGCGAACTATCGGAGGGTCTGGAAAATTTACATAAACAAGTAAAGTTTGATGGAGTGAAATTCGGAAAGAAATTAGACGGGGCGTGCAAAAGATGAGAAAGTAATATAATACTAAGAACTATTTATAGAAATAATATACTCACAGTATTCGAAATGGACGCATTATATGTTAAGTGATCTTTACTGTGGTTTTTACAGCTATATTCATCAATAAATTATGAGTGTAGCCGTTGAATTTTGCACTGATTTTTTTCACTTATTTCACATTTGGCGATTGTAAATTATACACTCGCCACTCGAGTGTAAATTATTCACTGTTTAACACGGATAATTATGATTTTACTCTGTGTTTTAATTATATATTTATTCAAAAACAAAATATTACAGATACAGAGCTAGGTACTTTTTTTATTTAATGGCGGCAGGGTTGCCATTACGAGAAGCGATCCGAGGCGCTAAATAGGAGAAGTTAAAAAAGTGTGGTAAAATCACAGAAGACAGAAGTAAATAGAAAGGGCTTAAACACAGTATAACGCAAAAAAAAATATGTAAATATTGATAATAAATATTTGTGGACATTTCACACATACAATTTGCGCTTTTCCATATTCTGGCATATACATGATTCTATAAATTGCAATACAACTTCTAGTCTTCTAGCTGTATATGAATGTTTGTTCACGTATTACGCGATACGTGAACATACATACATATACACTCATTAAATTTGGCACACGTGCTTAGAAATCCACATAGACTAACATATGCGAAAATTGTGCAATAATATTACATAGGTATACATAATTATCAAATTAATAATCTCCTTTTTTTGAAGTCGATTAAAAATACAAAATAATTTTTAAAATGAATTATGTGTTTTATTGGAAATCTCTTTATTGCAGTGGTTAGATGGTACTCATAAAATTAAGATAGTACAATCTTAATTTTGTGAGTATAAAAAATTTATTAAATATTGATAAGGCTCAGCTGGCTGTCAAAATCCTGGGCATCCTCTCGAAGGTACTTCACGCCGAAACAGTTGCTTATACTATATCAAGCACAAGTTCAATCGTGCATGGAGTACTTTTTCCACCTTTGGGATGATTCGGCTAAGTACCAACTTGAGGCGTTAGAATTAGTTGAGAAACGTGCTAGGCAACAAAACCACAAACTCACGCTACGCTGCTAGATGATATTATTCCTTTGAATATGCCAATAGGAAAATCACTGGTTTTCGCTAGTAGCCGAAGTGGCAATCGGTCACCGATCGTGATTTTTACTCACCCGTCACGTTTCAAAGTAGCTAAAAAGGCGTGATTTTTCGCTGAAACTGGCACCACTATAAGAAACGCATTGACAATATTTGACTTTCATTTTTGGCGGGAACGTCATTGTAACATGTTGTTCTTCTGTTTTATTTTTCAAAACTTTTGTTCTTTTGAATGTTAATGTGATAAAATGGTGGTGTTTTATTCATTAAGCGCTCGATCAAGTGCATGAGTGTGGGCAAGTGAAATGAAGCAGTGAAACGTGCCAATTTACGTTATCGGTAAAACTCCATAAAAGCTTCCAGTAAAGTTGCCACCACTATACTGAAGCAGTACTCGAATTTGAAAATGACTGTATAAGTGACACTATATTATGACGGTATAAGTGATGACTGAGATTGTGACTCAAATATTCCAACTTGTTTTATTCAAGAAACTTGAAAAAAAATTAATACTTGACACTGGCAAATGCTTTAAGCGGATCCAAATCTAATATTACACAAAAAAAAATTACTGAATTCATAATGACAGAGAAAAACACATGAGAAAAATGACATTTTATTATTCGCTGTCAATATTTTTTTTTTGTGTTGTTAATGTCTCAGAGGTTTTTAATAATAATAATAATTAGTAAGATAATAATATATTAAATATTTATTATATTACTAATTTATTCTATTAATAATAATAAAAATGTAATTCAGCAACTGAGATCCATAGAAAAAATTTGCGATGTTGATATACGTTAAAAATTTATGTTTGCTGCCATCTAGGAGTACTTCCATAATCTAAATAAAGTCTTTAGGGTTCAAATTAGTGATCATTATGTATGGGACTGATAGGACCCTGGGTGATTCGACATTTTCGCCGGCCGGCTCATTGCATTTTATTGGAAGATTCGTGGTGGAAGACAAGCTTTCTTTGGCTTGATTCTTCGTAATACGATCTCCATTCGCTTTTGTTCGTGGTGTAACGGTACGAGACGAGACTACGTGGTGTATTCTCACTTCGCCTCGTGTTCTTCTGTGTTCGAGGTGAGTATAGTAATTTGGTGGATTTCCACGTGATTGCCTTTCTAGTAGTATTAATAAGGAGTAATCAGGTGTTAATGAGGTTTATTCCGTCTTTGCAGTGACCTTCGGTGTGATTTTCTTGCCGGTGCGTGTCAGGGACGTGAAGGTGACCTTGACCTCGTGGTCATCGTGCTGCTGTTTTGAAGTGTTTGCCTTCCCTAACCAGGTATATAGATTTACTATTTAAATAGTTGCATCTAGTTATTTTCTAAAGATAGTGTCAGTTTTTATAAAAAATCTGTGAGATTATGATTCAATGAACATATTTCAGGTAGTTGACTGTGTTGTGTATAATTTTACTAAATAATATCTAAGTAACTCTCCAGATGTTATACTAAGGTCGAAGTGATTTGTATTTAGTTAATGTGAATTGATATAGGTGATCTGTTACCCGGAGCTTACCTAATGATAGGTGTTTTTGTGTTTACCAGGAGGGTGTTTTGGTGTTCTACGTTTTGTATTGCTGGGAAGTTTTGCCGAGCAGGAGGCTGGGCGTATTGGAGTGTGTTTTACTGTGGTGTCTAGCGGAGTTGTCTGGCCGAGACGTTTCACCGAGACCTAATGGAACAGCGTGGAGTGCAGGGTGTGATAGTTATGTAGGGCTAGGTCTGGTATGAGCGTGTTAGAGGGGCACCGGTTTTCCGCGGGCTGTCTAAAACTGAACCATCTTTTGGGTTTAATAAATCTTATTTTATATCTGTGTGTGAGGTCTCCGAGGAGAGAACTCACAGTTTGTGGGATTACCTTTTTTCATTAACTACTCATTATTATAATTGTTTTAAAGTTGGTGCGGCCACCATCACGGATATATTAATGTAAATCTTTATTGCTTACCCACACCAATCTTGGGTACTTCATGGTTAATCCAAGATGTTGAGTCTACTTCCATGGAAGAATAGTATACTTTACTTGTAGTGCTTATTTTGTATGTGGTGAGTTTCCTTTACTCACTTGAGGTTCGAGTGAAATAATAATTAGTGTGTTACTGTTGGTTCTGCAGACCAACCTTTATTTATGTGATGATGTGCTATATTATTCTCTTTAATTTATAGGATAGTATTGTGTTGCCCTATTATCTGACCTTCCGTACTTGATTGATGTTAGATAAGGTGCATCGGACAGTCTGTTTATGGAACTGTTTGTGTTTCATTTTCTTTAGTTGTCTGTGAGTGTTTACCTATACTGTAATCATCTCACCAACGCTAAGTTGATTAATGGATATGAAAATATCTGAACATTAATGTTATAGTGGAATATTTATTCATAATATTCACTAATATTGTAACCATAAAATAAACTAAATTATATTTAAAATTGGAACGTCTCTCTTGAATAATTTTAATAACTTAAATTCTAGGTTGTCAGTTTGGGGACCATTCAGATTACGCTTTGGGTTGCAATGTTTTATTTTGGTAATAGAATGCAACCCAAATTAATTTAACTTCATGGCCTACTTAATGGTACCCATTCAGACTATACTACCCTAATTTGATTGTTTTGACTTTTAAAGTGTTTTCTTTAAATTCCAATTTGGTTTGATAGTAAAAATAGTTTGAGTGGCCGCGTCTATTGTACAACGCCACTGCTTATAAATTTAATAAATAGCTTCTCTTCTGAGTTGTCGACAAGGACAGATTAGAACCTGTTATCAGACAGATCGAACGACAACGAACCAGCTTTTTTTAACTTTAAGTTCACGTTGCCTCGCGGCTATCGGTGCTCTTTACTTATAAATAAAGAAGTTTAAGTGGTAACTTCACTTTTATTTCTACTTTACCTTGTTTCGTATTACCATTTGGCGACCGTGACTGGACGCAAACGCGAATAGGGATCTACCATACGTTTTCTACGTTACACTACCTACCTATCTATTTTGTTTGCTGGACACAGTCATTTTAGAACTTTGTCATAATGTCTAGTACCTATATGGTTCCGTAGTAACTGCGAGAATCCCTTATAAACTTGGTAGGTATTTGTGTTCGGTGAGCCGCTACAAAAGCAGGTATCTAACCTAATTAGTATGCCTTAGTTTAAGGTAAATCCATGTGTATGTTGTATATGTAGGTACGATTATGGAACATTTGTTTCTAAAACATCACATTAATTTAATGTTTTATTATACTGTACAAACCACGTTTCATCACAAGAGTCTGCTTAAATATAAAATTATTTCGACAAAACACGGAAACTAACGTCTGGAAGTATGTACCTACTACCATAGACAAAAACAGAACTTTTAGACCGCAAATGCTGAACAAAAAAAATGTATCCGCCGCCATAGAGCTGTATGTACCGACTTACGTACGAGAGCAGACACTACTCATAGCTACTTTGTTACTTTCAACTCCGACGAGAGCGCCGCACCTCACTCAGTGGCTAACTAGTGAAATTAGAGCGTTCGACGTTTTGGTGGCGAGAAAACACACCATAGATGTAATTCTGCGTTGCAAGTATCAATCTTATCGTATAATCGTAGATAAACGATGTAATTATTATTCCAGCGCTGTAACGCTGTTTTGTTTACTTTACCAAAAATATGTGACAATAATTGCTTTGCTACAGGTAGCTCCTCTGGTACCTAAGTTCGCCCAGCTCAATATCCGCCGCTAAGTTTATCAAATCACATGATTGTCTAGTCTAGATTGTACCTTACTTTGGAGTTAGTACAAGCTAAAATGGCTAGATGACGTTTTTACAAATATAGCTATTATACCACTTCTCAGATACAAAGATAATAACAAAACTAGTAAAATCCTTGTAAAATCATATCTTAATCAAAAACACATCAGAATAATATCAAATAAATTCACCGTATTATTTTCAAAATCACTCGGTCGATCATATTGACAACTACTTATATGCACCTCAACCATGCTACGCGTACTTAACTAAAATATTCATGTGAATTAAAATTATTAAATCAAGTTTTGTGAACAATACAAAACATTAAAAAACATATAGATAATATGCTCGATTCGTAAAGAAACATTCTAGTAAGATTACATTTTAATTAATTATTTATTGATTAAATTAAATTCAGAAATCAAAATTATCGGCTATTAATAGTTGTGAGTACTGGACACAGCACTGTCTATGATTCTCCGTACGAATTTGAAATGACAAGATACTTGAAACAAAAATCTATATATTGTCATATTATTCTGTTTGTTAAAAGATTTAAGAATAAAAGTGTATTTAGTGTTCGCCATGCTTTTCCATGCTAAATAAACCCTAACAATAGTTCTGTATTGATCTATGCTATGATACTAGGTACTATGGTATTCTATTCTGTAGTCTCGACTGAACAAAATAATGAAATAAGGACAGCAGCGCCCTCAATGTCATATTTTAATTAGTTCTCTAAATGGTTCTAAACAAGGTCTCTAAGACTGTACTGTGCCGCTCTTCTTACGGCAGCCTTACCGAAAATCGTCACTTTCATCAACGTCTCAAGTTCTCCGTCTTCTTTCCGCAAGTGTCATTACGTGACAGCGAGAAGTGGACAAAACACGTTAAGCTTTGCTCAAATTTGAGTAACGTTTTTGGTAATTAAAGACCCTTATGCCTTATTCTTTACTTTTATACACGTTTATGTGGGTCGATTCACACTCTGGTTCTGTTTTCACTGATATCTCGGATATATCCATGCTTGAAGAACCTGTCTGGCTCTCTAGTGAGCTAGCAGAAACAACACTAGGAGGTAATTGAGACACTATAGAAGTGGCAGGTACCGGCCGAGTAACCAATGTTCGTACTTTATTATCAAGTTGCACATTATTTGACCCTGATGCTGTTACTGGTACTACAACATAACCAAGTGGAGCTCCTTGTAAAGAACTCGGTTTTACATTAACCAATGAAAATTCAGTCAAAGTGTGCCCGACCAAAGATGGAGTTTGTATTGGCCTAATGTTTATTTGAGGAGTTTGGCTCACCGAAGGGATGTTGATTGGTGTTTCACTTATTGATGACCTAATAACGTTCGTTTGTGACTTCTGGCTCACTGATGATCCAGAAGTTTTCACTATTGGAAATCTTGGATTCATCTTAACCTGTGCCATAGAAGTTACAGAAGATACAACAGGATTCACTGTTTGGGTCTCAGTTTTAACAGTGTAACTCTTTTTTTCCGTTTTCAGTGTGCTAGGTTCGCGATTTTTTTGGTGTGCAAACTTCGACAGTACAGCTACGATATCCCTTCGTGCTACACGAGCGTCTTCTACACCTAAACACAACAATTGTTCGGCTACGTATTTACCGAACTCGTGCAACTGTTCCTCGTAGTCATCTTGATCCTCGGTGGTGTCTAAGCGAGATCGCTTCGCTTGACTCGGGCCATCTTTAGGTTGTTTGCCCTTGTCTGATATAGATTTGATAAAAACTTTCTCTGTCTTCGGTGCAGCATCTTCCATTTCGCTATCATCATTTGAATCTTCAGGTTCCTCTTTTACGGCAGGAGATTCCGTATAAGAAGTTTGCATCAGATCGTCGTTTGCATATTCTTCGGAAGGGTCACATCGCTGCTCTTTAGGTTGTTTGCCCTTGTCTGATATAGATTTGATAAAAACTTTCTTTGTCTTCGGTGCAGCATCTTCCATTTCGCTATCATCATTTGAATCTTCAGGTTCCTCTTTTACGGCAGGAGATTCCGCATCAGAAGTTTGCATCAGATCGTTTGCATATTCTTCGGAAGGGTCACATCGCTGCTCTTTAGGTTGTTTTCCCTTGTCTGATATAGATATGATAAAAACTTTCTTTGTCTTCGGTGCAGCATCTTCCATTTCGCTATTATCATTTGAATCTGCAGGTTCCTCTTTTACGGCAGGTGATTCCGCATCAGAAGTTTGCATCAGATCGTTTGCATATTCTTCGGAAGGGTCACATCGCTGCTCTTTAGGTTGTGACTTTTTCGACTTTTTCGACGTTTCCGGAGTAAGAAGCTGAAACAAAAGTCATAAGTGAGTCAAGAGTATGTAGTTCGATCATCGTACGTCTCGGTCGCGTCACGTATACCAACATTTTTGAAGATTTAAGATGACTGAATTAATTGAATAATTTTCTAAACTAATAATTTTCGGAAAAGGTAAGTGACCTTCGAATTTCTAAGGGTTCCTAGTTTACTCTGGAACCCTAAAAACCAGAACAAGTTAACCATATCAAGATATATTTGCTGAAACATAAAATCATGAAATGGACTAGGTGAATACGAGTATGTTCTTCGATTCTTTGATTTTATAAAAAAAAATGGTTATGCAAAATAAAAAATCTGTGAAAAAAATATATTTCGTTAAGTTCTTATTTCATTATATATTCATATATTTGCAGATTTGCAGTTTATTTGCAGATGACACCCATGTTTGAATCAAAGATGGCGATAAAGATAGGCTAGAACTAAAAATTAAAGACGCAATGAATACGCTCAAGGAATGGTTTAACGTTAAAGGAATCGTTCTCAACACCGACAAAAGCGTTGTTATGCATTACCAATCCAGAAAAGGAATTGTTGACGAGAATAGTTTAAAACAAAACGTCTTCTTAGGCTACACAGTAGATAACACAATCAGTTATGCAGCCCATATACGAAAACTGTGTAAGCAATTATCCAGTGCCAACTACGCACTCTTAAAATTAAAGCCGTTGCTAGATAAGACCGCTATATTTTCATTATATTATGCATACATACAATCTAGCATAAGATATGCTATAACCATATGGGGCAATGGAACTGACATGATTAAGGTGTTAAGAGCTCAAAAAAGAGCAATTAGAATAATGTTAGGTTTAAGAAAAAGGACATCAGTTAGAGAGTACTTTAAGAATAATAAAATTATGACTGCGGTATCTTTATATACCTAGTCTTGCCATAAATATTGTCACGAAGAAAAAAATATTTTTTTTATTGCAAATAATATTTATTACTTTTACAGTGTGTTAGATTAATACATAAATATAAAACAATTTAAAATTTAAAAAAGCTTATTCGAAGTGGTCTCCATTGGCTGCAATACAGTCCTTTAAACGTTGAGGCCAGTTATCAATAGAAGCACGCAGTCTTTCCATGGTCAAATTCTTCACTGCCAATCGTATGGATTGTTTTAGGGACTCCAAATTATCATGGCGTTTAGAGCAAGCCATACTCTCTAAAACTGACCATAAATCATAATCCAGCGGATTAATATCAGGACTAGACGACGGCCAGTTTTCAGCTCTGATGAAGTCCGAAACGTTCACTTCCAACCAAGACTGCGTGGACCGAGACTTTATGACCTGGCGCCGAGTCTTGTTGGAAGGACCATACTTGGTTATTGAACATGGTGTTGTTAAGGGGCTTAACTACCTTCTCAAGAATGGTATTTTGATACACTTGTGCCGATGTTTTGATACCTTTTTCACAAAAATATGGCTCAGTCACTCCTTCATAGCTAACACCCCACCAAACCATCACTGAAGTCGGATAATGCCCACGTTGCACTCTGTCGACTAATTGGGAAGCTTCCTTAGAGCTTTGAGCATAAATACTGTCATTTTGTTTGTTAAAATGTTGCTCAATTGTAAAGATTTTCTCATCCGTAAACAAAATTTTTCTGTGACCTCCCTTTGCGTACCGCTTCAGTAGTTGTTTCGATTTTACCACCCTATTCTTTTTTAAATTATCAGTTAAAAAATGACCAGTGCGTCTCTTATAGGCTGCAAGTCCTAAGTCATCTTTTAAAATACGCGACATGGTTCTGGGTGCTATCTTCATCTCCCGAGATAAAATCTTTTGCTTTCGAACAGGATTTCTTCGAATTCTTTCCCTTACTGCTTTGACCACCTTTTTCGTACGAACACTACGTGGACGGCCAGATCTTTTTCTGTCACAAACAGAGGAGGTCTCATTGTACCTATTAATAGCCCGGTACACAAACATTTGACTAATACCAAGCGTATGGAGAGTTTTAAAAATTGCATTTGGCTCCATACCAACTTTGTGTAATGCAATCACAGCGATTCGGTTCTCTTTATTACCCCACTCCATTTTAATATCGCAAAATATTGTACAATGTATTGGCGCCAAAATTAGAAAACTCAATGAACAATCGTATAAAAATGACAGATTCCAAATTCAAATGTAATATCTTTCTTATTTTTAACTGTAACAGTATTTATGGCCAGACTAAGTATATATCATTCCTTAATAGAAATTTATGACGAAAAAGAAAATTTGATCAAAAACAAGATAAAACACATACGTAAGTGTCGTATTTATGACCAATTACAGAAACCAAAAAGTAGATTGACTAAAGTCCAAAAGCAAGGCATCTACAACAAAATTTGTATGTTTAACAAACTTCCACATAGTGTAACAGATATGCATGATAAAGACTTCAAACGATAGTTAAAAGAATACCTTCTGATGAACCCTTTTTATTCGTTAAACGAATTTATGAAAGTGCGCTTGTCAGATTCCTCATTCTTGCATGAACAGGGAACAGCCTGACGGAACTAAGAGCTTTAAGGATATATGATAGTGTAGCAGCGCACAGCATCGACGCGTGCGCGACGTCCTCACGCCTCGCCGGCCGCCGAAGAATGCGCGAGCGCACGCGCTTGCATGTATCTTTAAGCGGTGCGAGCGAGAGACTCGGCGCGAGAACGAGACGCCGCTATTAGTTTTGTAAGTGCGGAGCATTAGAACCGACACAACATTTTACGTGTCGGTTAAATGTATACTGCTTACCAGTACAGCTAAGGCACATACTAATATATTCCTTATATTGGATACATTCCAAATAAATGATATTCTACTCTCAACTAGTATTTCCTTTCTCACCTAATAACAAGGAAGATCCCTAAAGTGGTGACCCCGACGTGATAGATCCCTAAAATAGTTTCTGTTACTGACACGTGTTGTGTTATGAATTAATTTACTGCTTAATATTTCTGACCTTATTAATATTGTCATTGATTGTAAATAGACTTGCCTAGTATAGCAGTTAAGTTATAAGGCCAATAAAAAATTCTAATTCTAATTCATTATAATGACAACACTAGGTTAAAACTGGACGGTACTCGACCAACACAGCTTGATACTTGTATGCTTTGACCAGACATGAAGTGAAAAAGTGTTTTTTTTTGGTGTTGTTTATTTTAAGTGTTAGTAGGTATATTATTCTGTGTTTGTTTAAAAGTATACAAACCAGGTAGGCTTTTCTACATTATGAACCAGTTTTTTTTTTAAATGAAACCCTATATTATGTAATAGTGTCGCTAATTAATCAGTCAAGTAAATAGTACATTTACAGACGGATATATGTATTATGTCGACCCGCGCTAGTAGCCTAAGCAGGGCGGGCGCGGGCGCCACCACGACATCATTGTTTTTCACGCGCCGAGTTCCAGCGGCGAATACGCACAGCGTCACCCCTGCGAGCCCGCACTCCGCGCATATTAGAGATTGCATACCGGTAGGTATGAAAACCGCGGGGCGGGAGGGAGCGCGAATCATAGAAAATTCGCATGACAACCGCTGCGAGCTGCCACGTTGCCATTCTGACGCGCCAATAAGAATTTGTTTTGTTTATACCAAATATTACCAAATACCAAAGCTTCTAAAGTTTATCTATCTATCTAATCTAAGTTGGTATGATAATCTAAGTTGGTTGGTAAGTTGGTATCTATCTATCTAATCTAAGTTGGTTGATGTCGCCAACCCGACCCGGGTTACGGCCGGGCCCGGGACGAATGATACCGGGCCCGGCCGGGTTGAGAAACATACCGGGTTGCAATCTCTACCGCGCATCGAGTCGATCACTATATAACCTTATGCAGGGGATGCGCGCTCCTCCTATCCAACAACCCCAGGCAACAGGAAATACTCCGTTTTTGGTATAGGCGTCGGTTACCAAAGGAACACCATCACGACACACGAACCTCGCCGGCGAGGTCGACGAACCCCCAGGTCTGTTTAAAGATTTCTTTATTCGTGGATCTAAACCGTATGTCGGTACACACATATTAATAAAAAGCATTCGGTGTCCTTTGTAAACGTGTCGGCTAAATAAAAACTAATAAAAAAAGTAAAATAGACCTTATTACAACTACACCTAAAGTATGTTGTTATATGCTATCGCCGTTGTATGATTAGTTTGGCTTTTCCTTTGACATAAGCCGCCTTTCCCACGGTCGGTATTTTTGGGAATGTAAACAAACATAATATTTAAGTAAAGTAACCTTATTGAGTAATAAGGTTACTTTACTATACATAAAGTATATTACGATATATAAAGTATATTGTTAAATGCTGCCACATATATTAGACGTTACGTCCATAAATTAATCAATATGGTCAAAAACTTCAATTTATTTTTGTATATTTGTATTTATTTTTTATTTTGTCACCTAGGAACGTATCCCTTATAATCCCATATAAATTACCATTCCATATTCACAGTTTCTGTATTCGCGGCATATTTACGGAACGTAAACCCCGCTAATAAGGAGCTTTTACTGTACTTATAGCAAAATCTGTTCGTAGAAAACTTTACAATAATATTGCACAATCCTCACGATTATTATTTTATATGTTTCGCATTTTTTTATGATATTCTGGAGCTTATGTTCTCTAGGACAATAAATAAAATTAACCAAGGGCGTGTCAGGTCTCGTATATGGTAGGCAAGTATATTATTATGTGTTTGTTTAAAAGTATAAAAATCAGATAGTTTTTACTACATTATGTACCAGTTTTTTTTATGAAACCTTATATTATGTAGAAGTGTTGCTAATTAATCAGTCAAGTATAGTCAAGATTTTAAGAAAATGATAATAATTTTTAAAAAAGAGTATAAAAATTAACTTTTTCACATTCAGTAATTTTTTTCGTGTTTTAACAATAAGAAAATGTCTGCATGTTTGCAAGTTGTTTATTTCTAGCACTTTTGACTAGCAAATGAGACTTTTTTCAAGATTTTAGGATGTCTATAAAGAAAGTTATGGCTAAAGTAGTAAAAGAGATAGTTTTTTGTTATCGAAAAATGAAAATGGCTGCCGTTTCTTTCTGATGACCAATAAAAAAAAATGGTTTGTCGATGAAATTTACTGTATTATACGCCATTAAAGTCTCCTACACTGGTGAACAAACACATTGTATTTATTTATTTAATGATCAAATTAGTACCGCATAAGTCTACGAATTACACTAATGATAACTAAACATGCAGCATTCACTCTTTTACTAAAAATGTTTAGTAAAAAAGTGAATGCTACGCGAGTTCAACCCGAGTATAACCAGATGCAGAGGATGCGCGCGCTCCACTTGCATTAAAACAATTTTACTTACCCTTGTAGGATAAGCGGCGCTTTTTACACGACGATATCCAAGTTTTGTTATGTATAGGTCGCTTATATTAAAATGATCGGAACAAATCACGCTACTCTTCGATGGTTTCCACCCTTGATCATTACGATTATTCCTTACCGGGGATATCCAATTATCAATATAAGCACTCCTTATTGGAAATCTGAAATTATTAACAACACAACAAGTATCACGGGAGTGTTTTCAGAAATACTGCTAATGAACCATTTTCGTGTGAAAGTTTCGGTAGCCTAATCCGGAGACCATCTGACTCGAGATCCGCAGATCCTGGGTTTAAATCCCGTGGCACGCACTTTTGTCTTTTTGAAGTCATGTGCGTACTATAAATTGCCGTAAACTTTAAGCAGTGAAGGAAAACATTGTGAGGAAACGTGCATGACTGAGAATTATAAACAGTTCTTGTAGATGTGTGAAGTCTACCAACCCGCACTTGGCCAGCGTGGTGAACTTTGGCTTAATCCTCCTCACAATGAGAAGATGACTCCTGCCCAGCAGTGGGACAGTTAAAAAAAAATTAATTTCTAACAACTATTAGACCTAGAATTTCATTATTTACCATAGAAATAGATTATACTAAAACATCAAACAAAAATTGGTTTGAGCATTCTGTGATAATAAAAAAACCTTTTGATTCGAAGGTTATTGACTTTTTCCCAAAATAGTTTTTTTGAGAAATCGTAAATAAATAAAATAAAAAAACAAACAATACTCGTCAAATGGTTTTCTATTTATCTACGGCATCTGCGACGGAACCAAATCATATGCGTGTCCTGACACGCTCTTGGTCGATTGTTGTCTACGTAAGTCATCTAAATGTAGGCTTTTGCCCAACAGTGGGACAATTATATACCTTATGTAATAATTTTTATTAACATTAACTTCAAAAATATCATACTTTTATATGAAGTATCAAATTTCTTGGTCGAACTATCTACTATAGTTACAGTGATACCATATAAAGATATTGAACTTTCTTCCAAAAATCATACAAAACATGATTAAGTGCATAATTCCTTACTAGTTATTTCCGCTACAAAATACAATAGCCTCTTAGATTTTTCTAATAAAATAAACATACGCTTATTTAGTTAAAGTATATAACGTACGTAAACCAACTTTTAAAAATTGCACACTTTTGGAAACAACCTAAAAATTTATGTCTGGCAACACTTTATGATTGCACTGTTTACTTTGGCTCAAAGGACACAGAAATCAGAATCCAGAGCCGTTAAACAGTTTATAAAAAAAAACAACTGTTTACATTTTTATTCGAAATTATAACCTAAATTGCGTTTTAAAATATTTTAGAAAGTACAAATAAATTCAATACTTACGTGTGAAAAGTAATTCCGGATAACTTTTTTTTCACTGAATATGACCTGTTTTTGCAGTGTTTTAATACGCAAGTCGGCATTTTTTATTTATTTACGACGGTCTATCGTGAATGAGGAATGTCACAGACTAGTAAGAGGGAGGACGCTAAGGAATATAGCGGTCTGAGGACAAAATTGGTGGAGTTTGGATGCGTTTGTGTGAGTGAGTTGTCTTGTTACATATATTATGTGATATTTTTGCAAGTTTTTTTTTCAAGTGAGTAAAAAAATTCGCTTCAATACAATACAAAAATACTTTATTGACACCATAGTATAATAACAATATGTACATGATTAGGGCGTAAAAAAGGTACAAAAGGCGGCCTTATAACTAACAACGATCTCTTCCAGACAACCTTTAGAAAATAAAAGAGAAATAATGAGTGTTTCGGAAAACAACAATAATAAGCTGTCCATTCTGGAGAACTGAAAAAACTGATATCTGGCTGAGCAAGGTCACGCATGTTTTTTGCATGCATACATGCTGTCTTGTAATGTAATGTAACCAACAAAGGACTGTTGACCAAAGATATATTAAAAGCAGTCATTCGTCATCAATCCAACATTATTGTTTAGGACTTATACGTACCAGAAGAGAAGATGATGGCTGCGCATTTTCGTGTAATCGTAGAACATTTAAAGTTCTGTTGAATGCGTTTTCTTGAAAATGCAGCGAGCAGACAAACTGTGTTTTCATATTGGGGTTTATATTTCCCATTCCAATTATTGTTATCCATTTCCTTTTCAAATCTTCATTTTTAGGGAATCTGTAATATAAATAATTTTGTACATATATTTTAATAACTAGTGTAAAAAACCACTAAGTTGTTATTGTTATGCATATTGTGCCTAAATAATATGCGTAATTTAGAGTTGAATTGATGTATTCAAATCAATTTCTGCACTGCAGGATATAGGCTCATCAGCTTCTGCTGCTTGCCTATCATCAAATAAATAAATAAATAATATCTTGGGGAACACAGTTTTTTCACTTCAGACGGTCTATATCTCGCACACATCACATTCACATAAAAATTATACTTTGGAACTTTAGTCTTATTTTAAGAGACCTATTCACGACTATGTGGGGTTTAAAAAAAACATTCCTTCTTTATTATATGTATAGAGTGCCACCCCTATTTTTTTTTTATTGAAAATTTTACTACTGCATTATGTAGCAGTTTATGGAACACAACTACATGCCTTTGCCACTTGTATGATAATATCTTCTTGATATCCCACAAATCTCAGAGTATAGGTATAGGTAAATTCCCACAATAACAAACAAAATTGGTTACTAACCTATGAAATGACAGAGTAGGTTGATTACTGTTTTTCCTTGCACCACACTGTTTCACACAACACGAAGGCATGATTGTTGTTTCTAGGCAAAGCCTAGGACCCAACGAGAACTAATAACTACGCGTATTTTTCACAAAAACTTTTAAAAAAACTCGTATCATACATCAACTGACAGCAAACGAATCACGTTATTGGGAACAAAACATGGCGGCACCAGCCAAGCGAAGCTTATTTCGTGACGTCATAGAAAAATGTTGCCAAAATTCGAAGTAATAAAATATAACTTTTTCACCTATAACGCTTTTAATAATTGCTACGTTAGAAAGAGACAACATGCTATTTCACGTTCATGTATCGATTTATTATACATTAGTTGATGTGGTTGTATATATCGTGGAATAGGTCCCGACATGGCCGTAGGCAGGGGGAGGGGGGGTTGGGGGGTCCAACCCCCCCCCCCCCCCCCCGAAATCCTGGCCATTATAAAAATTCTTCCAGGCTTCAATAATTTTATAAAATGCTTCAAAAAGTTTCGCGCTTGCTTCGCTCGCGCATGATTGTTTCATGTTGATCTTTATTTGTATTGATCATTAAAGTGCCGTGAACTTTCTAATACGAGCAAATAATTCACTAAAAATAGCCACTAACCAAAAATTTTTGCGCTTTCTTGTAGGTATGTTTGTAATTTTTTATAAAATCATATATTTATATTTAGGATTATTAAATTGGCAATCAATGCATTCAAATGGTTGTATTTATAATTTTTGATAGCGTTAAGTCGCTCTTTACCAGTCGGGTATTTCCTTTTAACACAGTTACTTGTGTGATTCATCTGGTCCACGAAAATCTAGGACTCGCTAACACGATCAATGAATCCAATCACTTCCATGATTTAATATTAAAAATCTTTTATTTTGACATGGAAGTACTGTGGGTTCATTAATACGAGAAATAAAGCATATTACTTTAAAAACACCACTAAAATTTTCGCATTTATTACTATTTTGACATAGAAGTACTGTGAGTTCACAAATACGAAAATTTTGCATATTACACTGAAAAATTTCGCGCTTGCTTCGCTCGCGCATTCATATTATGTTGACATGGAAGTACTATGAATTCACTAATACGAGAAATAAAGCATATTACTCTAAAACACCACGATTTTAACAGAGAAGTACCGTGGGTTCACTAATACGAGAAACAAAGCATATTACTATAAAAGCACTGCTAAAATTTTCGCGCTTGCTTCGCTCGCGCATACTTTTTACCTATTTTTGTTTATATTTAGGTCATGCAAGCGCTGAGTGCTCGTTAAAAAAAATATTTTTTTATTACTACCCAAACATAATAGCACATTTTGCTATGACAAACTTGGTATTCATTTGGGACATTAAAGTGCTCATTTTTATTACGCTCGCACATTATACGTAAGATATGGGACAACATGGCCGCAGACTCTGCCCCCCCCCCCCCCCCCCCCCCCTCCCCGCTATGAGAAGCTATGCCCATGTCCATTGCTGATCCCCGAAATGAATTCCTGGCTACGGCCCTGGGTCCCGATCTCCATACTTCCATGACAGGGACCCTTGCCGATCGGCACCATAAATAGGATGGTGTAATCCGTGTAATACCCACTTTAGTTCGTTCGATGGTGTATCATTCGTTCGTTCGTCTGATGCAATACATGCATGCGACTCACTCAACTCTTGGTCGGTTAGATGGTTTGAATCAAGCCAAACGAATCTTCGTCCCATTATCAGACATTTTTACTTTATTGTTTGAATATAATGGCACCATTCAAAGAAAAGTATGGAATAAAATATAGAAAGGACTGGAAAAGTGACACACAATATTTTAAGCTTCGTAATTTTTTATTCATCATTTTAAAGCAAAGAAAAAGCTTATTAATTAGACTTCTCATTAGATGGCACATCAAACAGACAGACAAACTTTTGGAGTATGAAAGAAAGAAAGAAAATATTTTATTTTTATACACCATACACTACAACAAAATGAGAGAACAAAATCTGTTGTCTGTGTATATATGTGGTGCAAGCATATACCTATGACGATTTGCCGGAAAGCTTCAGAAACACAGCTTCTTTCAATGTATTTAAATAGGTATAAACTGTAAATAAATATTCCTGCAAAGCACGTTATTATTATGACGTTACAGAATATCTTACAGATAAATTTATAAGTACCTCTAATGTTACCTTCATATTATTTATATTATTTTCGATTTTAGACATTAGTTCATTTGACTATTTTTTTATATTTATCAATAAAGTAGGTATCTGTATCTGAACACAAATTACAAAAGTAAAACTATTGAGCCTAAAAAATATGCAGTTGTCTCTGTAGTATCTGGTGTATCAAAAAAGGTAAGTCCTCAGCGATAATACTGCCGATCGATCAGCAGCGCTGATTTTCAGCACTAACCTTCCGACACACACACATGATTCTGAATTTCATATATCATTATTTTAAACTATAGTTTTAGAAAAGAAACTTTTAGTTTGCACTTTTATGTTTGTATATGTATGCATGTTCCATCACAAATTATGATAGAATTATTTTCATTACCATATAGGCCATATGGAATTGCCAAGTTATGCTGTTATAATTCTTCCATTCAATAATTCTATTAATATAATTATTATAATTCAATTTATTCCTAGATTTCTAGGTACAAAATCTTGAGCATTATTTCTCTTATTTTATCCATTAATTCTCCAGTATTCTGTTTGGTACTCTCAATTAATGTGGCAATTCTTTCATCTTAGTCACTTTCATCCTCATTTTCAGTAAATGAGATATTAAGAATCCTCTTCATATGAAACCGTGGAACATGTACTTTGGCACTGTGAAGCTACGGAAACCACCAGGAGATCCACAGGATTGCATGTGAAAGCTTCAGCTTCAGCTTCGAACTCAGCCTCAGCCTTACCATCGCTTTTGTCACCACCACAACAGCATGCTACCCCATCATCTTCATTATCATTATCTACTCAAACATCCTCACCACTGGAGCAGTTGTGCCAGCAGCACAGAGCCGTGCTCCGATATTTTAAGGAGCTGGGCTGGCTCGGGTGATGCTTGTAGGAGGAAATGCACAATACACCCCTAGCGGGACGTCAGTGCAGGGCCCATCGCCGCCACCTCGAATAAGAATAAGAATCCTCTTCATATCTCATTCACTTAAAGAATTTCTTCAAGTATACTGTTGAATTTTTCTTTTGTAAATCCCAACCAATATTCAAAAATGGTGATGTCTATTTCTAAACAATTTTAATCCAGTGTTGGATTGAAGGCATTTACAAATGAGAATACATGTTGTATCTGTTCAACGGTGAATGTCTCCATACTATTCGTTGAATTATATAACATATCCCATGAGTTACAAGTTAAATGTGCATTGCAAATACGAGCCAGTTTCGGTATGTAGTACTTGTGTTTACTTAATACCATAGCACGCAGCTTATCGCTGATACTACGAAGAGTTTCGCTGTCACAACCTGGAAATACGCAACGATTGTTGTTGTTGGCTGCCCTTCGGTAGTCAGGTAAAATTATCGCATGTGTGCTTGGTGTGCGATGTACTTCCTCATTTTGCACTGCTAGCTGCACCTCGTCTACAGCTGGCACCTCTTCTACAACCTCAACTACAACTTCAACTGACACTGCAGGTTCCTCTACTGACTCGTCAGCAGATGGACTTCTATTGACGGTAGGTATGTTCATTCGGCGCGCTTCTCTTTGAGTGCGTAACCAGCAAGCGTGACATACTCTATCAGATGCAGTTATCTGAAAACACAACAAGTACCTATGTATATTAAAAGAAAAACAAAATACTCGACTGCAGAAAAGCAGTTTTTACAGTCTCTTACAATTTCGTTACATTTACATTGAGTGTACGTTTCTTTAGAATAATCCTAGTGAAATCACTTGTTTATAACGAAATAGTTCATTGGAGGTTATGAAAAAACGCATTTTTTATTTTTGCAAGAGATGTATTACTATTATTACAAAAAGTAAAGGAGTAGTTTTTTTTATACAAAATAGATCTACGATTGACCACCAACTCGCCTGATGTTAAGAGACGGTGTGACCGAGGATGGAGCTCGTCGATCTAGAACATATCTATTCACTCTAGCCTTGAAAATTCCAAGATTGAATGTCTCAGGAAACAGAGATGCTGCAAAGAATTTTATTCTTGTTCAGTACGCAACAGAAATGTGGATCTGTATAGCTGAGTACGGATTTTTGGCATTTCAACGAGAAATGGGTGGTAATTCGCCGGTTTTCTGCTAGGTTAAATGTGTCAAACATGCATTTGGTAGGGCTCGATAGTTAATGGTTAATCAACAAGTAATCATTGAAAAAACAAAAAAACCGACTTCAAAATAAGCAATTTGTTTACTTGGATGACATATTTTTCCAGACGTTTTGTTATAAAAATTAAAGTGCTGAACCGATATTGATAAAATTTGTATGGGACCACCGGGATGTATAATGTATATACCCTTTCAAACAAAAAATATTTTTTCAAATCAGTCCAGGTGCCTTTAAAATCAGGGAATATGCCTAAATTTTTTTATAAAAAAGATTCTGGTGAAATGGGAACCTCCTCCTTTTTGGAAGTCGGTTAAAAAAGGAGATCACTTGACGAGTATTATTATTATTTTTCATCTTTGACTGGTTAACTCATACACAATACAAGATGTATTGTGTCTCTGAGAACAGAACAGAATTGATATAAAAAACCTTAGTTATAAATTAAAACACCTACTCAAAAATACCCAAGGCATTGAAAAAAAATCATTCCTTGATGAGAAGAGACTAAGAATTAAACACAGTTACCTGTCTTGGTGAAATTCGGTCCTCTATAATGGTAAACATCAATGCATGGAGTTCAGTAGGGTTATCTCTTAATATTCTATCACTTTGTCTTTGCAAAGTTGAGCAACCACATAAAAGGCATACGTGAGTGTGGCCTCTGCGACTTGGTCCTGGTTGTTGGTCATCACTGCCAGAGACTATACGTAAACTAGGTTTTATATCAGAAGTTGCAAGATCTCTGCAAGCTTCACAAATATAGTCATTGTCGGTAATCTGAAACATGAGAAAGTTACAGTGAGTTGAAGATACATTTCACTTTGTCCACTGGTTATAGTGGTTTGTAGCTGGTGGTAACGTTACATTAAATTAAATATAGCGCCCTCTAAGAGGCACGAAATCAAGAAAGAAAAAAATTCACACCACCCCAGTATGGTATCACTGAACAGGGATTTTAAAATGAAGGTAGAGTTTGTTACTTCATATTTTAGTCGAGCGTATGGTATGCTTAGTAAAGAAGCAAAAGAGGTTATATATTTGTTGATCTGTGTATGTATGTATGTATACATAATTTAAGCATTTATGTTAATTATCAGAAACCCCAATATACTTTAGGTACCTACTTAAATAAAAAATAAGTTCAAAAACTAAAACCTGACTACTGAAAAATCACAATCTAAAAAATATGAAACAAAAATATAATAAATATTTGATTGTATTTCATACATATTCATAGTAGTGTTCAGAAGATAACCTTAGGCTACATGGCAGAATATATTGTTACAGTTGATAGCATACGACCATGGTTATCCTCTGAACACTAATATGTATGAAATATACAATAAAATGTTTACTATAAGTAATTATATTTTCTTATTTCATACTTTTTAGAACGTGATTGTTTAGTAGTCGAGTTTTAGTTTTTGAACTTATTTTTTTATTTCATTTGTTTTCTAAATCTATAGGTAGTTTTCATTGTGTGGAATAAACGTTTTCTTTTGTGTTTATATAGGTACCTATTCCTAGATACATTCAAAATTAACATTGTCAAGTTAAGTTAAATATTTGTTTACAGGTAGACAGGTTAAGCTACAGATTTAGTATAGGTAAATGCTATGATAAGTAGGTACTTACGATTTTTGGATACACCCAGTTACAAACTAGTGTAGTAACTCTTGTGTCAAGTTCCAAAACACGGTATCGGCGCAGTGTATTGACACATATGTTACAATTTATACACAAAATGCGCGTGAGTCTTTCACGATCTCCCATCAAGACTGAATTATAAATACTAAATCCAGATCCGTAAGCAAATGGAAATCCAAATGAAAACAGCACAGTCGTCTGGTACCTAGACACGGCTCTGACAGCTCATACAATTTAGGCCTCGATTAGCAAAAAAAAAAAAAAGTGAGGGTGCATAACGCTTGGTCAACCGCCATATTGATATTTCTGTCATAAAGTCACGAATAGAGCTGTCATTGTCATGAGTTCTTGAATTTGTTTTAAATGGCGGTCGGTAAGCAAAAAAGAAATAGAGAAAATTTTAAAACAAATACCAAACTGTGATCCTGCCGTTTTCGCCTGTGGGACAGATAAATACAATTCAAAATTATTCGTATTTGTTCATAAAGAAACATGGTGCAGTGAGTGGGTGAAACGCATTGCTCCTGACTATCCATAAATCCTGAAGTTCTCTGAAAAGCAGCTATTGAAATCACTACGAGCCTACATGTCTGTTATGAGATAAAATACTACTCACAGGTTACTCTACCGTAATTGCGAAAGACGAAATCCATTCCTGAATCATACCCTTATTAAATAAACCAGGTAAGAAGTTTGTGAAGTTTAGTCATTTTGTATATGAGATATTTAACAATAGAGATTTTTGATAATTTATAAATGTTAATCAATTTATTTCAGGAACTGACCAAACATACTTTGAACCACCAAGAGTCTGACCAAGTGATCACACACACTACAAGAGATGTCTATCTAATTCAAGTAGCCTACCAAGAAAAATCATAAAACTACTAGAAGATTTGAGCTCTACGGACCAAGAACCTGCCATACCTTCATACTTTTAAGGAAATCTAAAATACAGTAAGTTAGTAAAGTTTTTTTTATATTGCGTAGCAAAACAGAATTCCTATTTTGATTGAACATCTACTTTATGACTGAGTGTTTGTAATAGTTATTATTCATTAAATATTTATATAGAAGGTATTGAAATGGGTAATTATTATTACTAATTATATGCATTTACCATCTGTTCCCTCAGTTTCACCCGCATTGTGATGAAAAACAATAATATGATGATGATAAAATGTAGACTATGTTCATCCCCAGTTTTTCAGCTATCTCTGTACATACATACCTACTAATAATTATTGTACTTTCTTAACAATCGGTTCAGTGAGCTGGTCATGAGAACATAAACAATAGACAGAATATTTATTTATGCTTTTATAATATTAGTTATTGCATTAGATTGATACATGCTAACTTTTTAATCACAGTATTAGGTGTAGTATAAACAAACAGACAGATGGATAGTGCGAAACTATAAGGGTTCCTGGTTTACTATGGAACTGTAAAAAAGACTTAGTTTAAGTTATATTGAATCTGAATTACTGATATAATTGTCCTAAAAGTTTTTTTTTTGTTTCAGATATGGCATATTACTAAAGCAGAATTAACACCTCCGAAGAAGCTAACATTCTTGACCACTTTATCTAAAAGTAAGTTTAGTGTGTAATCATGAACTCTGTTTTTATATTTAGGGCTGGATGTGATTTTGTAATTCTACCGATACAAACATTATGTTGATTCAAACAAACAGTAAGGTAAATGTTAATTAGTACAACAATATTTAGTATTACTTTATCTTGGCGTGCCCTCTATGTTGTGTTGATTTGTCATGTAACAAACTAATAGCACTGAGATAAATTGACACTAATTTTTTACTAATCCATCTGTGTCGATACTGAATATATGAACCGAGTTTGGTTGATATGAAAAGTCAGGACTTGCAGTCCTGGTTCTTTAAAACAGGATTTTTTTTGTAAATATTATGTGTATGTGATATAAAATACTTGCCTCACCAAGCACTTCATTTAACATTTATAAATCTTATTGTTTTAACTTTTTGTACAGGTAAAAGAAGAATGCGTTTACACAAGTTGTTACATCTTTAATATCCAAGTGAAGAAAGCTGTATAAGAAGATCTAGAAAACAAATTATGGAACAGAAAAAATGTTCACTGGTGGTGGTGATACTAAGAATATAAAATAATAGATTTATAAAAATAAAAAATATAAACAAAAAAAATTGTTTTATTTTTATGAAAAATATTAATGTAACAGAAATAAAATAAGAAACATTATCGATATTAAAGTACATCACTATTTTATCGATATCGATACGTTTACATTACAGTAAGTGCAGCACTACAATGTAAAAAGCGACATCTGCTGAGCGTGTGTCGTGCACCCTTCAACTCACTAACGATTTGGATTCGTTCAGAAACTGTCTTATCTGTCCTTGGACATATTACTTTATAATTTGTGTACCTAGATAGAGAGCAAAATCAGAATCAAAGAGATTGTACTAAACAGGAAAAGAGTGGCAACTCTAGCCCGTTTTTTGAAACGCGAAGAAAGTAGCGCTCCTGTGAAATGATTTCGGAACTAAAGTATACCTACCTATATCTACGTGTACTGATCTATATAACCATACGTATCTATATAATCCTATATTTTTTATTCCTTTAGTATTCTTTTAATAAATAGGAATTACTAAAAGTAAATAAAAGAAATAATGGAGATTATAAATTTATTATAAAGTTAACTATACAAATCAATATGCTACTGCTAATTACTACTAATTAAAATATGTTTTAATTTTGTTTTATATAAAATTATTGGTGTACATGATATTAATATACTACATTAGCTAAAGCCTGTATTTTCGAAAACCTGTCACATATAAGTAAAAAATAATCACATAAAAATGAGATGGATCATTCAGCCAGTCCGCTATATTTATTCTTGCTAACCTATCTTATGATAGGTTATTAAGGCACTGATTTAAAGTAGCAGTTGTAAATAGCAGTTTTGTTAAGTTAAAAATTATAAATGGCACGTTTAATAACTAGTTCAGCAGTTAAAACTAAGCAGTAAATTAAACAAAAATTAGTAATAAAAAAAAATGAAATGGATCAGTGAATATATAATTGAGCAGGAAAATAATTAAATGGGCGGTAAAAATTATTGAACGAGCGGTTACGTGTGGGCAGTAATAAATCGGAATTTGTCGGTAAGAAATCTCATTCTAAGCAATTCTTTAAACAATGAGGTGATAAAAAAAAAAAAAAAACAGTACTTAAATAGTAATGAAAAATTAAATTACTTTTGCGTTGACTGAAGGAATTAAATAAAACAAATTGTAAAAATGATTATCTATAAATTTGTATAAAAAAAAAAACATACATATATACATAGATAACTTTCCATCATTTTTACCGTTCATTGGACTGCTCAATTATTTTTAGAATTGACATTGTATGATAAAATAACCGACTGATTGATTTTTTATTACTGTCCATGTTTTACTGTCGCAATAATTAATCAACCGCCATTAAATTAAATAACTGCTCAATATGTTTTTGAACTGATCATAATAACATCTCGAATATTTAAATAACAGCTCAAAAAATTAGTTCCCGTTATTTAATAGCTACCCTAGCAACAGGTTTACAAAAGTAAATAAATAGTATATAGATTTCTCGATATTTTAACTGCTAGCCCAAAAAGAGGGATATTATAAGTTTGGTGTCTTTGTGAATCTGTCTGAGGCATCATAGCTTTTAAACGGATGGACTGATTATAATCTAGTTTTGATTTTAGTTTTAATAACTATAAGTTTTAAAAAAACTCAAAAGCCCCCGCCAAAAAATATGGTTGAACCGATTTTGATAAAACAGCTAAAATACTCTCAATTAAATCTTTTTCAAACAAAAGAAAAAATAGATCAAAATTGGTTCATCCATTTGAGAGCTAATTCAAACTTATAACATGACTTGGGCTCTCTGCATTGCAGTTGAGAAAAAAAAATGGTTGCGACTTATATTTAGAAATTTTGAATGCAGAATTAGCCTTTTTTTCAGCTTTTGCTAAACGCGTTTTGAATGAGTCTTCTTTTAAGCGAGCCACTGTCTGCTTCAACTGTCTTATTAGGCGATTTTTTTCTTTTAACCCTTTCATCTTTAACGTTAGGTCGCAATTCACCTGAAAATGAAAAACAATACATTAATTTCGCAAAGGAATAATTAAAATCATTCAATAAGTACAAGAGACTCGCCAAGCAGGAAAAGGTGAAAATTCCCTTTCTATTTATTTATTTAGTAACAGGATTGCGCTTGACTGTTAACGGATGTTTTGAGTGACGTTCCATGATGGTGCAAAATAACTCAGTCTCTCTGTTACCATTTTAGGATCAAAAGGCTGAACCAATTGTTATATATTTAGTCCACAGATAGCTTTGACCTTGGAGTTAACATAGGCTACATGTTATTATGATCATCATTGTTTTACATCACTACAAGGATGAAACCGTGGGGCAAAGAAATCTAAGTTACAATATAATTTATACCTTTAGGTTTATTCCCAGGTACATGGCATGTTTGGTGGCAGGCTTAGCTTGACAGTCCTGAAACATAAAAAAGTACAAATTAAGTTTAGTTACTATAATAGTATCAATTCACAAAATATTAGTTGCTCAAATATTTTGAATTACCAATGTCTACCATACTTAAGAAAAAATAAAGTTTTATGATTACCAAAAGGTTTTTCTAGTTTTACCATTACAAAAACATCACTACACGGGTGAAACCGTGGGGCGAAGCTATTTATGAAATGAAAGTTTCAATAAAGTTTATACCTTTAGGGTTTTCCCAGGTACATGGCATGCTTGGTGGCAGGCTTGGTTTGACAGTCCTGAAAAATCAAAAAAGTACAAATGAAGTTTGGTTACTATAGTACCAATTCACAAAATATTTAGTATGATTTTCACTGGAATTACCAGTGTCTACCATACTTAAGAAGAAAGAGTTTTGTCATTACCAAATTATCATTACAAAATTTGGTTTTTCCAGTTTTACCATTACAAAAACATAAATAACAAGTATATAAAGCTTACATTTATATAATATGAAACAATGGTTCATCAGATTTTAGTACATAACATACCTTGTATTGTTTCATCAAGTAACTGATTTGGTTGGTCAAGTTGAAAACTAGTAGATTCTTGATTAGCACTATTTCTTGATGAGGCTGATTTCATTCATGGCAGTCAATAATTGTGTTCATTGTCAATTGACGTTAATCTTGTTGGCACTCCTGAAAATAAGTAGGAATCATCAGAAATTTTGTGCGATAGGTATAAAAGCTAGGTCCAAGCGCATATGAAGTGTAACGAACAACTTGGTTGCATGTCACTTAAATCCTTTGAACAGCGTAGTGCACTCTACACTGAGTTTATGTAGTTAATGTGGCCCTAATAATGTTATTTTATGTGAGAATAATGCAGCTTTGAAATGTATAGCTTGTTCATTAAGTCAATAATATTTCTTTCCTTGACCATTTGTCTAGATTAATATCAATAGAATTAATTTATTTATTTGCATCTAATGTAATGTAAAATAAAAGATGTAATTTATCTTACCTATAAGGAAAAGTGATGGTAGAGTGGAGTCTTGGTTAATCCATGTCCACGAGTCTTAAATTCTGACTTAAAATGGTAATCACACATTCGATACCTTAACACTTTATTGGGGTTTTCGTTGCGTACGTTGTCTGGACTTGCTTTGACCCAAGCATTAACTCTCCTGAAACATAAGTAACTAAGGTAAATATCACAAGTGGGCTGATTAATTTCACTAGTGGAGTATTTTGGGACTGATTGATACTACATGAAGCCGCTATCAGGGAGGCTAGCCTATTTGTACAACTATATTCTTTTAGGCCTCCTAATTATTATAAATAAAATGCAGAAACAAACGGTTATATATAAGTTAGTTCTACTGTACAGAAACAAGACAATTTGAAAAGTAGAAACTTACCAAAAGTGTTGCATCCAAAAACACAGTTAACTTTCCGTAAACTCTTATCTAACACCTACCTAAACAACAAAAAACTTAACAGAAATATAACAAAAACAACAGTAACAAGAAAAATGCTTAAAAACAATTAAAACTCGCCAAACTCAATTTCTACTGTGCGCAAACCGTTGAATTTTATTTACCCTATGATGTTGCCATTGTTGTAAAATTAGGTCCCAAATTATATTAAAAAACTATTCTATAACGTAACGGTGTAAGGATTCCTCTATTTCAATAAAATAAAGACAAGATATTTAATCGACTTTTATTTCTATAATATTCTTATAAAAATTTTACACACGCTTGACTAACACACTAGAAGGGACAAGAGGTATTATTTTATATGAAGAATTCAAATAGATTGCATTCTCATAAATATGTATCATCATAATATTTTATCATATCGGTTCCAATAAGATTATAAATGTATATAATAAATATAGAAAAAAAAAACAATTTAGTTCGTTTTCTAACAGGGCACTCACGTTTATTAAAGTACTAAATCATCTTACACCATTACAAAGGCAGAAAATTTGTTTGTAATTTTTTCCTAAGATTTGTGTATTCCTTTATTTAACATGCAACACCTCAAAAAAGCTAAAGTTGAAAAACACAGCAATGACATCTAGTAAGAAGGTAGGTAAAATTAGTGCTGCTGCACCGACAATACTTCTGTAAAATTTTCATTGGTGGCGATACTAGTATGTCAATAAGGGCGAAATTCGCTTTAGTTCTAACTTTCACCCCCCTGATCAGAATCTTGGACATTTATCTTTGCCGCGGCTCTACACTTTAGTCACACTTATAGTGGTTTGCACCGGAGCATAAATCTCCGGAGATACACCGGTATTTTATCGGTAAAACTAATCGGTAAAAACATCGCAGAAAAACCGGTATTCTCCGGTGATACAACATTTTTTTTATACAAGATAGATCTACTCTACGATTAACCACCAACTCGCCTGATGTTAGGCGACGGTGTGGCCGAGGATGGAGTTCGTCGATCTAGAAGATATCTATTCACTCTAGCCTTGAAAATTCCAAGATTGTAGGTCTCAGGAAACAGAGAACTACTTAAAACAAAAGGCAAATAAAATTATTTAACGATCAACGATGTGTTTCTGCTTATTAGGAATAAGAATATCTATTAACTTTGAATAACATACATGTTACAAGTAAATGCATGTTACAAGTTTGTTTTCAATTCTAGATTTTCAATATTTTTATCTCTAATTCCAACATGAGTATCATCTGCGAAAAGATATACAAGCATCCATTCTGGCATAGCACTTGCGAGGTCATTTATATAGATTAAAAATAACAAAGGACCTAAAATTGAACCTTGTGGTACTCCCATTGACACATCCCCGGCTAAAGAAGAGGATTCATTAGGTACCATCTATTTATTATCATTATTTTTATTCACGATATTTTTAATTCTCATTTTTACGTATTTTTCTTTTTAAAGACTTCCATAAGTTGTTATAATACCTAAAATTTATTAAAAGTTTCAAAAAAAATCACAACCGCTTTGCTCGCGCCTGGTTATTTCCTATTATTTTTTCCAGACTGCGTAAGAAGGAGGGTTATGTATTTAGAATGTATGTATGTGGGTATATTTCTATATGATCGCCTGTAAGCCTATACCGCTTGACCAATTTTGATGTGCGAGGTGTCGTTAGATTCGTTAGAACTCCAACGAGCTTTTTAGTCATAAATAAGTGATTTCTATGATGAATAATAAATTTGCAATCAATGCATTCAAATGGTTGTACTTATTTATAATTTTGATAGCGTAAAAATAGTTGGATTTTTTTTTTTCTTAACACAGATACTTGCTTGGTTCACATGGTTGGTATGGGTCACAAAAAGACGCTAACAAGATCAATGAATCAAATCACTTCCAAGATTGAATTTTAAAAACCTTCTAAATGTTTGCGTTCGCTTCTCTCGCGCTTTTTAAATATTTTAACATAGAAATACTGTAGGCTCACTAATACGAGAAATAAAGCAAATCATTTTAAAAATACTACAAAAATTTGATAAAAAGTTTCAAAAATATTCGCGCTTGTTTCGCTCGCGCCTGATTATTTTTACCTGACTGCGCTAACAAGATCAATGAATCAAATCACTTCCAAGATTGAATTTAAAAACCTTCAAAACTTTTGCGCTCGCTTCGCTCGCGCATTCTTACTATTTTTACATAGAATTATTGTGGGCTCACTAATACGAGAAATAAAGCATATTGCTATAGAAACACTATTAAAATTTGATAAAAAGTTTCAAACATTTTCGCGCTCGCTTGCTCACGCCTGATTATTTCCTAACAACAACAATATTCTCCGGAGATCTCCGGTGAATCACCGGAGATCGGCGAATCACCGGTTAATTTCACCGGTTCGCAAGATTTCGCTCCGGTGCAAAACTACACTTGTGTCGTAAACGTCCGCGAAGGCGTGAACATAAGTTTTCACGGGAGGGTTGCCATAAAAAAATAATTGACTGCCGTGTTTTGGCTTAAAATTCCAAAAATTGCCGTGTTTCATATAAAAAGCAATTTTTTATAAGTAGATACTTAAAATGATGTTACTTAAGCTGTTGCGTGATCTTCCATATCTACAAATGGGATGAACTGTTTTCTATCCCTAAACACTAACCGATTTCAACGTTTTTTTTTTTCGGCCAATGGACATGTATCCATGGCTATATAAACAATTATAGTTTAAAAAACTGAAAAACCAACTTCAAAATACGCAATACAACGCGTTCATACGCGACTTGCTATTCACTTTTCCACAGGTAATCGGATGATATTTTAACAGTTATTTTGTTATAAAAACCTAAGTCCTGGATCGATTTTGATAAAATTTATATGGGACCACTTCTGAAGTATGATCTACCAAATCCAAAAGGATCATCAAATTCAATGCACAATTAGCTGAGTAATCGGTGAAAAAAACATAAAAACAAACATACAGGCCAAATTAATAACCTCCTTCTTTTTGAAAGTCGGTTAAAAATAATGAAATCGGATAATTCTTAAAGTTTCGTAAACAACCTCTGAAGAACGAATGAATGTCTTTGTTCGTAAAGAACGAGATATAAATGTCTAAGATATATTTTTAACCTCTCGGGGGTGTCCCTACTAGTGATGTGTTAATATTGTTCCTTGGTATTCTAGAGAGATATATGATGCTAATCACCTACACTTGAAGTATCAAGTGTATTAGATTTCGATGATTCCATAGACATGGAATGTGTTCGATTTAACTGTAGAGTAGCTGTTGCCTGCAACTTTATTGGTGTATTTTTGCTTTCGCTCTGATTGCCGTGTTTTATGATACGGCAATCAATGTTCTGCCGTATACCGTGTTTTTTTATGGCAAGCGGCCGTAGAAATGGTAACCCTGTTTCACGGCGTTAGCGCCATTTTGTCCCGGACAAAGGGCAGGTTTCACGGCAGGTTTCACTGCACAAATGAGTGAGTGACCCCCGTGAATGTGGAGGGAGTGCCTCTGGCGCGAATTCGCGCCGTGAATTGTGGCACAAGTGTAGAGCCTCGGGTAAAGGAAGCGAACAGCACGAGTCTTGTATTCTCTTCGAACGTCGCGTAACATATTCAGTGATGTACAAGATACCATATACAAAGTATCTGAAATACAAAATGCAAGATACTTTTAAATTAAGTATTTCAGATACCAGATACAAATACCTTACTAGAATGGTATTTGAAATACTAGATACAAAATCAGTATCTTTAAAATACTTTTTAAAGATACAATACTTTTGTAAGAAAACAATATTTTATTGAATGCAAGTTTTATTTTTACGTGAATTCTTAACGAATAAATTGCGTTGATGCGCAAATTGCGCAAATGTAACAATACCAAGTATTATATTTTTAACGTTTTAATTCAGACTTAAGTAAAACCAGTTCTTCAAACATTTTATCACTCATTTTTCTTCGATGTGGCCTCATAATCATACCCCCAAAAAAGAAGAGTCGCTCCACAGGGACAGAACTTGGCAAACAGGTGTTATTATTTGAAAAATATTTTTTTTACTGTAGGGTAAGCATTGAAGAAGCTGATTAAATCGGTATCTTTATTATTTAGGTATTGCAGTGTTTCTAAGTCAACCGAGCTGCCAATAGACCCTGTGTTTTCGCCACTTACAATAGAGGAATCAGAATCCTCTAAAATATGTAATAAGATTCATTTTTTGACTTTTTTAGGGTTCCGTAGCTCAAAAGGGAAAAACGGAACCCTTATAGGATCACTTAGTAATAGGGTCCCGTTTTACCCTTTGTTTTTTTTATAAAATAGGTGAAGGAAAAATGCAGACGGCTCGCCTGATGGGAAGCAATAACCGTCGCCTATGGACAACTGCAACATCACTGACATTACTGTTGCTTTGCTAACCCGGAAAGGTGCTTGTAGATACCCTTTTTAAAACCTTCTTTGTTGAAGCTCAGCGGGAAAACCTTTCGAGGAAGGACATTCCACATTTTGCTTGTTCGCGGGAAAAAGGAGCGTGAGAACCTGACTATATGGGATTTCTGTTATGATTCAGTTTTGCAAAATGTGGGGGTGAGCTTTTTGGCGGTTTCGTGAAGTACGATGGTGGAACTCCGAAGCAGGTATTAGTTCAAAAAGCTCAAAGGGATCAAAGGGATCCCACATCTCTACGCAGATAAAGTGAGTCCAGCTTATCGGTAAGCTTGGGATCGTCAACAATTCTAATGGCTCGGCGCTGTAGGGAGTCAAGAGGCTGAAGTTGATAAGCAGGTGCACCATTCCAGAGGTGGGAGCAGTATACTCCATATGGGTACGGAACCCTGAAATGTCCAGTTTTCGGATTTTTTCCTATATGTGTACTATATGACAATGCTTCTTGCCAAATTTCAGAGTTATAGATCAACAGGAAGTACCCCATAGGTTTTGATTCCCTTGCGAGTGTCGAAATATACGTTTTTTGCGACATAGGTATTCGGTTGTAACTTTTGTAAATGAAAACTGAGAAGTTTTTTCTCTCTGCAGCAAGAGTCTATGCATCTGCGTATATGGTTTTAATTTCAACTCGATTCGATACCTTCACGTGTTCTCGAGATACAGGTCTTGACAGACGGACGGACGGACATACGGACAACAAAGTGATCCTATAAGGGTTCCGTTTTTCCCTTTTGAGCTACGGAACCCTAAAAAAGTCAAAAAATGAATCTTATTACATATTTTAGAGGATTCTGATTCCTCTATTGTAAGTGGCGAAAACACAGGGTCTATTGGCAGCTCGGTTGACTTAGAACACTGCAATACCTAAATAATAAAGATACCGATTTAAAGAGCTTCTTCAATGCTTACCCTACAGTAAAAAAAAATATTTTTCAAATAATAACACCTGTTTGCCAAGTTCTGTCCCTGTGGAGCGACTCTTCTTTTTTGGGGGTATGATTATGAGGCCACATCGAAGAAAAATGAGTGATAAAATGTTTGAAGAACTGGTTTTACTTAAGTCTGAATTAAAACGTTAAAAATATAATACTTGGTATTGTTACATTTGCGCAATTTGCGCATCAACGCAATTTATTCGTTAAGAATTCACGTAAAAATAAAACTTGCATTCAATAAAATATTGTTTTCTTACAAAAGTATTGTATCTTTAAAAAGTATTTTAAAGATACTGATTTTGTATCTAGTATTTCAAATACCATTCTAGTAAGGTATTTGTATCTGGTATCTGAAATACTTAATTTAAAAGTATCTTGCATTTTGTATTTCAGATACTTTGTATATGGTATCTTGTACATCACTGAATATGTAACGCGACGTTCGAAGAGAATACAAGACTCGTGCTGTTCGCTTCCTTTACCCGAGGCTCTACACTTGTGCCACAATTCACGGCGCGAATTCGCGCCAGAGGCGCTCCCTCCACATTCACGGGGGTCACTCACTCATTTGTGCAGTGAAACCTGCCGTGAAACCTGCCCTTTGTCCGGGACAAAATGGCGCTAACGCCGTGAAACAGGGTTACCATTTCTACGGCCGCTTGCCATAAAAAAACACGGTATACGGCAGAACATTGATTGCCGTATCATAAAACACGGCAATCAGAGCGAAAGCAAAAATACACCAATAAAGTTGCAGGCAACAGCTACTCTACAGTTAAATCGAACACATTCCATGTCTATGGAATCATCGAAATCGAATACACTTGATACTTCAAGTGTAGGTGATTAGCATCATATATCTCTCTAGAATACCAAGGAACAATATTAACACATCACTAGTAGGGACACCCCCGAGAGGTTAAAAATATATCTTAGACATTTATATCTCGTTCTTTACGAACAAAGACATTCATTCGTTCTTCAGAGGTTGTTTACGAAACTTTAAGAATTATCCGATTTCATTATTTTTAACCGACTTCCAAAAAGAAGGAGGTTATTAATTTGGCCTGTATGTTTGTTTTTATGTTTTTTTCACCGATTACTCAGCTAATTGTGCATTGAATTTGATGATCCTTTTGGATTTGGTAGATCATACTTCAGAAGTGGTCCCATATAAATTTTATCAAAATCGATCTAGGACTTAGGTTTTTATAACAAAATAACTGTTAAAATATCATCCGATTACCTGTGGAAAAGTGAATAGCAAGTCGCGTATGAACGCGTTGTATTGCGTATTTTGAAGTTGGTTTTTCAGTTTTTTAAACTATAATTGTTTATATAGCCATGGATACATGTCCATTGGCCGAAAAAAAAACGTTGAAATCGGTTAGTGTTTAGGGATAGAAAACAGTTTATCCCATTTGTAGATATGGAAGATCACGCAACAGCTTAAGTAACATCATTTTAAGTATCTACTTATAAAAAATTGCTTTTTATATGAAACACGGCAATTTTTGGAATTTTAAGCCAAAACACGGCAGTCAATTATTTTTTTATGGCCACCCTGCCATAAAAATAGGGTTATCGAAGGTTATCCATTCGATTCGGAAGGTTTTTCGCGGGAACTTAATTAAAAATGTCACAGTTTTCTTTTATTATTATAAAATTGTGTTATTTCAAATCAAGATTTTGTAAAGAAGATGTTTTTTTAATCTATTAGTGTTCGTTTACGCGCACGAGTTTGAAATGAGAGTGATGAAACATACTTCTTCACGTTGTAACTTACAAAGTCCTTAACAGCTCCTAGTAAAGTAACCAAGTCATGACATGAACTTGATTCACTATCAACCGAGTATCTCGTCATAATCTAAGCCAAGTAACTTGAGATTGTGACTAAAAATTTGTATTTTTCATGAAACTTTTAACATATTATTTTGGCAAATGAGCCAATCGTGGCCAATAAAAGAAAAAAAAATTGACGGCTGTAACTGTCAAATTTACAAACTTTTTATAGTGACTTGATACCGTTAAGGATTTCGATTAACTGTTTAAAAAAATCAATTAAAGTTCGATTCTTTTGCGTTTAAAAATTTTCATTTTCAAATAAAAGTAAGAAAATCGTATTTTTTTACAGTTCAAATAGGGATCAGTCAATAATGCGAGCTAGTAAAGAAAGTCTATTATATTTTGCTGGGGCTGAAGTAACACGCATTTATATTTCTAACCGATTTCAAAAATAATGTGGTTCTTAATTCAACTGTATGTTTTTTTGTTGGCAATATTATAAATTCTAAACCGACCTATCGACTCCATAGATAAAGGAATTTGATGTTCTGTGATAGCTGTGATAGTTTGTAAAAAATTGAATATATTTTTATTTGTTGTTACTAGAGGAGCATCCGGTGTCATTCTTCTTTCTCGCTTTCGACCTACACTGACTCCCGTATTCCTTTTTCAGGTGGACGTTCATTGTAATCCAAATTATATTAATTATCGTACATCATCCTAGCAAATACTAAGTTATATTATTCGAATTGTGTAACATTACGCCACTTTAGTGCTTGTTTAAAACAATTACCATACAGAGAGAGGAGCGTGAGAGAGAAGTGTGTGGTTTCATGTTTGTCTTTACGTTGCTCATTTTGCAAACAAATGAATAAATTTTGGTTTGAATTTACTTATGAAATGAAATTTATTTGCAAGAATGTAGGTAAATAAGGCCTTAGAAATTAATTACAATTTTCCATTACATTCGATCATTTCTCAAGTGCAAATATTTAATAGTGGATCAAAATGACATAAATAATATTAAATTTGAATTGATAATAGTAGGTATACTATATATTATGTAAATTACATCAAACATGAATAACTCTGCTGTTTTAAAAGTAGGTACTACAGTAGTAAAAATACAATAAACAAAATGACATGCAGCATGAGATAAATCTAAAAATCGGGTTTTCCAAGTCAAAAAAACAATTTCCTATTAATCGATTGATAATCGACATGTCACATGCCGCTTTCAATCAATGGAACCGTTTGGGATGATCAGCTGATACCTTATGGAATGGAAATGTCAAAATTATTCGATATTCGAGAAACCAGCCCCCGTATTCTGCCCCCGTATTCTGAACCCATTCGGTTTCGGAATCGATTCGATTTGTATATCCCCGTCTCTGTTTTTCTCTATGGAAATGACAGAGACGGAGATATTCAAATCGAATCGATTCCGAAACCGAATGGGTTCAGAATACGGGGGCAGAACCCATTCGGTTTCGGAATCGATTCGATTTGTATATCTCCGTCTCTGTCATTCAATGACAGATGACAGAGACGGAGATATACAAATCGAATCGATTCCGAAACCGAATGGGTTCAGAATACGGGCACTGAATCGCTAATTCCGCAAACCGTGTGAAATCCTTCGAGATCTCTCTCCATATAGAAGATCGCATCGAATCGAATATAATCTGAATAAGCGTGGGCGCATACATACTGTTTCCTGATCAAGAATCCTGATCAGGTTTCCTAACCAAAAATTCCGTGTGGAGAGCGCACACATTCGGCTTTTTGCATTCGGAATTTATACGATCAGTTCGATCATAGACGCTTCTGATAACACACGAGAATGGACAACGAAGACGTATAGATGTTAATTGCGCTTTTATTGGCGCTAGACAAAAAGGGCATAAAGCGTCGTTATTGGGTGCACCCACTGAATACCCAAAGATTAACTGAGAGTCAATTCTATGTCAAAAGAGCAAAGTTACGGGCATTCCCAGAAGAATTCCCAGGCCAAGTCTTTCATATCACGGTTATGATAATCCGCGTGATTTATGTCCCATATGCATTGGTGTTTTTCAACACTCATTATTAAATTCTCGGCTTCGCACATTTTGTTTGACAGTGGACGGAGAGCGTTACATTCGTTATACGTCTACTCGGCACAGCGCCAACGCGATTCTGAATGAAATTTCCGTACGTGTGCGGCGATCGAGCCAAAATGTATACGAATGCTGCGTTCGGCATGACGTCATCAGGTTTTTTTCCGTTCTTTCAAAACGAATGCACGGAGAAATTCCGATACCCGAACGTCAGGCTTTTTTCCGTCCGGAAAAAGTAAGAACGGTGTGCGCCTTGTCGAACATTTTGTATGTACGCGGACCATTCAGGTTTCCGAATCTGAAACCCTGATACGGAAACCTGATCCGGAATCAGTGTGTATGCGCCCGGCTTAAGGGTGCTGGACTTCTTGAACAGTCAAAAAAGATCTTTTCATCAAAAAAATGTTGTGTGGGAATGCACTGCATTTGTAACTCTGATATTAGTAGTTACGTTTCGTTATGTCTAGGAATTTCTATGGAACCATTTGCTTTCAAAATCATAGTACTGCTTGTACACCTACTGCTTAGTTATTGAAATGTAACAAAAGGTTAATCGATTTATCGCGTATATTTTACATAATTATATGACCTGATGTTTCGAACACTTTGCAGCGTCCGTGGTCACAGGTGAGACTAGAGACTAGACTATTCTTTTTGTAATGAAAATATTTTAAGTTCCGGCAGCCTAGTCGGGAGACCGTCTAACTTGAGATCCGCAGGTCATGGGTTTCTAATAATTCTAGTATCAAGGGACGCTAACAAGTTGTCTGATTCTAGTGAATTGAATTTTACTACTATTTATGGAGTTAGTATGATTTAAAAAAACCGGACAAGTGCGAGTCAGACTCGCCCTCCGAGGGTTCCGTACACAAACTAAATAAAAGGGGGAAATCATATATTTTTTTAATATTTTCCTTCATAAACCGAAAATAAACATCGTAAAAATATTTAAAAACCTGTTTTAGCTTACGCTAATATGATACCCCACATGATACGGTTAATTCACTTTAAAATTTGGGCCCTCATTCCTAGCATAAATACACTTATTTTTTGTGATTAAATTAAAAATGTCCAGTTTTCGGATTTTTTCCTACTCTAACTCTAACATAATGCTTCTTGTCAAATTTCATAGTTCTAGGTCAACGGGAAGTACCCCTTAAGTTTTGATTCCCTTGTGAGTGTCGAAATGTGCGTTTTTTACGACATATTCGGCTGTAACTTTTTTTACGAAAACTGAGAAATTTTATTTTTTCTCTGCAGCAAGGGACTGTGGATCTGCGTATATGGTTTTAATTTCAACTCGATACCTTTACGCGTTCCGGAGATAAAAGCCTTGACATCCGGACAGACAGACAGCCAGACGGACAATAAAGTGATCCTATAAGGGTTCCGTTTTTAAAAAAATATTTAATAGTTAATTTTAATAGGTACGGAACCCTATAAAGCATATACTTGATTCTTAGGGAGGACAGCTCACATACCTACGTACCGTTTCAACATCTTCGGCGTAGCCCTGTATGTAGAGAGTGCCTTTTTCTCGAAGTCTTCGATAAAAATATTTCAGCAACGATGGGGGAGACAGGGGAGCCCATCGCTACACCATCAATTTGAATATAAAATTTATTTATTTTCACTTTATAAAGCCTTGATGACACTGGGCTAGTTTACGAGCTGCTAGTCGGCGAGTTTAAAAGCTACCGAGTGAGCGAGTAGCGAGTGTCAATGACACAATCAAAAGCAGATTGTAAAAAAGCTCAATGACACGGAGCGAGTTTACAAGCTGCTCGCGAACTCGCTGGCTTGTAGCTTCTAAACTAGCCCAGTGTCATTGAGGCCTTACAATCGCCCGATAAGACCGCCCTATGTGCCATTATTTTATTTGTTTATTTTGTTACTTCATTACTTTTATGGTGTCAATAAAGTGTTATTGATTGTCTATGATTGATTGATTGAACAATCTCGAAAACATTACTGCTTAGTTTTTAAATATCTGATCTGGGTACAATGAAAATTTAAATGAAACTGCCATAATGACTATTTAATAAAAATTTTATTTATAGTTTTTCAATTCTTGATGCAATCATTTTTTTCCAGATAATTTACTAAAAAAATGGATTACAGAAGAGGCAAGAAATCACGATTACATTTAAGTGCGAGACGTAAAAAATGTCATTTCAACAGGAAATCAAAACTTTGGTTAGTACAGACCTATTCTTACCTATTTGGTTTTCAATAATCGTTTAGTTTATGGTCGCTTAGTAGATAATAAATGCTCCTTCATCTCTTTACTATTATAAAGGCAAAAGTTTTTATTTATTACTAATTATTTATTTTCAGGCACCAAACGCAGTCATCAACCCTCAAATGTTCAGCTGCACCTGGGCCTCCACCTACTTTTCAAAATACTCCGTCGACACAAACTTATGCAAACAGTGAATTAAGGGATAGTAATGATTTGTCTGTAGATGACGTTTTAAATGTTAAGTCTTTAAACGTTCTACCGACAACGAAACACGATACCACAGAAACTGAAACTCAGGTTGGTGTTTCAAAGCATTTAAATACAAGGACTTAAGACTATGTAAAAACTGTCACTCTGTACCTAGATACATACAAATTTATCAATATCTTGTGCATCAAAACTGGCTACAGTTTAAAAAAATACATACATGAATACTTCCCCTGGGGTTCCCCTTTTACCAAAAACTGTTTTTGAATTACATAAAATTAAGATATGAAAAATAGTTTGAAGAACGTCTCGAATTTATAAAAATTTAAAACAAAACTGAAAAGTATCTGTTGCAATTTATTACGTTCACTTCGTCTAAGTACATAGTGTTATTTAATCATCATATATCCGGACACCCTGTATACACCCTTTTTTAGGAATTAAGTACCGATACTTTAACAGGTCATTATACTCATCATTATCAAAAATTTTTATCATGATACCAAATCTGAAATCGTGAAAAAAGAATGCAGCTGTTCCAATTACAAAAAGCAATACATAACACTAACAATTCAGTCAGTCAATTTTACTTTTTGTAATACTTACACAAAAAATTGAATTTTGTAAAATCTCAAAATAAAAGTATGGAAATACGGCCACGAATTCTGTGATAAAAATGATATTAAACTATTTGGTACAATTGTTGTTATTTCCTTTCTATACATTTATAGGCAAGTCTCGCTTTTTTTGGTCCAGTCCCGCATACGTATATATTTTTTATGCAATATCTACGATTGACCACCAACTCGCCTGATGTTAAGCAACGGTGTGGCCGAGGATATAGCTCGTCGATCTAGAAGATATATTCACTCTAGCCTTGAAATTTCCAAGATTGTAGTTCTCAGGAAACAGAGATGCCGCCAAAGAATTCCATTCCTGTGCAGTACACATCAAGAACATGGACCGATATCGCTAAGTCCGGTTTTTTGGCATTTCAACGAGAAATGGAAATGGTGCTAATTCGCCGACTTTTTGCTATGAAATGGGGAGGGTGAAATTAGGGTGAAGCTCTTGCGCACACTCGCCGAAATGAATCCTGAAAATGTAAATTTCTCTTATGTATTATGTATTTATGATCCTGAGTAAAGTGAATACAGAGTTCCCTATATGTATATTGTTTTGTTTTCCTAACTATAAACCTATGTGTTTCAGGAACAAGAAGTTTCGGAAGAAGCCAGGGGCCAAGAACTTTGCGAGAAAATTAAAAATAGCTTGAAACAGCTCCGTCGACTATCAGTTGGTGAAGAAGAAAACAGTGAATACAAAGAAAATCCGTCTCTTAATCTAGAAGTATTTCCAGAGGAAGCCGACAATCCAGACGAAATAGACGAACCACAAGACACGGGAGAACCGAGTTCAGAATTTTATGATGAATCTGAAACACCAGAGCTATTCGTACCAAAAAACAACAAAGAGTGTACATTTCCAGCTAAGCCAATAAAAAGAAATCCACGACGTAAAGCAGTTATCCAACAAGAAATACAGAAATCAATATTGGCAGCTCAAAAATCACCGGCTTTAGAGAAAGTTTTCGTGAACTCGAATGAAAAACATATAGAAAAGAATAAGATATCTAAGTCAGTTAATAGTGCCCATTCTGATTCTTCTGAAATAACATCAAATTTTAACCGTACGGAACAGTTGTATGAATTCGGCAAATACATCGCAGAGCAAATGTTGTGCTTCGATGATAAAGATGTCGATCTAGCTCAGCAAGAAATAAAGGAAGTTCTTTCAAAATTCAGACTGAAGTACAAAATAATGAAAGGCTTGTCCAAACCAAAGCACGAGCAGCTAGAGACAGATACAGACAGTCAAACAGTGATTCGACCGGCGAAACGGGCAAATACTACTGAATTGCAAACCAAATCGACGAAGCAAAAGACTTCCAAGCAATCAGTGGCGAAATCAACGCCTCGCGGAAATACCAAAATACCTAAAAATTCAGTGTCGCAAAAAACTGCCAAATCTGGCTCACAAAAAATATCTGCGGATTTATTGACTCAAACTTCACAAATGATTAGTTCCGATTCTTTAGTGACTCCAAGCTTACAAATTAATACTCCTCGACCTTCAGAAATTCAAAATGGGTCACAAATTATTAGTGCTGGTTCTGTAATGACTCCAAGCTTGCAAATAAATACTGCTGGGCCTTCAAGGATTCAAAATAGATCACAAATCATTAGACCCGGTTCTTCAGTAACTCCAAGCTTACAAGTGAATACTGCTGGGCTTTCAAGGATTCAAAATGGATCACAAATGATTAGAGCTGGTTCTTTAGTGACTCCAAGCTTACAAGTGAATACTGCCGGGCCTTCAAGGATTCAAAATGGATCACAAATTGTTAGTGCTGGTTCTATAGTGATTCCAAGCTTACAAATGAGTACTGCCGGGCCTTCGAGTCTTCAAAATGGGTCACAATTAACTATTTCTGGCCTTTCGAGATTGCCGCAAATGGTGTCTGTTGTGCCAGCATTGAAAAGATTAGATGGATTAAATAGAAATTCATCATTTCCAACTCCGGTAGGTTTTGTCGTAGTGCCAGCCTCATCTGAGTATCAAGTACCAACACAGCGTGTGGATTCCGTTAGAACTATGATCCAACCAGCGACATTGCAAGTAAACCCAAATCAGACAGTGAATCAGCCAGGTTCTGCACAAATCATTTCCACAGGTCCATTAGTAACACAACCACAGGAGGTCAATTCTGAGACATTAAGGCCTTATAAGATAACACCAACACATTATTTAGAAGTTGGTCCAGTAAATGAACCAGAATCGTTTATAATTAAATGTGAAGCGAAAAGTGACAAGGAAACGTGAGTGTGTAGAGTTAGTTAGTTAGTTTTATACGATAAAACTTACACGTGAGATCCGAATACCAAAATAAAAACTATTTTAACCGACTGCCCATCTGAAAAAGAGTGCTGTGTGTCGTGTATATTCATGTATAATCTAAATTAACAGGTGGTTTAATTACCCAATTCGTCACTTCGAAGTAATCATAGTTTAGTACAATAAATTATATTTTGTTAATTTACGCCATCGAAAAGCGTATCGCTTTGTGTGACTTAAAGCATTCATTTCATTCTTGGCGGCCAAGAATTCATAGTTTTTTTCTCCTTGAATGTTTTGTGTATGCAAAACGTACAAACTTAAGTTTTATGTGTTTAATACCTGTCTTGTCTATTTTTCCGCCGGGCACCGGACAATTTAAACTATTTATTTATAAGTAAATTTGTTAAGAGAAGTGTTGTCGCGCGATCAAATAAGAGAAAACTTCCCTTTTATCTATTAGTTTGTACGGAATCCTCGGTGGGTGAGTCTGACTCGCACTTGTCGGGTTTTTTTTTTATTGAGTCGTAAGTCCGATGTAATTTTTTTTTTTTTTTTTTTTAAGCAACGTAGCCTCTAACTATTCCAAGCATAATTAATATTATCAAAATCGGATAACATTTGAGGGTAAAGACTGTTTTCTCTTGTCTGAAAAAACGTGAAATTCTCTGTCAAAAGATCGCACGACTACCCTATTTATTTTTAAAATATTTTTTCTGTACTGACAAAGAAAAAAATTTGTTCATGATCACGAGCCGAAATCTTCAAGTCTATAAAATTGTTTTTGAAGAAGCGCAAACGGCAGTGCCATTTATTCAGGTAACAAAAGTATCATCGAAATTAGATGATGTTTAAAGGTAGAAAACAGTAAGTATTAAAAAGCGCGCGACGTTTTTCGTAAGGTGAAGTAATAATTTGCTATTTATTCTCGAAACAAACAATAATGCAAAATGTATAATTCTCAGTTCTCACATTTCTTGTATGTTGTTTGTTAAGCTTTTTTTTTTAACTTCAAAAGTCGTACAATAAAAATTGCTATGTTATAAAAGTCTTATGATGTGTATTATAAAAAAATACATTTCTTTTTATTATAATCCGGTACATTGCTTTTTGTTTGTTTTGTAATAAAAAAGCAAAGGCTTATGTAAATAGGGCGAATTCTGTGTTAAAAAGATAAAAATTTAAATGAAAACGGTACAATGCGTACGATTATGAAAATAAATTGAATATTTTCTTATATGCAATATTTTATTTTTAGTGTTAAGTAACTACATAGTCATAGTACGGTTGACATAGTCAACCGTTTAGTCTTATAGCATTGAATATTTTACAAACAAAAAAGAATAATCTCGAGAATCTTCAGGATGGCTAGGCGGAAATGTGAAATAGGCGAAATCTATAATTCCACTTATACCCCTGGGTTCGGAAGAGTGGAATAAAGAATCCACTTTTCCCTCCCAGGGGAGGACGGCCAGGTGGGCTACTTATGTGGAATAGACGGATTCGATTGAGTAGTCTTCAATATGTTCACCTTTGTCTCCATTAATTCTAAACTGATTTATATGACTGATTTATGTGCATTTATTACCCCTGTTTACAAAAGTGGTGATAAACACGATATTGAGAACTATCGACCCATTTCTATTTTGTCTTCACTGTCAAAGCTTTTTGAGAGGTTGGTTCATGATGAAATCTATCCATACCTCCACAAAACTATTATGAAAGAGCAGCATGGATTTGTTAAGCGAAGGTCTACAACTACTAATTTAACTATTTTTGTAAGTAATCTCTTCGAGAACATGGATAAGCGTATACAAGTAGATGCCATTTATACCGATTTTAAAAAAGCGTTTGACAAAGTCGATCATGAAATTCTTCTTAAAAAGATCGCATATAATGGTATCCGTGGTAATCTTCTCCGGTGGTTCTTATCCTATATTACTCGTAGAAGTCAAAGGGTTGTCGTTAACGGCTACCAATCTGAGAGCGTTCAAGTCACTTCCGGTGTGCCCCAGGGCTCCATACTCGGACCTCTGCTTTTTATAATCTTTATTAACGACATAGGTCAATGCTTCCTAAACTCTCAAATTCTCTTGTATGCTGATGACCTCAAGGCATATAAACCAATAACATCTGTGGCTGATTGTGCCTCTTTTCAACAGGATCTTGATAGACTTTCAGCGTATTGTATAAATAATAAATTGCAGTTAAGCATCCCAAAATGTAACACTATCAGCTTCACAAAAAATAAAAACATTTTCTTAAATTCTTATTATATTAACAACACTCCTCTAAACAGAGTTACTTCAGTAAGAGATTTGGGAATCCAGCTTGATTATAAGCTTTGCTTAAACGAGCATGTTCAAAATATAATTAACAGGGCCTTTAAGATGTTCGGTTTTGTCATGAGGTCTTCAGTTAATTTCAAAAAACCCTCTACTTATTTATATCTGTATAAGAGTCTTGTGCGCTCTCAGTTGGAATATGCCGTACCTATCTGGAACCCATATTACAAGAAGTACATTGTTGCTATTGAAAAAGCCCAGCGCAAATTTTTGCGTGCTGTGAACTACAGATGTTTCCGCCATTACTCTACATATTCTGACTTACTTCAGAAATATAAGCTTTTATCTCTGGAGTCTAGACGCCGGTATCTAGAAGCAGTTATCCTACGTAACATTGTTAACAATTCTTAAGATTGTACGGAATTGGTTCGTAAACTTTGTTATGTTGTTCTGAGAAAGACTGTTGTACGAGATGTGCGTGTTCGCTCTATCTTTTCCTTAAATGTATGACGTACTAACTCTGGTCTTCGTTCACCGATTCGTCGCATGGTTGAGTCATTTAACAAAACTTTTGGGGATATTGATATATTTCAATTAACATATTATAAATTCAAAAACAATATAATTCAATTACTTCTCCAGGAAAACACCAATTCAGGCACTAATTAAATCTAAATTTAAATAACATTATCTTTTGTATTGCTTTAACATTAAATATTGTTTAATTGCCCGTCTAGCTTAAGCGTATAAACATGTATAAACTTAATCTGTGGATAACGTAGCTGACTACATTTTTATTAAGTTATCGCAACTAAGTTTCATATTACTGTATAAGATGTAGTTGTTTGTTGTTCCTTAATAAATAAAATAAAATATGATTCCTTTTTAAATTGTATCGAAAGTACTTGGATCAAGGGTGGTCCCATGTGATATTTGGTGAAGTTCTTATAGGTAATTGGTTCCACGAGAAAATCATCACTTGATCATTCGCCTGTTTATTTGAAGTTCTTTCCGTTACATTAATGGTACCTAAGTTTGTAGATGAAATAGATGAGTTGACGTCTATTATAATAAATATAATAATCTTATATTATAATAATTTATGTACAGATTTTGACTATTTGAAAAAACTTAATTGGAGGCAACGAGGTCAATACAAGAGGCGACATCTCTAAGGCTAAGACCGCACTACGGTCTTTTATAATCTTTAATGACTATCATAATTATAATCTTTATGACTTTTCAGCCATAAATATGGCATGTCTCGGTACAAATCAAGAACATTGAAAAGTACTTCTTTTTCTTTCGAACACGCCATGGTGCACGCGGCCACAGCAAACAAACGTATACGACCGTCTTTGCTCTGTGGCTGCCGCGCGCTGACTGAACGGTCTAAGCGTGTCTAAGTCTTATTACACTACGCGGTATTCAGCAAGCAAGCGAGTAAGCACGGCCGAACCCATTCGGTCAGTCTAATTAGACAGGCTAACTTGCTAGCTCTTATTACATTAAGCTAAATCTTAGTAAGACTGTCTGAATACCGCGTAGTGTAATAACCCTTTTAGTACCGTCTCGAGCGGTTTCGCGGTTTATAGCGGTTACCGCTCGCGGGAAAAAACCGTAGTGCGGCCTAGACCTAATAGCTACATTATAACGTTCAGTTGCAGCTAAACGACATCAATTCACTCAGTTGAACTTCGCTGTTCTGATTGTGGTGTTGCTACCGATATTTTGACTAAAATCTGTGAAAAATGCCGACGTGCGTGTTGCGATATTGTACGAACAACTCAACTAACACATCCAAGTACAAAGGAATAACTTTCAATCGGTGAGTAATGCAGTACAATCGGTTTAAAAATTAATTACCTAACAATTGAGCTCGTTGATTGGAGGATGCATTACGATACGATACAGAAGCCAAAACAACAAAATTTCAACATTTTTGTCTGTCTGTCTGTACGATGGACGCTGAAACTATTGGACGGATTTGGACAAAATTTGGCAGAATTACTACTTAAACTATAAAGAAGGATTTGGCATACTTTTTATTCACAAAAAATTTACAGTTCCTGTGGGATACACTAAACAATAACAACATAACCAATCACCACGCGGGTGAAGCCGCGGGGCGCAGCTATAGTACGTTCCATTTCGATTGGCAATAAAGTTCGTTGACCCCACGTCAGCCACTAAGAGCAAATTAGCGTTACTTCAAATTTTACCAAAATTGATCACAAAAATATTAATTTTCATCGATTTTTATTACTACTCTACATAGTACTAGTAAGTTTCCGGCAGCCTAGTCGGGAGACCGTCTGACTTGCGATCCGCAGGTCCTGGGTTCGAATCCCACGGCACGCACCTCTGTCTTTCCGAAGTTATGTGCGTATTGTTGATTGCCGCCAACTTCAAACGGTGAAGGAAAACATCGTGAGGAAACCTACATGTCTGAGAGTTCTCAATGATCTTGAAGATGTGTGAAGTCTGCCAACCCGCACTTGGCCAGCGTGGCAGACTATGGCCTAACCCTTCTCACAATGAGAAGATGGCTCGTTCCCAGCAGTGGGACAGTTTGTACAAACAAGGCTGATAGTACTAGAACACACTTGACTTATTTATTTGTCATATTTTCATGATCTCTATACTTATTGTCTGTTATTTTTGTAAAAAGGGTGTTTAACGCATTAGTATATATATAGCGATAGCACTTGCGAGAACGTACACGTACGTTCTCGTTGTTTCGTAAATATTTTTGTCGAATTTTAGTTATTGAATCTGTTATATTTTTGTTACTGTTTTGTTGTTATTTATTTATTGTTCTTGAAAAATGCGTGGAACTGATGCTACAATAGATAGAACTGACGACAGATTCATAATTAATGTCACAAGCATTTCGTCTGATTCAGAGAGCTCCACAGACAGTGAAGAATTAAGTGGTGGCAGTGAATGACAATATCACAGAATTCGTGGCCCTATTTACGACAATATAATATGTGTACTCTCCTACTCTTTTAAATTTTAACTAAACTAATTTTTTTGTTGAAATAGGTAGGTATTCAATAATTTGTAGAGAATATCTGAATTATATGTATACCGTGGAAGAATTAGATGATAGACCCCTGCTATGATAATAATATTGTTACGAAAATCCTTGAACTGAGTTGTTTTATTGATAGTTTAAAATTAAAAAATGGCTTACTTTTGTGTTACGATTTATTTGTGTGACGAATTTTTACCACAATGCAGCTATATTGTTTCGCCAGTGAAGGATCTTAAAGTGCACGTCACGTTATTGTTTGTTTGTGAAAAAATATGATTTAATGCGATTTCTGAGGCAAGAAACAGATATTTTAATGTTATTGTATTATATTTGTTGGCGATGAGGTTAAAAGTATACTTAGAACCGCCGATTAGTACCCAATTTTAATAAATAACCGAAATATAACCAAAAAAACTGTTGTAAAAATTTAGCTTTTGTATTACACCTGTGTTACATTTGTTGTTAATGTAACACAAAAGTATGTGTTACGTAACACAGTAGATCTATAAAGCCGCATGCTTAGTGGTATTTGTACTGATTTTTGAAAGTAATGTATCTGAGTGTGATTTTGTAGGTATGACAAACTCAGTACTTACATACCTACTTTTTAATAGTGAAAACCTGCCAAGTGCAAGTTAAACTTGCACGAAAGGCTCTTTAGCACCGAACTAATTGAGTATGTTTTTCTTCTATTGAAATATAATATATTCATATGCATATACAGGGTTATAGGAAAAACACCAACAACCTCTTAAGAGGTAATTGTACTCGTCATTATGAACAACTTTTACTATGGGAACAAACCTGAAACGAGAAATAAATCAGCTGTACAGCTGTCAGCATACAATGTTCGCTTATCTCGTCAAAATGTAGGGACAGGCTGATTTTTTTTCACGATTTCATGTTTCAGGTTCAGTGTTCAGGTCCCATAGTAAAATTTGTTCATAATGACGAGTATAACGACCCCTTAATAGGAAAACTGTGATTAAAATTTAATGTTGTACATTTTTTTTACCCCTAGAGAACTCGGGATTGTTTTTTATTTTTTTAACTCATGTTTTATGACAGATTTGTGTTGTGTTTTTTTAAATTTCATTATTAAAGGTACGCAAGTACATCGTTTAAAAATCGTATTTCATTACTCCTATAGCACTGCACTGCAGTCCGTCCATTTTTTTTTTATCTTGTATTATTTTAGGTTATTTATTTAACCATTATGAAAACACCTTTACCCAAAAGATGTGTTACTTTTGGGTTACATTTGTGTAATGGTAACACAAAATCTGTTGTGTTACTTTTGTGATATAATTGACAATTTTGGCGGCCTTACCCGTATATAGCATTTGTATGATAGATTTGTTATTATTGTTATACGGCATCTAGGTAACAAACGCGAGGGCTAACTCGAATAAACAAATTATGTGAACAGGAACATTACATGACTGAGTTTGTTCAACTTTCAACTGACCTTGAAATACCTAACACGCGGCTGTCCCGTCGCGTCGATAACGAAACAAATTCAAGTGGGCTGCGCTAATACTACTGTCTTCTCACTCTTTTATTTATGAAACGTTGATAGTGCGAGAGAGAAGACATAATTACTGACATTTCTATTAGAGCCTCTCCCACGGAATGAATACAGCCACAGTGCACAGACTATTAAGAGAACACTACATCTGTGCGAGTAGGAAATTGTGGTACGCAGGTACCTACATTTAATGGGAAATCTTAGAATATAGAAAAATACAGAAGGCGCGTCCAGATGCAGTTACAAAATCCGTGCTGTGTCCAAAAACAAAAGAATCGTCCCGCACCCTTCTCACCTCTCACCCGCATAATGTTGCTAGTGTAGGCATTATTTACCCGTTGCTGTGGTAAAACGTGGAGATAAAAATATATTAAAATAAAATATTTACTTTCTTAAACGGATATCATTATTTTTATAACTGTTCTCTTGACTTACTATTCGGATTAATCGGTCAAATAAATTATTTTGTGTTTGTATCTTATTACGTTAGCTTAAAAGGTTAGGCATTATTTTAACCTGTCACAGCTAAGTAGGTTTGGGGGGTTGTACCCCCCCCCCCCCCCCCCCGAAATCCTGGCCATTATCAAAAATCCTTCCAGGCTTCAATCATTTTACTAAAAAAAAGTTTCGCGCTCGATTCGCTCGCGCATGATTGTTTCATATTGATCTATATTTGTATTGATCATTAAAGTGCTGTGAACTTTCTAATACGAGCAAATAATTAACTAAAAATAGCCACTAACCAAATTTTTTGGGTTCACTAATACGAAAAACAAAGCATAACGAGCGCGAAAATTGTAGTAGTGTTTTTATAGTATATTACTATAAAAACACTACACTACTACACACTTCATACAATTTTCGCGAATAAACCATAAGCTATGCCCAAGTCCATTGCTGAAACCCCCCCTGAAATGAATTCCTGGCTACGGCCCTGGTAGGCTTTATAAGTTAACGGTTATAGACTACCACCACAAAAAAAAAATACAAAATATCTGAGGAAAAATTTCGCACTAAATCCATTTAAATCGCAAAATCAATCAATATGTTCACAATATCAAACAAGTAGTTCTATACTAAGTCCATATAAAGTAAACTGCAATTATGAAACGCTACCCTGAACGCTACTCGACATGCACTAGGCCAATTAATTTTTAATCGGATAAAAATATATTTAAATACCTACTCATTTAATTTACAAACTACTAACTAAAAAAATCGGTAGCAAGTAAAAGTAAGGAAAATCAAAACGTTGATATTGGCAACACCAACAAAATGGACGATTCTTTCTCTACGATGATCAAAGACCGAACAATTTATTAAATAAATACGTAAGATAATGTCAATTGTGCTACTTACACGTGAAATGTTATCCCATCGTGTTTTTTTTTCACCCCAGCAGTATTTTTACACGAAGGAACGACACATGACGGCATATTTGAATTAAATTTAACACCAACAAAGCTTGCCACTCGTTAAGACGTTCATAGAGCAACTGATCGCGCGCGCTTCAAACTACTCTATATATGAGTAGTTTTTGTCGCTTCAGTTCTAAGCATGTTCACGGTTTCTGTATTTTTCTATATTCTAAGTGGGAAATGCACAAATAAACTTACACAAACTACTTGATTATTTTATGTTTATAAACAATTATATTATTTCACTCAAATGTTTTATAGTCCTATAAAATCTTTGATTTCACTTTTCCACGCTAGTGCACTAGACGAATACTGTACGAATAAAAAAAAACACCTCTTTTTCACTCAATATACTGAAATTAAATACCTATGCACTTATTTTGGATAATAAGGCGGCGGCTTGAATTATTTTCCGGTTCTTGCCAAAACTCATCAAAATTGTTATTATACAAAATTGTTATTAGACAAGATCAAACGAATCACACTATGCCTTAACAGTTAGCATTTATATTTTAATCGAGTCGGAGTCAACGAGGTCAATACGGAGTCGTAAAATTAGTTAGTCTAGTCGACTTGCGAGGCAGAGCGTGCTGCTGAATATGCCACGCTGCAGCCGTCCGGCCTGCACGAATTGGCAACGCCGCAAACCGCATTTAACCGCAATGGCCTTGGCATAGCCGCGCGTTGCCGCCGCCGCTGCCGTCCGTCTTAACCCGACTCAATCCCAATTTCCTAGGTAAAGAAAAAGTATTCATAGCATTTGCAAGAAGATGGCACATCACGCATGGCGGCGTGCCGGTTTCTCTTTCTTACCAGTTACCGTTCCGCTCTTCGCAGTCGCTCTGAATGATTGCTATGCTAATATTGTATGTAGGTCACTTCCTTACCTACTGTCCGAAAAACTTGTGATCAGTAGATTTTTTCATAGAACAGGCAACAATACTTACGGTGTAAGTAGCTTACGTTGTAAATTAATATGGACTTTCAAAAAAAATATCATGTATGCCACAGACTTAGGAAGACAGATGTAGGTACATAAATCTTAGTATAGTCTTATACATAAATCACGTGCACTCACTGCACTCCCAAAATGGATGACAAAAATGCATAGGTACCATTAGGCTACCTATAGAGAGCAGACACCACTCATATACATCCGTTTAAATGCGGTGTTAACACCGCACCCCCGCCGCACCTCACTCAGTTGCGTACAAGTGAACGACGCTGTTGTGATTGTGTTGTTACTGATATTTTGACTAAAATCAGTGGAAAATGCCGTCGTGCGTGTTGCGATATTGTACGAACAACTCAAGAAATACATCGAAGTGCAAAGGAATAACTTTCCATCGGTGAGTAATGCAGTACAATCGATATACGAATTAAATAGTTAAAAAAATATTTATCAGCCGCCATGATATTGCATCATGCGTCCTTTGACGCTATAGACACAGACTAAAACGTTCAGAAGTGAAGTTTAGGCAAATTGCCTAGGTGAAATTCCTTTTTTTTATTCAGAACATATTTTTTTACATTGATACCGTTGTTATATTATAGAGTTTTATGTGTTACTTGTAATAAAATAATTAATGCATTACTGTCAATAACTTTGACTTTGCGTTAAACTTTGGACATAGCCTGGTTTAAAGATTCTTGTTTTTTTTTACCAAAAGATGAGTAATCAAATTGATTGATGAATGCATAAGTTGTAGTCGCACAAACATTATAAATGTTAATTTATGCATAAAGTTGACAAATATGATGGAAGTTTTAAAAGTTTTCCACCATTTTCTAAACACCAGAATTAGTGACTGAAAAATGTATGTCCAAGGTTTCGGATTTAATTATAAAATCCCATGAGTTTTATTTAATATCGATAAAACATTGATCTATCGTACCGCTTTAAACAATATTTCTTGGCCTTATTTAGTTTTACTACGTAAAAATATTGTAAACAAAAAAGTCATCGTATTTTCTTTAATTGTGGGTAAAATTGACAATGGAGTTTCAGCTAATTATACACCTAAAAATGAATTAATAATGTGAATTATTTTACTTCTATGTCTGACAGAGATGTTTTAAGCAATATAATTTGGTCGAAGATGGTAAGCATACATAACACGGAATAAGAACTGGCTCTCAAGTAGATGGTTGATAGTCATGGCATCGTTAGGTGTTTGACGATAGCTTTTCCACTTGAGACTATAAAGCTCAAGTGGAAAAGCTACGCCAAACGCCTAGGCTGCAAAACTAATACTCAAACACCATAATTCAGTTTCCTAATAATATTTTTCCTACACGGAAGATTAGCTCGCAGTTTCTTTTTAAAAAGGAGCTTTCCAATATAAAAGTTGAATGCACAACCAACTGCGCTGATATTGCTTCACTTTAGCACTTACTAAATTTCTAGGACCACGTTATCAAGTGCTAAAATAAATTTTACTACTTTATCGGCGTAATTAAAATATATCTTGCAAACATTTTCACTTAAAATAGGGATGTTTTTTTTTCTCGTATACCCCTTGGTGTTGGCTGTAATTGGATACTTTAGGTAATTCAAAAATATATTATTCAATTTAGTATTCCATATTTGTCTTCGTCTCTTTTGCAAAATATTAGGCTTTAAAATGATAATTTTTGTTAGGGTCAAGTGTCTCTCCCCCTCTACCAGCTAAATGGTTCTTGTCGAATAGGTATGCTGAAAAAATCCAGCAATTCATTTCCTTAACGAAACTGTAAGGAAAAATATTACAAGTAAGTATGTTTTACAAGTTAACGAGTAATAGTCGATCAACTTTGCTTAACTAGAATATTCTTAGTATCAACAACTTAGTATCAATATTGACATAGACAAATTGTGATATGTAACTACGAAACCTTACATTGCGCGTGGCCCGACATGCATTTGACCAATTTTTTTAAATTATTTTTAGTTAGTACATACCCGAAAACTAGTCTTCTAAAAACCAAACAAAAGAGAACTCAAGAAACATAAAGAAAACAATAGTTATGCAGTTCATGGAATGGGGTGAATCTTTTTTAAATTTGATTTTACTCACTATTAATCTTAGAACTTATATTTGATAATGAGGTCATTCAACACTCAAATTATTGTAGAATTTTTTGGCTTTATTTGATTTATAAGAAATTATTTCATTAGTAACAAAAAATGCAATTAAACTATTTAATTTTTTCCGCTCGTTTTAGCTCAAAGTTTTTAAATGGCATTTCCCATGAAAATGAACATGACAAATTGATATAATTTGATAGATCTATGTTTTTGTACATCAAAAAAGTAAAATAAATCCAACCTAAATTACGTAAATCACCGTTTATGAAGATTTTCCGCTATCGAAATGAACGGGAGTCAATTTTACCCACATTCGCGTTTAACTTTGACAAGCCATTTAAACGGGATTTTCATAAATATTTTCTATACTATTGGACTTGTTACTTTAAAATTGACCACGAAAGAACACGCTTAAATAAGTAAAATACTATTAGACTCATAAATTAATACTCTGATATTGTCAAAAATATGAAAAAGTGTGTGTAAAGTTACCCACGCTGACAGTATATATATTTTTTTTTCAAGGTTTCCACTTCCAACCCACGAAAATAGGGAAAAATGGATAAACTTTGTCCGAAACAACCGCAGCGAAGAATTTTGGTCGCCAACTAATCATACTTATATATGTTCATTGCATTTTCACGAAGAGGATAAATACATAACAAAAACGGGAAGGTGTTTTTTGAAAGATTCTGCTGTGCCGTATGAAAATGTAAGTAAGACAAATAAAATACTAACCGGGGCACCCGCCCCGGACGGCATTTTCAGGGGGCGCAAAAATCATAATTATTATGATTAAAATAAAATAACTTGCTCCACAAAACCCCTAGAATACGAAAGCTTGGTAGACCTACCGTTAACTTTTAAGAAAAAGGCGCCACCTAAATAATTATATTAAGTTTTTTTAAGTAAGTTATTTTAAGCGCTGGAGAGAGGGGCGCGACCGTCAAGTTTCTGCCCCGGTTCGAAAAAATCGTAGATCCGGGGGTGATTGTAACAAATAAAAGCATACACATTTGCCTCAAAAAGTAGTTGGTGTACGTACCTACCTGGGGAGACGCTCAGTTTTTTTTTTAAATTGTTCAGTATTCATCATCCACAGCCTTTTCTATCCCACAGCTGGGTATAGGCCTCTCTCTTACCATACCATAATTTCGGTGTTGCGTAACAGTTATTTCTACCTTTTCAGTTAAATGATTGATAGGTAGATACTTTTTTTATTGTATACATCACGTTTACACCTTAAATTAAATAGCTTAAAGGACTTACATGCTAGTAGAAACAACAGGCGGCCTTATCGCTAATAGCGATTTCTTCCAGGCAACCTTGTATTGATGCTGAGGAGGTATAATAAGAGTCATCATCATCATCATGTCAGCCATAAGAAGTCCACTGTTGGACATAGGCCTCCCCCAAGAATTTCCAAAAATACCGATTGGTATATTTGTGTACCTATTAGTCATGTAAAATTTCAGCTAAGCATAGCTAGATCTCATAAAAAACGCTTGTATAACAATAAGCTATGACTTTTATATGATTGTCATGTAGAAATATTGTTGACAACGAAGACCTTACTTATAAAATAAGTTGTTAACCTTTACGTTTTTTTGAAGAGTAATTTAATCGTGAAAAAGTCAGAATGATAGGATTTTTTTTATCGTTTACAAACGACAAGAGGTTGCATAAAATCTCCTGTTTTCTTATTGGTTTACCATCGTTGTTTACATTACGAGACAAGTTTAAAAAAACGCAGATAACATGTCCCTACGTTACGTAGCGATCGTGAGCTCCGGTGAGTTCATATTATTCAACCCACGTACCTATGCCCCTGAAGACAAACTAAGGTAATTGACCGGAATTTATTCAGTCACGCTCCATCTGTTGGCGCGTCTGTACGTCTCTATAAACAAAACGTGATTCGCGCATTTTCTTTATAAAATGCCGTCCTGTGTGTTTAGAAAATGCAAAAACTACACTGGATCATTGAAGAAAGGGGAACATAATATCTCGTTTCATCTGTAAGTACTGTATTTTTACTACCAAAGTATTGCATAGGAAAATAATGTTTACTTTTTTATTGTTTGTTGTGATGATAAAATATACGAATCGTTTACATAGACATACATTTATTTGCGATAAAAACAACCAAAACAATAAAAAGATAAACAAAAACTCAAAACAACACTTACTTACTTAAGTGTTGTTTTAGTTACAAGCCAGTTCCAACTCGTACTGCTAGTTGATTGATTCGCTGGTTTTCCGTTTGGACGACGACATGCACGCACACTATTGTATTAATTTGCTTTATACACGTCATGAATAGTCTTAATAAGCGCATGTTTTAGAAACAGTGATTTGTTCCGTTTTCGCGTGTCACAGTTCCCGTGTGACAGAAAGAGACAAAAGCTTATTCTGTGAATAAGATTTTTACATGCGTTTATAAGTACTTACTGACGGAAAAAGCGTTCGGTGAATGTAGTAGGGATATTCGGAAAATGTAGCGGGGAAGACAAATGATATTAACATACAATTCCGCGCCGCACACTGGGACGAATAACCAATTTACGAGTACAAAAAAATGTCTAGAAACTTCGGGGTTTCAATAAACAGACCATGGAATCGTGTAACAAAAAAAAACCGGAGGGTTCCGTACAAAATAGATAAAAGAACTACTGAGCGAAGCTAGTCATTGATAAAAGAGGGAAATTGTATTTTTTTTAATTTTTGGTCATAATCCGAAAAATACACATCGTAAAAATAATTAAAAACTAGTTTTAGCTAATGGAGCTCTTTCATAATGTTACCCCAAATTATGAACATTAACAGGTCCATTAACAGTATGATACTGTTACCCTCATTCCGTGCATTTTTTTGTGACTAAATTAAAAATATACAGTTTTCGAAAAAAGTGATCTTTTAAGGGTTCCGTTTTTTCCTTTTGCGGTACGGAACCCTAAAAAACAGTAAAGAAGCACATAGGCTGGGCGAGCGCAAGTCCCGGGCCCTTTTTATGTACTGCGAAAATTAAATGTATAGGTATCTAGTAGTAAGTCGTCTTTGTTTACGAAACTACAACAGCTGTTAGCGATTCTAAGAAAAATCTATTCGGCCCGGGAAAGCCCGTATCCGGAAACTTTTCGCACTAAAAGTTTCCGGAATTAATAAAAAAAATAATACTATTAAAGGTCAAAAATGAATTTATTGTTTCTCAAAATATTCTCCTTTTGCGTAAATGCACTTTTTCATTCGATTAAACTGATTTTGAAAACATTTGTGCCACTCCTCCGTGGTGACCTCAGAAACGTGTTTTTCATACTCTTCGACATCCTCTTCTGGTGATGAAAATCGTTGACCTCGTAGGTAATTGGTTCCAAATTTTTGGGAACAGAAAAAAATCACAAGGTGCCAGGTCGGGACTGTATGCAGGATGGCTCATAAGTTCTACGTTTTTCACCTTCAAAAATTCGTTTGTCTGTCTGGCCGTGTGGGAACTAGCATTGTCGTGGTGCAAGATGATACGGCGTTTATGGTTATTTTTACGGAGTTCGTCAATAATTTCCGGTAAACAAATGGTCGTGTACCAGTTACTATTCACGGTACGACTATTCTCTAAAGCAACAGTAGCCACGTGTCCAGTTTTATTAAAAATAGAAGCAATCATCCGCTTTGATGCACTTTTCACGCGCGCTGCTTTGGTTGGTTTCGGTCATTCGCCCGATTTCACCAGTGAATAGGTATTAACGCGATCAGATACACATAAACTTAGTAGTCAAAATCCTAGAATTAGAAAAAGTAAATCTAGGTATACTATTTTTAGTTTTCCTGCATATTATGAAACTCCGACAAAAATGGACAGAAGCGGTTCGTTTGGAAAGAGATGAAAGTAACTGGAAACCCAGTAAACGGAGTGTTGTGTGCTCTATACATTTCGCAGATGACCTGTGACACCGCCGTATTCTAAAAAGAAAGCAATACCGATTTGTACCGTAAGTTGTTTTAAGTAGAACATTTTTAGGGTTCCTCAGGAACTACGAGGATTATAAGTTGGCCATGTCAGTTCATTTGCCTGTCGGTGCGTAATAAACAGCCATTTTACTCGGAGACTGATTAAAATGGTTATCCATAAATGCCCTACCTACATAAACGAAATTAGGCAGGTATGTACATGTGTTCTATATACCGCTATGAAATTCCGTAGAAAAAAAACAAAATATTTAAAAATAAATACACAGAAGAGCTGCTGCAGAGGCGCTGGATGCAGGTCGCTTCAAACCGGTCTTTTTGGGAAGCCACTGCGGGTCGGACTTCTTGTGGCTGAGATGATGATGAGAAGAGAAAAAATAGTTTTTTCTTTTCTGTGCAAAAATAGGGTTGTATTTAATACATGATAAAGAAGGGATGTATTTTTTTCAACCCCAATACGTGTGCTGTATCGTTGAATAGGTCTCTCTCTGTCTCTATCAGCTGTCAATGTCATATACCTAAGTACCTAAGTATATAATTTTCTTCAGATGTGATATGTGCGAGATTTAGCTTTCTTACAGATTATAACATTAACTACAAAAAAAATACGCGTCGACTTGAGAACCTCCTCCGTTTTTCATCAGTTAAAAACCTTACTACATGCGTGTCTTGACACGGTCTTGGCCATTGATTTATTACGCGGATAAGTTACCATGTCACTACCCGCGTCACAGAATCTCAAAGATTCTCCATGTTAAATACTCTAAAACTAACATAACATATAATTCTCCTCTACCAAGACTATGTCGTACATACAATGAAATTAATGTTTTTCTAAACGATCTCGATATATTTCACGACAAATTTAACGCATTCAAGTTTAAGTTATTAGTTTTTTTTACTGAACGCAATAGATTATAATATCACTGTTATATTATTTTATAGGTTTTAGTTTAAATTAATATAGTTTAAGTTTTAGTTAAAGAATGATGTAGACGCCTGTTAAAGGTATACATATCAGGGGGGCGATCGCACTAATAAACTTCAGCTGAAGCGCAATTGAACCTTAACCGAACCGCTACTTTTTGCCCGTTTCGTATCGCGCTAATGGTTAAAGTCGCAAGCTGAGACGCAACTGGAGCGAAGTTGGAACGCTACCGCTGTCAAAACAACGTTTGAGAAAAAGTTACAAAATGTCAACCATTGCTCAGCCGTTTCTTGATCGTTGTGCTTTGCATTTCAATATAGTGTGTAATTTTTACCTAAATATACACTTAACTTACATTTTTAAGTTAAAAACGATGATTGCTTCCATCGGGAGTCCATGAATTGAACGAAGACATGGTTTTTACCGATGCAAGGAAGAACAATTTTAAGTGCAAGATTTCAAGCTTATTATTTCAGTGACCGCAGTTTGTGAAACGTTACAGATTATTTATGGAGTTAACTAAACAACTAATAAAAGAGTGAACTCCTCACAAGCCTCCTACACTTCGATCTGATGACGTAGATGTTGAAACCAAGGTAAGGCACACAATCATTTACCAGTGGAAAGAATTAGTAGTAAAACCAACAAAATATAATAATGTTGTTGTTTTCTTGGAATATTAATAGATACATCCTTAATAACTTGCAAATATGCTTGTTATTCTACTAGGTAGACAAAGTTTACCTTCAGTAGGAAAGACATATAGTACCTACCTAGTCTATTATATGATTAACAAATACTTAACCACAAAAACAAATACAATTAGGTACATGTAAATAATAATTATCCTTTAGTCAAATAAGCTGCCCTTACCATACCCAGTGCCTATAAGACTGCCATTATTCCCACACTGGATAGCATTGGCTAACCTTTGCATTAGGAACATTTCACCAAGTGGTTACCAAAATTAAATAAATATTTTGGGACATTTCACACAAACACCATCTAGCCCAAACTAAGCAAAGCTTGTACTATGGAACTAGATGGCTGATAGAATACATATATACTTTTTTGTAGTAAATATATACAAATGATACATAGAAACACCCAGACACAGAACAAACATCCATGCTCGACACAGAACAAACATCCATGCTCATCACACAAATGTTTACCCTGGGTGGGAATCGAACCCACAACCTACAGCTTAGGTAGACATACTACCAACTGAGCCTCAAGGCCATTAAATAGTAATACTTAAACAAACTTTATCTATTTCAGGTTTTTGGTTGCTTTGTCAGCGGCATATCAAACCATTGTTGGAGACAGTTTATAAAATTGTGTCAGTTTTAAAGCGATTTAGCAAGTTACAATGACATTAATTATGCTGATTATAATTAATCATCATATGACCTCTGCATCTGTTGCAGACAATTCAAGCATTATCATAGGGCAGGTGGCACCTTTATAATAGATAAATATGTATCATTTCCATTTCAACAACATGGGATGGATCAAGTTAAAAAACTAGTAAGTATAATCTAATATAGGTATTCAATCACATTACACCAAACATCACCAAAGTAGTTTTCAGTTAAGTCTCACTAAAAGTTAGTTCTTCGTCACTCAGGCATGTCCTACCCTACATACATTTATTACTATGAAGTATATCCTCAAATAAGATTATTATGCGAGAAACACACTGGAATACTTCCCGTCAGCCATCTCTATACTATTATAACATATGTATCATTCATTGCTCTCCGCTTACAAGGCTGAGGTTTTAAAAAGTTTAATCTCATATGGCTCTATTAACTATATACATATATTTTTAAAAGGGTCAGCATGTAGCATTGCCATGTTGTATAAAAATGCTTATATATTGGGTATGTAATGTGTATAGTAGTTCTTTAGATTTCACTTCTTTATTTTTGATATTTTAGAAAGATACCCATTGAAACCCACAATGATTATCAAGATAAGCACTTGACAACCTAGGAGTGTTGTCAAGTGATTTATAGATGTTTTAAAAGCTCATTCAGGTAAAATTGCATTGTTATGAAAAGCATAGCATAGATAAATATTAATTTGTAATTATTATTACATATTTTTAATATAAAATAATATTTCCTTACAGATGCTTAGTGGTGGATAGAAAGATGCATTATGTACTAGTAGTTGCTGCAAGAATGATCAATGCTTGCTATGTGGTACATATTATAGTACACATTCCATATTATCCATATTAACGGACAAGGAAGAGGCACAAGAATGAAGGCTGGCTGGCTCTCTCTCAGGTTGCTGGGACTCACTTGGCAGCTGATGCTAATTAATTCTTTATATAATATGACAGAAATTATTTAAACAATAAATAAAAAATAATGTATATTTAACATGATTTTATTCAAATTTTAATTAATCCACATAATGTTATTATAAAACTTTACAAAACACAAGAAAAAACTATTTACATAATATGTCATTTAATTACACCTAGCTAAAACTTATTTACTTATACTTATGAACAATTTTTAACCAACTTAAAAAAGAAGGTTCTCATTTGGACTGTTATGTTTGTTACCGCATAACTCAATCATTTGTAAACCGATTTTGATTTTTTTTGTTTGAGATTTGTCTCATAAAAATTGGTTCATTAGTTTGGCTTTTAAAATAAAACTGCGAATTTTGAAGTGTTTCAGTTTCTTAAAATACAGGCGCTTCAACAATGGAGTCTGTTCCTGAGGTAAGGGAGTGGCACGGGAGAGGTTTGTGTTGGCGCTATACCTAGATAATTATTTATCCTCCTGATATCTAATGATTTGGGCTTCGTGGTTGACAATACTGAAACAATAGAAATAATGATTGAATGACAGAAATTCATGTGCAACATTTTTAAAAGATGGTTCAAAAGAGGTAGTTAATTTTTGTTTGACAAAATCTTAGAAGCATTACATTGCCCACATATTAGGTTAATCGCAGTTGAGAGTCACTTAAGTGCATTTAAAGGTGAAAACCAACCTCATTCTTGGCAAAATTACCAAGTATTTATAGATCTTTTTTAATTATGGTTGACAGGGCAGGCATTTCAACATATTTTACCTGATGTTATGTGATAATGGTGGCCTAAGAAGTTAAGCATCCGTAGTCGAGAAGGGAAACTGATTCCTAAATTAGGCTGTAGGAACAAGTGTTCCATATTCACCAACATCACGGCACTGCACGAGCCTCTAGACTTTATCTGTCATCCGTCCCAGAGCAAGGTTTTCATGGCCGTCAAGGAAATCGCATCATAATCTTCAGCTGATGTACAGTTGTGGATCTGTGACGCTCTTCCATTTTCTAAAACAATTCACAAATGAAATTAACAATAAAATTCGGTTTGTTGTCAGAATCAGAACTACACAGCATGAATTAAATACTTACTGGGCATTTTGTGGTCCCTATTGGTATTTTTACATCACTTCATTGAAATGAATAAACCAAGATATGTGGGTTTTTTGCATTGATTGTTTAACAATGGTTGTAAGTGAAATCATAGCAGAAACAATTTATTTTGTTGTATTTTTATAAATGTATTTTCGTTCGTTTCTTCGACAAATGTCGTGCTGTCACTGTCATATCTCATACGGCTGTCAAAATTAGAGTTGTGGAAGCCGTTTTTTTTGTGATAACACTTGTTTTAACATGTTATTTAGCAAAAAGGAGCAATAAACTGTTACTTATAGCAACATCTCTAGGAACGGCTGAAAAAGAGTTACGGTCCAGTTACGATCGAACTTTGGTTGGCGTTTGAAGTTTAACGCGATACCAAATTTTACCACAGTTGAACCGTAACTCGACTACAAGCGCAGCTGGACCGCAGCTGAACTATAGACGTTCAAAATAACGCGATCGCCCCCCAGAACCTATATTAGAGATTACCTACTAAGTCAATGTAATATGTATACTGTTGGTGTTTCTAAAATAAATAAATAAATAAAACCGCAGGGTTCAGCTATTACACATTAGCATTACACACATATGCACAATCGATAAACATATTACTCTGTTTCTTAAACAGTTGGTTAAAAAAACAAAAGCAACTTTTATTCTTTAAAACTATTGAACAGAAGTGGTCACAAAATTCTCCCCGGTGGTGGTACAAAGAAGTGTTAGAGCGAGACGTCTATTTTACGCGAGAGTGAAAGAGAGAACGTGAGTGTGACCTTGAAATCGTGACAGATGGCAGACTGGTTGAGCGAGCGCCTGGGAGGGGAAACGGACAAATGCTATTTTTACCCGACTGCGTAAGAAGAAGGGTTATGATTTTGAGTGTATAACTGTAACTGTATATATGTGTGTGTGTGTAAGTATGTTTCTATATAACAGCCTGCAGCCAAAACGGCTTGACTGATTTTGATGTGCGAGGTGTCATTAGATTCGTCTTCGCTTCCAGAGTGTCATAGGCTATACTTTTTGTAATAATAATAATACAACTCTTACAAAAATAAAATAATGCGTTTTTTCGTAACCTCCAACTATTTCGTAATAAACGTAATCCCACCAAAAACATTTCATGTAAAATTGGTTGCCATGTGTCGCATTGTCATGCCACTTTCACTGACAAAAAGATATCAGATGAGATCTAACTGAATCTGAAGAGCCAAGCCGCTAACTCTACAAAATCTAACGCTACAATACTTATCTCTGTAAGCCTTAAATCTTGGCAATGGTTTGGGGCAATTCTATTGAATTAGAGTCGACATTTTTACAACAAAAAAAGTGTATCCGAGCAATATTTAATTTGAGCAGCCTCGATTATCTTCGAAACATATTTATAGAATACAAGTTTCTCACGCTTACTTGTATATTTATAGAAATTTGTTTATTTGTTAAGCATAATGGTAATTATTTCTTGAAAATATAAAATTAATATTTTTTGGTTCCTCAGGCGAATAATGCTTTATATCACAGGAATTCTTACTTTACAGCTATAAAAACATACAACAAATTACCTACTGACAAAAAAAAACTGAATGGCCTTAAATTTAACAAAGAACTCAAAAAAATGGTTGTTGTCAAAAGGATTTTACAACACGAAGGAATATATAAATGAAGGGAACAATGATTACTTGACTATTTAGGTACTAAGACTATCTTTGAATTTCGATAGAAATTTATAAAATGTACCTATTATGATATTTAAAAAAAAACTACATATATCTTACGTTAATTTTATTAATGTTAATAATTCATTCATAATTTAGATTATTATTAGTGTATTAATCTTGTATAATTAGTTTAAAAAAAATGTTGCATTTTAATTAGTAAATTCTGTATAGTAGACTTATTTTAATATTGCATTGCACGCCTGTGAGGGCCAACTGTTGGAGCATTTTTTTTTTAAGTTAAACGCCTTGGGCCTTACTAAAAACGTTACTTAACTTTAACCAACATCTTAAATTATCTGTCTTCTTTCCGCAAGTGTCATTACATGTCAGAGAGAAGTTGACAAAATATGTTAAACATTGCTTAAAGTTAAGTAACGTTTTACAGTTTCGTAATAAAATACATTCTGATTCTGATTCGTATTAATGTACTAATGGGTATCTAAGGAGATATTGGTGGGATGTTCTAGATCAGTGTTTAAATTATTATACGCTCGAAATGGGAACTATTTATTATATAATAACATCTCTGTAAACACAGTTAAGCAATAAATATTTTCTTATTCGTTAGCACAAGCTAAAACAGAAATTTAAATGTTTTTACGATGGATAATTTTTGCTTCATGAAGGAAAATATAAAAAAATATATATAATTTCGCCCTTTTATCTACTAGCTTGTACGGGACCCTCGGTGGGCGAGGAACTATTTATTATATAATAACATCTCTGTAAACACAGTTAAGCAATAAATATTTTCTTATTCGTTAGCACAAGCTAAAACAGAAATTTAAATGTTTTTACGATGGATAATTTTTGCTTCATGAAGGAAAATATAAAAAAAATATATAATTTCGCCCTTTTATCTACTAGCTTGTACGGGACCCTCGGTGGGCGAGTCTGACTCGTACTTGTCCGGTTTTTTAATTGAATTTGGACCCGCATAGAGCATTTGCCAGTATCAAGTATTAGGGTTTTTTCAAGTTTTTTTAAACCAGTTATAAATGTTTTAGTCACAATTAAAGTCACGTACCTAAATATACAGTAATTTTCAAATTCGATTGCTGCTCTGCAGTAAAGTAGTGGCGACTTTACTGGAAGCTTCTATGGAGTTTTGCCGACAACGTGAAAAGAAACGATTCGCTACTTTATTTCACTTGCCCACACTCACCCACCCGATCAAACACATAATGAATAAAATACCATAATTGTTATAGAATTAATATTCAAAATAACACAAGTATATGAAAATAAAATAAAACGACGTTTCCATGACTTTCCCGCCAAAAACTAAATAAGTACTTGTACATAATGTAAGTACCTATATAGGCTAAGTACTGTGCGATCTAGTATAAGAGGCTTGAACGATTTATTTGGGTGTCATTTGTCTTTATTTCCGTACTACATTTTGGAGTCTTTTTTAACCGACTTCAAAAGAAGGAGGTTATCAATTCGGTAGTATTTTTAGGGTTCCATACCTCAAAAGGAAAAAACGGAATCCTTATGGGATCACTTTGTTGTCCGTCTGTCCGTCTCTCCGTCTTAGGTGAGGTATATGAAAGAGCTTAATTAGCACAAGCTAAAACCGGTTTTTAAATATTTTGCTATGCGTATTTTTCAATTTATGAAGAAAAATATAAAATTTACCCCTTTTATCTACTAGTTTGTACGGAAACCTCGGTGGACGAGTCTGACTCGCTCTTGTCCGTTTTTATTTATTACCACATAACTTCGTCATTTATAAATCGATTTGATTGTTTTTGTTAGAAAGCTTATAGTTTTACAAAGTTGCTGAAAAAATATGTCAACCTACTTGGATGACATATTTTATCGGTTATTTTGTTTTAAAAACCAAACAACTGAACAAATTTGATAAAAATTATATTGGACCAATCTGACTGACGCAATTTTGTTGACTTAACAAAATTGCGTATTTTTTTACCGACTTCCAAAATGAAAAAGGTTCTTAATTCGACTCAATTTGATTTTTATGTTTCTAACGCGATTACTACGCCAATTATCAATATTGTTAATGATGATTCTTTTTTGTTTGGTCGGTAATACCTCAGAGATGGTTCTATATAAATTTTGTCAAAATCGGTTCTGTACTATGGTTTTTATTACAAAATAACTGAAAAAATGTCATCCAAGTTTAAACGAATTGCGTATTTTGAAGTCGTTTTTTTTTACAAGTTTTTAAAATCGCCATAGCTCTTGCCGCGTCTATTAATTTAAATACAAAAAAGAAAAGAAAAATATGGGTGAAAGAGTATTTACTTTTGCGAGAAAAATTATCAAATATGCAAATACTGAGTGTTTTGGAACCATGTGACTTAAGAAACTACCTTAGAGTAGGAGTTGCCGAGTTTGAATGTCTATTGAAATTAGTTACTCCATACATTCAAAAAGAAGATACGGTTCTTAGACAAAGTGTCAGTGCTAAACAAAGATTGGTAGTTACTTTAAGATTCCTGGCAACGGGCAACTCCTATCAAGACCTACGGTTTAGCTTTTTGATATCTCAACCTCTTTTATCGTCAATTATACCAGAAACGTGCCGAGCTATCTACAAATGCTTAAAACATTTGATCAAGGTGAGTAAAAACACTGTATATTATTTTTCAATTTAACATTTATTTTTCAAATCAAGGACATTAATATAAAAGCAATGAGTAAATTAAATAGAAAATTATTTTTTTGTCGGCTTGAATATCAAAAAATCTTTCATTAAATTGGCACTCCCTTCTACTATAGACGGGGAAATAGTAGACCCTGAATCATTTTTAATGTATTCTAGAAAATCTTCAGGGTTGTTGTGAAATGAATGTTGTGCTGACTGGATTGCTTGTTGTGGTGATTGAATTATGTGTTGTGGCGTTTGGATTGACTGTTGTGGCAACTGGAATGATTGTTGTGGAAACTGAATTGTGTGTTGTGGAGATTGGATTGTCTGTTGTGGAGACTGGACTTCTTGTTGTGAAAACTGAATTGCGTGTTGTGGCGATTGGTCTAGTTGGCTTTGGTAACGAGGTGATTGTGAATAGGCGATGGATGATACTGTGTTGTAGATGATGATGAAGGACTTGGTGTGGGTGATGGATAATTGCGAGATGATGGACGTTTGTGTGGCAAGTTAGGAGATTGTCGGTTGTATGGGGACGGGGAAGAATAACTTGATACTGGTGATTGGATGAAGGGTATCTGATAGTTGTATCTGTTCAATGTATTATTTCCGATGGTGTGACGAGTAGACAAGAATCTTCAGAGAGTCGTTCAAATTTAGCATTATAAATTACATCGGATATAATTTTTTGAGTAAATATCAGTTGTGTTCCACTTATATCCTTTAATTGCAAGCCTACAGACTTTCCAAATATTTCCCAGTGTTCTTCTTCTTTATTTGATAACATTACTTCAGCAGATTTCATAATTTTTTCTTGTTTTTGTAGAAGTGTTTCTTTTTTTTTCTTTACGCTATGTCGTCTAGAAGTTGAAGCAATCGATCCGATTTGCTGGCTTGGAATGTCTTCGTCAGATGAATTGGAGCCCTAAAAGTACAGTTTTTTTTTTGTTCCAGATACCTGAAAATGAAACAGAGTGGAAAGAAATTGCTGAGGAATTCGAAACAAAATGGAATTTCAGTCACTGTGTTGGATCATGTGATGGGAAGCATATCGCTATAGAAAAACCCCCCGAAAGTGGCTCTTTGTTTTACAATTATAAGGGATTCTTCAGTATTGTACTGTTTGCTGTTGTAAATGCTAACTACGAATTCATGTATGTACACACAGGCACCAATGGATCCGTTGCAGATGGAGCAATTTTAAAATGTACAAAATTTCATAAGAAAATGATTAACAATTCTTTAAATTTGCCATCTCCATCTCCACTACCAGGCACAAACGAAATTGTACCATACGTGTTTCTGGGGGATAGTGCATTCGCATTGAATAAAAAATTCATGAAACCATTTCCTTTTAAAAATATTAATCGGATGCAAAGGATTTTTAATTATCGATTATCGCGAGCCAGAAGAGTGGTTGAAAATGCCTTTGGCATATTGAGTTCCCGTTTTAGAGTACTGCGTAGACCACTTGATCTAGATCTGGAGAATGTGGATGCTGTAGTATTGGCATGTTGCGCTCTGCATAACTTTCTGAGGAAACGAGTACCAACTTACATATGTCATTCTAATATTGATTCAGAAAATATAAGACAGGGTACGTTTCGCGAAGGAGATTGGAGACAAACCTCTGCACCCTTAGTTTCATTACAGCGTTCTTCAAATAGGCAGCGTAATGAAGATGGCAATATTGTTCGCAATAAATTCATGGACTATTTCAATTCTGTTGGACATGTTAGTTTCCAAGACCGAATGATTGATGTTGTACCACCATAAAATTTGTTATATCTACCATTTTACCTGATTAAATAATGCTTAATAAAAGAAATATACTTTTTACTAGTGGACCCGACAGACATTGTACTGTCCCTCGAACCCATTAGGCGCAGCTGTCTATAAAGTCTATAGGTGAGCGAAGCCGTGGACTTCTGCCCACGGCTTCGCTTACACGTCTATAGTATACAAATAAAATACAGGCTGTTTCATAATACCCTAAAAATTGAAAAGGGTCAATGTAGGAACATTACATGACTGAGTTTGTTCAACTTTCAACTGACCTTGAAATACCTAACACGCGGCTGTCCCGTCGCGTCGATAACGAAACAAATTCAAGTGGGCTGCGCTAATACTACTGTCTTCTCACTCTTTTATTTATGAAACGTTGTTAGTGCGAGAGAGAATACATGATTACTGACATTTCTATTAGAGCCTCTCCCACGGAATGAATACAGCCACAGTGCACAGACTATTAAGAGAACACTACATCTGTGCGAGTAGGAAATTGTGGTACGCAGGTACCTACATTTAATGGGAAATGCACAAATAAACTTACACAAACTACTTGATTATTTTATGTTTATAAACAATTATATTATTTCACTCAAATGTTTTATAGTCCTATAAAATCTTTGATTTCACTTTTCCACGCTAGTGCACTAGTCGAATACTGTACGAATAAAAAAAACACCTCTTTTTCACTCAATATACTGAAATTAAATACCTATGCACTTATTTTGGATAATAAGGCGGCGGCTTGAATTATTTTCCGGTTCTTGCCAAAACTCATCAAAATTGTTATTATACAAAAACGTAGACAAGATCAAACGAATCACACTATGCCTTAACAGTTAGCATTTATATTAATCGAGACGGAGTCAACGAGGTCAATACGGAGTCGTAAAATTAGTTAGTCTAGTCGACTTGCGAGGCAGAGCGTGCTGCTGAATATGCCACGCTGCAGCCGTCCGGCCTGCACGAATTGGCAACGCCGCAAACCGCAATGGCCTTGGCATAGCCGCGCGTTGCCGCCGCCGCCGCCGTCCGTCTTAACCCGACTCAATCCCAATTTCCTAGGTAAAGAAAAAGTATTCATAGCATTTGCAAGAAGATGGCACATCACGCATGGCGGCGTGCCGGTTTCTCTTTCTTACCAGTTACCGTTCCGCTCTTCGCAGTCGCTCTGAATGATTGCTATGCTAATATTTTATGTAGGTCACTTCCTTACCTACTGTCCGAAAAACTTGTGATCAGTAGATTTTTTCATAGAACAGGCAACAATACTTACGGTGTAAGTAGCTTACGTTGTAAATTAATATGGACTTTCAAAAAAAATATCATGTATGCCACAGACTTAGGAAGACAGATGTAGGTACATAAATCTTAGTATAGTCTTATACATAAATCACGTGCACTCACTGCACTCCCAAAATGGATGACAAAAATGCATAGGTACCATTAGGCTACCTATAGAGAGCAGACACCACTCATATACATCCGTTTAAATGCGGTGTTAACACCGCACCCCCGCCGCACCTCACTCAGTTGCGTACAAGTGAACGACGCTGTTGTGATTGTGTTGTTACTGATATTTTGACTAAAATCAGTGGAAAATGCCGTCGTGCGTGTTGCGATATTGTACGAACAACTCAAGAAATACATCGAAGTGCAAAGGAATAACTTTCCATCGGTGAGTAATGCAGTACAATCGATATACGAATTAAATAGTTAAAAAAATATTTATCAGCCGCCATGATATTGCATCATGCGTCCTTTGACGCTATAGACACAGACTAAAACGTTCAGAAGTGAAGTTTAGGCAAATTGCCTAGGTGAAATTCCTTTTTTTTATTCAGAACATATTTTTTTACATTGATACCGTTGTTATATTATAGAGTTTTATGTGTTATTTGTAATAAAATAATTAATGCATTACTGTCAATAACTTTGACTTTGCGTTAAACTTTGGACATAGCCTGGTTTAAAGATTCTTGATTTTTTTACCAAAAGATGAGTAATCAAATTGACTGATGAATGCATAAGTTGTAGTCGCACAAACATTATAAATGTTAATTTATGCATAAAGTTGACAAATATGATGGAAGTTTTAAAAGTTTTCCACCATTTTCTAAACACCAGAATTAGTGACTGAAAAATGTATGTCCAAGGTTTCGGATTTAATTATAAAATCCCATGAGTTTTATTTAATATCGATAAAACATTGATCTATCGTACCGCTTTAAACAATATTTCTTGGCCTTATTTAGTTTTACTACGTAAAAATATTGTAAACAAAAAAGTCATCGTATTTTCTTTAATTGTGGGTAAAATTGACAATGGAGTTTCAGCTAATTATACACCTAAAAATGCATTAATAATGTGAATTATTTTACTTCTATGTCTGACAGAGATGTTTTAAGCAATATAATTTGGTCGAAGATGGTAAGCATACATAACACGGAATAAGAACTGGCTCTAGTAGATGGTTGATAGTCATGGCATCGTTAGGTGTTTGACGATAGCTTTTCCACTTGAGACTATAACTCTCAAGTGGAAAAGCTATTGTCAAACAACTAGGCTGCAAAACTAATACTCAAACACCATAATTCAGTTTCCTAATAATATTTTTCCTACACGGAAGATTAGCTCGCAGTTTCTTTTTAAAAAGGAGCTTTCCAATATAAAAGTTGAATGCACAACTAACTGCGCTGATATTGCTTCACTTTAGCACTTTCTAAATTTCTAGGGCCTCGTTATCAAGTGCTAAAATAAAGTTTACTACTGCATCGGCGTAATTAAAATATATCTTGCAAACACTTTCTATGGGAATAGAGTAATTACAAGGGAGGTACCCTTGTAATTCCTCTACACTTAAAATAGGGATGTTTTTTTTTCTCGTATACCCCTTGGTGTTGGCTGTAATTGGATACTTTAGGTAATTCAAAAATATATTATTCAATTTAGTATTCCATATTTGTCTTCGTCTCTTTTGCAAAATATTAGGCTTTAAAATGATAATTTTTGTTAGGGTCAAGTGTCTCTCCCCCTCTACCAGCTAAATGGTTCTTGTCGAATAGGTATGCTGAAAAAATCCAGCAATTCATTTCCTTAACGAAACTGTAAGGAAAAATATTACAAGTATGTAGGTTTTACAAGTTAACGAGTAATAGTCGATCAACTTTGCTTAACTAGAATATCCTTAGCATCAACAACTAAATATCAATATTGACATAGACAAATTGTGATATGTAACTACGAACTAAATTGTTTTTAGTTATTACATACCCGAAAACTAGTCTTCTAAAAACCAAACAAAAGAGAACTCAAGAAACATAAAGAAAACAATAGTTATGCAGTTCATGGAATGGGGTGAATCTTTTTTAAATTTGATTTTACTCACTATTAATCTTAGAACTTATATTTGATAATGAGGTCATTCAACACTCAAATTATTGTAGAATTTTTTGGCTTTATTTGATTTATAAGAAATTATTTCATTAGTAACAAAAAATGCAATTAAACTATTTAATTTTTTTCCGCTCGTTTTAGCTCAAAGTTTTTAAATGGCATTTCCCATGAAAATTAACATGACAAATTGATTTAATTTGATAGATCTATGTTTTTTTACATCAAAAAAGTAAAATAAATCCAACCTAAATTACGTAAATCACCGTATATGAAGATTTTCCGCTATCGAAATGAACGGGAGTCAATTTTACCCACATTCGCGTTTAACTTTGACAAGCCATTTAAACGCGATTTTCTTAAATTTTTTCTATACTATTGGACTTGTTACTTTAAAATTGACCACGAAAGAACACGCTTAAATAAGTAAAATACTATTAGACTCACACATTAATACTCTGATATTGTCAAAAATATGAAAAAGTGTGTGTAAAGTTACCCACGCTGACAGTATAAATATATTTTATTTTTTTCAAGGTTTCCACTTCCAACCCACGAAAATAGGGAAAAATGGATAAACTTTGTCCGAAACAACCGCAGCGAAGAATTTTGGTCGCCAACTAATTATACTTATATATGTTCATTGCATTTTCACAAAGAGGATAAATACATAACAAAAACGGGAAGGTGTTTTTTGAAAGATTCTGCTGTGCCGTGTGTGTGTGAAAATGTAAGTAAGACAAATAAAATACTGTAGGGTACTGCTTCAGAATTATGATGAGTGGCGAATATACCTTCAAATAAACGCATACTAATCCAGGATGCATAGATACCTCTATAGGATGCATAGATACCTCTATAGAAGGATCATGGGAAGCCATAAAGCCTCCCCGTCACTGCGACTCTTGCGGATCTATTGTAACCAGCCCCGGATCTAGGGGCCGGGGCACTCGCCCCGGGCGGCATTTTCAGGGTGCGCAAAAATCATAATTATTATGATTAAAATAAAATAACTTGCTCCACAAAGCCCCTAGAATACGAAAGCTTGGTAGACTCACCGTTAACTTTTAAGAAAAAGGCGCCACCTAAATAATTATATTAAGTTATTTTAAGAGCTGGAGAGAGGGGCGCGACCGTCAAGTTTCTGCCCCGGTTCGAAAAAAACGTAGATCCGGGGGTGATTGTAACAAATAAAAGCATACGCATTTGCCTCAAAAAGTAGTTGGTGTACGAACCTACTTGGGGAGACGCTCAGTTTTTTTTTTAATTGTTCAGTATTCATCATCCACAGCCTTTTCTATCCCACAGCTGGGTATAGGCCTCTCTCTTACCATACCATTATTTCGGTGTTGCGTAACAGTTATTTCTCCCTTTTCAGTTAAATGATTGATAGATAGATACACTTTTTATTGTTTACACCACGTTTACACCTTAAATTAAATTGCTTAAAAGGGCTTACATGCTAGTAGAAACAACAGGCGGCCTTATCGCTAATAGCGATTTCTTCCAGGCAACCTTGTATTGATGCTGAGGAAGTATAATAAGAGTCATCATCATCATCATCTCAGCCATAAGAAGTCCACTGTTGGACATAGGCCTCCCCCAAGGATTTCCAAAAAGACCGATTGGTATATTTGTGTAGGTATTAGTCATGTAAAATTTCAGCTAAGCATAGCTAGATCTCATAAAAAACGCTTGTATAACAATAAGCTATGACTTTTATATGATTGTCATGTAGAAATATTGTTGACAACGAAGACCTTACTTATAAAATATGTTGTTAACCTTTACGTTTTTTAGAAGAGTAATTTAATCGTGAAAAAGTCAGAATGATATGATTTTTTTTATCGTTTACAAACGACAAGAGGTTGTATAAATCTCCTGTTTTCTTGTTGGTTTACCATCGTTGTTAACATTACGAGACAAGTTTAAAAAAACGCAGATAACATGTCCCTACGTTACGTAGCGATCGTGAGCTCCGGTGAGTTCATATTATTCAACCCACGTACCTATGCCTCTGAAGACAAACTAAGGTAATTGACCGGAATTTATTCAGTCACGCTCCATCCGTTGGCGCGTCTGTACGTCTCTATAAACAAAACGTGATACGCGCATTTTCTTTATAAAATGCCGTCCTGTGTGTTTAGAAAATGCAAAAACTACACTGGATCATTGAAGAAAGGGGAACATAATATCTCGTTTCATCTGTAAGTACTGTATTTTTACTACCAAAGTATTACATAGGAAAATAACGTTTAAGTACTTTTTTATTGTTTGTTGTGATGATAAAATATACGAATCGATTACATAGACATACATTTATTTGCGATAAAAACAACCAAAACAATAAAAAGATAAACAAAAACTCTGAACAAAATAAAACAACACTTACAACATAGGTGTTGTTTTAGTTACAAGCCAGTTCCAACTCTTACTGCTAGTTGATTGATTCGCTGGTTTTCCGTTTGGACGAGCAGGTGACGACATGCACGCACACTATTGTATTAATTTGCTTATTTATACACCACAGAGCAAGCACAACCTTTTTAGTTTTAAGTTTTTTTTTTTATAAGTACTGACGGAAAAAGCATTCGGTGAACGTAGTAGGGATATTCGGGAAATGTAGCGGGGAAGACAAATGATATTAACATATAATTCCGCGCCGCACACTGGGACGAATAACCAATTTACGAGTACAAAAAAATGTCTAGAAACTTCGGGGTTTCAATAAACAGACCATGGAATCGTGTAACAAAAAAAAACGGAGGGTTCCGTACAAAATAGATAAAAGAACTACTGAGCGAAGCTAGTTATTGATAAAAGAGGGAAATTGTATTTTTTTTTAATTTTTGGTCATAATCCGAAAAATACACATCGTAAAAATAATTAAAAACTAGTTTTAGCTAATGGAGCTCTTTCATAATGTTACCCCACATGATACTGTTAATGGACTCGCATTCCGTGCTTTTTTTTGAAAAATATACAGTTTTCGAAACAAGTGATCTTTTAAGGGTTCCGTTTTTTCCTTTTGCGGTACGGAACCCTAAAAAACAGTAAAGAAGCACATAGGCTGGGCGAGCGCAAGTCCCGGGCCCTTTTTATGTACTGCGAAAATTAAATGTATATCTAGTAGTAAGTCGTCTTTGTTTACGAAACTACAACAGCTGTTAGCGATTCTAAGAAAAATCTATTCGGCCCGTGAAAGCCCGTATCCGGAAACTTTTCGCACTAAAAGATAAAAGATAAAAACGCGATCAGATACACATAAACTTAGTAGTCAAAATCCTAGAATTAGAAAAAGTAAATCTATACTATTTTTTGTTTTCCTGCATATTATGAAACTCCGACAAAAATGGACAGAAGCGGTTCGTTTGGAAAGAGATGAAAGTAACTGGAAACCCAGTAAACGGAGTGTTGTGCGCTCCATACATTTCGCAGATGAGGATCTATACCTGTGACACCGCCGTATTCTAAAAAGAAAGCAATACCGATTTGTACCGTAAGTTGTTTTAAGTAGAACATTTTTAGGGTTCCTCAGGAACTACGAGGAATCCTTATAAATTGGCAATGTCAGTTCATTTGCCTGTCGGTGCGTAATAAACAGCCATTTTACTCGGAGACTGATTAAAATGGTTATCCATAAATGCCCTACCTACATAAACGAAATTAGGCAGGTATGTACATGTGTTCTATATACCGCTATGAAATTCCGTAGAAAATAATCAAAATATTTAAAAATAAATACACAGAAGAGCTGCTGCAGAGGCGCTGGATGCAGGTCGCTTCAAACCGGTATTTTTGGGAAGCCACTGTGGGACGGAATTCTTGTGGCTGAGATGATGATGACACAGAAGAGAAAAAATAGTTTTTTCTTTTCTGTGCAAAAATAGGGTTGTATTTCATACATGATAAAGAAGGGATGTATTTTTTTCAACCTCACTACGTGTGCTGTATCGTTGGATAGGTCTCTCTCAGTCTATCATTTGTCAATGTCATATACCTAAGTACCTACCTATATAATTTTCTTCAGATGTATATATATATATATATATGTGCGAGATTTAGCTTTCTTACAGATGAGAACCTCCTCCGTTTTTCATCAGTTAAAAACCTTACTACATGCGTGTCTTGACACGGTCTTAGCCATTGATTTATTATTACGCTGATAAAACCGCAGGGTTCAGCTATTACACATTACACACATATTATGTACAATCGATAAACATATTACTCTGTTTCTTGCGCTTGTTGGTTAAAAAAACAAAAGCAACTTTTATTCTTTAAAACCATTGATAAAAATGTTTAAAACTATTGAACAGAAGTGGTCACAAAATTCTCCCCGGTGGTGCTTACAAAGAAGTGTAAGAGCGAGACGTGTATATCTCTATTTTACGCGAGAGTAAAAGAGAGAACGTGAGTGTGACCTTGAAATCGTGACAGATGGCAGACTGGTTGAGCGAGCGCCTGGGAGGGGAAACGGGCAAATGCTATTTTTACCCGACTGCGTAAGAAGAAGAGTTATGATTTTGAGTGTATAACTGTATATATATGTGTGTGTGTGTGTGTGTGTGTGTGTAAGTATGTTTCTATATGACAGCCTGCAGTTTTGATGTGCGAGGTGTCATTAGATTCGTCTTCGCTTCCAGAGTGCCATAGGCTATATTTTTTGTAATAATAATAATACAACTCTTGCAAGAATAAAAAAATGCGTTGTTTCGTAACCTCCAACTATTTCGTAATAAACGTAATAAACAAGTGATTTTACTAGATTTATTCTAAAGAATGCGCGCATTTATAATCTTTTACAGCGATTTTACGCAATGCATTGAATGCATTAAATTATCACGTATTTTAGCAATTAATTTTTCTTCATGTGACGCCCACTTGATGCAATATATGAGCGAAAAGCATCGAGATATATCTCGATGGCGAAAAGTAGGAATGAAGCAGACACGTTTTGTACAGCTGAATAGCGACAAGCAAAGTTTATGGCGCCTTCTACTGTGATTCAACTCCCTTGAAATAATCTATTCAATTGGTTAAGAAGTACTTTTAGGGTTCCATACCTCAAAAGGAAAAAACGGAACCCTTATAGGATAACTTTATTGTCCGTCTGTCCGTCCGTCCGTCCGTCTGTCAAGACCTGTATCTCAGGAACTCGTGAAGGTATCGAGTTGAAATTAAAACCATACACGCATATCTATAGTCTCTTGCTGCAGAGAGAAAAATTAAACTTCTCAGTTTTCGTAAAAAAAAGTTACAGCCGAATATGTCGCAAAAAACGCATATTTCGACACTCGCAGGAGAATCAAAACCTATGGTGTACTTCCCGTTGACCTATAACTGTGAAATTTGGCAAGAAGCATTGTCATATAGTACACATTAACGAAAAAATCTGAAAATTGTACATTTTTTATTTATTCACAAAAAATTGGGTCTTTATGCATGGAAGGAGGGTCCAAATTTTAATGTATCATATGGAGTATCATATGAAAGAGCTTCGAAAGAGATATTACTAATACATTAGAAAAAGTTATGAACTGGTTAGAAAATTTAAACCTTAAAGTAAATATCAGTAAAACTAAATGATTAGAGTTTAAAAATTATAAAAGAAACCCGATGCCACTTCATATAATCAACCGAGGATTAGACGTCAAAATGGTTAATGAGGCAATTTTTTAGGTGTTACTATTGACTTTAACTTAAACTGGAAGTCGCATATTTCTCAAATAAATAACAAAATCAGTAAATACATTCACTCACTATATATACTAACAAACATATCATCAAAACCAATTGCAATAAACGCATATTATGGTTACATGTATCCTCTTTTAAGCTATGGTTTAATATTTTGGGGCAATTCTATTGAAGTAGAGTCGACATTTTTACAACAAAAAAAGTGTATCGGAGCAATATTTAATTTGAGTAGCCTCGATTCTCTTCGAAACATATTTATAGAATACAAGTTTCTCACACTTACTTGTATATTTATAGAAATTTGTTTATTTGTTAAGCATAATGGTAATTATTTCTTGAACTCTTCAAGCATATCAGAGCTTTTACGGTCAAAATATAAAATTAATAATTTTTTGTTCCTCAGGCGAATAATGCTTTATATCACAGGAATTCTTACTTCACAGCTATAAAAACATACAACAAATTACCTACTGATATAAAAAATCTGAATGGCCTTAAATTTAACAAAGAACTCAAAAAAATGGTTGTTGTCAAAAGGATTTTACAACACGAAGGAATATATAAATGAAGGGAACAATGATTACTTGACTATTTAGGTACTAAGACTATCTTTGAATTTCGATAGAAATTTAAAAAATGTACCTATTATGTTATTTAAAAAAAAAAACTATAACTTACGTTAATTTTATTAATGTTAATAATTCATTCATAATTTAGATTATTATTAGTGTATTAATCTTGTATAATTAGTTTTAAAAAAATGTTGCATTTTAATTAGTAAATTCTGTCTACTAGACTTATTTTAATATTGCACGCCTGTGAGGGCCAACTGTTGGAACATATTTTTTTAAGTTAAACACCTTGGGCCTTACCGAAAATCGTTACTTAACTTTAACCAACATCTTAAATTCTCTGTCTTCTTTCTGCAAGTGTTAGAGAGTTAGAGTTATGTTAGAGAGAAGTTGACAAAATATGTTAAACATTGCTTAAAGTTTAGTAACGTTTTACAGTTTCGTAATAAAATACATTCAGATTCTGATTCGTATTAATGTGGGTAATGGGTATCTAAGGAGATATTGGTGGGATATTCTAGATCAGTGTTTAAATTATTGTACGCTCGAAATGGGCAGACTGTTGGAACTATTTATTATATAATAACATCTCTGTAAACACAGTTAAGCAATAAATATTTTCTTATTCTTATTTGTTAGCACAAGCTAAAACAGAGATTTAAATGTTTTTACGATGGATAATTTTTGCTTTATGAAGGAAAATTTAAAAAAAAAAATATTTCGCCCTTTTATCTACTAGCTTGTACGGGAAGGGTCCCGTGGCCGAGGGCGGTGGGCGAGTCTGACTCGTACTTGTCCGGTTTTTTTTTATTGAATTTGGACCCGCATAGAGCATTTGCCAGTATCAAGTATTAGGGTTTTTTCAAGTTTTTTTAAACCAGTTATAAATGTTTTAGTCACAATTAAAGTCACGTACCTAAGTATACAGTAATTTTCAAATTCGATTGTTGCTCTGCAGTAAAGTAGTAGCGACTTTACTGGAAGCTTCTATGGAGTTTTGCCGACAACGTAAAAAGAAACGATTCGCTGCTTTATTTCACTTGCCCACACTCACGCACCCGATCAAACACATAATGAATAAAATACCATCATTTTTATAGAATTAATATTCAAAATAACACAAGTATATGAAAATAAAATAAAACGACGTTTCCATGACTTTCCCGCCAAAAACTAAATAAGTACTTGTACATAATGTAAAGTACCTACATAGGCTAAGTACTGTGCGATCTAGTATAAGCGGCTTGAACGATTTTTTTTGTTGTCATTTGTCTTTATTTCCGTGCTACATTTTGGAGACTTTTTTAACCGACTTCAAAAGAAGGAGGTTAACAATTCGGTAGTATTTTTAGGGTTCCATAACTCATAAGTAAAAAACGGAACCCTTATGGGATCACTTTGTTGTCCGTCTGTCCGTCTCTCCGTCTTAGGTGAGGTATATGAAAGAGCTTAATTAGCACAAGCTAAAACCGGTTTTCAAATATTTTGCTATGCGTATTTTTCGATTTATGAAGAAAAATATAAAAAAATATAAAATTTACCCCTTTTATCTACTAGTTTGTACGGAAACCTCGGTGGGCGAGTCTGACTCGCTCTTGTCCGTTTTTATTTATTACCACATAACTTCGTCATTTATAAATCGATTTGATTGTTTTTGTTAGAAAGTTTATAGTTTTATAAAGTTGCTGAAAAAATATGTCAACCTGCTTGGATGACATATTTTATCGGTTATTTTGTTTTAAAAACCAAACAACTGAACAAATTTGATGAAAATTATATTGGACCAATCTGACTGACAAAATTGCGTATTTTTTAACCGACTTCCAAAATGAAAAAGGTTCTTAATTCGACTCAATTTGATTTTTATGTTTCTAACGCGATTACTACGCCAATTATCAATATTGTTAATGATGATTCTTTTTTTGTTTGGTCGGTAAATTTTGTCAAAATCGGTTCTGTACTATGGTTTTTATTACAAAATAACTGAAAAAATGTCATCCAAGTTTAAACGAATTGCGTATTTTGAAGTCGTTTTTTTACAAGTTTTTAAACTATAAGTAGAGACTATAGTTTATATGTATAATTGTACTTACATAGTTGGTTGTTTTAGTTTTTTAAACTATATTGAGTGATTTCTTTTAGATTACCTACCGATAAGATTTTGAGAGAAAAATGGGTAAATATAGTCAGGTCCCAAAGGCGTGAGGAAGATTGGATGCCGACTACGTTTTCTACGGTTTGTTCCGACCACTTCCTACAAAATGATATTTACTTGACGAAGAAAAACATGCGGAGGTTGAAGAAAAAAGCTGTTCCCGTGATTGAAATTCAAGTAAGCACATTCGGTTACTTAGCACAGTTAGTATATATCTGCTGGTTACGAGATTGCCTGGAAGAGATCGCTATTAGCGATAACGCTGCCTGTTGTCTCACTAGCATGGAGGTAAGCCTTTCTTATTACACAATCGGTCTTTTAGTAAGGTTTTCTTCTTCCTCTTAATTCCCTTTTTTTACCGACTCTAAAAAGGAGGTTAACAATTCAGTTGTTTTTTTTTTTTTCTTTGTTACCGCATAACTTTTTAAAATTCTTTTTTTTTGTTCGTAAGCATATCATATCAAATTGGCCCCATAGATAGTTCATGAAAATTGGTTCGGTATTTTTTTAGGGTTCCGTACCTCAATAGGAAAAAACGGACCCTTATAGGATCACTTTGTTGTCCGCCTGTCCGTCTGTCCGTCCGTCCGGGTGTCAAGACCTTTATCTCGGGAACGCGTGAAGGTATCGAGTTGAAATTAAAACCATATACGCAGATCCATAGATAGTATCTTGCTGCAGAAAGAAAAATAAAATTTCTCAGTTTTCGTAAAAAAAAGTTACAGCCGAATAGTTATTATTATTTAATTATTATAAGTTTTTTTTATATTTATTTTATTATATTTATATTTATATTTTATTATAAGTTTTTTTTTCTTTTCATATAAATACTTATTAACTAAATTCCACACATATATCTTTAAGACACGCCTTTAAGAACGAGTCTAAGGCGCGCAGCTATCTCTCTCGCGCATCACAACATTCTTAATCATATAAAATCATTGAGTAGGAATATTATATGAGTTAGAGACGAATTTGTTTGCGCGCGTTGAGCGAATCCTGTGTTCTGCCCATAGTGCCCATCATGACATATGGTACTCTCAGAACACAGAAAAATACAGAAACCGTGAACATGCTTAGAACCGAAGCGACAGAAACTACTCTTATAAAGTCTTTATAAGAGTAGTTTGAAGCGCACGCGATCAGTTGCTCTATGAACATCGTATCGAGTGGCAAGCTCTGTTGAAGTTAAATTTCATTCAAATATGCCGTCATGTGTCGTTCCTACGTGTAAAAATGCTGCTGGGGTGAAAAAAAAACACGATGGGATAACATTTCACGTGTAAGTAGCACAATTCACATTTACTTTACAATTTAGGTATTTAATAAATTGTTTGGTCTTTGATTATCGTAGAGAAAGATTCGTCAATTTTGTTGGTGTTGCCAATATCAACGTTTTAATTTTCCTTACTTTTACTTGCTACCGATTTTTTTAGTTTGTAAATTAAATGAGTAGGTATTTAAATGTATTTATTACCCGATTAAAAATTAATTGGCCGAGTGCATGTCGAGCCGCGTGCAGGGTAGGGTTCCATAGTTGCAGTTTACCCTATATGGACTTAGAATAGAACTACTTGTTTGATGTTGTGAACATATTGATTGATTTTGCGATTTAAATGGATTTTGTGCGAAATTTTGTCTTAGTAAATTTTTTGAGGAGGTAGTCTGTAGCCTTTAACTTATAAAGCCTACTTAGCTGTGATTGGTAGGTTTAAATAATGCTTAACATTTAAAATTTTAGATTCCCTACTGATGAAAAAAGAAAAACAGAGTGGACAGAAATAATACGAAAAGCGCGGTTAGAAGAGTTGTGGAAACCGTCAAAACGAAGCATAATTTGCTCGATACATTTTGAGGAAAAATATTTTTATGAGACAAAATGTGGTTTGAAAAAACTTAAGAAAGAAGCCCTCCCAGTTAAGGTAAACAGTTAAAACAGTGTTTCTCACTACTTTTAAAAAGCAGAGGTGGTCTTTGCCTTCCCTCTCAGTATGTTTATGACATACATGTTGTATTTGCGAAGCACATGTACGAAAAATTTCAAAGGAAGATATTGTTATAACCTCAAATTCTCAACGTTTAGCAATTCACAAGGAATTTATTGGTAAAATATGTATATTTCCTTTTAAGAACAGCCATATAAATGGCTTAAGTCACAGAAACAATCTGATACGGGCTGTAATTGAAAAATATATTGACATTAGATTTCATCATCTATCAAAATGTTAATCTTTTTAATTAGCACACATTCCAAGAGACAGTATTTTAAAAAGCTTACTCAGCAAATAGGAAATTAAACACTTTTCTCTTAATCGTGTTTTATTTTAGAAACACTTGTAATATAGTTGTGGTTTTTTTTATTTTCAAAGAAAATTCTGGTATAGTTTAGTGTAACGAATATTTTTTTCTTTAACTTAAAGCTCAAATTTGACATTTACTGTGCACCACAAAGGAGAGGAGGAGGAGGAGGGGAGAGGTATTGATTCAGTGTAATAACTAGTTCGGAACCAATGGGCTCATATATATTATGTATGTGCAAACTATTCTTGTCAAATGAATTACATTTGTATCTTATTGCGTTAGCTTAGAATATTATACTTTTTTATTCTGCTTGTGCATCAATTAATCCGAATAGTAAGTCAAGAGAACAGTTATAAAAAATAATGATATCCGTTTAAGAAAGTAAACATTTTATTTTAATATATTTTTATCTCCACGATTTACCACAACAACGGGTAAATAATGTCTACACTAGCAACATTATGCGGGTGAGAGGTAAGAAGGGTGCGGGACGATTCTTTTGTTTTCGGACACAGCACGGATTTTGTAACTGCAGCGCCTTCTGTTTTTTCTGTATTCTGAGATGGTACCGAGACATGGATCGTAAAGTTATTTTATAGAATGAAACACACTCCCAATTCCCAACCCATTTTCCCTGACCTCTATGGGAATATCATAAAATTGCATCAATATCGCTATCTCTTGCTTTGCTACACGGAGAGTACATCCCTAGCTTAGAATAATATCTAGTATCTACTCCATTCTAAACACCGCGCTTGCGTCAAAACCGTTGATAAAGTATCAAATGGATGTCGGGTCAGCGTGCTCAAAAACGTCTGAACTTAATCAGAACTATTTTAGAGGTTTGTTGCCCGTGCTACTACCAATCTTACTACTAGTAGTAACACCGGTAATTGACTTACCCTTGTTACTACTTTAGTTGAAAGTTTTTAGAACAGCAATAAAAAATTGCCCGTGATACTACCGTAACACCTGCGCCAGTCGTCGATTGAGCGACAGCTGTTTGACACGTGAACCAACCGAGACAAAATGCCGTTTTGTGTCGTATTATCATGCAAAAATTACACAAAAACTGCAAATAAAAGCGACGGTGTATCATATTTTCAGTAAGTAACATGATTATTTTATCATTTATTACATAACATTATTATCTCATTTATTTATTTATAATCTTAATTTTAAATTTAACATTATTATTATTATTATTTTATTATTACATCATAACAGTAAGTATTTTGATTTTTATAACAAAATAACTGAAAAAAATTGTCATCCTAGTAAACGAATTGCATATTTAGAAGTCGGTTTTATAGTTTTTTAAATGATTACTTACTTGTTTTGCCCAGTTATTCAACTAACTTAAAAGTAACTTAATTTCAGTTTTCCTCGAGACCCTATACGATACGAAAAATGGAGAAAAATTGTAGCCGAGTCACGACATGACGAATATTTTAAGCCAAAACATTACAATACAATTTGCTCTCACCATTTTGCAGAATCTCATAAATACTTAACTAAAAAGGTCTATGGAGACTGATAAAATCAGCTGTGCCAAGATTGCAACGATTGCAAGTACTCAGTGCTTTTAAATCCCAGCAGATTACTTTAAAATTTTATTTTAAAAATATAAATATTTACTTTTTTTGGTGGGATTTCATAAAAACACATTGCACCCACCATGGAACACTTGATAATTCTGCATCTGCTAGTATGTTGAACCCAAATGTTGAAATATTGACAACAATAGGTAAGCAGGAAAGCAAATTATCACGTAATTTTGTGCAATAAAATACTTACCTATTACATAAAATTAGCTACTTTAATGTTATATTTTTTGTTAGGGTCAAGTGTCGTCGTCGTCCCCTCTACCAGCTAAATGGTTGACCTTTGAGATTATAAAATAATTCTGGCTCAGACTCTAAAAAAATTCAGGCTAGTGTATAGGTAGGTATATGATTAAATTATCGATGAAAGTATCGAGTAATAGTCAATGACGTTCAATAAACAACTAGACTCCCAATCACGCTCAAACATTGTCCGAAGCAAAAGTCTGCACACGCGTCTATTGTGCAGAGTTTTCGTTCAGTTGTGTTTCGACCGCGCTTTGATAACAACGCCACGCCCTAGACCACGCCATGACAAAGTGTTCGGTGAAAAACTGTGCAAATAATAGCAGATCCACTCTTAAAAAGAATGGAGTGTCATATTTCAGGTACGTATTCCTTTAAACTTACAAAAATGCATAACTATCTTTACGTTTTTTAGCATCACGCCCGGCGGCGCCCCGTGTTCGTATATGTCTCTTTCGCACTGTAATCAAATTTTCTCGAGAACAAAAGAGACAGACAGTCTAGCTTACGCGGAGTCGAGTCGGAACAAGGAAGCTGTGGAGATTAATAGTCTATTTTTATTTTCATGTTTAACATAATTTATTAATAACTTAATTTAACTTAGTTTCTGCTTTAATTTCATTTTATAATTGTTGTGCAATTAATTTATTATTGAGTAAGAATACTGTATTCATTTTATGTGTAGGTATGCCTGCTAAGGTAGAATACATTGACACTATCTAAGTTTAACATCTTATAAACCTGTATTCGTAAAGCGGCCCTGGTCTAGTGGTAGTGTGCTTGCGAGACCGATAACAAAGGTTAAGCAATTCACGCGATGCCGTGTAACTGGATGGGTGACCGTTTCGTACTTGGTAGCTTATCCAACTTTAGCACCGCAACGAGCTCGCCACTCCTTGGGTTTGCCTCTTAATACCGTTGGCGAAGCGATGTTGACCAAGGTCTTCCGCTGGGGACTCTCGAGACTGGTTGAACAGTCTCGGGAGACGATTGGCACCCCGTGACGGTATATTATAAACCTGTATTCAAAGACACAAATTACAATAAACACCTATGACATATTATGTTAACTCATAAATGTTCGTAGTATCAAACAAGAGGCCCTGTTTCGAGGTCACATAAATTATCATATGTACCTACGGAACCCTACATTGCGCGTGGCACGACATGCACTTGGCCATTTATTGTAATTTTGTATGTTATAACAGTTTTTTCACTTTAGATTATATGATAATTGATAAGTTTTTTCAGGTTCAAGTTTTGATGTATATAATTGTGAAAATAAAATGGTTTTGAGTACATTATACACATTATTATTTACTCATCTTAAATCGTAAGTTTTTACAATATTTCTATAAAAAAAAATGATAAAAACTTAAACCTTAAGGGTGCCGCCGGCAGCGAAGGTGGGCCTAAGCTGGTAGCGGTAGGGGCTACAGACTCAGCCTTTTGAATCCGTCCCTTACGAAAAAACGCAATCGACCCTTCTTCTGAGTGCATTTGAAGGGCACAGGCACAGACATAGAGGGCACAGGCAAATAATAGGGAATGACAGTTTTGGCGGGAACGTCCTTGAGACATGTTGTTGCTCTGTTTTATTTACCTCAAGTTGTGTTATTTCGGATATTACTCCGATAAGAATGGTGGTGTTTTATTTATTAGCCAGCCACGAGATGGACAGATGACCTCATACAAGTGGCGGGAAGAGGCTGGATGCAAGCCGCTTCCAATCGGTCTTTTTGGAAATCCATGAGGGAGGCCTATGTCCAGCAGTGGACTTCTTATGGCTGAGATGATGATGATGATTTATTTTTAAAGTGAATAATATGACTCAATATTCTGTAAATATTTCAAGCGTCTACCCACAGATCATAAAACAAGGGAGATATGGTGAGTAGGCGCGGCCCATTGGAACGCATGCGGTGCAAAATGCACTTGAAGGACGTTTCTGTATTCAGTCGGTCTTCACGTTGTCGTGTTCTCTCTCACATCTCCGTTTTATTCGATTATTTTAGCAAAATGCCTTGTTGTTCCGTAGTTGTTTGCAAAAACTCTAGTCGCAAAGTGAATTATGTCAAAGATGGAATCTCATTTCACACGTAAGTACTGTAATATTTATGTTTTTAGTTTAATAAAATATTACAAATGCACAACCTAAGGAAATTTCCAATGCATAAACGTCCATATGGCTATGCTTAAGTGATATGAAATACAAAGTGCAGTTACATTGCTTGCTTAAAATCAGGTAATCAATGAATAGGCTATTCTTACGCTGCAATGGATAAGCATTCGAGTGATACTTTCACTAACATAGATTGTCATGGTGCGGGTGCACGTAGCGTCCGTAAAATAGAGATGTACTGTGGATTTTGTGGTTGTCGATATTTTTTACGTTTCGTATTCAATCTTGTTGTTATTTGTGCGTGTATCTAATATATTAAAATATTATTATTTTGTTAAATAATCTCAGCTTTCCAAAGGATTCAATAACAAAAGAACAATGGATTAATGCTACAGGAAGAGGTCCGAATTGGTTCCCAACAAAAAATAGCACAATATGTTCGTCTCACTTTGAGCTAAAGTGCTTCCAGCCATCAAAAACAGTGCATCGCCTTTTTGAATGGTCGGTTCCAACGCTAAAGTTGTATATGGTGTTAACCAATAATTCTAATCTGAAACCGTTGAAAGTAGACGCTGAAAGTGAAATATATACAGAAGATCACAATTTGGTAAGGTCATAAGTATTTTTTATGTATTATACAGTGTAATTATAATTGTAATTTAAAATAAATAAATAATTAAAATTTTATTTTTAAAATTCATCTATAACTTGCTGAGCCTTACATTTTATGCGACTTATGTGACAATTGGACAGGACAGGAAGTTATTTAGGTTGTTTTAATTTAGTTTTATTTATGTTTATTCATACAATTAAATATTTAATACCTAAGTTTAAAAACTAAAAACAGAAGGTTGTGTATTTATAACAAAATAAGAAAAACGTTTAGAATTTTTTGACGCTAACATATTATCTAAGGATGACTGGAAGTATAATATTGAGCTTTGCTTAACCTCAAGTGAAGCTGACTTAAGCACAAACTAATCACTAGTAAAAAAATGCAAATTAATTTAGAAATATAGTTATTTAAAATAATGTATTAATTTTATTTGACAGTTGTTTATACCATGCATAATAATGATGAACCAATTTCATCGAATTTTCTCTATCGATCAGTAGTTTACATCTCTATTTGTCTAAGTGTTTGTATACTGAGCTCATAGCTACACGTCGATGCACCGCCTTGTTTTTGTATGTGTGAAATTAACTGACCAATTGTCTTGCAACATTTTTAGTGTGCGTGACAATCGGGGAGATGTTTGCTATACTTACAGTTTTTGTGTTTGTGTTAGTTAAATGGGTGGGGGAAGCACGGCGACACCGGGTTTCAAACATTATAGTGAACAAGGCATATCTCCCTTGTTTTATGATCTGTGCGTCTACCTGTTGCCGTTACATTAATAGATAACGGTACGGAACCCTTCGTGCGCGAGTCCGACTCGCACTTGGCCGGTTTTCTTTGCTATAATTATATCTTTGTCTATGGTATTTTAAATTTCAATCATTAGAATTTAAAGAAGGATAACAGATGGCGCCAAAAATTCTTTTTTATGGCCAAAACGAAAAGACCTGGGAATGTCCATGACATAACGTTATAGAACAAGGATTGTCACATCTGAGTATTGTGGTTAGGTTAGGTTAAGTTAAAATAATTTGTTAAAGTTTGCAGTTTTTAGTTTAAAATGTTTTCTGAAAACTATAGTAGTGTTATTGATAAATCGACAAAGAAAAGAAAGAAGACGGGTAGAATTGAAGATGTCATGAAAAAGTTGCGACTTTCTTCTCACGAACAAGGAGCATCGTGTAATTGTTCAAGATTCAAATGTTTTGAAGTTATAAATGAAAGTAAGCGAAGAAATATTATTAGTTATTTTAATTCATTGGGAAGTGTTAGTTCAGTGTTAGGAAGTGGCAAAATTTATATTTATCCGGGCTCATTAACGTTAATGATGTTCTACGAAGAAGAAGTAGAAAGAAGCAGAAGAAACAAATTTTCATTCAGCTGCGTACAGTTATAAAGTGAAGGTTAAAGATGAAGAAGACAATAATAAAGATGTGCCTGTATGTTTTAAAGCATTCATTTCACTACATGGTATTACCAAAGGAAAGGTTGAATATCTTCAAAAAAGCTTAAAAACAACAGGCAAAGCTCCTGTAGATCAAAGAGGAAAGCACCAAAATTATAAGAAAATATCACAAGAGCTTAAAGAAAAAGTGTATAACTACATTAATTCATTCAAAGGAAGATTGAGTCATTACAGTTTAAAAGACAGTAGGAAAATTTACTTACCAGAAGAATTGAATATAAAAAAAATGTACAGGATGCTTACAGAAGACAATAACAATGAAAAGTTAGTTTCTTATGAATATTACAGGCATATTTTTAACATACAGTTTAACATTACTTTTGGCTACCCAAGGATGGACACATGCAGTACAGTATGTATTTATAGAATAGTATAGAAGCTCAATATTTTTATGAATCAATAAAATATGATCTAAGTTAGTATCAAAGATTCAGATGACTGAAACTGGACATTCCTTGTTTATGTTGATTTGGACATTCCTTGTTTTTCATTTGTTAAAAGAAGTTTAATTTTGTTCTGATTGTATTTAACTATAAAGACTAAAACTTCCATTTTAACATTAAAATAATATTATTTGTTGAGCATGTAGTTAATTCTAAGTAAAAGTGATTGCGTGCATTGATCACAATAAAAATAATATACTTTTTAACTTTCAATTTGTTTTTTCTCAATGTCTATTAATTAGAACATTCCCTGTTATTTGCCTGTGCCCTTAATTTATTATTATGTTACAAGCATCGGGTTACCCTTATTATACGCTACAGACTAGAAGGTTCTGGCAGTTTGACAGGTATCAGATGAGCGAACGCCCATTCTATCCTCACTATAGAATTCTTTTAGTTTAAGCAGACGTAGAGCATTCTATTTCTTTCGTTGTTCTGTCTGCATTCAAGAGCATTCTATGGAATATTCTAAGAATGCTCTTGAACACAGACAGAACAACGAAAGAATGCTCTACGTCTGTTTACACTAAAATAATATGATAGAGTGGGGATAGAATGAGCATTCGCTTGTCTGATCACTGATGTAAATCAGCCTTTATAAAAAAAATAGTCCAAAGTGTGTGACCGAAATGGCTTTTCTGCTAATTTAATTTTGTCATTTAGATATAATTTGGATATCACTATTTACTAAATTGGACGTATTATATTTTTAGAAACTTACATGGTCTACATATCATGTTTAATAAAACGGAACTCGTGCGTCTCTTTAGGGTTCCGTACCCAAACGGTAAAACGGGACTCTATTACTAAGACTCCGCTGTCTCACTGTCCATCCGTCTTTCACCAGGCTGTATCTCATGAATCGTGATAGTTAGACAGTTGAAATTTTCACAGTTGATGTATTTATGTTGCCGCTATAACAACAAATATTAAAAAAATATAATAAAATAAATATTTAATGGGGCTCCCATACAACAAACGTGATTTTTTTGCTCGATATTTATAATGGCAGTTATATAATTATAGAAGATTATATGAGTTATATAATTCAGTTGAACAATAAATAATTTAATTAAAATAAATATTTAAGGGGGGCTCCCATACAACGAACGTGTTTTTTTTGCCGTTTTTATAGATAATGGTACGGAACCTTTCGTGCGCAAGTCCGACTCGCACTTGGTCATACCAACAACAATAATGACACGGAATTATATTATTATAAATTTGATAAAATTATATCTTCCCGTTCCTTAGAAAACAATGCGTTTTACTCACTTGTGAATCTTTGTTTCAGCTAGTCGTGCCGGAACCGCCGAAACCGAAGAAAAAATCAAAAATCCAAGTGCAGCAATATGATCCTTTCAAAGAGTACGCAAACGACTCTACTGATGAGGAATCACCTGACGTAAAAGATGAAGCTGAAGATTCAAATAATGATAGCGAAACGGAAGATGCTGCGCCGAAGACAGAGAAAGTTTTTATCAAATCTATATCAGACAAGGGCAAACAACCTAAAGATGGCCCGAGTCAAGCGAAGCGATCTCGCTTAGACACCACCGAGGATCAAGATGACTACGAGGAACAGTTGCACGAGTTCGGTAAATACGTAGCCGAACAATTGTTGTGTTTAGATGTAGAAGACGCTCGTGTAGCACAAAAGGATATAGTAGCTGTACTGTCGAAGTTTGCACACAAAAAAACTCGCGCAGAACCTAGAAAAGCGAAAACTAATAAAAAGAGTTCCACTGTTGGGACTGAAGCCCGAACAGTGAATCCTGTTGTGTCTTCTGCAACTTCCATGTCACAAGTTACAGCGATGAAACCACAGTTTTCAATTGTGAACATTCCTGGATCATCCTTGGGACATATGTCACAAACGAACGTTGCTAGGCCATCTGTGAGCCAAACACAAGTCAGCATTCCCGGTTCTTCGGTGAGCCAAAATCCACAATTGAATATTGGACCAATACAAGATCCATCTGAGGCGACGGTCGGGCACAATTTGACTGAATTTTCAGTGATTAACGTAAATCCGGGTTCGTCGCCAGGAGCTCCGTCTGGTTATGTTGTGGTACCAGTAGCAGCATCAGGGTCAAACGTTGCGAAACTTGGAAATACAGAAGGAACGTTGTCAACTCAGTCGGGATCCGGCACATCTGTTGGAAAGCAATCTACGAAACCGACGAATTTGCTTGCTGAATCACTAGCGAGCCAGACAAATTCATCAAATATGAATATTTCTAAGGTATCGATTGAAATAGAGCCGGAATATACGCATGTAAACGTGTTTGGACCTGATGAACAAGAAACGGTTGTAATTAAATATGAAGTGGAAAGTGATGATGGAGATGAATCGTAATGTGTTTAGATACATATCTAAAAGAGACTTAGCTTAAGGTGATACAATTTCCATACAATTTTTTCAACAGACTTTCAAAAAGAAAGAGGTTATCAATTCGGTCTGTATGTTTTTTTTCCTGTGTGTTTGTCACCGATTACTCAGCCAATTGTGCATTGATTTTGATTTTTTTTTTTGTATATGTAGGGTATAATTCAGAGGTGGTCCCATATAATTATTTCAAAATCGATGCAGTGCTTTGGTTTTTATAACAAATTAACTGGTAAAATACTTAGACCAGGTAAAATATCATCCAAGCACCTGTAGAAAAGTGAACAGCAAGTCGTTAGTCGCGTATTACGTATTTTGAAGTCGGTTTCTTAGTTTTTTAAACTATAATTATTATTTTTAAGAGTATAATTTTACAGTGCATTAATAATAATTGTTATTAGCTTTAACATCGATCTTTATAGTCGTTTAGTTTGACCACATTTGTTGAAAAGTAATAGTAATATATTTATGCACAGTTATAAATAAAACAAAATATATTTTTGTATACAATTTGTTATTATTCTCCTGTTTTCAACAAATGTGATTTACCCACAATAAAGACCTAAGTACTATAAATACTTCTAATAATTACTTCATTGTAAAATAATACTCTTCGACTATAATTGGTAACATGTTGGTATGTATATTAAAAGAAAAACAACATACCCGACTGCAAAAAAGCAGTTTCTTCAGTCTAACTTACAATTTCGTTACGATTGATACGCTGTTGAGTGTAAATTTTTTGTGGAATTAGGGTCTAAATTTTAAAGTTAATTAACTATATCATATGAAAGAGCTTAATTAGCATAAGCTAAAACAGGTTTTTAAATATTTTTTACGATGTATATTTTTCGGTTTATGAAGGAAAATATATAATTTCCCCTTTTTATCTACTAGTTTGTACGGAACCCTCGGTGAGCGAGTCGCACTTGTCCGGTTTTATTTAATAATTTCAAGAGATGTATTATTAGTGTTACAAAAAATATAGCACATGACACTCAGGAAGTGAAGACAAATCTAACGACACCTCACACATCAAAATCGATCAAGTCCTTTAGGCTGTACTGTATCGTACAAACGTTTATACACTCAAAAAACAAATCCCTCCTTCTTACGCAGTCGGATAAAAATAGTTTTGTGTGGAAATCATAACTTATGTAACAAGGGTCTTGCCACAAAACAGTGTTTTGTGGTCTTACTTGAGAAATGTTCAAAATAATATTTTTTCAACTTCTCGCTGTCAGTTGCCGAAAAAAGACAGAGAATTTGACACGTTGATCAAAGTTAAGTAACGTTTTTCGGTACGTAAGGCCGCACACTTACAAACACTCGCTTATTGAGGCATTCATTAAGTACTTAGTTGAAGACAGTAATCTTTGCTAAGCAGAAATTTCTAAAATCCAAATCTAAGCAATATAAATATAATACACAATTTTGTGCACTTATTTTAGATGTTATATGACTTAAATTACTCTCTACAGCCCGGGATCTACATATTTTTTCGAACCGGGGCAGAAACATGATAGTGACGCCCCTCTCGCCAGCGTTTGATATAAATTACGATCTACGATTTTTCGAACCGGGGCAGAAACTTGATAGTGGCGCGCCTCTCCAGCATTTGATATAAATTAAAAAACTCACAAATATAATAATATCTTTGTGGCGACTTTTTCTTACATATCGACGATGAGCCAATCAGAGGCGCTTTGAGGAGCAAGGTTATTATTTTTAATCATAATTTAGGGCGCCAAAAACATAATATAATGTTTTTGGCGCCCCCTGAAACTGCCGCCCGTGGCGGGTGTCCCAGTTTGCCTCCCTTAGATCCGGGGCTGACTGCCAATAGGTATAACAAAGTTCATGTGTTTTTTTTACTATTTTTCTGCGTACTGTGTTTGAGCTAAAACTTGTTAAGATTTTTGAACTTAATTATGAGAGTTCTACTGATTTTGTTTCAATTTGTTTAGTTTTATCAAAGTTCGGCATTCAAGTCTCTAGTAAGTACTCGTATTTAGTTGCTGTGTTTATGTTGCCAGTCAAAAGAATACATAATAAAAAAATATACGGTACGAATTGATAACCTCCTCCTTTTTCGAAGTCGGTTAAAAAGTAAACTGAATTTGAGTAAGATATTACTTGTTTAATAGTGTGAAATGGGCCTCTGTCGCATTTACAAATACAGGAAATTAGATACCTATCAAAAAGATACTTGTTTTTTTTTTTTTATTTAATACTACCGATGGAACTAAATATAAATATCTCTATGAAAGGTGCGTGCGATCCAAACGTTACATTATATTTTTAAAATACATTTATTTCTGTTAATACACGTTAAAAATTCTGTCTGAAATTGTATCATTTATATTTTCATTCATTTGACAACGTATTGCAATAGACGGTTTCGAACTTATTGGTTCAACTTGACAATTGGAACGCTTGAAGCGCCACCTAGTTAACACAGTCGTCACGCAATATTTTACCAGCATAATATTACGCGTGTTTAATCCCTGACCCAAAAAGAGGCTTGCATAAGTTTGTGTATCTGTGTCTGTGGTATCCTAGCTTTCAAAAGGATAGACCCCGGATAGACTGACGGCGGGAACGTCTTAGTAACATGTTGTTGCTTTTGAGTTTTGGCGGGAACGTCATCGAAACATGTCGTTGCTTTGTTTTATTTTCCTAAATTTGTATTATTTTTAAATATTAATGCGATAAAATTGGTAGTGTTTTATTCATTAAGTGTTCGATCAAGTAAATGAGTGTGGGCAAGTGAAATGAAGCAGTGAAACGTCATTTTACGTTGTCGACAAAACTCCATAGAAGCTTCTAGTAAAGTCATCACTTAAATTTGAAAATGACTGTTTACATGACTAAAACACTAAACTTGTATTATTTAAGAAACTTGAAAATATTTAAATACTTGACATTGGCAAATCGGTAATCGCGGGGTCCAATACAAAAAAGAAGATGAAGAAGACTACGTTAAATTCTCTTTGAGTATAATACCTAGATCACAGACAAGAACCATAATGGGAGCTCTATTAACCGGACTCGATGTCTATGGAAGCCGGGGTCATCTTTTCAAATTAAGACTTGTCGAGAGCCCAACATGAGGCCTGTGAACAACTGAGGAGTCAATAAAACACATCTTATGTAACTTTGACTCGATGGCTAGGAAGTGATTGGATTGTCCGCAATGGTACAGTATTTTTCGTATAGACCCTCGTTCTATCTCAAAAAATACAAAATAGTACCTCTACCTGACCATCATGTTTGGTAGGTAATTGTCATCAGCTTATGTGTACCCCCGTCAATTTGGACCTCTTCGAATCTGCGTTTTCAGCCTGTTGACTCTCTAAACCAAGTGACTGGAGAAGTGGAGTTTTGGCGGGAATGTCATCGAAATATGATGTTGCTTTGTTTTATTTTCCCTAACTTGTGTTATTTTGAATATTAATGCGATAAATATGGTGGTGTTTTATTCATTGTGTTCGATCAAGCTAGTGTGGGCAAGTGAAATGAAGCAGTGAAACGTGTCATTTTACGTTGTCGACAAAACTTCATAGAAGCTTCTAGTAAAGTCGCCACCACTTTACTGAAGCAGGACTCGACTTATGAATTGACTGTATTAAGTGACTTAGATTGTGACTAGAACATTTACAACTTGCTTTATTCAAGAAACTTGAAAAAATCCTAATACTTGACACTAGCAAATCTTTAATGCGGGTCCAAAACAAAAAAGAAGAAGACTAGAGAAGTGAAGTGAGGCCCTAAGTGAACTTGTATTTTTCTTATTTATTACTGCATATAATATTAAAATATAGAGTCAAACAGCTACCTAGTTGTGGTCACTCGATATTTTGATATTTCTCTGCAGTTTCAGCTTCACTTTCCACTTAGGGCATCACTTCACTTGAGCGAGCATTTAGCTTAGATAATCGACAGCTCAATAGGACGAGGAGTATATGCATTTCGCACCAAGTGCGCTACTTCAGAAGCTTCCAGTAAAGTTGAAACCATTTTACTGAAGCTCGACTCGAATTTGAAAATGTCTGTTTATGTGACCTAGACTGTGACTAGAACATTATAATATACAATATACATATCTGAATACTTGACACTGGCAAATCGCTAATCGCGGAGTCCAATACAAAAAAGAAGTTTTGGCGGGAACGTCATGGAAACATTTTTTTTTATCGGATTTGGACCCATTTAGAGCATATGCCAGTGTCAAGTATTAAGATTTCATCGTGTTTCTTGAATAAAATAAGTTAATAATTTGCTTTAGTTAAATAAGTATTCTAGTCGCAATCAAGTTTAGGAAAGACACTGGAAAATCGACATGTTTCCACGTAGAGTGAGAAAACAACGTACTACCTAGTATGGGCAGGAATTTCCAGGTAGGAATATTTGTACATGGCATCGTTTTTACGGGCGTGCTATTTTTTTATCGAATTTGGACTTTATTCAGGTTAGAATGTAGTTCATTGGCTTCGTTTTCCTGCCTGTGCATCTGTGCATTCTCTGGTCGGACATTATAAAGAACTCGTTTGGTTGAAACCGTACATTAACTCTCTTACTAGTCTGTGCGTACATTATTGACACTTTGCTACTATCGTTTTGGATTTTGGATGTTTGTTTGAACTTTTGAAGAGCTCAATTTTTTATTTGTATCACTATACTACAGGAATATTGTATCAGCGTGAGTTTTCCAAAATGAGATGTATATTTTGCAAACGACGCAAGGAACATGGGAATAATATAAGATTTCACAAGTACGTGTATTATGTTATTGTTTTTAAATAAAAACTACGGGTCACTCACGTCTGTTTTGAGCCGAAATATCCGACTATAGTTTCAACCGCATTCGGCGGTCTTTTTCAAAGGAGCAGCACACACGTCACTCTCGGTCGGTGACGCGCCTAGCACGTGCTAGACGTGAAAACAGAACAGAACGTGTAAACAGACGTGAGTGACCCGTAGTTTTTATTTAAAAATGTGTGAAAACCACGTTAATTTCCATATGTTATTGTTGTTCATAATCTGTTTGGAGTGGGAAAAGCGTATTTAAAGAAAAATAACTACTGTATTTTTTTAATAAATATTATTTAATACTATTAATAATTACTGCTGTCTCTAATATCTATAAGTTTGCTATTTTGCTCCATCAAACTTTAAAAATGGGTCTCTTATTACTTAATAAGAGGCAATTTTTGTAAACCCCTGAAAAATGTTTTTATATTTACAGCATGCCAATTTGAATGCTTAGCTTGAATAAAACTCGTATAAGACAATATTGTAAAATTTTACCCTTTTATAACGCTAATTTCGCAAATATCAGTTCTAATTGTTCATCTAAATATTTAAATGTTGGGTTTAAATTTCGCATTCATGTGCAATTCATGTGTAGGTATAATATTTCCTAACATGTTTACAAAATTTTAACTTCCAACAGAAAAAAGAATGTCTGATCTAATTGTAACTAAACTAAACATGACTAACAACAAAGTCAATGAAATCCTCTTTTGAACAAAAACACTAGATCAGAATCAGTATATCATAGCTCTCAACCATCTGTTTGAGAGCTATGATGCCACATAGTTATACTAATATACACATCAAACTTATAACAACCCTCTTTTTGAGTTAGGGTTTGAAAATAAACATACTATTTATACTTCATTTCAATTGAACACCAGTTTGCCTAAAGATAAGCAATGTGTGGCCAAAGATATATATTCAATACATCCTTGAATTTCAAAGATTATTGTTCTCGAGAAACAAGGAAGGCAGCAGAGAGTTTTACTCCTCTTTCTTAGTCACATGGGTCAAATCTGGGTAAGATTGGCACAGGACCGAGATAAGTATAAGTGACGATAACAGGCTGAAAATAATGATGGTGACAGACACATACATTGACTCTGGATAGAAATCATTGATAATGAATTGAGTTTACATTTACAGATTACCAGCAAACCCATCAGATAGAAACATATGGATAGAAAATATGAAGGCACATCACTGGATACCGAAGGATCCAAAAGAAAATGATTCACTTTGTTCAAAACATTTTGATACCAGATGTTTTGAAAAACATTACAACAGAACTATACTGAAGTTTGGTAGTGTACCCACGATATTTGAAAAATTGGATGAACGTAAGTTGCATGGAATTATTTTAAACTAGTTGTGGCCCGCGGTTTCAGCTGTACAGTGTAGTCATGAACAAGTATCTATCTATAATATAAGAAAAATAAAATACCCAACTGTAGAAAAGTGGTTTTGCAAACTTATGATTTTGTTACACTTGATATGCTGTTGAGTGTACGTTTTTTGTGAGAATGTATGCGTAAAATCATTGTACAAGGTTATAAATGTGTATTCATTAGAATAAGTCTCGTAAAATTATTTATCACGTAAAATTTCGTTAGTTATTTTTGCAAGAGTATTAATATTATTATTAGGTATAAAAAATATAGCCTGTGGCGCATCAAAATCGGTCAAGCCGTTCAGGCTGTTGTCGAGCTCATATAGAATACACATGCCCTACACACCACAGTGACAATGCCATCCTATGTGTTTAGAAAGTGCAACACCAAGATATATAAGGCCAAGATATTAAGTATCTTGGCCTTATATATCTTGGTGTTGCACTTTCCTTATGGATGTAGTTATGTACTTATCCTCGAAAGTGCTGAGAACTGAGATTTGCGATGCTTTTACTTCATATTCAATTAATATAACCTCTCAATAGATAAAATCTCATTGAAGGTAGTGCTGCACTTCACCATCATGTTCCACAAGCTATGCTACATTAACATGTTTGTATTTCCTCACTGTTTGAGATGTATTTCTGAATATGAAATAAATATTGATTGGTGGATTGAAACACATATAACAAATCTACACAAGTGACGTTGCATACAAGTTACACCAAGGCCGCAGGCAGGGGGGGGGGGTCCCCCGATAGGGGGCTTTTGGGGGTCCATTATGTTTATATGTTTTTATAATGGTTTATCTCCATGTAATACCATGTATCCATCTATATCTCCATGTATTACAATAACTATTTTTCAAACTTAGATATATTTAACACCCCTAGACACAAATTTAGGCACCAAATTGTTCAGTTGTTAACTCAGAATGTTATGTAATAAATTAATTAAACTTATCCAGCTATAGTACCTATTATGCTATCATAATATAACTTAGGTATTCGTATCGATAATTTAAGTGATTAGTGAGTGTGTATGTATGTAAGTGTAAATATAAAAATATGTATATATAATACCTACTAATACCTAATACCTATTAATGGCTAACCTAACCTAATACCTATTAATGGCTAATTTTATTAATTAAGTATTTTGTTCCAAAAATGTAAATAAGCTGTTGGTCTTAAATACATAAATAATTACTAACTGTAATAATTATATTCATGAATATTATTTGACTTGGTGGTCCTTCTCAGTTTGTCAGATATTCTAGCCTACCACTTATTATAAAAGAATATATATCTTTGAATGTAGATTTAAGCAAGTTAATTTATGTGTTTCAGCAACTGCTCTTGGATCATCCAATAGTACCGGTGCAAATTCTTTGTCAAGATCGTATTCGCCCAAGTCAAGCGAGGTGAAGACATTACTGACTGATGTCTTTTTGAGAAAGTATTATCAAAATGGTAAGTAAATGCATTGACCAATATGTAACTAACCAACAAGTTGGATCTATGCCAAATCATCATCTCAACCAAGAAGTCCACTGCTGGAAATAGGCCTCCCCATAGCATAGTTTGTACTATATGGGCACCAGATAGCTGATAAAATATTTGCATACTTTTTATTGTCAATACATACATAAGTGTTTCTTTCATAAAATGTATATATATAGTATTGTTGTATTAATTTTCTATGATGATATCTTCCAGATGCGAATACTTCAGAGAAGAAAGACGAGTGTACAAATGATCATCAAATTAAAATAGTCAAGGTAATAGTTATAGTAGGGGGGTCTGCACCCCTTATTATATACGCCCATGGACATAGTACCTACCAACTGAACTGCGAGAAAAGCCACTACGATAGTTACGAACGGCTGCCGCAGCTATTATTCACAACTCATACCTTAATTTTTAACCCCCAAATCAATGGATGGGGGGGGGGGGGGGGGTATATAAGTTTAACGTGTGTATCTGTTTATTTGTATCTATATTATGTTTCATCAAAATCAACTCAGCCCTTTCTAATTCTAATTTGAGTTGGGGGCGATGAGGCCTGCACTGACGTCCCGCTTGGGGTGTATTGTGCATTCCCCCCAACCAGCCTACCCAAACCATCCGAGCTCCTTGATGTACCGGAGCACAGCCTTGGGTCGCTGGCACAGCTGTTCCACATCTATTGCGTCAGGTGTCCTAGTGCAGAGTTGATCCGATGTTTTCTCACTCAGCCCTTGTTTCTTGTCGGGAGTTTCTAAGTTTTCTAAGCTTAATTAATAACATTACTAAAGCAAACTGAGGTCTCGAAGGTTACCGTATACCGTAAGTGGTTGCCACAGTACGCACATGTACGAGGGACGCGGAAGCCGACAGACGGGGCCCCCGTCCCCGCTCCCCCAGACGCGGCTTCCAACTCCGCATGTTAGTCTGAGTTTTGTGTTTGTGTGCTTAACAAATTTTGCGATTCACGAATCAATGTATTTCTAACAAGCTTTCTTCTTTCTTTTTCCACTTTCGTTATTTATGTACATTTGTACTGAGATATTTTGTTTCAGCTCGTCTTAACCAATACATCAAAAGATATTAAACCAACATCACCACAGAAGAAACAAAATAACCCAAAAAATCCGACCACAGGTAACTCAAACGAATTTCCTACAGACAAAGAAATACCCAACATAAAAGTAGAACCTATGAACAAGGCAGAACAACCAGACGAAAACAAAATGGGCATTGACATTCCGAATACAGTTGTCAAATCTACAAAAAGCAAAAGAAAACAATCTGTAAATGGGCAAAGTAGACCAAAAAGATCTCGATTGGACCCTCCAGAATATCCAGATGATTATGAAGAACAGTTGTTTGAGTTCGGTAAATATGTGGCAGAACAATTGTTGTGTTTAAATGTAGAAGACTCTAGAATGGCACAAATTGATATAATAGCTGCACTGTCTAAGTTTACAAACAAAAGAATACGAGAGCCTAGAACATCAAAAGCAAAAGAAAACAATTGCATGGTCGAGATTGAGATTCAAACGGGGAATCCTGTTATATCTTCAGTATCATCAAAGTCAGAAGTTAATGCAAAAACACAATCTCAGTTTTCAAAACTCAATGTGGAGTCATCTGTGAGCCAAACTTCACCAGTGAATATTCTTGGGTTACCAATGAGCCAAACTACACCAGTGAATATTTTTGAGCCATCATTGAGCCAAACTTCATCAGTCAATGTTCTCGGGTCACCAGTGAGCCAAACTTCACCAGTTGGGCTGTTAAAAACTCAATCTCGAAAGATGGCGAGGGCGAAATTTACTAAAGCTGCAGTGACGAATGTAAAACCTATTTTGTCACCAGTTGCACAACTTCCAAATACTGAAACAATATTGTCATCTCCCATATCTAGTACATCTATTGGATCTAAACCAACATCGTCTTCTGGCTTGCTGGTGACCCAGACAGATTTTTCAAATATGGAATTTTGTGAGATAACTGTGAAAACAGAACCAGAGTCTGAATGTACGCATAGTCATGTGAATCGCTAGATATTAAATATGAACCGCATAGTGGTGATGTAACGTGACGTGTAATGTTTTGTGAAATAGATATATCTCCGCCCATTTCTTTAGAAATAATTACTAAGATATAGACCATGGCTAATTTTATTAAATTAAGTAATTATAAGTTCCTAAAATGTAAATTATAAGCTGTTGGTCTTAAATAAATAAATAAATTAAAAAAAAAAAAAAACTTATTCTAAGGATTTTTTGTGTCATGTCTCCAATTACGAATGAAATGTTATCTTTGTATCCTTCAGGTGTTTGTGTGATGCGTTCTTCACTGCACATGCACACTGCACCACCCATCCTTCACTGCAAAGTAAGTCATTTAATAAATACTGACAACTTATTTCGAAGACACTGTCATGGGCATTGACAGGCCAAGAGGTGTGCCTAGCCGCATGAGGCTATGATTAACTTGCTTCACTAATTAAAATGGACTCTGTATCTCTGCCTAGTACAGCGTTTCCCATTAGCCGGGTCGCGATCATGAGGCCATCAAAATAAAATACCGGGTCGCAACATTCCCGCCTTGTTTTAAAAATAATACCTGCTATTGATCGACGCATCGTAAATATTCGTAAGCGGTTATAGGCGATTCCAAAATATGTAGTATTAATAAAAAAAAAAAACTATTAATAAATGTGTATTACTTTACCTAATGGAACCAGCTTGGGTTTAAAAATATTAAGTGGGTCACGAAGGGGCAGTGTGAAAATTACCGGGCCATGGCAGAACAATGTTTGGGAAACATTGGCCTAGTATATCAGTGTTATAGCCTATGTCCTTTCTCAGATTCTAAACTATCTTTGAGCCAAATTTAACAACAAACAGTTCAGTAATTTATCTGTGAAAATGAAGATGAGAAACTCCAGAGTTCTTTTACTTTTATAATATCATTTATTTTAAATTATTTTCTATATATGATATAAATGTTGGTTTGTCAAAGCCATTTCATCATCTCTTATTATAGAAGAGTCAACACCACTGCCAACTTCATAATCCAGAGGCGCCGCACCTGAGAACAAAGAATAATAAGTACAATTAAAAGAAGTTTAATATATCAAACTGTAAAAAGAAGTTTTGCTGTGAATAGTACCTCACAGTCTATGTATGTTTGCATGTATGTGGGTATATATTTAAATTTCTTTATGAGAACCTAAACGGCTTGACCGATTTTGATGTGCGAGGTGTCATTAGACTCGTCTTCACTTTCAGAGTGTCATAGGCCATATTTTTTTGTAATAATAATAATAATCTTGCAAAAATAAAAATAAACCCTTGCGAGTGTCGAAATATGCGTTTTATGCGACATATTCGGCTGTAACTTTTTTTATGAAAACTGAAAAATTTGATTTTTCTCTTTGACAAACAGACAAAGACAATAGATCTGCGTATATTATTATGGTTTTAATTACAACTCGATACCTTCACGCGTTCCCGAGATACAGGCGGACGGACAGACAGACAACAAAGTGATCCTCTAAGGGTTCCATTTTTCCTTTTGAGGTACGGCTAAGGAAGCCATTATGATTTTTTGTCCTATGAAGTGAAAACATTACAAAACTATATTAAAATATGCGATGAATTGATGTTATAAGCAAAACTGGGTTTTGTTCACCGTTTTTCCTTTTGAGTTACGACTACGGAACCCTAAAAATGATGATTTTTGTCCTATGAAGTGAAAACATTACAAAACTATATTAAAATATGCGATGAATTGATGTTATAAGCAAAACTGGGTTTTGTTCACTATCTCAAAACTTTATCATAAAATGTGACTTGGAACGCTTGGCTACTTCCCTATCCAAATACACACCTGTTTCGTCTTTATGAATAATTGCTATATTATGGAGCACAGCACAGGCGATAATAGTAGCTTTGATAGTGGCGTGGCTACCCCTCATTACCCCCAACAATATTTTAAATCTCTGCTTCAAAACAATAAAGCATCTTTCAATGACATTGTGTGCTCTGATATGCTGGTGGTTAAAACTTTCCTCTTCTTCACAGCTAGGTCTCAGAACTGGCGTTATTAGATAAGGGGTACACGGGTAGTTACTATCACAGATGAGCCTCCCTACAAACTCGCCCTCTTCAAATCTCCTTCTGATGGAGCTCTCATGCCATATTTGTGCATCATGTGTGCTGCCACTCCAGTGACATACAATGTCACAAATTTTGAGGTCTGCATCACAGACAACCTGTAGACAATGGAATTTTCAAATTAATTTAAATTCCTATTATTATTAATAGGATATCTACCATGGTTTGTAATAATTTTGAGCTGAATGACCGTGATAGTTTAAAGAGGTGTTAGGTGTTTTTGTTTAAATTCTTCCTAAAAGGCAATAATTACTGCTATAGCTATCTTGTTTAATTATTTTCCGCACTATTATAACAAAGAAAGAATTTGTTGATAATTATGTACATACATGGCTGCACTGAACCCAAAGAAGCAATTTCGGTTCTAGCTCAGTGAAGCAACTTTTAGCAAGACTTTAAAAGCCGGGTATGTCACTACAACAAACAAACAATGTTCGAAAGCTTGTGTGCATTTGAATTAAAATAGAATAATGTTATTTTAGATCCATACAAAGTAACTTAAATATATATAATAAACTTAATTGAAAGTACAATGGTGGCCTTATCGCCAAATTCTTGTTGAATTCTGAATTAAACTATCATAAGTGTTATTACTCTGTGGTTGAACCTTACAGTATTTTGTTTTGTATGTATGTATGTTCATTACTGACCGATCTTGAAAATTCATTTTGAAAATTCCATATAGTTTCAGATAGTTCATTTTTATCAATTTTGCTTTAGTACTTAAGTAACCTTTACAAATTAGATGATTATTTTGTTCAAGACAGTCTGTTCCATGAGTTTTTTAAATCAATAATAAATAATACCTATTTATAAGCATGCATTGCCTGCCAGTACTGACTCTAACTTCCTACTAACCATGCACACATACCATTCATCTGTGCATTAACACAATGCAAATAGGTTGGACGGTATGTCATTATTATAGAATAATGCTATCTAAAAGATACTCACTTGAGTATTAATAGAGCAGTAACCCTTTCTATTCACATGGTACTGGTCAACTTCTCCTCTGTCCTTTCTTATTTTTATGTGGCTGCAATCTATGGCACCAGTAATTCCTTGAAAGCCAGAAATGGTTTCAAATTTACTAATTGCGTTGGCTTCTTCCGAGGCATTTGCAGGCATCTTAATAAACAATGCACTTTTCGAGGCCAGCACAATCGCAACTTTACGAGCTATGTCAGATAGAGTCTGTTGACTCATACCGTGCATGTCAGCACATTCTTCTTGAATCTAAAAAAGAAAATAGCAAATAAACCAAACAATCATAATTGTGTAAGACACAAAACTTGAATAAAGTAGTAGCACCCACCTCATGTCGTCCCCAATATCTGATCACCGCCATCACTTGCAGATCAACAGGGATACCACCACCTCTAGTATCAACCTGCAGCTCTGATCCAAGTAATTCTATAATCCAGTTCATAGTTTCTTTTCTAAAGCGGTACCTCAGACGAAATTCGTCGTCGGTAAGCTCCTGCATCGGATTATTTCTAATCTTCTGGGGTTTTCTTATCCTTCTATTTCTGAACTGTCGTAATTCATCGATTTCGCTTTGAAAGCTACGAAAATTGCACAAGTCCATGATAAATTAAGATTATTCTTAAAAGTACCTGCAACTAATCAAATCAAATACACGGACAAAGTTCATTGACCAATGCTCTGTCTGTGCCAATGATTTTGCTTCAAATAGTAGAATAAGTACATAAAAGTTTATTTTTGTTTAAAAGCTTTGTTTGTTTACAAGTTTGGACAAATTACAAAAACAAAATAATCATTTTGTGGACCACAGGTGAATTAGAGAACTAGTTTTTTTTAGTTGTGTTTGGACCCGCTTAAAGCATTTGCCTGTGTCAAGTACTAAGATTTCTTCAAGTTTTTTGAATAAAACAAATTATAAATGTTCTAGTCATAATCTTAGTCATGTATACAGTCATTTCCAAATTCGAGTCGTGCTTCAGTAAAGTAGAGGCGATTTTAATGGAAGCTTCTATGGAGTTTTGGTGACAACATGAAATGGCACATTTCGTCGCTTATTTCACTTGGCTACACTCACGCACTTGATCAAACGCTTAATGATTAAAACACCACCATTTTTATAGCAATATAGTTAAAAGTAACACAAGTTAAGGAAAATAAAATAATACAACAACACGTTTCCATGACGTTCCCGCCAAAACTCCTTAGAGAAATAATGACTGGCCTCGTGGCTCAGTTGGTAGTGTGTCTACGTCTACCTGTTGAACTTTAAGGTCGTGGGTCCGATACCCACCCAGGGCAAACATTTGTGTGATGAGCATGGATGTTTGTTCTGTGTCTGGGTGTTTATTAGTATCATATGTATATATTTACAAAAAAAAAATATATTTTCTATCAGCCATCTAGTTCCATAGTACAAGCTTTGCTTAGTATGGTGTTGTGTGAAATGTCCATAAATATTTATATTTATTAGTGGACCAATGAAGTAAGGTTACATAAGTACACCCTATTGCTGGGCTTAATGCACATAATAATATCAACTGCGAAAAAGCTGTTTTCAATGAGAGTCCCTACTCCCTATATTGTACAATTAGAAAATACACAACCAAATAATGTGCACGTAAGAAAAGAAAACCAATTGGCTTTTTTTAGTTGGTTTTTGGATCCCATCATACTTAACCACCCCGATCATATATTATACAAATCAAATACAAATCACAATAGCATTTTTTTTAGTTCTTTATCTATGGGAAATCATTTGCTCACTCGCTAACCTGCATTTGACATTTCCGCACTGATAACAGATTTCAAATTGCTCCTTCGTTTTTCATTTTCAATCACATCGGAAGGATTTTAAACAGGCGTTAAATGCCGGCTAAAAAAGTACACCTATAAAACAAGCCATGTTCATGGATTCCTGGCCGTATAAAACTGGTTTTACATTACAGTGGTTGTGCATTATTGTCTACCTTTAGTTTTGTATTTTTTTGTTTATTAACTGCGTGAGTTTTCCAATAATGAGGAAATGTTTATTTTGCAAACGACCCTACAAACAAGGGAGTAACTTATTATCATTTCACAAGTACGTGTAAAAAGTTCTTGTTGATCAAAATCAGTTTGGGTGGGAAAAGTTTATTTGAAGAAAAAGTATTTGTACCTAAAAAGATTTTTTAATAAAATTATCTCCATTATTAATGACTGTAGACGCTAAAATGAGTGAGTTTGCTATTGTGCTCCATCAAACTTTTGAAAATGGATCTCTCACTAGGAAGCAAAATTTTAAAACCCCTGAAGTACTTAGTACTTACCTATATTTTATTTGATATATGTACTTAGTACTTACCTATATTTTATTTGCAGTGCCAATTTGAAATGCTTAGCTTGAATAAAACTCGTCTATACATTAGTGCATATTTACTCTCTTATAATACTGTTGTCTTAATGTTGCAAAAATCACTTCTAACTGTTCACTTACATTTGATTATTTTGGAAACAATGAGATTTTGTCTATAGAGAGGTTATACTCATTGAATATGAAGTAAATGCATGGCAAATCCCAGTTCTCAGCACTTTCGAGGATAAGATCACATCCTTAAGGCCTTTTAGTATCTTGGCCTTATATATCTTGGTGTTGCACTTTCTAAACACACAGGATGCCATTGTCACTCTTCAGAAATCTCGACACACATCTAAGAGCGTTGTCAGACGTGTGGGGACTGAAGACGAGTCGGGCAATTACCTTACTTGAGGCTTGCCATGCAGAGCCGGGTATGACCTATCTATGTATAATGCATCATTGTTTGGAAATGTCTAAATGTCGCATCTTATGTGCTGATGCTTATATTTTACTAGTTGCGTTCTTACTAAGTAGCTGTGCACAGACTAAAGGTGTTGCTGTGCCTCATGGTTACATTCTTGTAGCGATGAAAACAATGACAATTTATAAATTAATCATATTCATCTCCATTAGCTGTGTGTACCATACAATTCTTAACAATCTGTCCAACTGTTTGATAAAGGAAATTTAACAAACACAAAGATAGAGTTACAATTTTTTATTTTATTTTTATCAGCCCTGTTTGTACAAACTGTCCCACTGCTGGAAACGGGCCATCTTCTCATTGTGAGAAGGGTTAGGCCATAGTCTGCCACGCTGGCCAAGTGCGGGTTGGCAGACTTCACACATCTTCAAGATCATTGAGAACTCTCAGACATGTAGGTTTCCTCACGATGTTTTCTTTCACTGTTTGAAGTTGGCGGCAATCAACAATACGCACATAACTTCGAAAAGACAGAGGTGCGTGCCGTGGGATTCGAACCCAGGACCTGCAGATCGCAAGTCAGACGGTCTCACCACTAGGCTGCCGGAAACTTATAGTTACATTTGCTATTTTATAATTTCGTGATTATAATTTCATTTAAACACAATCAGTTGTATTATACCTAACAAAGCGTAACAAATTAGGCCAAAGATATCTATACAATCTACCCTATGCTTGAAATCTATATCTTGCTTTATCCTTGAAAATTCTGTTATTGTTGTTCTCAAGAAACAAGGAAAGCAGCAGAGAGTTTTACACCTCTTACAGTCACATGCATCAATACTAATAATCAAAAACCCGGATAAGATTGGCTCAGGACCAAGATAAATGATGTTCAAGAAGAGAGGGCTATGCTCAGCAAAATCGAGACTGGACAAAAATCATTGATGATGAATTGAGTCTATATTTACAGATTTCCAACGAACCCATCAGATAGAAAATATGAAGGCACATCACTGGATACCGAAGGATCCAAAAGAAAATGATTCACTTTGTTCAGAACATTTTGATACCAGATGTTTTGAGAAACATTACAACAGAACTGTACTGAAATTTGGTAGTGTGCCCACAATATTTGAAAAGTTGGATGAATGTAAGTTGAAAGGATTTATTTTCAATGTTTGGCAAATGGGCCCCAGTGTTCATGGAGCAAAAAATTAAACAATAATTTTATTCATGATAGAACCTATATTATTTGAGTTGGTGGTCGTGCTAGCCTATCTCTGAATATAAAAGAAAATATAATCATTGGATGTAGATTCATCATAATCATCTCAGCTACAAGTCGTCCACTGCTGGACATAGGCCTCCCCCATGGATTTCCAGAAAGACCGGTTGGAAGCAGCCTGCATCTTGTGGCTGGATTTCCTACACTGCGCTTGCCGGTTCGTGGTCTCCATTCGAGAACTTCAGCCCCATTGACCGTCAGTTCTACGTGCCTATGTGCCCTGCCCACTGCCACTTCAAATTGCTAATCTGGTGTGCCATTTCGGTGACTTTTGTATGTCTACGGATCTCTTCGATTCTAATACGATCTCATAGAGAGACCCCGAGCATTGCCCTCTCCATAGCCTGCTGCGTGACTTTGAGCTTCCTTATAAGGCCCATAGTAAGTGACCATGCACGTTTCAGTGCCATATTATGTCATCACTGGTAGCACACACTGGTCGTAAATTTTCGAGGGAATATTTGACGAGAAGACGCTTTTGAGTTCCCCGAATGATGCCCAGCCGAGTTGGATTCGACGATTGACCTCTCTCGCAAAGTTGGACCCGCCCAGTCGGACTGTTTGTCCTAGGCAGACGTATTCGTCGACAACTTCGAGAGTGGAGTTTTTATTTTTATTTTATAGAAGATAGATCTACGATTGACCACCAACTCGCCTGATGTTAAGCGACGGTGTGGCCGAGGATGGAGCTCGTCGATCTAGAAAATATCTATTCACTCTAGCCTTGAAAATTCCAACACAAGTTCCCCACAGTTATTGGGATGTAGATTGAAGCATGTTAATTTATATTTTTCAGCATCTGCAGTTGGATCATCCAAGAGTAATAGTGCAAGTTCTTCATCAAGATCGCATTCGCCCAAGTCAAGCGAGGGAAAGACATTACTGAGTGATTTATTTTTGAGAAAATATCATGATTATCAAAATGGTAAGTAAATGTATTGACCAATACATGCCTTTTTACATATTTCAACAATATGTAAAAAGGCATGTATTATCGCTCGATATCTTGGCCACCATAAATCCTTCCCTCTTATTAGTTATTTAATATTCTTTGAATTTTTGGGCCATGTCAGTACTAAGACAATATTAACAGCAGTTATATAAGCGTATCTTGTAGGTATATTTGTGATTTTCTATAAAGTCATATAGTTTAAGTATTTTTATAATTTTTGAATGCGTAAAAGTAGCTAATATTCAGTCGGGTATTTCGTTTTTCTTGTAACCCATATAGGGACTTGTTTGATTCATCTGGGCCACAAAAACCTAGGCTCGCTAATACGATCAATGAATCAAATCACTTCACAAATTTTCGCGCTCGCATCGCTCGCGCATTATTACTATTTTGACATGGAAGTACTGTGGGCTTACTAATACGAGAAATAAAGCATATTACTATAAGAACACTACTAATACTGGCCTTGTGGCTCAGTTGGTAGTATGTCTGCCTGCTGTGCCGTAGGTCATGGGTTCGATCCCCACCCAGGGCAATTATATGTGTGATAAGTATGGATGTTTGTTCTGTGTCTGGGTGTTTCTATGTATCATACATATGTACATATATCTTTACAAAAAAAAAAGTATTCTATCTGCCATCTACTTCCATAGTACAAGCTTTGCTTAGTTTGGGCTAGATGGTGTTGTGTGAAATGTCCACAAATATTTATTTATTTATTAATTAAAAAAAATATATATACATATTCGAGCTCGCTTGGCTCGCGCATACTTATTACTCATATTTTTGTTCACTTAGGTCATGCAAATGTTGAGCGCTCGTTAAAACGAAGAAAATTCATATTACTACCCAAAAATTTATAGAAAAAATTGTTATCACCAACTTGTTGTTCGTCTGGGACATGAAAAAATTTGCACACTTTTTGTATTTGTCGTTTTTTCTCATAAAATGTATTTAGTATTGTTTTATTAATTTTGTATGATGATATCTTTCAGATGCGAATACTTCGGAGAAGAAAGATGAGTATAAAAAGGATGAACAAAACGCACAACAAATCAAACTTGTCAAGGTAATAGGTATAGATATAAGTACCTGAACTACCGAGCTCCACTCGGATTTTTTATGACTGAGAATACGACCAACCCTGGGTTCACCTAAAATGAAACCTAGCAAGATAGATTTATCGTCCCCTAATCTACCTACAAACCAAATTTCATTAAAATCGTTGGAGCCGTTTCCGAGATTCCGATTATATGTATATATATATATATGTACTAGCTGTACCCGCGACTTTGTACACGTAAGAAAACACATCCGCTGCGCTCCAACCTAACTGCCGACTCAATCTATTTGTGTCGAGTATGTGGTCAAACGTATTTAAATGAAGAATAAACTGCCGTCCCCTTTTTTAAACCGCTCCAGCCCTGATCACGTTCAGCTCCTGTCTCGATCCCACCTCGCCTCTACTCCACTCCTACCTCGCATCTTTTCTACGTCCACCTTGCTCCCGTCGCACTCCCGTTTTGCTGTCACCTGCTCCCACTTCAACTTCTGCCATATTCCCGCCTCGCTCCAACTCTACTTCCTCACTTTCACTTAACTTCCTCCTCGCACTTATAGCGTTTGCACCTTGCTCCTCTCCCTCTCCAACTTCGCTCCTACCGCACTTTTTTCTTGCTCCCATTCAACTCCCATTCCGGTCCCGCCTCGCCCCCATACCATTTACGTCCCGCACCCACCTAGATCTTTTGTTAGACTCCCATCTCACTCCATCCCTCGTTCCGTTTCATTCCTGTTCACACTAATTCAGGCATTACTACTTGCTGCACTTAAAGCTTGCTCACAACTCGTTCCCGTTCCGACCCACTCCCTCACGCTGTGATGAAATATTAATTTCGATACCAATCCCCCCCCCCCCCCCCCCCCTTAATTCATCCTTGTCGTAAAAATATAAAAACAGTATTATATATAATTTGACAAAATAATAACAACTTAATTCAGCCCTGCCGTAAAAATATTATAAAATGTTTGTGATTACTAATTTGATTACTCAAATATTAAATTTTTCGGCATTAAAATCGTGGTAGTTTCATGGTTATTTTGTAATCCAAATATAATATTTCAAAATTCTAACATAAAAAATAAGGAAGTTTCATACAAACTTTCAACCTTCTTTTGACTACCTTCATTCATCCCTGTCGCTGAAATATAATAACAGTATTTATTTATATCTATTAGGTAACCCAAATACCAAATTTCATGCCCCTAACATCAAAACTCAGGAACTTTCATACATTTGTTTACCCTCCCAATTTTACCCCTTAATTCAGCCATTTCGCAAAATCCGTTCTTAGCTGACCTATTTACTCTATAAGTAACATACATGCCAAATTTCAGATTCGTAGCTTATGTAGTTTTTGAGATTTAGTGATGAGTAACGCAATAATGTTGAATGTTGTAATTTAATGCATTTAGCATGGAATCTATCATTCCCAGGAGAACTATCAAAGTTTTCGGGATAAAAAGTATCCAAGATCCTTCACATAGTATAAGTAATAATCCTGCCAAATTTCGTTCAAATCTGCCCAGTAGTTTCGGCGTCCATTGGACACACCGTACTGACAGACAGAAAAAAAAATTTAAAATTGCTTTTTTGGCTTCTGTGTTGATAGGAATGCATCCTCCAATCAAAATTTTTCAAAAATATTTAATGTACAGAATTTGACCTGTTACAGTCTTATTATATGTATCAAGATAGATATACTTTTTTTTGTTGTAATTAGATACTTATGATACATAGAAACACCTAGACACAGGACAAACATCCATGCTCATCACACAAATGTGTAGCTATGTTTAATCAAAATCAGCTCAGCCGTTTTTTCTTGTCGGGTGTTGCTAAGTTTTCCAAACTTGTTTCATAACATTATTGACGGTAGAGAATGTGCAAACTGTGTGAGGTCTCGGAGGTTATTATCGCACGAAATCCAATCCTGTATAGTATGCACATAATATACGAGGGACGTGGAAAGCGACAGACGGGGCCCCCGTCCCGCTCACCCCGCACCGCTCCCCGCACGGAATGTTGGTTGTTGGACGCACACATCTCTTGGTTGCATTCAGAGACAACACACAGATTTGATTTGACCTCAAACAAGTGGCGAGAAAACGGCGGATGCAGGCCGCTTCCAATCGGTCTTTTTGGAAATCCAAAATTGAAAATGAAAAAATGTGGAGTAGTTACGTACGCGGCCGAAGCGGAGACCTATGTCCCTTGAGCAGTGGACTTCTTATGGCTGAGATGATGATGATGATGACAAAGATTTACACGTACTCTATTTTGATAAATAAGTGAACGGTAATCTCATAAAACACTTATACACATATGTATTTAAGTTTAATTTCGTATTTTTTATGTATCTTTTTTTATTTATTTTAATATTTTACAAAAAAAAATCTATTGATATTTGATTTAGTTTCGCTTTCTCTCTGTAAAAATACTTCATTTTCTTATCATCAACATTCCAGTCAAAAGAAATCCACTTTGAGATATCCATGGGGGATTGGCGGATGGCCCATAGATTTTCAAAAAGATCTGTACTTGTGCGGCCTGACTATTTTTTCTACTACTCGTATTGTACATTTTACTGAACTGTGATATTTTGTTTCAGCTCGTCTTAACCAATTCATCAAAAGATGTTAAACCAATATTACCACAAAAGAAACAAAATAACCCACAAAATCTGATCAATGGTAATTCAAACGAAGTTCCTATCGACAAAGAAATAATCAACATAAATGTAGAACCCTTGGATAACACAGAACAACCTGACGAAAACAAAATTGATGTTGATATTCCAAATACAGAGAAAGTATTTGTCAAATCTACAACATGCGAAGGTAAACAATCTGTAAATGGACAGAGTAGACCAAATCGTTTGGACCTCCCGGAATACCCAGATAATTATGAAGAACAGTTGTGTGAGTTTGGTAAAAATGTAGCTGAACAATTGTGGTGTTTAAATGTAGAAGACGCTCGAATGGCACAAATAGATATAATAGCTGCACTGTCTAAGCTTACAAACAAAAGAATACGAGAGCCTAGAACATCAAAAGGACAAGAAAATAATTGCATGGTCGAGATTGAGATCCAAACGATGAATCCTGACATATCTTCAGTATCGTCAAAGTCAGAAGTCAATGCAAATACACAATCTCAGTTTTCAAAACTCAATGTGGAGTCCAAAGACTTACAAGACTCCTAATGCGATACAAAATATTGTTCCAAAAACTTAACACCAAATCAGGTGTTTGCTAATGACAGGTCACAAACGTCATTTAATCTTAAACGTCATCTCATCGCAATCACTTACGGTGCCAAGATGGTGAACTGTGTTAAACAATCTTGTAAAAATTACAAACTTCTTTAAAAAACTATGGAAAACATTATCACCTTCCATATCTAACTAGCAAAAATATATTTCTAACAGTATAAAAAGCGAAATGAAACAAATTTTTACGTATTTGTAGCGTATGTTCGTGTCTCACCTATGACCACGGATGCTCCAGTGTTTGAAAAATCGGGTCTTAAATTATGTGAAATATACGCGATGAAATTGTTGAAATTTATTTCATTTCAATAAATAACATTCGCGAATATTAGTATAAAAAGCATATATGCATTTCATTTCATAAATTGCTTTTATTATTTATACAAATTACTGCAAAGAATTAGAGATGGGTCGATGTAATATAAGTTATCGATAACAATTATTATTTTTACGGACTTCAAAAACGAGATTATCAGTTAGCTTTTATTTTTCTTATATGTTACCCGCATGATTTCGTCATTTAAATTGATTTAAAATTCCTTTCAAATCTCAAAATCAGGTCAGAAGTTTGGTTTTTAAAACAAAATTGCGAATTTTGAAGTCGGTTATTCTAGTTTTGTAAACTATAATAATTATGATATGTAAATCATCATCATCATCTCAGTCATAAGAAGTCCACTGCTGGACATAGGCCTCCCCCATGGATTTCTATAAAAGCCGATTGGAAGCGGCTTGCATCCAGCATCTTCCTGCCACTTGTATAAGTTCATCTGTCCATTTCGTGGCTGGTCTTCCTACGCTACGCTTGCCGGGGCGTGGGGTCCACTCGAGAACTTTTCAGCCCCATTGGCCATCAGTTCTACGTTCACTGCCACTTCAACTTGCTAATCAGCTGTGCTATGTCGGTGACCTTTGTACGTGAAACATGGTATTTGATTTTACGATAAATGTTTTTTTTTTTTTATTCTCAAACTAACAGCACCATGCTAACTATTATGTTTAGATTTTCTAGTTGATGCTGTACAAGCAGAACATTGGGCAGAGGTTACTTTGAATTATAAAATCATGACATTAATAACATTTATTCAAATTTAAATTTATAGTCCTATAGAGAAGTTGGAATCCCAGAATGTTCAAAATAATTTTCATTGAAAGTATTTAATATGGTCTATTATTATGGTTAATAATGAATTTTTGGGTCTTAGTTGAGAAATGTAGGGGGGGGGGGGGGACACAACTTTTTAACTTTAGCGAGCTATATCTCGCACATATCACATCTGAGACACGATAGGGTGGGGGTTAAAAAAATGATCCAGTCTTTATTGTATATATGAAAAACCCAATCTCTATTTTTAATTTTTTTGAAAATTTTACTACAGCATTTTATAGCGGCTCACAAAACACAATTATGTATAAAAATTTGTTTTTATAGGGTTAATAGTCTCCGAGTAAAATGACTGTGACATACGGACAGACAGACAGACGGTCATGACGGAATTATAAGGGTTCCCCGTAGTTACTACGGAACCCTAATAAAACGATGTTTCTATAAAACATTACAAAAAAATTCAAAAGAAAAAATTGGTACCTATAATTACTTATCGATATCGATACTTTAATACCTCTTGGTCTATCTCTGGCTTAATGTCATTAGGTTTTTTTTTTATTTATTTCAGTATTGCCAGTATATGTTTTCTCAATTTCCCTGTATCATTTGTATTTACCTATACTATATTGTTTGTAAATAGGTGTGAAAATTTATTTATTCAGTAAAATTTAATCAAATTAATTTGGTCCATTACTGGTGCTACGAATTAACCATTGACATACTTATCTAAGTATTGTGATAAATCCATTAGATTTCGAGAGGCAGTAATGTGTTAATGAATACGGAGGACAAAAAATAGTGCTACGTTATCCACAATGTAGGAACTCTGCTCTATTAAAATAAACATTTGCTGTTTTATCCTGTTTTCAAAAATGAAGTTCCGAATGAAATAGCTGGCCGTGGACCGTTGCACTCCAACAAAAAAAACGTAATATATGTTTACCTGACTGTCAACTGATGCGAAAGCAAAAAGAACCTTCGTGAGCTTAACCTAAATTATGTACACATTTATCACGCACACACACACACACACACTACACACGTATGTTTCGCCGTAGCATAAAAATATAGTCTTTCCAGTCACAATTACTTTGACTCTTATTCTTCTCAACAGATCATGCAACTCAAAGAGTGTTAAGGCCGGCTTAAAGTTTACTAAAATAAAATATGACATATCAGAGTCAAATTGAAATGAAATGAAGTTTATTGGAAAAAATAACTGCGAATGACTTCTACTGAGCTACTGAGTAATTTTTTTATGAATGAGGTATTAGTCGATTCATTGCCGTTGTGACATCAGTTATATGACGTCACAATTTGTAAATTGCATGTATAAACTTATTTAATAAATACTATCATCATGAACTGTATTTTTTATTTACAAAATAAAAATACATTAGATTCTTTTATAAAGTGATGAAAGTGGCGCCGCTGCCTGTTTCGCTCGCACGCGGCACCCATAGATATAAAATTATTTAAATTACTGATTTCATTTTTGATTTCAGATTTTCTTTCAGAGTCATAAGAACACTATTACAATGTATTAACAGTAGCTGTTATTTTATATGTGATATTTTGACCGTGATAAACGTGTAACCGACAAAATTTCCACGTTTATACCAAAATTTCGGTCAAAATTTTATAGTTTAAAAAACTGAAACAACAGACTTCAAAGTTACTATTATTTCAGTTATATGATTGTATGAATCTCCCATGGCCATTCTGACTTTAATCATGATTACCCGATCAAATCGGGAGATATCCTTTTCAAAGGCAACTTTGTAGATAAATTTGGCAAATGGACGTGTATCTACGGTTAAAAATAAATTTATAAAAAAATGAAGTGTCAAATTGAAAAAATAAAATTGGCCCGAATTTAAAAGGCGGTTTGTATGGAGATTATCCTTCTGGGTCCTATGTAATAGGGCGAATTCTGTGGTGGAGTCATCTGTGAGCCAAACTTCACCAGTGAATATTCTTGGGTCACCAGTGAGCCAAACTACACCAGTTGGGCTGGTAAAAACTCAATCTCGAAAGATGGCGAGTTCGAAATTTACTGAAGCTGCATTGACGAATGTAAAACCTATTTTGTCACCAGTCGCACAACTTCGAAATACAGAAACAATATTGTCATCTCCCATATCTAATACATTTATTCGATCTATACCAACATCGCCCCAATCTTCATCAAATATAGTGCCTTCTGGCTCGCTGGTGACCGCGACAGATTTTTCAAATATGGAATTTTGTGAGATAACTGTGAAAACAGAACCCGAGTCTGAATGTACGCATAGTCATGTGAATCGCTAGATATTAAATATGAACCACATAGTGGTGTGGTGATGTAACGTGACCTAATATTTTTGTAAAATAGATAAGATAGAGAAACTTATTGTAAGGATTTTTAGTGTCATGTTCCCAATTATGAAATAATGTGATCTTTGTATCCTTCTGGTGTTTGTGTGATGCGTTGTTCACATTCACACTCAATTCAATTCAATTCATTTATTTCAATTAGGTACATACATTTTGGTACACTTTTGAACGTCATAATAATATAAATAATAGTAAATATGAATTTACTTACATTTTACATGAGATTTAAATTAGTGCATAGCTATATCATTTTTTTGTTCATTGATCAATTCATAAAAATAAAAATCCAACGATAAAACAGTTAAGCGTTTTATCGTTAATTGCCATTATTACCAACTAATGTTACATCTTGCCAAGCCCGTTTATCCTGTATAAAATCGTCAATTGAATAATACGCTTTCTTAAGTAATAGTTTCTTAATAGCTCCTTTAAAACATCTATCATTTAAGTTTGTCAAACAATCAGGTAAAGTATTATAGAACCGCACACAGTTATTTTTGAACGATTTGTTTATCTTAGTTAGCCGGGTCCTTGGAATTATGAGTTTAGTTTTGTTTTTTGTATTATAACTGTGCCTATCACTTTGTTTCAAATATTGATTGTAATTTCTTCTTACATTCATTATATTTTCATAAATATACTGGCTTGGCATGGTCAAAATATTAATTGACTTAAAAAGTTCCCTAAGAGACTCTCTGGGCCTTAGCTGGTAAATATACCGAACGGCTCTCTTTTGCAATACAAAAATAGATTTAAGAACATCTGCTGCATTTCCCCATAGCAAAATTCCATATGTCATTAAGGAATGAAAGTAGCCAAAATATACTGTTCTTGCCGTGTCAACATCAGTAAGCTCTCTGATCTTACGTATTGCGTAGGCAGCTGAACTAAGCTTGCCAGACAGATCTTTTATGTGCGCTCCCCACTGTAGTTTAGAGTCAAGTTTGACACCCAAAAATTTTGTAGTTGTTGTAAAACATAATTGGTTATTATCAAGAATTATTGGATCCAATAATTTATCTCGTGCAAGAGAGAACTTAACACAGTTGGTTTTATTAGAGTTTAGTGCTAGATTATTTGTGCTAAACCAGGCATTCGCTTGAACTAAAGCTAAATTAATATTAAGTGTACTGGTTTCATTTTTTCCGATATCAAATAACAAAGACGTATCATCGGCAAATAAAACAATCTTGGCAAATTTATCCATGAGGAAAGGGAGATCATTAATATATACCAAAAACAAGAAAGGACCCAGAATAGACCTTTGAGGGACTCCTACGTCCACACGCAGGGTATCCGATAACACACCATTAACATTTACGCTCATCATTCTTGCAGACAAGTAAGACTTTAATATTTGTAGAGCTATATTTCGAAGTCCATAATGAGACAGCTTTGCTAGAAGAATATCATGATTTACACAGTCGAATGCCTTGGATAAATCGACAAATATGCCTATGACATCACTATATTTCTCCCAGGCATCGTAAATACCGCTCACAAAACTAGTTATTGCATCTGTTATTGAACAACCTTTTGAAAAGCCAAATTGGTTGTTGTATAAAATTCCTTTACGATTAAAGAATGAGGTAAGTTGTTCAAGAAGAATTTTTTCAAAAATCTTACTTAAAGTGGGCAAAATAGATATTGGTCTATAGTTACCTGGCTCCTTAGTACTACCAGCTTTGTGTAGCGGTATCACCTTGCTGTGTTTCATGAGATCAGGAAATATACCTTTCGAGATGCAATTATTGAATATTTGGGCAAGACAGGGTGCCAAAGAAATTACCGTGTTATAGATAAATTTGACAGACATACCCCACAAGTCTTCGGAATTCTTAAGCTTCAGTGTTTTAAACGTTTTAACAATATAGTCTAGTAAAAATAAATCCGTTTGTATGGAGCAGACCGCAATATTTGCAGTAGGAGGGATTCTTTGAAATTATGATAGCAAAATAACTAAAAATCATAAATCTACAATAATCCCCGATTTATAATACATATTTCCTTAGTAATTAGCATCAAAAGATGTTTTATTTGATTTTAACTATTGTAGGTTTAATATAACATATGGTTTCTTATGTGATTCGATAGCATTAATTTCTGTTTATCAGAAATGACAAGAATTTTCAAAAAATCTATTGAAGGTTTTAAATAATTCAGTAAAAACACAAAATCTCGCGGATGAATACACAAGTACATATACCTATATGTAAGTATTTACAAACCGCAGCGCGAAGCGGCGCAGGCGGCCGGCCGTCGCGGCGGCACGGGGGTGCGCGGGGCAGGGGAGGCCGGCCGGCCACCTCATACTCGTGTACCTATATTTCAATTTCGCGTGTAGGTACAAAGACATTTTTACGCAACTGCTCAAGAAGGATAAGTTTTAACTGTTTTATCTGCTTATTACATACTCGTAGTCGTCGATACCATATTATTATTAATTTCTTGCAGAAAATATTGGAAAGAGAATTTGTCTATTTTTCGTAGGACAGACAGGCAGTTATCAAACACACATTTATTGTTGCGTAATTACTTATCAAGTACCTATAATGAGTAGATTTAATAACCCCCTCCTTTTATGAAGTCAGTAAAAAATAAAAGAACAACTGCGTGCTAAGCTATGTATAAGTATATATATATATATAGGTATATGTTCGTTTAAATAAAATTGCACAAAATTTTTATATTTAGGGTTCCGTACTAAGGGTGCGGGAGCCTATGAGGCTACAGTGTTTGTCCGCCTATGTTTCCTACACTTAAACGGTTGTATTTTTAGATACAAGTCTTGGACAAAATTGGCAAGATTATAGGGTTCACTTTGATGGAAATCGAAAAATAATAATTAAATATCAAACTCTAGTCTAACATTATCAGTTTTATACCATTTTAATAATAATAATTATAGTTAAAAAAACTGAAAAAACCGAATTCAAAATACGCAATACAATACATATGTACGCAACTGGCTGTTCACTTTCTACAGGCGCTTGGATGATATTTTACCGGTTATTTTGTTAGAAAAACTACAGTACTAAGTACATAGATTTTGATAAAATTTATATGGGATCATCTCTGAAGTATGTCCTACCAAATACAAATAACCGGACAAGTACGAGTCAGACTCGTCCACCGAGGGTTCCGTACGAACTAGTAGGTAAAAGGGGGAATTTATATATTTTCCTTCATAAACCGAAAAATTTACATCTTAAAAATATTTAACAACCTGTTTTAGCTTATGCTAATGAAGATCTTTCATATGATACCCCACATGATACGGTTAATTCACTTTAAAATTTGGGCTCTCATTCCTTGCATAGAGACACTATTTTTTTATGATTAAATTAAAAATGTCTAGTTTTCGGTTTTTTCCTATATTTTTACTCTAACACAATGCTTCTTGCCAAATTTCATAGTTCTAGGTCAACGGGAAGTACCCCATAGGTTTTGATTCCCTTGTGAGTGTCGAAATATGCGTTTTTTACGACATATTCGGCTATAACTTTTTTTTACGAAAACTGAGAATTTTTATTTAAATTTCTTTCTGCAGCAAGATACTATGAATTTGCGTATATGGTTTTAATTTGAACTCGATACCTTCACGCATTCCCGAGATAAAGGTCTTGACACCCGGACAGACGGACAACAAAGTAATCCTATAGGGGTTCGGTTTTTTTCCTTTTGAGGTACAGAATCCTAAAAATCATCGAAATCAGCTGGCATCGAAACGATTGGCTGAGTAATCGGTGAACAAAGGGGTAGAAATGGGGGTAAACAATGTATGAAAAATCCTGGGTTTTGATATTAGGGGCCTGAAATTTGGTATTTGGGTTACATAATAGATATAAATGAACAATGGTATTATATTTTCCGTGTAAGAAAATAAATTGTCTTTTCTAAGTTCACTAAATTTACACAAAGTTTTCAGGCCCTTATTTCCAACAGTAACTGTGTCACCTTCTAATTGTTTTTAGGGTTCCGTACCCAAAGGTTAAAAACGGGACCCTATTACTAAGACTTCGCTGTCTGTCTGTCTGTCTGTCTGTCTCCAGGCTGTATCTCATAAACCGTGATAGCTAGAAAGCTGAAATTTTCACAAATGATGTATTTCCGTTGTCGCTATAACAACAAATACTAAAAATTAAAAAAAAATATTAAGGGGGGTCCCCATACAATAAACGTGTTTTTATCGTATTTTTTTGCTCAATATTAAAAACGGTAACAGGTAGACGCTTTAAATTTTCACAGAATATTTACTTGTATATTACCTTTCAAAATAAATAATTAAATAACAATAAAGTAAATATTAAAGGGGGGCTCCCATACAACAAACGTAATTTTTAAGCAATTTTTACTCGATCTTAATTAATAGGTAGAAACTTGAATATTTGTAAGTAAATATTTAGAAATATATTAACTATAAAAATAAATACCTAATCTAATACATAAAAACTCACAAAATGAAAATAATCCGTGCATCTAAACGCGGTGCGAGCGCCGCGCCGCGGTGTGGTGGTGGCTTGAGCGCGAGACGGTTGCTAAGCAACGGCCGCGCGGGTAGCGGGGGAGGTAACATCACGGAGCGAGCCATAGCCACGCGTATTCGCGCGAGCGTCGTTATGCTGCCCGGATGTGTATGGAAAACCTACCTATAAGTTTGCAATTTACTACTTGGAATTTCGTTGATTTCTCGTTATTTTCTACTATAGATAATAGTACGGAACCCTTCGTGCGCGAGTTCGACTCGCACTTGGCCGATTTTTTATTTACATATTAAACAGGACATGATTCAAAATGTGTATTCATAGCAAAAGAAAACGAACATTTTTATAACAATTTTAAACTGAGAGTCTCACTATAATCTGCATCGCATCGCAGCATCGAATAAGAGTTTTTTTTTGCCGTGATCGCGTCGCCCCGGGGGCGCCCCGGTAAGAAACGATCGAAAAGTATGGAGTCTAATGGATGGTGTTATACATAGCAAATACCAATATAATTAGAAACAAGTAATTAGATGTTAAAAAATATAGCTTTCGTTTTAATCTAGGTACCGCCGAATGTGTCATAACACATGATTATTTATTTGTGTGATGTTATCACATAACACTAATAATATTTATGTAATATACTTAGCGTAATGAAAACGTAAGTTAGACTGAAAAAACCTCATTTTTTCAGTCGGGTATTTTGTTTTGTATTTTATTATATATACTTGTTGGCAAATCTCATTTAAACGGAAACTAAAAATAGTATTTTTCCTATCTTAATCCTAATCATCCTAAGTAATTATTATAAAAGCGAAAGTAATTCTGTCTCTGTCTGTTACTTATTTATGAAAGGGCTACATAAGACTGATCTCGTTGATTTTCTTTCTCATTCTACAATTTGATAACTTAACAATCAAAATAATTTTTCTGTCAGTAGGTCAAAAATGTACTTTAAAATCATAATTTATTGCATAACCCGATCCAGCGCCATCGCATCGCGCATGCGCACAGCTCCCCGCTGCGCGGCGGTCGGTAGCGCGCGGGAATTCAAATAAATGATTAATGAAAAAAACTCATTTTCTCTATGTTTCTACTAAATTACTCTGATGATTATAAATTAAGTATATCCTTAAGTATAATTCTCAATAATTATCAATCAATATGAATGTTTTGTTTAGCTATAAACTTGAAAAGCACAACTTTAGGTATTTTCATGGTATTTCTCAGGTTCTTCACATCTCATAACTACGACTATGTGACAAATATATTTCCAAACACCAAGACTATCACATAAATAACAATTTTCTATTATTGCATTTTATGAGGTCAAAATTTTATTTTTACTGGACTAATAATGTAAGGTGTAACTTCATGGAAACTAAAATCTACAGTTGAAGCAGGGACATTTTCAGTTAACAATCGTTCAGCTAGAATTTTACATGATTTAAGATTCTTAGTAGTTTCCGTAGGTATTTCATTAAAATAATTAGCAAACACATTGGCAACTTCCTGTTTATCTTTAACAAGTACATCACCACTAACGATCTCCATCGATGGCTCTTCTTGTTTACATTTACCAGTTTCTGTTTTTATTACAGACCAGACTGCTTTGATTTTATTATCAGATTTCTGTAACTTATTTTTAATAAATAAAGATTTTGCTACTCGACAGACCCTCTTGAACAATTTGCTATACTGGCGTACATGGTTCAAAAAGGGTTCATCGTGTCTGTATGCTTTTTCACTATATAGTTCGTAGAGTCTTTCTCGACTCTTATATATTCCGGGAGTTGCCCATTTATTGAATTCTATATTTTTACTACACAGTTTTTTCTTAACTGGAAACATCTGATCAAAGCTACTTGTCATGATATCAAAAAGTGTCTTGTATGAAATATTAGGGTTCTTCTTCTTTTTTGTATTGGACCCGCATTAAAGCATTTGCCAGTGTCAAGTATTAGGATTTTTTCAAGTTTCTTGAATAAAACATGTTGTAAATGTTCTAGTCACAATCTAAGTCATGTATACAGTCAAAGTCAAGTTAGTTTATAAGTCGAGTCCTGCTTCAGTAAAGTGGTGGCGACTTTACTAGAAGCTTCTATGGAGTTTTGCCGACAACGTAAAATCACACGTTTTACTGCTTTATTTCACTTGCCCACACTCACGCACTATATCAAACACTTAATGAATAAAACACCACCATTTTTATAACATTAATGTTCAAAATAACACAAGTTTAGGAATATAAAACAAAGCAACAACACGTTACTAAGACGTTCCCGCCAAAACTCAATATTAGGGTTATCATGTTGTAAAAAATTGACCCCATTCAGATCATTTGCTAATTTAGTGTTGTATAAGTCTATTTTTTTACTATTGATATATCTACTATTTATAATCTTATACTTATTGGTTTTATCAAAGTCAAAAGGCACCCTAATGAGCTGTCCTGTGTGATCTGATGTTAATTTATTTATAATAGCTTTATCTAGAACCTTAAAATTACAAAATATATTATCTATACAAGTTGCCGAAGTGCGATTAAGACGAGTAGGTACGAAAAATATATTAGATAGATTATAGCTTTTAAATAAGTTAATCAGATTTCCTTCTTGTTTAGATTTTTTAAGTAAATTTATATTGAAATCTCCTAACACTATAATTTGTTTATTTTTATTACACAATTTATCTAGAACAACTTCTAAAACAGAGAGAAATTCATCAAACTTTGTACTTGAAGAGGGCCTATACACATTTACTATAACATAGTTTTTTATTTCAATACAAGATAACTCAACAATACGTTCTTTAGTTAAATTCACAATATCTTTTCTATCTTTAAATACCCAATCTTTTCTAACAAGAATAAGAGAACCCCCACCGACTGTTGTTTTTCTCGAAAAGCAACTTCCAACAGTATGTTCCGTAAAGCCTACTCTAACTTCGAAGTCTTTAATCCAACATTCAGTCAAGCATAAGATGTCCACATTATCTTTTTCCATGAAAAGATTTATTTCTAGCTCTTTTGTTCTGCAACTTTGAATATTTTGGTGTACTATCGTAATACCTGGCGCGGGAGAATCGGGGATAAAAATCACTGAAAAATCATCACTGCACCACCCATCCTTCACTGCACAGTAACTCATTTCAGAACTTATTTCAAAGACACTATCATGAGCAGTGACAGACCAAGGGATGTGCCTAGCCGCATGAGGCTATGATTAAATTGCTTCACTAAGCTAAAATTGACTCTGTATCTCTGCCTAGTACAGCGTTTCCCATTAGTTGGGTCGCGACCGTCGGGCCATCAAAATAAAATACCGGATCGCAACATTCCCCGCCTTGTTTTAAAAATAATACCTGCTATTGATCGACGCATCGTAAATATTCGAAAGCGGTAATAGGCGATACCAAAATATGTAGTATTAATAAAACATTTTTACTATTAATAAATGTGTATTTTACCTAATGGAACCAGTTTGGGTTTAAAAATATTAAGTGGGTCATGAAGGGGCAGTGTAAAAATTACCGGGCCATGGCAGAACAATGTTTGGGAAACACTGGCCTAGTACATCAGTGTTATAGCCTATTATTCCAATCAAAATAGACAAAAACATATATAAGTTAGCCATAATTTGCATAGAACCGAAAATTGGTATAGACGATAAATAAACCATTACTAATGAAATGTCAAAAATCCCGTTCGATCCTACTTCTGCAAAAAAAAAACAAAGTTAAAAAATTCAGGTTTTTCCCATTATTAGGGTTCCGTACCTCAAAAAGAAAAAACGGAACCCTTATAGGATCATAGGATTTGATGTTTGTCCGTTCGTCCGTTGTACCTGTACCTCGGGAACGCGTGAAGGTATCGTGTTGAAATTAAAACCATGTACGCAGATCCATAATCTCTTGCTGCAGAAAGAAAAATCAAATTCCTCAGTTTTCGTTAAAAAAAAGTTACATCGGATTTTTTTTTGCAGAAGTAGGATCGAAGGGGATTTTTGACATTTCATTAGTAGGGGAGAGCAGGTAGGATTCGTACACTTTTTACTTAAAACTCTGTCAAAGAAACACTAATAGCTATTTGGAAGTAATTTCAATGCTAATAAATTGTCTACTTATCTGGCTTTAATAAAATGTAATTCTATGTTGATATTTAGTTACATGGTTAAGCTACGAAGGTTTTCCCAAAAAATGGAAAACGTACGAAAGCACCCCACATGTGGGTAGCTTTCGTACATAGTACGGGGAAGATTCGTACATAGTGGGGAGCCTCCGTACACAGTGATTAATAACGATATTTATATAAAATCTTAACATTTATTGAGATCAAAGTACAGAAAATCAGACTTGAATGCAGTAGGTACTAATAAAAATAATATTCTTAATAACATTAACTTTAGTTATGTAATACTTAGTGTAACACCTTTTTCTTGGATATAAGATACGGCTTACCGGTTTTGTTTATATTTCATTCCAAGTACATAAACACTGTTAGTATCCGTCTTATCGCTTTAGTTTGTTGTGGGATTTCTTTCTAAATGATTCATTCGTGTAGTTTCAACTGTTTTAGTAATTAAAACACTTCGCATCAATTAACTTCGTTAGATACTAAAAGCAAACGATAAATTAACATCATATCCTCTGTCAGATGTTCTTTGTTGTGACTTTTCTAAATTGTATGACGTTGACAGTGTAATAGACATTTCGTAGTTTTCGGGCGTCGCTGTACTGACCCATTTGCCATAATAGTAATAAACTCTAATTATTTTATTATGTGAAGCTTGATTGATAGTCTTTAATTCCAGTAGTTATGTTGTGATTTAATATTGGATGATTTTTGTAGATTGTTTGTAGTGTTTCAGGAATTTATTTTATATTTGATTGATAGTTTGAGAGTTTTAAAGTCGATGTTTACTTTGACAGTTAAAATATTGTGATGGTCACACTTTCTCTGGGCACCGGTGATTCGACATTAGGGATGGGTTATACTTGCAAAATCTCATACCAGGGCTTCCAAGTGCACCCACATAAAAATACCAGCGCCAAAAACCAGGGCTCAAAACCCTTCAAAGTATTTTTTTCGTTAAAGAAAATTGATTTGTATTTTATTAAGAAAACTGCTATTTGTAAGTAATATACGCACGAATACGGTTTATTAATTAATTTTTACATATTTAAAATGTTAAATAAGTTTTACTTGACGTGAGTATTTTTCCATGTGACAGATGAAACATGTCACAAAGATAATTCTTTATAAAAGAAATGTAAATGAAGGTCGTATAACTTCACATCCTCCAATGTTTTAAGAATTTTCAGATGATAAATTCTTCAGTCCTGAGAGAGAACATAATTGTTGCAGTCTGGGACCATACAGAGGCTTAGTCATCATATCTGCTAATTGTAGATTCGAAGATACTTTTGCCACTTTGAAATCTCCATTATTAACACATTCTCTAATAAAGAAATGCTTTATCTTTATGTGCTTTGTGCGTTTATGATATTCGTATCTTGGATTGTGAGCAAGTTTTATTGCAGACTCGTTATCGAGATGCAGAATTGCTTTATCCGTTTTAATAAGACTGCTTAAAAGCCCATTCATCCATATAACTTCTTGAGCAGCCTCACTTGCCGCTATAATTTCCGCTTCTGTTGAGGAAATGGATACAGTTGTCTGTTTCTGACTTTTCCAGCTTACAGCCGCTCCAGCAAATAAACAAACCATTCCTGAAGTTGATTTTCCAGTATTCGAGTCTCCTGCTAGATCTGAGTCACTGTAGCAGTCTAAATGCAAAGATGACTTGTTTGTATAAGTTAGTCCATTTTGACTAGTGCCTTTCAGATATCGAAGAATTCTTTTTACAAGCATCACATCATGTTTAGTAGGAGTTGCAAGATTTCTTGAAGCTATCCCCACTGCGTACGAAATGTCTGGTCTAGTGCCTACAGACAAGTATGCCAAGGCACCTACTGCTTGTCTGTAAGGAAATCCATCAATGACTTGGCTTTCACTCTCGTCATTTTCATTTTCTTTAATGATAGGCGTCGGCGCCGACTTGCAGTGAGTCATTCCGTATTTTTCAAGAACTTTCTTGGTGTACGCCGTTTGACTCAACGTGATAGATTTGTCGTCACACACATTTATTTCCATACCTAAAAAATAACTGACAGGTTTGGTGGTTATTTTGAATCTTGCTTTCAATTCTTTGATGAATTCCTCACCTGCCGCTGAGGTATTAAAAGCAACAAGTCCATCATCAACATAAAGTCCGATAAATACTTTGGATTGCTGTTGAATTCTGATGTATAAACACGGATCCGCTTCACTCTGGTGGAAACCTGATTTCATTAAAAATGTGGCGATGCAAGTATTCCAACAACGCGGTGCTTGTTTCAAACCATATAAGCTACGGTTCAGTTTACATACTCGTTGTGTACCATCATGGAACCCATCAGGTTGTCTCATGTAAATGTCTTCATTTAATGTGCCATTTAGAAAAGCAGTTGAAACATCGAACTGACAAAGTTGTAAATTTTGTTGAGCCGCTATGGCAAGCACGGTTCGAACAGTGCTTAAGCGAACAACAGGACTGAACGTTTTGTCATAGTCTTCTCCAGCTTTTTGAGAATAGCCCTTTATAACCAGTCGGGCTTTGTAACGTTCGATAGAACCATCAGGATTCATTTTTATTTTATAAACCCACTTACATGGTAGGGCTCTGCGTCCTTTAGGTAAAATTTCTACATTCCAGGTATTGTTTTCCATCAATGAAGTCATTTCGCTTTGCATGGCCTCCTGCCACTTATCTTTATCAAAAGATTGCACCGCTTCTTTAAAAGTTATAGGTTCTCTAGGCTTATGTAGATTTTCGATTTCTTCTGCTGCTGCCAGAATATAATCATCAAAGCGTTTAGGGGCGGTGATATTTGATCTGTCTCTCAAAGACCTTGTTTGTGGCTCTACGTGGACATTTAAAGGTTCATCGTTATCTTCCTCACTTGTGGCACGAGGAGAGCCAGAAAGTGATTCATAGTCACTTTCATTATTTGCATTTTCAGCTTCTTCATTAGGACGTACAGATATTTGTTGCAATGGTTGTGTATCTTCGGTCATAGATGGAGATGTTCGTTGTGATGGTTCAATAATACGATGATCACTATCTGTGTTTGAACTTAGCTCCTGGTCGTATTGAAGTTCATTTAGTGTGGGCCCATGATTGTTGAACGATCCAGAAAGCTGTTCATTATAATACATTAGTGAACTTATTCGAACATCTTTTGTCACAATGGTGTAATTTTTCAATGGAACATATATTCTAAATGCCTTTGAAGTTTCTGAGTAACCGACAAATACTCCAACTATGGCCTTAGGTTTAAATTTATGTTCTTTTTCCTTAGGTCCTTTTATCAGCACGTAAGCTTTGCTGCCAAAGACATACAGATGATTTATGCATGGTTTGCGGTTAACCCATCTATAAAATGGTGTTTCATCGTCAATGGCGCTATTGATACTTCTATTGGCCAAGTAATTTGCTGTAAATATGGCCTCACCCCACAGTTTGAGAGGTGCATTTGCTGCAATTAGCATTGCTCTTGCTTTCTCAACCAGTGTTCGATTTTTTCTTTCTGCAACACCATTTTGGTTTGGAGTATATGGTGCAGTAAATCTTCGTTGTATACCATGACGTTTTAGATAGTCGTCAAATTGTTTGTTTACATATTCTGTACCATTGTCTGTCTGCAAGTATTTTATTTTTCTTCCAATGTATGTTTCTGCCATTTCTTTATACTCCTTAAACTTTTCGAATGCTTCATTTTTATGTTTTATAATAAAGACCTTTGAATATCGAGTAAAGTCGTCAATAAAAGTTACGAAATATTTGTTTCCTCCAACAGAGCTTGTTTGTATAGGTCCACAAACATCACTGTAGATAATTTCCAACGGTGCTGATGTTCTTGCATTTGCCTTATCACAAGGAGAAGCAGGTACTCTATGGATTTTTGCTTTTATACAGGCATCACAATCTTCCAAAGTTTCTGATGAATCAAAATCTAATCCAATCAAACTCTCCTTTTTAAGCGCATTTTTTAAGTGTTTGGCATTCATATGTCCAAGTTTTTTGTGCCATATTTCAATATTTGACCATTTTGATTTCGCAGAAACTGCATTTTTAGGCGTTACGTCGTCATCAGCTGAATTTTTAGAAGCTGATTTACTATGTTTGTCATTAGCCATATTCACTTGTTCATATTCATCTGGTGTAACATAGTACAAGCCATCTTTACATTTGTAGGCATAAATAGTAACTCTATTCTTTTTGTTTCTAATGATTGCTTTATTTTTAATGAACAGTACAGTGGAGCCAGCTTCTGTGATTTTACTTACCGACATTAGGTTAGTATCTAATTCTGGTACATAGAGTGTCTTTCTCAGATGGTTAAGAGCAATTCCTTTGCCATTCTTTGTAATAAAGGACACTGTTCCCGTTCCTTTAATTTCAGTAGTATGCTCAGTTGCGAATTTTAATTTCTTCGATTGTTGTGACTCTAACTCATTGAATAATTTACGTTCACCCGTCATGTGAGACGTGCATCCACTGTCCAATACCCACTTATTTTCTTTTGGTTTTTCATGTAGTGCAAGAAAACAATTCTGGGTCACAAAATTATTCTTTTGAATCATATTGTCGTTGTTAGATTTGTTTTTCCAGCAGTCAGAACAGATTTTATGCGTTTTGCGTTTGAATATATTCCCCTTTCTTTTACACACTTGGCATGCATAAAGAGCTTCTTCTTGTGTAGAGGGTTCATGTTCATTAACAATATCGTTATTTTGTACACTGTGACGTGCGTCACATTCTTCAATAATTTTTGTTTTAAGCTGCTCTGGCTTGGGCAAAACATCGCGTGACTCAATGGCAATCCTGAAGTTTTCATAATCAAGTGAAAGACTGTATAACATCATGATCGTTAACAAATCTTCGTTGATATTGATTTCCATGTCAGCCAGCTTATCTACTATTTCCATAAATTTATTTAGGTGGGTACGCACATCATTATTGTTAAGTTTTAACAATATTAATTGTTTTAAAAGTGACGCTTTGCGCGCTGGCCCTTTACTAGCATAAATGTCTTTTAATTTCTGCCATAGTTCTTTCGCTGTAGAGCATTTTTTTATTTGTTTTAATTCAGACGGAGCGATCATGAGAATCAATTCTGATCGTGCTTGGCGATCGCCATCTTTATCTGTAGTATCTTCACCGTGACCGTCAATATATTTCCATAATTTTTGCCGAACCAACAGAGCTTCCGCTTGTATGCTCCATGTGTCATAGTTATCCCTGTTTAGGGGCTCAATTTTTATATGGGACATGACAGGTAAGCTTGTAGGTATATGTACTCACAGGTTTCTTATTTTTTCTCTGCTACCATATTAAGAAAACTGCTATTTGTAAGTAATATACGCACGAATACGGTTTATTAATTAATTTTTACATATTTAAAATGTTAAATAAGTTTTACTTGACGTGAGTATTTTTCCATGTGACAGATGAAACATGTCACAAAGATAATTCTTTATAAAAGAAATGTAAATGAAGGTCGTATAACTTCACATATTTTAACTAAGATAAGGTGCACAATTGCGTAACAAGTTTTTCTACTAAAATACTTTCATAGGATATTGTTCATTATATACGTTATAATAAGAAGCATAATGGCATTCACGAAATTCAAAACGTTCCAAACGACACCAAACATGACTGAGCGAGCGCGATATATATTGCTTGCCTACTTCGTTTCGTGTATTTGACGATGACACCCGAGTGAAGCGCCAAAAACAAGGGTCAAAACCCTTGAAAGTATTTTTTTCGTTAAAGAAAATTGATTTGTATTTAAGTTAAAATAAGGTGCACAATTGCGTAGCGAGTTTTTCAACTAAAATACTTGCATAGGAAAATGTTCATTGTACATGTTACAATAAGAAGCATAATAGCATTCGCGAAATCCCGTAAAGTAAATACTTTTTCTCCTTGCAAGTGTTTCGGGCGGCACCTGGTCGCCATACTTGCAAGCAAATACCTGGTGTAAAAATCTGGTTGCGTAAATACGCACCTTCCCTATTCGACATTTTCGCCGGCCGGCTGATTGCAATAATTATTGGAAGATTCGTGGTGGAAGACAAGCTTTCTTTGGCTTGATTCTTCGTAATACGATCTCCATTTGCTTTTGTTCGTGGTGTAACGGTACGAGACGAGACTACGTGGTGTATTCTCACTTCGCCTCGTGTTCTTCTGTGTTCGAGGTGAGTATTGTAATTTGGTGGATTTCCACGTGATTGCCTTTCTAGTAGTATTAATAAGGAGTAATCAGGTGTTAATGAGGTTTATTCCGTCTTTGCAGCGACCTTCGGCGTGATTTTCTTGCTGCGTGTCAGGGACGTGAAGGTGACCTTGACCTCGTGGTCATCGTGCTGCTGTTTTGAAGTGTTTGCCTTCCCTAACCAGGTATATAGATTTACTATTTAAATAGTTGCATTTAGTTATTTTCTAAAGATAGTGTCAGTTTTTATAAAAAAATCAGTGAGATTGAGGGTATATGATTCAATGAACATATTTCAGGTAGTTGACTGTGTTGTGTATAATTTTACTAAATAATATCTAGGTAAACTCTCCAGATCTTATACTAAGGTCGAAGTGATTTGTTTTTAGTTAATGTGAAGTGATATAGGTGATCTGTTACCCGGAGCTTACCTAATGATAGGTGTTTTTGTGTTTACCAGGAGGGTGTTTTGGTGTTCTACGTTTTGTATTGCTGGGAAGTTTTGCCGAGCAGGAGGCTGGGCGTATTGGAGTGTGTTTTACTGTGGTGTCTAGTGGAGTTGTCCGGCCGGGACGTTTCATCGCAACCTAATGGGACAGCGTGGAGTGCAGGATGTGACTGTTATGTAGGGCTAGGTCTGGTATGAGCGTGTTAGAGGGGCACTGGTTTTCCGCAGGCTGTCTAAAACCAAACCATCTTTTGGGTTTATAATTAAATCTTATTTTATATCTGTGTGTGAGGTCTCCGAGGAGAGAACTCACAGTTTGTAAATCTATATTGCTTACCCACACCAATCTTGGGTACTTCATGGTTAATCCAAGATGTTGAGTCTACTTCCATGGAAGAATAGTATACTTTACTTGTAGTGCTTATTTTGTATGTGGTGAGTTTCCTTTACTCACTTGAGGTTCGAGTGAAATAATAATTAGTGTGTTACTGTTGGTTCTGCAGACCAACCTTTATTTATGTGATGATGTGCTATATTATTCTCTTTAATTTATAAGATAGTATTGTGTTGCCCTATTATCTGACCTTCCGTACTTGATTGAGGTTAGATAAGGTGCATCGGACAGTCTGTTTATGGAACTGTTTGTGTTTCATTTTCTTTAGTGGTCTGTGAGTGTTTACCTATACTGTAATCATCTCACCAACGCTAAGTTGATTAATTGATATGAAAATATCTGAACGTTAATGTTATAGTGGAATATTTATTCATAATATTCACTAATATTGTAACCATAAAATAAACTAAATTATATTTAAAATTGGAACGTCTCTCTTGAATAATTATAATAACTTAAATTCTAGGTTGTCAGTTTGGGGACCATTCAGATTACGCTTTGGGTTGCAATGTTTTATTTTGGTAATAGAATGCAACCCAAATTAATTTAACTTCATGGCCTACTTAATGGTACCCATTCAGACTATACTACCCTAATTTGATTGTTTTGACTTTTAAAGTGTTTTCTTTAAATTCCAATTTGGTTTGATAGTAAAAATAGTTTGAGTGGCCGCGTCTATTGTACAACGCCACTGCTTATAAATTTAATAAATAGCTTCTCTTCTGAGTTGTCGACAAGGACAGATTAGAACCTGTTATCAGACAGATCGAACGACAACGAACCAGCTTTTTTTAACTTTAAGTTCACGTTGCCTCGCGGCTATCGGTGCTCTTTACTTATAAATAAAGAAGTTTAAGTGGTAACTTCACTTTTATTTCTACTTTACCTTGTTTCGTATTACCATTTGGCGACCGTGACTGGACGCAAACACGAATAGATATCTACCATACGTTTTCTACGTTACATTTTGGCGACCGTGACAGGACGCAAACGCGAACAGGTATCCACCATACGTTTTCTACGTTACATTAGTCGAACACTTTTTATATTTTTCGTCGTATATCCATAACGAAACTAATCTACATTATTAGGAACCATTAGGGTATCAGTCTGTAATCATAAATACTAATGTAATAGGTAGTAGATCTAATTATTGCACATTGTACACAGAGAGATCTTTTTCGAAGCTAAATATGTTTGCTGTTCTTGTTGTAGAAGCAGATTTGGATTGTGGCAGTATGTAGACCACGTCTGATATGTAAACTGTGCCTTCGTCTTTGGTAATAGGAAAAACAAATTTCCAAGTACCTGGCTTCTTTCTCAAAAATGAAACTTTGTATTCAGTAGGACTGTATTTTGTTACTACCTGCCCAACGTAATGTAAAATGCTCTTTTTCTTCTCGAACTTCACCAGCACAAAACTGTCTTCTTTTATATTTTCTGTCATAACTGGAATTTCGTTTTCAATGTCGGACTCTTCAGACATCTCTTCCATAGGAGAACAAGAACTTTCTCGAAAACTCATATCAGTCTCATATTCACTATCAGTCTCTTCAGGTTGTTTCTGTTTCTTTGGCTTAGTAGTTATATTCGAATCTGACAGTAAATGTAACGCGCGTTTCATTTCCTTTCGTTTTCTTTCTTGCTCTTGCTTCTTAGCCTCTTTAGCTTTTTCTATTTCTTCCAATCTATTTTTTTCGGGAGTATCTGTATATATCCTTGATTTTCCAGGCTGTTTTCCCTTTTTTGTTTTTTTGAGCGCATTTTTATCCACTTGAGGATAAGGTCGGATAATTTCTGGTGTTATTAATCCTACAGCTGAAATAGATGGAGAATCAAATGGTTGCGACAGTAGAGAAGGTGATGTCGACGGTCTTGGTGGTAGATCTGGAGCATGGTTTGTTTTTTCAGATATAATTGGTTGTGAGCCATCTGAGCCTGCTATAAAATCTGATTGATAAATTTGGACGGGTGCAAAATCATCATCACTGAAAGTCAGTTTGTTGAAAGGCCAAATCCCGGTTTTTTCAAAAGCACTTGCAATGTTTTTGCAATGAAATGACTCGAAGTAAGCAATTTTGGCCAATTTTGGGATATTGTATATATTCAAAGTTTTTCCCGGATTATTTATGTGCCAATCGTTGAATGCTGTCTTCAGTTTTGCCTTAAAAGGTCCAAATACTCCCACATCTAAGGGTTGGACCCGATGTGTCGTGTGGGGTGGGAAAGAGAGATAAATGATTCCATTATCACGAGCGTAATCAATAGCTGCAATTGTGACATGGCTTTCATGATTGTCTACCAGCAGCAAGATGGGGTTGTCTTTACAGCAGGACGTTTTATTTTGAATGTGTTTCAGTACCTCCAAAAAAATACTGGAATTGATCCAACCACTCTTATTAGCAACTCCTAAGCTACCTTCCGGAGCACCCGCCATAAAGTGATCCTTGAAATGCACCCTCGGAAAAATAAATAGGGGTGGAATTGTGTTACCACTAGCCGATATAATCCCTCCGAAAGTGACAAGCTCGCCTCTCTCTGCTGAAACAAGTTGCCCTACTTGTTTTTGGTTTTTTTCAGCCAACACTTTTGGCGTGCTGAGCACTGTTGATATCCCCGTCTCATCAAAGTTATAAATGCGATCAGCTGTGAACTTATATTTTGTCAGAACTTTTTCTAAGTTTTCATAGAAATTGTTAACAGCCGTCTTGTTGAAGCCAAAGCTCCTTGCTGCGCTGGTATTTTCTGGTTTTCGGAGACTTAAATTTGGGTTCCTCCTACGAAAACTATCCAACCATTCCTTTCCTGCCATTTTGTTATGGTCCCAGCTATATGGATAACGCAAATGATTTGCTTTTGCGAATTCATATGCCAATTTTCGCGTTTGTTCTATTGTCAATCCATAGTGTCTTTTAGAGCATATAATGATGTACTTCTCTAAGAGAGCCTCTTCATCTGTACTAAATATTTGATTAGACGTGAACTTCGAACTGAAAGCACGCACTGGGATGTTGTCTCTATTTTCGACAGCAGCTGTTTTACGCAACTTTACTAAGCGACTTTCAAGAGTCGTCGGTTTGACGCCATATTTTTGCGCGGCTTTCCTAATAGATAAAGTTTTATCTAAAACATCTTTCATCGCAGACTGCATTGCATCTTCATCTACCTCTCCCGTTCTAGTTCCCTTTTTTATGTATATTCGTGGCATAATTCTGTAATAAAAATATTTTTGGTAATAAAAAAGATCCTAAACTTTAGTGGTGTGGTGCATTCGTACAGTACGAATCTACCCCATTCATGATTGTACGAAGGTACCCCAACCGAAACAATAAATTTAAATCAAAGAAATAAAAAAACCCTTTAAGGTTATCCTAAAACTAATAGTGACATAATTATCTAAGGGATCAATGCAAAAATAATAATAAATTGTTATTACAATTTGCACAAAACTTATACAAGCTAGACGTGTTTAAAGATGTAATATAAAATTACTTACACAGAGCAAATACACGTCTTGACGTGTTCCAAGGACACCAACGGCCGTACTGTCGCGCCACTCCGCGGTTAGCCAATGCTTAGTAGTGAGAGTCACGCACACAAATACAAGCGCTTCTATGTGTTGGGTGTTGGAGATGTAACTACTGCACGAATGCTCCCCGTGTACGAATCCTACCTGCTCTCCCCTAATGGTTTATCTCAGATTCTAAACTATCTCTGTACCTATTTAATAACTAACAGTTCAGTAATTTATGTGTGAAAATGAAGATTAGAAACTCAAGAGTTCTTTTACTTTTATATCACTTATTTTAAATTATTTTCTATATATAATATAAATGTTGGTTTGTCAAAGCCATTTCATAATCTCTTATTATAGAAGAGTCAACACCACTTCCAACTTCTTCATAATCCAGAGGCGCTGCACCTGAGAACAAAGAATGTAATAAGTACAATTAAAAGAACTTTAATATACCAAACTGTAAAAAGAAGTTTTGCTATACAATTTTTTACCTGACTGCGTAAGGAGGTTATGTATTTTATAATCCAAGTAATTTATTGATAAATATAAATTTACAAGTCTAACATACATAATTGTCTTGTACAATCATGTACTTGTCTTGTTTCCAGTCTATGTATGTTTGCATGTAAGTATATATGTATGTTTCCGTACAACCGGACAATAATGTTTTAAGTCACTTTCTGACTCGAGAAGCATCTGTAATCGATTTATACAGTATTATAATCATAAACCAATCGATTTTATATTTGAATAACTCATGTTTCTTTCAATCTTCTTCTTTTTTGTATTGGACCCGCATTAAAGCATTTGCCAGTGTCAAGTACTAGGATTTTTTTAAGTTTCTTGAATAAAACAAGTTGTAAATGTTTTAGTCACAATCTAAGTCACGTATACAGTCAATTTATAAGTCGAGTCCTGCTTAAGTAAAGTGGTGGCGACTTTACTAGAAGCTTCTATGGAGTTTGGCCGACAACGTAAAATCGCACGTTTTACTGCTTTATTTGACTTGCCCACACTCACACACTTGATCGAACACTTAATGAATAAAACATCACCATTTTATTGCATTAATATTCAAGATAACACAAGTTTAGGAAAATAAAGCAACAACACGTTATTAAGACGTTCCCGCCAAAACTCAGTTTCTTTCAATCATCCATCTCTAGAAATGCCTTAAGAATGAGATGTGAATATATCTCGCAACTCCTTTCTACGAGCCGACGAGCTCCCTCATCGGTCTATGCAGTCTATTTATACATACCTAATAGGTATTCTTCTTCTTTTTTGTATTGGACCCGCATTAAAGCATTTGCCAGTGTCAAGTATTAGGATTTTTTCAAGTTTCTTGAATAAAACAAGTTGTAAATGTTCTAGTCACAATCTTAGTCACGTATACAGTCAGTTTATAAGTCGAGTCCTGCTTCAGTAAAGTGGTGGCGACTTTACTAGAAGCTTCTATGGAGTTTTGCTGACAACGTAAAATCACACGTTTTACTGATTTATTTCACTTTCCCACACTCACGCATTTTATCGAACACTTAATGAATAAAACACCACGATTTTTATAGCATTAATGTTCAAAATAACACAAGTTTAGGAAAATAAAACAACGCAACAACACGTTACTAAGACGTTCCCGCCAAAATTGTAATAGGTATTCAGTATATACACGTGTTCTTCTTTTTTGTATTGGACCCGCATTAAAGCATTTGCCAATATCAAGTATTAGGATTTTTTCAAGTTTCTTGTATAAAACAAGTTGTAAATGTTCTAGTCACAATCTAAGTCACGTATACAGTAAATTTATAAGTCTAGTCCTGCTTCAGTAAAGTGGTGGCGACTTTACTAGAAGCGTCTATGGAGTTTTGCCGACAATGTAAAATCACTCGTTTTACTGCTTTATTTCACTTGGCCACACTCACGCACTTTATCAAACACTAAAAATAAAATAAAATAATAATGAATAAAACACCACCATTTATTTATTATAGCATTAATGTTCAAAATAACACAAGTTTAGGAAAATAAAACCAAGCAACAACACGTTACTAAGACGTTCCCGCCAAAAAACATATACACGTGTTATTACTTTTGTTCCCCGGTGAGGGTTGCCAGATGTACGATTTAAGTCTTAAACATACGACTTTATGGCGTATTTGCCGACGAGCTACATCGCTAGATCGAAATCGTACGACTTGTTAATACCTGGCTACATTTCATAACGAAACCATACACGAAAATATGTTGATTTGAGGTCAAAGCTATTAATAAAAAGGATAGGCAACATTTCTTCGGGAAATCCCCTAAAAGAAAAACGAAAAATTAACGATTTTATTGAATGTTTAAGTTAGCCCGATTGACTGTACGACTTTTTCGTTTAATTTTTCCCTGGTAAACGACTTTTTTTGTAGCAGATGTACGATCACCCCTTTTTATATCTGGCAGCCCTGCCGGTTCCTTTAAACCAAAGCGGATTCAAGTAGGATAAATTACAAAGGTACTCTTTGGTTGGATCCAACTTTGGTTGGCGTTTGAAGTTTAACGCGATACCAAATTTTACCATATTTGAAAATGAACTGTAACTCGATTACAAGCGCAGCTGAACTATAGACGTTCAAAATATAAAATAACGCGATCGCCCCCCTGGTGGTGGTGATACCATAAAGTAACTTAGTTATACGGGTGATACGATAGGACGTTTGAAATTGTGCTACCTATTATTCATTGTTGTGCTGCGTATGTCAATATGCCGATAATCTGTCTGTTTGGATGTCGCCCAGCAGGTTAGTGATCAATTTTAAGAAAATGAAACACCGTAAAAGCCATAAAAACAAAAAGTTGAAGTAGTTGAATTTTAAGATACAGATTTCATGGATACGACATGCGAACTGGGGCCGGTTTCTTAGCAATTGTCAGCGATTATCTCCTCACGCAACGCGCTATGAGGCTATGCTCGGGGTCTCTGCGAGATCGTATCGGATACGAAGAGGTCCGTAGACGTACAAATGTCACCGACATACAGGGGATTAACAAGTTGAAGTGGCAGTGGGCAGGACGCAGCACGTAGAACTGACGGCCGATGGGGCCGAAAAGTTCTCGAGTGAAGATTAAGAATCGGCAAGTGTAGCGTGGGAAGACCAGCCATAAGATATCATACAAGTGGCAGGAAAACGCTGGATGCAGGCCGCTTCCAACCGGTATTTTTGGAAATCCATGGAGGAAACCTATGTCCAGCAGAGTACTTCTTGTGACTGAAAAGAAGAAGATAATCTCCTATGTCAAATTGTGTTCTTTTTGCTAAAATGATGATAATGATAATCGTTTAGCGTCTACTCAGATCTGTCATGATTATGGCTATTAACACTCTGTATTGTTTCAGGTCGAAATCTGCATGTGTTTCCAAATTCTGAAAAGGACTTTGAAAGATTTAAAACATGGATCAGCATTGTAAAGTGTCACATGAACACGACAGATGACTACGAGTTCTACAAAACAAAGCGTATTTGTGATAAACATTTTGCTGAAGATTGCAAAGTGAGGAACAATCGACTAGGTGCAAATGCCATACCGACTCTTCACTTACAAGGTAAGTCACTAGTTAATGTAATAACTATTTCTTTGATTTCCCTGAATCTATAAAGGAGCAATACCTATTAGATGCAAAAAAAATTAATAGCTTGTTATTATTTGAGTACTTTGAGCTTCCTAATAGACAGACAGAGAGCCAATTCATTGTGATGTGACGTGCACTTAAGACTCGTTAGCTCAGTAGGTTAGAGCACCAATATAAATTTCAATTTCTCCATTGGAGGACGGAGGTTCAAATCCTTCACGAGTCGGTTTTATGCTATTTTATTTTTTTAGTTTTCACTTCTGCCGGCACTCCCGGAGTGCAACCCGTTGTTTTTTTATCAGCCCTGCTTGTACAAACTGTCCCACTGCTGGGTGAGGGCCATCTTCCATTGTGAGAAGGGTAGCTGACTCTAAATTTCGGTAAATGTTAAATTTTATCTTTCATGATGTTGTTATTTACATTTGACATATTTTGTTAGTAAAACTTTATTTTATTGACATTTTATTATTCTATTATAACATTACATATTATAATATTTCTCCCCGACATTTTTATGACACGTTATTTCACATTATCATTAATGGTACGAATACAATACAATTATAGAGATTGTCTAATCTAAAAATGAACGCCCCTCCACTAAACTTAATTGTTTCAATGTGTGAGGACAAATAATTATTGAACCACTTTATATGTGTGCGCGCGGCGATTCTACTGCAAACTTTGACTCTCTCGCGCACTGATTTGTCAACTAATCGGGCGATCAGTTCAGGTGCCTAGCATTGTATGGCGGGGAGAGCGCGCTATGTACGGAATGACACGTCCGTACTGTCGTGCATCGCGTCATTTATGCACTAGTTGGCCAACTGGTCCTGTCGTTCGGGCATGTAGAATTTAAAAAGTACCGTTTGCATATAAAAATTAAATTAAACAAATATGCTTTTTGTTGGTATATAATAGGTACCTATTAAATAAAACAGTTCTAAGTTGTTTTCAGATTTATTTATTTGTTAAAAGTAACGAATTATTCTCAAAATACGTTTTATATACCTAATATAATACAGTAATTAATAATTCATTCCTCAAAATAATCGCTTTCATCGGAATCAGACTCAACATTAATAATAAATTCGAAATCCATGTCAAAGTTTTTCATGTATTCTTTTTCTACATCGTTAACATGACGACATGTATTTTCCCACATGGAACTATCAATCATTTCCATACGTTCCTTTATTAGAGCCATTATAGATGTCATGTTTTGTCCAACGTTTTTTTAGCTACATAGTTTTTTAAAATTCCCCATATCTTTTCAATAGGATTAAGCTCTGGATGATAAGGTGGTAAGCGTAAAATTTCATGACCTTTTGACCTGACTAGCTCATCAATTGCAAATCTTTGAAACCTGTCTTTATTCTTTAATATTATATCATAGAGTTCTATTTTCTTCATTGATTCTTCAAACGGAATATTCTTTTCAGTTAGCCATTCTTGTATAATGCTCTTGTTTGAATTCGAATTAGGACATTTTTCAGATACAACGTTATGGTAGGAAGCATTATCCATAACTATGACAGAATTTTTTGGAAGATTAGGTAATAATTGTTTCGTAAGCCATGTTTTATAGTTTTCGAAATTCATATTGTCATGATAATCACCAGTTGTTGAATTTGCTTTATATATTAAGCAAGCATTTGGAACAAATCCTTGGCATCCACCGGCATGAACGATTATGACCCGCATTCCTTTCGATAACTTTTTCTGAAGTGGTGATACCCCTTTCACACTTTTCCAGCATTTATTTTGTACGTGTGTGGTGTGAACATAGCTCTCATCAGTATACACGATGTATCGACCTTCATCACGGTATTTTTTCAGTTGGTTTAAATATTTAAAACGCAACATTTGTATATCATGTTTTTCTATAAGTATTTTACGGTTGTCGTCAGTTGTGGACCATTCAAATCCAGATTTTTGCAAAATTGTACGCAATGTTTCTATACAGCCGTCGAAACCAATTTTTTCTGATAAAACTTGTTTGAGTTTTTTTAAAGTAGGCATTTCATTAAATTCTACATGAAATGACATAATTGTTCTTCGTAGCACAGATGTGTCAAAATCGTCCAACGTCGATTTCGGACACACACGTTTTCTTTTTGAGGGTGACTTAAATATTTTATGTGCCATGTCTGTGGATGTGCTAGCACCGGCTTGTTTTTCTTCTTTTAAGATATTTGATATAGTATGTTCACTGTAACCAACAGCTTGAGCAGTTCGCCATCTGGCATCAGTTAAATTTTCAACTCCATTTTCTGCTTCATATTTCATTCGGTGATAGACCTTTGAAATAATTTCTTTCCCCTGTAAAATGATACATAGGTAAATTATGATTTACAAACGTATACGTTTTAAGTACTGTATAGTTTAGGTCATCGTGGCATAGTCGTTGCTTATTTATATAATAAAGTGACACAGGAAAAATAAATTTAACACATGACATGTGATGTCATTTTTACATTACATAATTAATAATCACCTTATTAATTGGTTAAACTTTGTTTTCCTGTGGGTCAAGTCATATCAATAAATGAGAACGTGACAATAAAAACAAATAATACTCACTTGATTACGAAGATGTTTTTTCGTTGACATGCTGACCGTACTTTTGAGGTGTAATCGACGCGTATTCTCTTTTTTGTGTCTAGCTGGCGACTGAACGACCAATGAGGCAGACCAATTTGTGTGTATTGCGTCTATACACCTACTTTGAATGTGAGCGTAAACACAGTGGAGGGGCGTAGTTCAGTAAAAATAAAATTTTGACCTCATAAAATGCAATAATAGAAAATTGTTATTTATGTGATAGTCTTGGTGTTTGGAAATACATTTGTCACATAGTCGTAGTTATGAGATGTGAAGAACCTGAGAAATACCATGAAAATACCTAAAGTTGTGCTTTTCAAGTTTATAGCTAAACAAAACATTCATAATGATTGATAATTATTGAGAATTATACTTAAGGATATACTTAATTTGTAATCATCAGGGTAATTTAGTAGAAACATAGAGAAAATGAGTTTTTTTCATTAATCATTTATTTGAATTCCCGCGCGCTACCGACCGCCGCGCAGCGGGGAGCTGTGCGCATGCGCGCAGCGATGCGATGGCGCTGGATCGGGTTGTGCAATAAATTATGATTTTAAAGTACATTTTTGACCTACTGACAGAAAAATTATTTTGATTGTTAAGTTATCAAATTGTAGAATGAGAAAGAAAATCAACGAGATCAGTCTTATGTAGCCCTTTCATAAATAAGTAACAGACAGAGACAGAATTACTTTCGCTTTTATAATAATTACTTAGGACGATTAGGATTAAGATAGGAAAAATACTATTTTTAGTTTCCGTTTAAATGAGATTTGCCAACAAGTATATATAATAAAATACAAAACAAAATACCCGACTGAAAAAATGAGGTTTTTTCAGTCTAACTTACGTTTTCATTACGCTAAGTATATTACATAAATATTATTAGTGTTACGTGATAACATCACACAATTATATAATCATGTGTTATGACACATTCGGCGGTACCTAGGTTAAAACGAAAGCTATATTTTTTAACATCTAATTACTTGTTTCTAATTATATTGGTATTTGCTATGTATAACACCATCCATTAGACTCCATACTTTTCGATCGTTTCTTACCGGGGCGCCCCCGGGGCGACGCGATCACGGCAAAAAAAAACTCTTATTCGATGCTGCGATGCGATGCAGATTATAGTGAGACTCTCAGTTTAAAATTGTTATAAAAATGTTCGTTTTCTTTTGCTATGAATATACATTTTGAATCATGTCCTGTTTAATATGTAAATAAAAAATCGGCCAAGTGCGAGTCGGACTCGCGCACGAAGGGTTCCGTACTATTATCTATAGTAGAAAATCGTAGAAAATAACGAGAAATCAACGAAATTCCAAGTAGTAAATTGCAAACTTATAGGTAGGTTTTCGATACACATCCGGGCAGCATAACGACGCTCGCGCGAATACGCGCGGCTATGGCTCGCTCCGTGATGTTACCTCCCCCGCTACCCGCGCGGCCGTTGCTTAGCAACCGTCTCGCGCTCACGCCACCACCACACCGCGGCGCGGCGCTCGCACCGCGCTTAGATGCACGAATTATTTTCATTTTGTGAGTTTTTATGTATTAGATTAGGTATTTATTTTTATAGTTAATATATTTCTAAATATTTACTTACAAATATTCAAGTTTCTACCTGTTAATTAAGATCGAGTAAAAATTGCTTAAAAATTACGTTTGTTGTATGGGAGCCCCCCTTTAATATTTACTTTATTGTTATTTAATTATTTATTTTGAAAGGTAATATACAAGTAAATATTCTGTGAAAATTTAAAGCGTCTACCTGTTACCGTTTTTAATATTGAGCAAAAAAATACGAAAAAAACACGTTGATTGTATGGGGACCCCCCTTAATATTTTTTTTTTAAATTTTAGTATTTGTTGTTATAGCGACAACGGAAATACATCATTTGTGAAAATTTCAGCTTTCTAGCTATCACGGTTTATGAGATACAGCCTGGAGACAGACAGACAGACAGACAGACAGCGAAGTCTTAGTAATAGGGTCCCGTTTTTAACCTTTGGGTACGGAACCCTAAAAACAATTAGAAGGTGACACAGTTACTGTTGGAAATAAGGGCCTGAAAACTTTGTGTAAATTTAGTGAACTTAGAAAAGACAATTTATTTTCTTACACGGAAAATATAATACCATTGTTCATTTATATCTATTATGTAACCCAAATACCATATTTCAGGCCCCTAATATCAAAACCCAGGAACTTTCATACATTGTTTACCCCCATTTCTACCCCTTTGTTCACCTATTACTCAGCCAATCGTTTCGATGCCAGCTGATTTCGATGATTTTTAGGATTCCGTACCTCAAAAGGAAAAAAACGGAACCCCTATAGGATCACTTTGTTGTCCGTCTGTCCGGGTGTCAAGACCTTTATCTCGGGAATGCGTGAAGGTATCGAGTTCAAATTAAAACCATATACGCAAATTCATAGTATCTTGCTGCAGAAAGAAAAATAAAAATTCTCAGTTTTCGTAAAAAAAAGTTATAGCCGAATATGTCGTAAAAAACGCACATTTCGACACTCACAAGGGAATCAAAACCTATACTTGGGGTACTAATGGGGTACTTCCCGTTGACCTAGAACTATGAAATTTGGCGAGAAGCATTGTGTTAGAGTAAAAATATACGAAAAAACCGAAAACTAGACATTTTTAATTTAATCATAAAAAAATAGTGTCTCTATGCAAGGAATGAGAGCCCAAATTTTAAAGTGAATTAACCGTATCATGTGGGGTATCATATGAAAGATCTTCATTAGCATAAGCTAAAACAGGTTATTAAATATTTTTAAGATATACATTTTTCGGTTTATGAAGGAAAATATATAAATTCCCCCTTTTACCTACTAGTTCGTACGGAACCCTCGGTGGACGACTGACAGACGTCTGACTCGTACTTGTCCGGTTATTTGTATTTGGTAGGACATACTTCAGAGATGGTCCCATATAAATTTTATCAAAATCTATGTACTTAGTACTGTAGTTTTTCTAACAAAATAACCGGTAAAATATCATCCAAGCGCCTGTAGAAAAGTGAACAGCCAGTTGCGTAAGTACATATGTATTGTATTGCGTATTTTGAATTCGGTTTTTTCAGTTTTTTTAAACTATAATTATTATTATATTATTATTATTAAAATGGTATAAAACTGATAATGTTAGACTAGAGTTTGATATTTAATTATTAATTTTCGATTTCCATCAAAGTGAACCCTATAATCTTGCCAATTTTGACCAAGACTTGTATCTAAAAATACAATCGTTTAAGTGTAGGAAACATAGGCGGACAAACACTGTAGCCTCATAGGCTCCCGCACCCTTAGTACGGAACCCTAAATATGAAAATTTTGTGCAATTTTATTTAAACGAACATATACCTACTTATATATATACTTATATATAGCTTAGCACGCAGTTGTTCTTTTATTTTTTACTGACTTCATAAAAGGAGGGGGTTATTAAATCTACTCATTATAGGTACTTGATAAGTAATTACGCAACAATAAATGTGTGTTTGATAACTGCCTGTCTGTCCTACGAAAAATAGACAAATTCTCTTTCCAATATTTTCTGCAAGAAATTAATAATATGGTATCGACGACTACGAGTATGTAATAAGCAGATAAAACAGTTAAAACTTATCCTTCTTGAGCAGTTGCGTAAAAATGTCTTTGTACCTACACGCGAAATTGAAATATAGGTACGCGAGTATGAGGTGGCCGGCCGGCCTCCCCTGCCCCGCGCCGCCGCGACGGCCGGGGCCGCCTGCGCCGCTTCGCGCTGCGGTTTGTAAATACTTACTTATAGGTATATGTACTTGTGTATTCATCCGCGAGATTTTGTGTTTTTACTGAATTATTTAAAACCTTCAATAGATTTTTTGGAAATTCTTGTCATTTCTGATAAACAGAAATTAATGCTATCGAATCACATAAGAAACCATATGTTATATTAAACCTACAATAGTTAAAATCAAATAAAACATCTTTTGATGCTAATTACTAAGGAAATATGTATTATAAATCGGGGATTATTGTAGATCTATGATTTTTAGTTATTTTGCTATCATAATTTCAAAGAATCCCTCCTACTGCAAATATTGCGGTCTGCTCCATACAAACGGATTTATTTTTACTAGACTAGCGTTCATTTTTAGATTAGACAATCTCTACAATAGTTATTGTATCTATCTTCCTTATAGTTTGTGCGTATTTTATTGATAAAATACGCACTGATCACGTGATCACTGGTAGCACACACTGGTCGTAAACTTTCGACTTTAGGGACTGGACTGGGTTATATTTGACGAGAAGACGCTTTTGAGTTTCCCGAACGCTGCCCAGCCGATTTGGATTCGACGATTGACCTCTCTTGCAAAGTTGGACCTGCCCAGTCGGACTGTTTGTCCTAGGCAGACGTATTCGTCGACAACTTCGAGAGTGGATCCCCACAGTTATTGGGATGTAGATTGAAGCATGTTAATCTATATTTTTCAGCATCTGCAGTTGGTTCATCCAAGAGTAACAGTGCAAGTTCTTCATCAAGATCGCATTCGCCCAAGTCAAGCGAGGGGAAGACATTACTGAGTGATTTATTTTTGAGAAAATATCATGATTATAAAAATGGTAAGCAAATGAATTGACCAATACACAACTTTTTTCATATTTTTTTTTATATTAGTAGACAATTCACACAACACCATCTAGCCCAAAGTTTCCATAGCTTGTACTATGGAAACTTGATGGCTAATAGAATACATATATATATATATATAATATTTTTATAAATATATACATATGTATGATACATAGAAACCCCATACACAGAACAAATGTTTGTCCTGGGTGGGGATCGAACCCATAACCTACAGCTCAGCAGGCGGACATACTACCAACTGAGCCACAAGGCCAGTCTAAGTCTTATCTAACTAACGAGGGGAATGGTAGCGAGTATACCTAGCACCTAACATTCCCCGTCATCAATCCCAAAGGGAGTAGCGTATCTTGTAGGTATATTTGTGATTTACTATAAAGTCATATAATTTAATTAAATTAGGAATAATAAAATGACAATAAATAAATGAATGCATTGGCATTCAAATGGTTGTATTTTGATAATTTTGAGAGCGTAAAACTCGCTCTTATTCAGTCGGGTATTTCGTTTTTCTTTACCTAGGACTCGCTAGCAATTAAATATCGCTAATAATTAATGAATTAAATCACTTCCAAGATTTAATTTTAAATACCTTAAAAAATTTCACGCTCGCATCACTTGCGCATTATTACTATTTTGACATGAACTGTGGGCTTACTAATACGAGAAATAAAGCATATTACTATAAGAACACTTTTTTTAGGGTTCCGTACCTCAAAAGGAAAAAACGGAACCCATATAGGATCACTTTGTTGTCCGGGTGTCAAGTTGATCTTTATCTCGGGAACGCGTGAAGGTATCGAGTTGAAATTAAAACCATATACGCAGATCCATAGTCTCTTGCTGCAGAAAGAAAAATAAAATTTCTCAGTTTTCGTAAAAAAAAGTTACAGCCGAATATATCGTAAATTACACACATGTTGACAGTCACAAGTGAATCAAAGCCTATGGGGTACTTCCCGTTGACCTAGAACTATGAAATTTAGCAAGAATCATTGTGTTATAGTACATATATAGGGAAAAATTCGAAAACCGATCATTTTTAATTAAATCACAAAAAATAGGGTCATTATAATGGAAGGAGGGTCCAAATTTTAAAGTGAATGAATCGTATCACGTGGGGTATCATATGAAAGAGCTGCATTAGCACAAGCTAAAACAGGTTTTTAATGATTTTTACGATGTGTGATTTGCGGTTTATGCAGAGGCGTCTCTAGCCCTTGTGGCGCCCGTGTGCAACCAGTACCCTGGCGCCCTCTAGTAGAAGCGGGGTCAAAATGGAATACTAACAGTTATAATTTTCAAACGGAAAGAACAATGGCGAACTCCCATACATGATTTTATGTCAGTAAAAAACGTAGCGTCTTTAAATAAAAAAAAAATCTAGTGATTCTACATCATTTCCTGAGATTCCTGGTATACGAATTTCTTTTCAAGAAAGCCAGGAAAAATTCTAATTTGGCTTCAAAGTTTTGTGAGTTTGTTGTTTTTTTTTTATTATTGAAATCGGACCTGCTTATAGCATTTGCCAGTGTCAAGTATTAAGATTTCTTCAAGTTACTTGAATAAAACAAGTTCTAAAATAACAATTCGCAATCTAAGGCTTAAACAGTCATTTTAAAATTCGAGTTATACTTCAGTAAAGTGATAGCGACTTTAGAACTAGAAGCTTCAATGGAGTTTTGCCGACAACATGAAAATACATGTTTCGGCAACGAGGTCGACCTCGTTGTTTCGGTGGTTTATTTCACTTGCCCACACTCACGCACTTGATCTCACACTTAATGAATAAATCGCCACCATTTTTATTGCATTAATAGTTAAAATAACACAAGTTTAATAAAATAAAATAAAACGACATGTTTTCATGACTAGCCCGCCAAAACTTCGATTTATAGGTTATGTTGCTGATTTCAACTTGTTAAACAAAATATAAACGTTTTAATTATTGAAATGTATGTTGTTACCTCATAGCGAGAACAAAAAACAATGTTTTCATCTGCCTGGGAGTAAGTAAATAAGAATAAAATAGGTTAAAAAAAATACAAATCATGCCTATTTTCCCTTACCGGTTAGGCAGAGCATCAAAGACCATAAGGTCTTTTGACGCCACATTTGACCGTAGTTAGAGGGTTAGTTAGGAGGGAAAGGGTATTAGAGGGTTGTAAGATAAGACGTAATGTTGGCATACAGTGACTGGTCAGTAATGCAAATACTAAGCGGGTAAGTTGCTCTGCTTTTTCACTTTGTACTGAAATAGATGTCTACTATTAATTATTGTCAATAAATAAAAAGGTAGGAAAATAAAGCAAAAAATATTTTTAAACATTTATTTATCATCATACGATCCCAGGGTGAACAAAAACAAATCTTCGTATTCCAATGTTGGGACATACAAGATTTTATTTCTGTCCGCAGTAATGCTTTGGAAGTTGGATGTCCATCTATTCATATTTATAGCCTCTATCATACATGCCAGAATGTTTTCTCAATTGACTTATTTCTGTTTCAGAAGCATATTGTATATTGTCATGAAAGCGAAGATCAAACCTTTTTAAGAGCTGCAGCTATTTGAAAGTTTTGCATCTTGTGGTAGAGACCTATGAAAATATTTCTGCCTGAATAATTGAAAATCGCTTTTAAAATGACCATTTATATAACCTCTACTCACTCATCTGCAAATTGTTATGCAGCGACTTCTATTTGTTTTCCATTAATGATTCTGGCATGTAAGGTTTGTATCTCCATCCTTTTAAAAAGTAATATTGTCTTTGTATCTCCTAATATAAAACTGTCACCTTCTTTAAATTATGATCTTAGAACTGAATTTGTGAAGAGAGTAACTCTCCTTTTTTAACATAGTTTGCAGTTCATTCTATTTGAGTGCATAACCAGCAAGCATGGCATACTCTATCAGATGCAGTTATCTGAAAACAAAAATACAATCAAGTGATTAATTAAATAATAATATAAAATATCTGTGACTGTCTTTTTGTCAAAATAAACTGAAAACCTTTATTTCACAAATGCGTAGGTTAGTTAATACTTTATTATGTATTATATATTTTTGTAAGTAGAAAACTTCCACACATAAAACCGAACAGACATAATAATATGGTAGGGCTTCCTAGCTAATGGTATAATCCAAAAGGAGCTCACTTGGCGAGTATTATTTACTTGTGTGTGGAATTTATGTTTTGTTTTAAATGTTAATGATTTTATTATAATTTTCAAGATACATTCAATATTAACATTGTCAAGTGAAGTTAAAGATTTTGTTTAATTTATACAGGTAGACTAAGCTACTAAATTAGTGGTAGGTAGATAGGTACTTACATCCAGTTACAGCTAGCTATAACTTTTGTGTTTAGTTCCAAAGCACGGGTATCGGCGCAGTGCATTGGCACGTAATTATGTTGCAATTTATACATAAATGCACGAAAGTCTCTCACGATCTCCCATCATGACTAAATTAAACAAAACAGATCGAGAGACATTTTATCGAAGTCCAAATGAGAACAGCACAAAGTCATCTGATGTAAAACAAAATTGAAATCCTTGGGCACGTAGTTGTCATACAGAAAAAATAATATCGGTAACTCCAAAGGCAGTGCGGGTCGCAGTGATGTTCCAAGTCAATTTTGGTGTTGCCGTATCTCCGCCTTATAATAGCCGTATTTTCGGGGAAAACCGAAAAAAACGGCCGTATACTAAAATTTAATTTAGTTTTACAAATTATGGGTACTATATGACTTAATTACAATAATTATTTACTTATAACTAATCTCCGTATAAGTTTTAAATGGTATTTAATACTTCAGAATCAGTTGGTGAGAGGTCTCTTGTTTTCTTCTCCTTCATTTTTTTCATAATTTCTTCTGGTACTTCAAATTGCGTGCAATTGCCTTTCTTTCCTCCATTGCTCAAAGCTCCATTGATAGTGGAGTTTATTAGTTTATTTTGTTTTTATGTTATTCAAAACAATCCAAAGATTTAAGATGTTATTTTTTATTTAGCAGACAAAATTCTAAATTCACTCGGTGAACAAAGATATATATTGTTTTGGCTCTATTTTTGTAACATCTTAATTTTTCCGTATTATTCATACGCTGAGTGCAGGGAAACTCCCAAACCTAAAACCGTTTCCGCGTTGATGCGTTCCGTTATACGAAGAAATTATTATTTGTCGATACTTACGATATCAGCCGTATACTTTCATACAAATGTTATACGGCTTTGGGATGGCTGCCGTATGCCGTATTTTAGATACTTAGCATGCCTAAAAGCCGTATATTACGGCAATAGCCGTATCAGGAACATCACTGGCGGGTCGTAAGAAAATAAAACAATAATCTAACCAAAAATACCGACAACAAAAACTTTTGATTTGACGTATGGCGTCCAAGCCGTCCTCGTCTCTTTTATTGAACCCGTGCGATTGAGAATTTGCCAGTAGCATGTAGTTTTGTTTAAAAACCCAATATGTCTCATCACAATTGCTTAGAGAAGAAAGAATTGAATCTAATGAAAATGTTTAGTCAAAAGAAAGAAAAAAGCGGATTGGCAGAGAGATGAATCCAATGGAATATCTTGGCTGGGGCAAATGTTCTTGACGTGCGGTGCCAAGTTAGTTACTCCGTAGAGGAAAAATACAATGGAGGAAAGAATATTCAATCAATATAATGATTTTTAAAACGATCTTTTTATTGTGGCTTTTACTAGCTTACCTGTTATATTGAAAAAACATAGAAAATTATTTAGTTAAGTCCTATAAATATGATATTTTAAGACGCTTCAAAAAGTTAGACATAAAATTTCGCCATTGTTCTTTGGGTGCTAATGGTGTCGGAAAGCAAAAACTTTTTTTTTTGATGGAAGGGGTTACATCAAGAATAAAAAATCACAACTTTGTAGTTCTTCCAAACATATTTAATTTAAAAACTAATATAGTTACATTACAGGACGCTCGTACACACAAATATATACACAGTACACACACGCAAATGTATTTACAAAAAAGTTACTTTTCGTGCTTTTGCATTAGCGAAATCTTTAACAATGTCACTAACTTCAATTTTGATTTCGTGTTCAATAAATACTTATTAACGATAAATTTGTCAGTCTACTTTGCGACAATGTTGATCTAAGATAGTTTTTAATAATTTTTGTTTAGAAAATGACCTTTCGCTATGTGCGACCGTGACTGGAAGTGTTAGGTATATCCTCAGTGCTGTGGACAGATTTGGGAACACTGAAATTAATTTATTCGTAAACAAGTAATTTAAAATATCCAACGGCGTAGTGGAATCATCAATAAACATCGGTAATAATTCGATTTCGTTATAGAGCTCGAACTTTTCCACATCTGAAGAACCAGCATGGCTAAGTTTACTTTCTAAATTAGAACAATGTGTTTTTTTTGTATCTGAGTCCAAATCTTTCCAGTGTTTCAATTTTTGAAGAAATGAAAAAATTACATTATTTTCATTCAAAAGTTCGAACCGTTCGTCGAACTTAGTAATTGCGGTGTCTAACAAATAGCAGTAAAAATTTACTTTGAAATGTGTTTTCGGGTCTGTTATCGGTTCATCCTCCGCCTCATAATTAAAAAACCTTTTACGAGCGCGAGGGCGTGCAGGTATGGGAAATTCTGCTATTGCCTCGACTTCTTCCGCTACAGTTTTCGCGCTGTTAAGGAGCTCCTCAAAAGCAGACTCATTGCGGAATTCAGACAAACTTTTTTTTGCATTATCAATCATTTTCACCGCTTCTGACAATACAACGTCTGACTTTTGAAGTGCCTTGCTAACTATATTTATCTTGCTTAAAATTTCAAATCAAATAAGCAGAGAGCAGATGAAGTTAAACGACTTAATTTTTGTCAGTAATGAATTTGCCATATTTCTTGACTCGGCATCTTTGCTCCTATCGGAATATATGGTAAACAAGGCATCATACACTTTTCCCAGTTCAAAACGTAGAGCTTTTACTGCTTCAACCCTGCTCTCCCATCGAGTATTTGAGAGTGGTTTTAGACTTAAAGTTGGCACTTCTTTAGCAAGTATTTGCCAACGTGCTGTTGACGCAGAAAAAAAAACATAAATTTCCTGCACAACTGAAAAGAAATTGACAATTTCTAATGAACTTTTAGCAGCGTCATTCACCACCAAATTTAGGCTGTGTGCCGCACAAGGTACGTAAAATGCGTGCGGGTTTAAATCTAAAATTCGTTTTTGTAGACCTATATTTTTCCCTTTCATGTTTGCACCATTATCGTCACCTTGACCACGCATATCTTGTATGTCAATTTAGTTTGAGATTAAACAATCTAACAAAAATTGAGTTAAGCCCAGGCCAGTAGTGTCTGTAATAGGAAAAAAACCCAGAAAGTGTTCTTTTACTTCAGCCTTGTTGTTGCTTGCATTTATAAGAACGTGCCGTACGACAACCGATATTTGTTCTTCGTGTGCAATATCTGGAGTGCAATCTAAAATAATGGAAAAATATTTGGATTGTGTCAATTCCAAAACAATAGCTTTTTTTATTCTTTCTCCTAATAATTGTATTATTTCATTCTGAATGTTATGGCCAAGATAATGAGTTAGGCGTGATTCAGATTTTTGAATAAGAGCAATGTGCAAGCACATTGTCAAAATTAGAGGTATATTCAACCAGCTTAAAAAAAATACCATTATCGGAATTGTAAATTTTTTGAGATCTTCCCCGAAAAGCCAGACATTGCCTCGCTAAAAAATGAATTATGTTGATTATTCGTTCGAGTACTGCAACCCAACGTTTTTTCCCCCGATCAATTTCATTTTGGTGCAAGAAATCTACCAACTTTTCTTTTAAAATAACAGTTTTCAACGTAATTTGTTTCTTAAGACATGATAGGTGCCCTAAGCTCTTTTCATGACGTTCTATATCAGTAGACAAATGCTGCCAATCTTTGTAACCTATTTCACCATTAAAAGGAGTCGCATCAGCATGAAAAAGTTTACAGTAAAAACAATAAACAGAATCAGTTGACTTAGAGTAAACCAGCCAGTTTCTTAGAACGGTTTCATTATTTAACATCTTTTTAGTATAATAAGCATTTGAAAAAGATCTTTTTGAACTATTCGAACTGAACCCACTTTTACCTGTACTGGCCCACGCTCCATCAAAAATATTCTCTGTTTATCGGATAACACCTGTGGCCATAATGCGAGATCATTCATTACATCTTCTCGAAGTATATTCTCCGGGGACGCTTCGGCACTAGGAGGTTCTTCATCTTCTTCGACTACCGACGACAAAGACAGCAGCGGCGGCGGCGGCGGCGACGTTGAAGGGACGAGTTCTGCTGTAGAATTATCTTGGTTTTCATATGTCTCTGTCTCCAGGTGTTCGTCCGAGGATGGACCGGGTCGAACAAAACACTTTTTAATGGAACTTGTATTCTTTTTCGGAGACACTTCCTTCTCCAGCTTTCTTTTTCGACTTTGTGCACCAGAAAGTTTCTTTTTTCCATCGCCATCAGACATCTAAAATAAATAATAAACTAAGTATAGGCACCTAAAAGTACTATCAATGTAAATTAATATAGGCCCAGAGAAATAGTTGCAACTTGGACTAAGTATTATATATTATAATTATGACACATATCAATCAACGTCGCGGTATCTTCATTAGGCAATCAAACAGAATAAATAAATTAAATAAAAAAGTAGTTTGTTGTTCAAAGGTTAGGTAAAAGTAAGACCTAAATAAATACCTAAGTAAGTATACTAGTAGGTACAACATATTAAAACTCTTTAACTTACCGTTGTTTGTTCCGCACTGCAGTAGGATAAACAAATGAAAAATCCTAGGTCGTGGGTATTTAACTTCGATATCACTATCTATCACTCGATAGCACCTCGATAGTTGTTTTTTTTCATGGATTTCGCTGGCTATTTTTGATGACCTCTGACCTCGATGCTTGTCGCAATAATTGTGCAAGCAAATAACCAAATCTTACCTTTATATAATTTTTATATATATATATAATTTTTATCAAAAGAAAAGCCTTCACATTTACATGTTTACTCAAAGATGATAGTTAATCCAATTGCATCAAGGCTTATTTCGCAAAACTACGCTGTAGCGGTAAAACAAAAAATGCGGCACGCGTACACACAAGCCTTTGAAAATGATCGCCGCACGTCCCTGGGAATTTTAATTTGAACTTTATAGCATTCCTATACAGCCGAGTTAGCAATGATAGGCGGCGTATTGTCAAACAAATCAAAACAAACACGTGCAACGCCGGCACGCGCCTTTGGTAGCGATGCGACATTACGCCAATATAATCTTTAACTATCTGTTTTAAGGCTGATTTCACATTGAAACAAAAGTTATTGTGTAGAGTAGGAAAAGGAGTAGCTTGTGGTGGCGTGCCTTGCTTTGCTACCGCGCGCCCGGCGTCGGCCATAAACACAGGCGCAGGGTCTTTGAGAGCGCCGGCGCCGCGAGGGACGCATCTTTGAAGGTGTCGCACTAGAAGGCGCTCGGCGCCCCCTTAGACCCGGCGCCCGTGTGCGCCGCATACCCTGCACCATAGGTAAAGACGCCTCTGGGTTTATGAAGGAATATATAAAAAAATATATAATTTACCTGTTATCCTGTAGTGAAATGGGGAGGGTGGAATTAGGTCGTGAATCTTTTGCGCACATTCCCCGAAATGAATCCTGTAAAAAATAGACAGACATGCTACTTTACGGCGGTGCTCGAGACTAAGTAGCTTCTTGGCAGCTAGTTTATCGTCACCGATTAACCTCACCGCTCGCCGGTCCACTGATTCTAAGCTTCCAGCTGATACTTGGCTGATTCATCAAAAAGGTGGCAGCAGTAGGTACTCCATACACGATCGGACCTGTGCTTGATACAGATGAAGCAGTTGTCCCAGTGAGAAGTATCGCCTAACCTTATTAATGATGCCAAGCTTTTTACTAGCCAGCTTAGCATTAGATTCAAGGTAGCCCTTAAAATTCATTGTTGGAGTTAACGTGAGTCCCAGCTGTTCAAGACGGTCCATCAATGATATAGGTACATTTCGGAAAGTAGGAGACAAAAGAAACTCACTCTTTTTGGCGGAGAAAAGGCAGGCTTGAGTCTTGTTGACGTTGAATTTGACGAGGTTTTCGTCACCCCAGTCGGACACACCTTTTAGAGCTTTATTCATACGCACGACCATATCTTCTCTCGACGCCTCCATTTCAGCCTTATTGGCTCTTGGACCAGAAGTGTACCTTTCCATAACTGAGCTGTCATCTGCATACCCTAAGATTAGAGATTACAACCCGGTATGTTTCTCAACTCCCGGGTTGGCGAATTTTATGAAAATTTGCTATATAAGAATGGAAATGGACAATGATTCAAGGTTACGAATTAATATTTATTTCAAACTAGCAAATCAACAATAATCAGTCTCACTCAAAGTCTCAAAATCTCTTGTTTAATTCAGAATTGATTACTTTTACTTGTGGACGGAATAGTAACATTAGTATTAGTAATTATTATTTTTTATAAGTTTAAGCAAGCAGGTCTTTCTCTTTACTCGTTATAGTGTCCATTTGAAACATAGTATTAGAATATGAAACTAATAAAGCTTAAAGCACTAAACTTGTCATAACAACTTAGATTAGATAGATAGATAAACTGGTAGCTTTGGTATTTGGTAATATTTGATATAAACAACACAAATTCTTATTGGTGCGTCAGAATGGCAACGTGGCAGCTCGCAGCGGTTGTCATGCGAATTTTCTATGATTTCACGCTCCCTCCCGCGCCGCGGTTTTCATACATACTGGGTCCGGTAAGAATGGCCGGGCCGGGCCCGGTGGGTGTCTTAAAAGGCACCGGGCCCGGTTTGCAATCTCTACTTAAGATACCAGGTTTCGGCAGGTCATTAATATGCAGCAGGAAGAGAGTAGCGGAGAGTACAGACCCTCGAGGTACGCCGGCGTTTATTGCCATTTGATCGGACGAGCACTCGTCAACAACCACTCGAATCGATCGTTCTCTCAAGAAGTCTTTAATCCAAGAGCAGAAGGAGGCAGGTAGTGCATAAGATCCGTAAGATAAGATGGGAGCTTGTTAAGGACTACATTGCTAATATTTTCGCGCTCGCTTGGCTCGCGTACTTATTACCTATATTTTTGTTTACTTATGTCATGCAAAAATGTTGAGCGTTCGAAAACGAAGAAAAGTCATACTACTACCCAAAAATTTACAGAAAAAATTGTTATCACCAACTTGTTGTTCGTCTGGGACATGAAAAAATTTGCATACTTTTTGTATTTGTCGTTTTTTTTTCTTCGTAAAATGTATTTAGTATTGTTGCATTAATTTTTGTATGATGCTATCTTCCAGATGCGAATGCTTCGGAGAAAAAAGACGAGTATAAAAAGGATCAACAAAATGCACAACAAATCAAACTAGTCAAGGTAATATATATATATACCTAGTCTTGCCATAAATATTGTCACGAAGAAAAAAAATATTTTTTTATTGCATTATATATTATAAAAGTAATAATATTTATTACTTTTACAGTGTGTTAGTTTAATACATAAATATAAAACAATTTAAAATATAAAAGCTTATTCGAAGTGGTCTCCATTGGCTGCAATACAGTCCTTTAAACGTTGAGGCCAGTTATCAATAGAAGCACGCACTCTTTCCATGGGAAAATTCTTCACTGCCAATCGTATGGATTGTTTTAGGGACTCCAAATTATCATGGCGTTTAGAGCAAGCCATACTCTCTAAAACTGACCATAAATCATAATCCAGCGGATTAAGATCAGGACTAGACGACGGCCAGTCTTCAGCTCTGATGAAATCTGAAACGTTCACTTCCAACCAAGACTGCGTGGACCGAGCTTTATGACCTGGCGCCGAGTCTTGTTGGAAGGACCATACTTGGTTATTGAACATGGTGTTGTTAAGGGGCTTAACTACCTTCTCAAGAATGGTATTTTGATACACTTGTGCCGATGTTTTGATACCTTTTTCACAAAAATATGGCTCAGTCACTCCTTCATAGCTAACACCCCACCAAACCATCACTGAAGTCGGATAATGCCCACGTTGCACTCTGTCGACTAATTGGGAAGCTTCCTTAGAGCTTTGAGCATAAATACGGTCATTTTGTTTGTTAAAATGTTGCTCAATTGTAAAGATTTTCTCATCCGTAAACAAAATTTTTCTGTGACCTCCCTTTGCGTACCGCTTCAGTAGTTGTTTCGATTTTACCACCCTATTCTTTTTTAAATTATCAGTTAAAAAATGACCAGTGCGTCTCTTATAGGCTGCAAGTCCTAAGTCATCTTTTAAAATACGCGACATGGTTCTGGGTGCTATCTTCATCTCCCGAGATAAAATCTTTTGCTTTCGGACAGGATTTCTTCGAATTCTTTCTCTTACTGCTTTGACCACCTTTTTCGTACGAACACTACGTGGACGGCCAGATCTTTTTCTGTCACAAACAGAGGAGGTCTCATTGTACCTATTAATAGCCCGGTACACAAACATTTGACTAATACCAAGCGTATGGAGAGTTTTAAAAATTGCATTTGGCTCCATACCAACTTTGTGTAATGCAATCACAGCGATTCGGTTCTCTTTATCACCCCACTCCATTTTAATATCGCAAAATATTGTACAATGTATTGGCGCCAAAATTAGAAAACTCAATGAACAATCGTATAAAAAAAGAGTTTTGGCGGGAACGTCTTGGTAACGTGTTGTTGCTTTGTTTTATTTTCCTAAACTTGTGTTATTTTGAACATTAATGCTATAAAAATGGTGGTGTTTTATTCATTAAGTGTTCGATAAAGTGCGTGAGTGTGGGCAAGTGAAATAAAACAGTAAAACGTGTGATTTTACGTTGTCGACAAAACTCCATAGAAGCTTCTAGTAAAGTCGCCACCACTTTACTGAAGCAGGACTCGACTTATAAATTGACTTTATACGTGACTTAGATTGTGACTAGAACATTTACAACTTGTTTTATTCAAGAAACTTGAAAAAATCCTAATACTTGACACTGGCAAATGCTTTAATGCGGGTCCAATACAAAAAAGAAGAAGAAGAATCGTATAAAAATGACAGATTCCAAATTCAAATGTAATATCTTTCTTATTTTTAACTGTAACAGTATTTATGGCCAGACTAAGTATATAGATATTGTTATAAATACAAATTGGTGGACAGCTCACACAATACCATATAGCCCAAACTAAGCAAAGCTTTACTATTGAAACTAGATGGCTGATTGAATACATAATATATACTTTTTTATACAAGATAGATCTACGATTTACCACCAACTCGCTTGATGTTAAGCGACGGTGTGGCCGAGGACGGAGCCTGTCGATCTCTTGGATTTTTAATTAAACGTAGTAAACTGACAGACTGGAATGTCACTTGCTCAAATAATGATACCAGCTCTGAAATCATAGTGATGGGATATTTGAGTCACATAGTTCAAAAAGGTCGCAACACGGAATGAAAAGAGTCGCTTCTCATTAAACTGCAGCAAAAGCAGATATTCTTGTGAAGTATGCGTCTACCTATGCGTGGTATATAATCCACTATTTCCAACAACCTTACCTGTGATTTATATTTCTGGCTCTAGCACGGACTGAGATCGAAAAATTGATTTTTCATATTTTTTTATACACTTTCTGGTTATTTTTATTTATAAATCTAAACATAAGGAAGAATCATCGTATGTGTCGTGAGTACACACTACACATACCGTGTTACACTGAGTACTAAAAAGAAAGATGTTAGATTGGGTTTTAGTTATTCATTTATTCTGTAGGAAAGAAGGTAACCCTTATAGTTTCGCCAGGTCCGTTCGCCTGTGTGCCTGTCCACGGCTTTGCTTAAAGACTGTTAGTACTAGAAATCTATAATTTTGGTATAGGTATATTTAAACCAATCACACAGAAAATGTGGTCCAATGTTTTTTTTGTTTTTTTTTTTTTTAATTACCTTCCTTACACGTAAAAGAAGACGGTTTTTTTCTCAGTTGCCCCATTATGTAGTGCAGGGTGTTGTTGCATAGGTAATTGATAAATAAAGTGTATTTTTTTTATTTAGAGACCCGTTTGTGAAATATTAAACTTTAAAATGTTATTTTTGCTAGAGCCAAGTGTAACAATAAGCAAATCCCTCGTTTGTACTTCTTTATCTATACTTTAGTTGTAATAGTTATTTCGTAAGTAACGACGTAGTATGAAATATTTCAGTTTGAAATCTTTGAATAGGTTCATTACTAGCTAGCAAATACATATTATGAACAGAAATTTCGATTTTTAGAAATAATTAGAATACAACGTAATGAAATAGATCACTAATCTGAATCACTTCATTTTAGTAGCTCTTTTTAGCACAGCACTACTTTCATTTCATAAATAATCGGCAACATTAAATCTGTACCATCAGGCGAGACGTCTGCCTTTTTGCTTTACCAATTTTATAAAAAAAAAAAAAAAACTGACAGTTTACTCCGTCTAATAAAAAATCCGACTATAGAAGATATCTATTCACTCTAGCCTTGAAAATACCAATATTGTAGGTCTCAGGAAACAGTGTTTTTTTGTTGTAAATACATAATTATCATATATAGAAACACCCAGACACAGAACAAACATCCATGCTCATCACACAAATGTTTGCCCTGGGTGGGTATCGAACTCACAATCTGCAGCTCAGCAGGCAGACATACTAACTGAGCTGCGAGAGCAGTCATTAAAATAAATTCAAATTCAAATTGATTTATTTGCTAAGACATACTTAGGTACAATAAATAGTATTTAGTAAGTATCTCTATATCTAACCCCTCTGAGGCGTGCAAATTTACTAATGTTTAAAACATTTAATATTCACTACAGACACTTAAATAATTATTTAATGATTATAAATAGTTACGAGCGAATGTATTAAAAGTCTCGTTCGTCGACATTTTAAATAAAAACTAGTAAAGAAACGAGAGAAACTAGAAAAGAGAGAGAAGAGGGGTGTTGTAAATTTTAACGTGTGTCTGCTTATTTGTGTGTCGATATGATGCGTCGCAGCTCCCAAGCGGATGGACCGAATCTAATCTACTTATATTTTTTGTTTAGTTATGTTTCATCAAAATCATCTCAGCCGTTTTCTCTTGTTGGGTGTTTCAAAATTTTCTAAACTTATTTTATAACATTACTGACGGTAGAGGACGTGCAAACTGTGCGAGGTCTCGGAGGTTATTATCGAACGAAATCCAACCCTGTATAGTATACACATAATATACGAGGGACGCGGAAAGCGACAGATGGAGCCCCCGTCCCGCTCACCCCGCAGCCTTACAAAAAAATTATTCCTATTGATATTTGATTTAGTTTCGCTTTCTCTCTTTTTGTGAAAGATACTTCATTTTTCTTATCATCAACATTTCAGTCAAAAGAAATCCACTTTCAGATATCCATGGGGAATTGGCGGATGGCCCATAGGTTTTCAAAAAGATCTGTACTCGTGCGGCCTCACTATTGTTTCTACTACTCGTATAGTACATTTTACTAAACTGTGATATTTTGTTTCAGCTCGTCTTAACCAATACATCAAAAGATGTTAAACCAACATTACCACAGAAGAAACAAAATAACCCACAAAATCTGATCAATGGTAATTCAAACGAAGTTCCTACCGACAAAGAAATACTCAACATAAAAGTAGAACCCATGGATGACACAGAACAACCAGACGAAAACAAAATGGATGTTAATATTCCAAATATAGAGAAAGTATTTGTCAAATCTACAACATGCGAAGGTAAACAATCGGTAAATGGGCAAAGTAGACCAAAAAGATCTCGTTTGGACCCCCCAGAATACCCAGATGATTATGAAGAACAGTTGTTTGAGTTTGGTAAATATGTGGCAGAACAATTGTTGTGTTTAAATGTAGAAGACGCTCAAATGGCACAAATTGATATAATAGCTGCACTGTCTAAGTTTACAAACAAAAGAATACTAGAGCCTAGAACATCAAAAGCACAAGAAAATAATTGCATGGTCGAGATTGAGATCCAAACGATGAATCCTGACATATCTTCAGTATCGTCAAAGTCAGAAGTTAATGCAAAAACACAATCTCAGTTTTCAAAAATCAATGCGGAGTCATCTGTGAGCCAAACTTCACCAGTGAATGTTCTTGGGTCACCAGTGCGCCAAACTTCACCAGTTGGGCTGTTAAAAACTCAATCTAGAAAGATGTACAGGTCAAAATTTACTAAAGCTGCAGTGACGAATGTAAAACCTATTTCGTTACCAGTTGTACAACTTAGAAATACAGAAGCTATATTGTCATCTCCCATATCTAGTACATCTATTGGATCTATACCAACATCGCCCCAATCATCATCAAATATAGTGCCTTCTGGCTCGCTGGTGAGCCAGACTGATTTTTCAAAATTGGAATTCTGTGAGATAACAGTGAAAACAGAATCCGAGTCTGAATGTACGCATAGTCATGTAAATGTGTATGAAGATGTAGAACGAGAACAGGAATCTCTAGATATTAAATATGAACCGCAAAGTGATAATGAAACGTGACCTAATGTTTTGTAAAATAGATATAGAAACTTATTGTAAGGAGTTTGTGTTAAGTCTCCAACTAAAGGGAGACAAAATGAAATATACAGAATATTAGTATAGCGTGGAAACAGCGCCATCTAGCCCCAGTCTAAGCAAAGCTTGAACTGCGAGATCTAAATTGCTGATAGAATATTTATTTTTAATAAATAAGTAAAACATAATCATTTCACACAACATCATATAGCCCATACTAAGCAAAGCTTGTACTATGGGAACATGTGAATACATAAATGATTAAATTTTGATTATTTGATTGACATACATATGGGTACTGATGCGCAGAAATAACTAGACAGAATAAAAAAATCCATGCCTTCACACAAATTTTTGGCTGGGTGAGAATCGAACGCATAACTTACAGATTAGAAGACAGACATAACAATAGCTGACTGAGCTCTGAGGCTAGATATTTCGATCCATATGAATGCTCTGCAAGAGAGAAAGAGGCATCAAGTAAATGTGATACTATTATGAATGTATATTTTCTAACATCTTGGGATTGCACACCAAAAAATTAAAAACTTAAAAAAAAAAACAAAAGAAAACAAGAAAATACCAAAGAATTTATTCTTCACGACATTTACTAGGTGTTGTGGAAAGCAGTGGCGTTATCACATAGAGAATGGAAGAAACTGCTCTATGCTATAAGGCTGTTATAATTTCGGCAAAGTAAATTGACTTTGTGGTTATTTCTGTTGAATGTTAATTTTTTGTATTTTTAAGTTCAGCCTGTCTATTCTCTAAGGTAAATGCCCGCTCAAGTGAAGTGAGGTCCTAATTTTTAATTAAACAGAGTAAATTGCCAGATCAAGTGTTGCCACTTTTTTATGATATGAAAATAGTCCTGTGCTAAAAAGAGCTACTAAAATGAACTAATTCATAAAAGTGATCTACTTGTATTTCATCACGTTGTATTCTGAATCTTCCTCAAAATCGAAATTTTTGTCTTAATAGTGTATTTTCTAACTAGCAATAAAGATATCAAAAAAAAATAACTCAACTATTGCATACCACGATCTTCTTAGATGTTTCTTAGGAAATAACTATTACACTATAACTATACGGAGATACAATATGGAATCACTTCTTATTTCCTGGTTTATTCAGGAAACCAGTAACTTACTGGTTACTGATTTTTTTTCGCTTCGCTTTGCTGGCTCAATAAAAGCGATTTGCTAACATATACATACGTTTCAAGATGTGTTTATAAATTTTCTATTATTTTCATTCCGTGTTCCGACCTTTTTTGAACTATATGTGACTCAAATCCCATCACTATGATTTGAGAGTTGGTATCATTATTTCGGAAAGTGACATTTCAGTTTGTCAGTTTACTCCGTCTTATTAAAAATACAAGTATAGGTGAATTAACTGATTTAAGTTCACATAAATTATGATATGTAACTACGGAACCCTAAATTACGCGTGCCACGACACGCACTTGGCCATTTATTTAAGCTGAAACTGCAGATAAATGTCAAAATATCGAGTGACCACAAGTAGGTAGCTAGCTGCCAATTTCATTTTCGACTATATTTTGATATTTATCTGTAGTAATATAACCCTTCTCACAATGAGAAGATGGCCCGCGCCCAGCAGTGGGACAGTTTCTACAAACAGGGCTGATAAAAAAAAATAAAAAAAATACAAGTTCACTTAGGGCCTCACTTCACTTCTGCGGTCACTTGCATATAGAATCGACAGGCTGGTTCAATCTGTAATTAATATCAAAACAATAATGTATGAACGAACAAGACAGAATTCGCCATTTAAAGAGCCTGAATAAGCAATACCTATGAGTTTAAAATACTTGTTCTGGGCTATAGATAGAGGAGGGTGTATTCCTCTTAGATTTTTCGATAGCGGCCAAAACAGCGGGATGAAGCTTTACTAGCTGCGGCCCGCGTTCATACTCCTAAGTATATCGTTAAGAAGTTTAAGTTTTATTATAATTACGTTTGTTGTAATTATGTTTTGATAACGTGTTATTTTTTTAATCTTGAAAAATAAGATGAATAAAGAAAAGCGAAAACTAAATGAAAATAATCTTAGCAAAATGAAGTTGCATTTTCTTTTCTATACTGTTGAAGTATTATATAATACATAACCTAGTAAATCATTTGAAAAGGATAAGGGTTTCTTGTTTCATCTACGCCGATAAGTACCTTTTAAGTATTCTTTGGACATATTTTGGTGAGTGTGCTCAAGACATGTACTCTTTTTATTATTTACCCTACTGCGTAAGAAGGAGGGCTATATTTCTACGAGTGTATGTATGTATGTATGTTTCTATAATTATGACAGCCTACAGCCTAAACGGCTTGACCGATTTATATGTGCATGGTGTTGTTAGATTCGTCTTCTTTCCTTGAGTGTCATACGCTATATTTTTTTTTAATAATAATAATACATCACTCGCAAAAAAAAAACGTAACCTCCAATAAACCTGTTCTAAACGAGTGATTTTATTAGAATATTCTCAAGAATACGTATTTATAATTAAAGATTATATACTTATATATATATATATATAGTGATTTTACTCATACTTTTCACAAAAAACATACACTCAACAGCGTATCAAGCGTAACAAAATCGTGTTAGACTGCAAAAACGGGCTTTTCTGCAGTCGAGTATTTTGACCACAGAAAAACCTACGAGAAGAATGACAGCTTCATAGGTATCTGTGGCTTACACGGGCTCACATTTTGACATAGATACTTGTTATTTGAAATATAACGCGCCTTGGCAGTAAAACCGACTCGTTTATGGGCCGTGACAATAGACTTCTAGCCGTGACGGTAAATGACCGGTCATGCCGTCACGTCCGCCCCGCTCTATATCCTAAATCATTGCTCTTGTCTCCCTTGTGTGCTTGCGCTTATGCTATGCACTTCCCTACTACTATGTGTGAGTTGTATACTTTAGTATACCGCATATGCCTACGAAAATTAGGACATATAATCTGGTCATTAATTAGACAAATCACCTAAATTAAACAATTTTTCTTTTGTTGTTTTCAAAAGCGAAAATATTTTCAGAGAAAAAAAAACTCAAAAACCTTGAATTTTTGAGACTAAACAATATTTTTGGGGAACGCGGGTGCCTACTTTAGCAACACTCCCTAAGTCCCAACTTGTCTGCTTTTCTTTTTTTCAGTTCTTCACGGTCCAAACAAGTAACAATATTTACGCTTTACATCTACGAGTAATAGTTAACCCCCAACCAACGAGTTTATTATCGTTGGTTCCCTCATAGATTTCTATTTCATAAGAGTGTCAATGATGCGTTTTCAGAAAGAAAAAAAAAATAGTACTGTTAATGTGGGTAACTTTGACTTTGCATTAAACTTTGGACTAATGATATTTTTCCACACGGAAGATTAGCTCGCAGTTTCTTTTTCAAAAGGTGCTTTCCAATATAAAAGTTGAATGCACAACTAACTGCGCTGACATTGCTTCACTTTAGCACTTTCTACATTTCTAGAACCTCGTTATCAAGTGGTAAAATAAATTTTACTACTTTATCGGCGTAATTAAAATATATCTTTCAAACACGTTCTATGGGAATAGAGTAATTACAAGGGAGGTACCCTTGTAATTCCTCAACACATAAAGTAGGGATGATTTTTTTCTCGTATACCCCTTGGTGCTGGATGTAATTAGATAAGTAATTCAAAAATATATTATTCAATTTAGTATTCCATATTTGTCTTAGTCTCTTTTGCAAAATATTAGGTTATAAAATGATAAATTTGCTAGGGTCAAGTGTCTCTCCCCCTCTACCAGCTAAATGGTTCTTGTCGAATAGGTATGCTGAAAAAAAACCAGCAATTAATTTCCCTAACGAAATTGTAAGGAAAAATACCACAAGTATAAATATAAATATCACAATCTTGGAATTTTTAAGGCTAGAGTGAATAGATATCTTCTAGATCGACGAGCTCCATCCTCGTCCACATCGACTCACATCGTCGCTTAACATCAGGCGAGTTGGTGGTCAATCGTAGATCTATAATGTAAAAAATAAAAAGTAAGTAGGTATTACAAGTTAACGAGTAATATCAACTTAGCTTAACTAGAATATTCTTAGTATCAAACAACCCTATTTTAAGTTCGCATAATATTGACATGGACATAAATAGTGATATGGAACTACGAAACCCTACATTGCGCGTAGACGGACATGCACTTGACCGATTTTTTAAAATTGTTTTTGGTTAGTACATACCTGAAAACTAGTCTTCTGAAACCCAAATAAAAGAGATCTCAAGAAACATAAAGAAAACAATAGGTATGCAGTTCATGGAATGGGGTGAATCTTTTTTAAATTTGATATTTTCACTATTAATCTTAGAACTTATAGTTGATAATGAGGTCATTCAACACTCAAATGATTGTAGAATTTTTTGGCTTTCTTTGATTTTTAAGAAATTATTTCATTGGTAAAAAAATGCTATTAAACTATATTATTTTTTCCGCTCGCTTGTAGCTCAAAGTTTTTAAACGGCATTTCCCATGAAAATGAATATGATTGAATATAACAAATTCATTTAACTTGATAGATCTATGTTTTTTTACATCAAAAAAGTAAAATAAATCCAACCTAAATTACGGAAATCACCGTTTATGAAGATTTTCCGCTATCGAAATGAACGGGAGTAAATTTTACCCACATTCGCGTTTAACTTTGACAAGCCATTTAAACGCGATTTTCTTAAATATTTTCTATATTATTGGACTCGTTACTTCTTTACTTTAAAATTGACCACGAAAAACACGCTTAAATAAGTAAAATACTATTAGACTCATACATTAATACTCGGATATCGTCAAAAATATGAAAAAGTGTGTGTAAAGTTAACCACGCTGACAGTACATTAATTGAAAGTTATATGGCGTCTATCAATTAGAAATACATTAGAAATAATTCGCACAGAGTAGAAGCACTCTGTCAGTTTGTTACCTTTTCACGGTTATACAGCTGAACCAATCGTTACGAAGTTTAGAATAAAGATTCTTTAGGACCTAGGTACATAGGAGCGAATGGTAATATACTGGAGGCGGGACGGCATAAAAAGCGACGTGCCAATTTCTATCACGTCATACGTCGTGTACATGTACTCATAGTTGGTATGTATTGTCGCTTACAAATTTAAACTACAAGTGTAAGCATGTATTTATGAACATTTTTAATATAATAACATCAAAAATATCTTAAAGTTATTTTATGTAATGAAACACACTTCCAACTCCCTACCTATTTTCCCCGACTTCTATGGGAATGTTATACAATGGTATCAATATCGCTATCTCTTGCCCGGTCTCTTGGTTCCCCTGTCTGTTCATTCTTGGTTTATGAATAATTCTGTCACTTTCTTCTTCTTCTTTTTGTATTGGACCCCGCGATTAGCGATTTGCCTAATATTTTATTTATATCTATATACTATATATATATGTTACTGTAAAAGCCCGAACATTGGTAAATCTTAGGTTTTACCAGTAAATCTTAGGGTTTACCAACACGAGTCGGTAAATGTAAGAATATGTAAAAAAGAAACGATTTTATCGGGCTTTTCCCATTAGAATTTAGTACATGCTAGGTTTTACCAGTGACGGTTGGTAAATGTTGGTTTTGGAAATAAAACAATGCATAATAGACCAGTTTAGGCTAGGCCAAACCAGTTGATCCTGGTATAGGTATAAGCAATAATTTCTTCAGAGATAGGTTATGGTTATTTTTTTTTTGTATTAAAAAAAAAAACATAACCTAATCTCTGAAGAAATTATTGCTTATACCTAAGACTGCGTTGCACCAAGCTACATCGTTCAATCAAACAAATGTTATTATATATGTTACTGTAAAAGCCGAATACAGTAACATATGCATTGTTTTATTTCCAAAACTAACATTTACCAACCGTCACTGGTAAAACCTAGCATGTATTAAATTCTAATGGTAAAAGCCCGATAAAATAGTTTCTTTTTTACATATTCTTACATTTAGCGACTCGTGTTGGTAAACCCTAAGATTTACTGGTAAAACCTAAGATTTACCAATATTCGGGCATTTACAGTAACATATATATAAATCAAATGCTGTTCGTTTGTTTCGCTAAAATTCGAGACCAGCTGGGCCAATTTAGCTGATTTTGGTTTTGAAATTTGACAGATATTTTTCTGCGACCACGATGCCATCTAGTACGTTATTTGGAACTATTTTTTTTCTTCTGAAAACGCCTCATTTTGGACCAAACTCCATACAATATACCTAAAAAAAATACAATTTTCTATGGAGTTGCGCCAGGCTGTGTAAAATGTTAAGGACGTAAATAACTAGGTTTTAAAACATAAAATTTTACATAGTTACCTAGTAGTAGTTTTTTACATAGGTAGTGACGTAAATACAGCAAATTTGAGTAAATACTTGTAATAAGTTTATTATTTAATACGTGAGATGATTAAACTATTTGTATACGTCATTATTTTCTTACTTAACCGACAATATAATTCTACTGTAAATTACGTTACATTTTGCTTAGATCTGCCGTATTTATCTTGTAAATACCGTATTTGAGCGCTACGTCTACCGTAATTTTACAATTTCGATGCCCCCGTATTCTGAATCGATTCGATTTGTATATCTCCGTCTCTGTCATTTCCATAGAGAACGACAAAGACGGAGATATACAAATCGAATCGATTCCGAAACCGAATGGGTTCAGCCCCCGTATTCTGAACCCATTCGGTTTCGGAATCGATTCGATTTGAATATCTCCGTCTCTGTCATTTCCATAGAGAATGACAGAGACGGACATATACAAATCGAATCGATTCCGAAACCGAATGGGTTCAGAATACGGGGGCAGAATAGGTAGCACTGCTCTATGGATTTGTTTTTTAATCCAGAGCGTAGGTGAAAAAAATCAAAAAATGGATTTTTTGACATTGCGGATAGTGTTGTTAAATTTTTATTTTTTAGTAAATATTATCTAATTATATTGATATGTTAAATAAGTGTGAACAACGTTTGGACCATGAAACCCAATAAACTGATTCAAACCAAAGGTGAGTAAGTCATAAAAATTACTTAAAAGGAAATTTAAAGATTTCATGCTGTTTTTAATAATTATAAACTATACATTCAAAACAGCATTAAATCTTTAAATTTACTTGAACGTTTAAATATGTAAGAGAGAGAGAAAGGTGCTTGCTGGTTAGAATTTTATAATATAATTTCAATATTTATTTACAAATTACATTATTTTAGCGCTATTAAAATGGAAGTCGTTGCAGATGTTTATCAGCATCAGCAACAGACGCAACAAGAGTCGCAACGAAATATACAATCAAGACAAACACGACCATATTCAAATGCTGAACGCCAAAGAAGATACAGAGAAAAGAGAAAATCTGATAAAATGAATGCATGTACTACATTCAGTCAATCTAGTGACGTTCAGCCACAGCAAGAACAACCACAACATGATGTTCAAATAAATAAACGTCAACCACAATCTAGTGCTGAACGCCAAAGAAAATATAGAAAATCATTACGTTGTCAACAACAGCAACAACAACAAATGGAAGATATTAATGCAATTACAGTGCTGAGTAATACACCACATACATCTAGTATCCATCAACTGCGAAAGTAATAATTTTATATTATCCAGATAATTAAATGCATTTTTAACCTAACTATTTATATATCTTTTTCAATTTATGTTACAATTTTAGTGTCGACCAAACACCACATACATCTAGTATCGATCGACTGCAAAAGGCAAAAGTAATAATTTTATATTATCACATACCTAATTACATACATGTCTTAACCGAACTATTATTATATCTTTTGTGATTTATGTTACAATTTTAGTGTCAACCAAGCTGAACTTGCACGAAAACGACATTTAAACAAACAACGGCAAAGCAGGTTTAGAGCAAGGCAAAGATTTGAATCGCCTAGTACATCTTCGCATCAAGCACAGGCAGAAAGGTTTATTTTGTAATTATTATAATGATATACATAAAAAACTGTAAAAACCTTAGACCTAAGTTAAAAAAGAAATAAAGAGATAATTATAAACAATACTAATCTCTATATATATAACAATCAATTACTGTTTGTTTGTTTGCTAAACCTCGAGAACAGCTGGGCCGATTTAGCTGATTTTGGTTTTGAAATGTTTGTTGTAGTCCAGGGAAGGTTTAAACGTTGAGAAAATATCGGGTCCATCATTGATAGGTGATACGAAGTACAGGTCATCTAGTATTGAATAATAATTTACACAAAATAACTATTTTTTGAAGTGATAACTTCTTTATTTCGTTTTTAATCTAAAATTTTAATTAAATCAGGTAGTAACAGGTATCAGCGTGAGTTTTCGAATAATGAGGAAATGTTAATTTTGCAAACGACCCTACAAACAAGGGAGTAACATAATATTATTTCAAAAGTATGTGTTATAAGTTGTTGTTGTTGATTAAAATCAGTTTAGGTGGGAAAAGTTTATTTGAAGAAAAAGTACTTTAAGTACTTGTATGGAATTTTTAATAAAATTATCTCCATTATTAATGACCGTAGAATAAGTAGATGCCAAAATGAGTGAGTTTGATGGAGCACAGAGGCAATTTTAAAGAAGAAAAATACCCCCCCTGAAGAAAAATATATGTATATTTTATTTGCAGTATGCCAATTTGAAATGCTTAGCTTGAATTAAACTCGTTTAAACATTAGTGCGTATTTACTCTCTTATAATACTGTTGTCTTAATGTTGCAAAAATCACTTCTAATTGTTCACTTACATTTGATTATTTTGGAATTAATGAGATTTTATCTATAGAAAGCTTATACTCATTGAATATGAAGTAAATGCATGGCAAATCCCAGTCACCAATCCAATCATCAGTCAAGATCAGTTCATCAGTCACGGCAATCCTTGAAAATTCTGATATTGTTGTTCTCAAGAAACAAGGAGTTTTACTCCTCTACAGTCACATGGATTAATACTTAATAATTAATTTAAAAAACTTGTGCGTCTCGGGACGCCCGACAGAAGTGATAATTTAAACTAATCTAGCCAGATAGACTGGCGCCGTAACGCGTTACGTAACGAAGCGGTTTACCCTCCCATAAGAAGTTATCACTTCAAAAACCCGGATAAGATTGGCTCAGGACCGAGATAAGAGGAGTACAAGAAGAGAGGTCTATGCTCAGCAGAATCGAGACTGGACAGAAATCATTGATGATGTATAAAATTGAGTCTATATTTACAGATTTCCAACGAACCCATCAGATAAAAATGTATGGATAGAAAATATGAAGGCACATCACTGGATACCGAAGGATCCAAAAGAAAATGATTCACTTTGTACAGAACTTTTTGATATCAAATGTTTTGAGAAACATTCCAACGGAACTGTACTGAAGTTTGGTAGTGTACCCACAATATTTGAAAAGTTGGATGAATGTAAGTTGGAAGAATTTATTTTCAATGTTTGGCAAATGGGCCCCAGACCCAGTGTTCATGGAGCAAAAAATTCAACTAATTATATTTATGAAAGAACCTATATTATTTGAGTTGGTGATCGTGCTAGCCTATCTCTGAATATAAAAGAAAATTTAATCATTGGATATAGATTGAAGCATGTTAATTTATATTTTTCAGCATCTGCTCTTGGATCATCCAACAGTAACAGTGCAAGTTCTTCATCAAGATCGCATTCGCCCAAGTCAAGCGAGATGAAGACATTACTGAGTGATTTATTTTTGAGAAAATATGATTATCAAAATGGTAAGTAAATGTATTGACCAATACATAACTTTTTTCACATTTTTTTAAAATATTTGTAGACAATTCTCGCAACACCATCTAGCCCAAAGTTTCCATATCTTGTTCTATGGAAACTTGATCGCTAATAGAATACATATATATACTTTTTTTTGTAAATAAATACATATGATACGTAGAAACACATAGACACAACAAATGCTTGTCCTGGGTGGGGATCGAACCCACAACCTACAGCTCAGCAGGCAGACATACTACCAACTGAGCCACAAGGCCAATCTAAGTCTAATTAACAAAGTCTAAAAATAAGTCTAACCAACCAACCTTTAACACAGACATTAATATTATTATATTCACAATGTAGTCAAGATTACGGGAGCTTCCTGAGGATGGTGTTTTACTTAAAATTAATGATTAAATAAAAATCGAAATATAGGTCTGCTCAGAAAGACATGAGCTTATTTAATGCATGGAATTTTACACTACATTACTTAAAATAACGAATGGTCGGGGCGACGGCCAGCGCACCACTTGAGTGTTGTGTTATAAAAAACACAGACCGTAGGAATACGACTTGCTAAGGCTGATAACATAAATATGTAATTAATGCAACGGAGATTGTTCCGTCTAGCTTTTCTGTGGTCTCCCGCCAATCTCGCCAAGTGCTCGAATCTCGATGTACTGCCAACTTCATGTATTACGTATAGACTTGCATATGTTCACTTATTATAGCGCCGTTGAATGGAATATCCGACGTCCGACGTGTGCTCATATCATCTGAACTGTGAAGCAAGGCTGTAGGCCAAAAGTTTGTAGACAAAAAACTTGTTTGGGATTGTTCAACAACACATTAAACATTATAACACATAACACAAACAAATATGTTGTTTATTTTATTGTTAAAAATTGTTTTCTGACTGCCAAGGAAGTAGCGTATCTTGCGTACTTGTGATTTCTATATAGTCATATAATTTAATTCAATTATGAATAATAAAATGGCAATCAATGCATTCAAATGGTCGTATTTTTATAATTTTTGATAGCGTAAAAGTCGCTCTTATTCAGTCGGGTATTTCGTTTTTCTTTTAACACAGATACTTGTTTGGTTCATCGGGAATTAAATCACTCACAAGATTTAATTTAAAAAATCTTCAATATTTTCGCGCTCGCATCGCTCCCGCATTATTATTATTTTGACATGGAATTACTGTGGGCTTACGAATACGAGAAATAAAGCATATTACTATAAGAACACTACTAATATTTTCGCGCTCACTTAGCTCGCGCATACTTATTACTTATATTTTTGTTTACTTATGGCATGCAAAAATGTTGGGCGCTCGTTAAAACGAAGAAAAATCATACTACTACCCAAAAATAGAAATAAATATTATCACCAACTTGTTGTTCGTCTGGGACATGAAAAAATTTGCACACTTTTTGTATTTGTCGTTTTTTTTTTCTCATAAAATGTATTTCGTATTGTTGTATTATTTTTTGTATGATGATATCTTTCAGATGCGAATACTTCGGAGAAGAAAGACGAGTATAAAAAGGATCAACAAGATGCACAACAAATCAAACTAGTCAAGGTAATAGATATGAAGGGATTTGCGCAGGGAGGGGCCACCGACTAAGGATGATACAGCGGGGGTCCGATGGTCCCTGGTCCTTCTATAATGAGCCAGCCGTGGCACGCGTGATGGTGGGGAACCAGCTTTCTTAGGCGGCCGGTTCCAAGGAATAAAACACCATGTCCCAAATAATGATTATTTTTGGAAAACACGAACACGAATGTAAATAACAAAATGCGAAGTGCAAAATATGAGAGCAGCGCGGGAGGAGACCGAGACGAGTCGTACCGCAAGAGTTCACTCCGCGTGTGTTTCGCGTGTCTTGATATTGCTGACTGTTTTCATCCAGCGTATCCCGACGAGGGCTTACCTCGCCCTCCCGCGCTCTCGAGTGTGTGTGCGTGGTGTCGCATGTCGCCACAGATATAATAAATACAAATTGGTGGACAGTTCACACAATACCATCTAGCCCAAACTAAGCAGAACTTTACTATTGAAACTTGTAGTTCTACGTACGTCTCGCGAGAGAGCTTATTTGCAGCTCACCTTGGGTCATCTGTACATAATACCTACCTACATTTTACCTAATTTTATAAATGGAGAAAACGTAAAATCAAGAAAGTTAATTAGCGTTAAAATGCATCAAGCACATTCACGCGCCCTCACTGTTATACGCAATCTCAAGTTTGTTGTCATATCTCGACAACCACTTGACCAATTCTGTTTATTTTTGCGTCAAGTTATAATAATTGTGTACTTTATCTACGTACCAAATATCATTAAAATCGGTTGGTAATTAACGCCGCAATAAACTTCCCCCTTTTTATGGGAACAACGCCCGAACGCACGAACAAAGCTTTTACGCGCCCTACATTATATTGATATAAGTATCTGCTTCGTTGCTTCGAGGATTCAAGTAAACACATTAGATATTGCGCAACAAAGATATACCATGAATGTGAGATCATGAGTCGACCGTTGTCATAGCAGGTCACGCTTCGCATCTATGGTATCTTTAGGCTATGCCTTATCCTGGGGCCTGATCAGCTCAGAGTTACCCCACGATCGACTATGGCTCCGGTCAAAGCGTATCGTCTACGCCCGGGTGCTCTCCTTGCCTTGGAATGCCTGGCCAGTCCAGCCCATCCCCCTGAGCACCTCGCCGGACATGGGGCTTTGCCCCACGAGGACTTCCACCTTCCCCTGCAGTCCTGCCCGTTCACCAACTACATAGTCGACCGTTTGCTATCCCAGTTGAGTGTACCCCGGGTACACTCTCAGGGGCGAGCCTGCTACCACGCAGTTCTCGACTTTGTCCAATTTCATTTACTTTATAATGTACTTTGTACGCCATGATTGATTGGACCCCGCCAAGCCGTGATCCCGTACTATGACACGGTCTTCCCATAATCTCATTCCCATAGGTCATATCATATATAGAACCATTAATGATATTGTAAGCACTTACCTAGCGCCTTGCTAGACACTTTCTTAGAGGTGATCGCCTGTACCTCTCCCGTGCTTACCCTTCTACACTGTCTGCGTGCCGTCGCGGCTCCATGAAGAATGTCGAACCTACCGACATTTTTATTCCTAAGTCAAAACCCGCACACATTATCAATGTCGCCAGTGTGCTAAAATTAGCATCACATTCAAATGACAGTGACACTTACCTAATTGTTGACGGTGACTCGCGTGACACGCGACACTACCCCTCCTATCAAAAATCGCCGATGACATAAAAATTTAAATAATCCATAGAACCCATACGCCAAGTTTCATCAAAATTGGTTCAAAATTACGCCCTGTACGAACATACAAACCACAAACAAACGGACAGATGAAAGAAAATTTGGCCAATTGATGCAGAGACGCTTCGCTCGCTCGGTCAACTAGATGGCTGATTGAATACATCATTTATATACTTTTTTGTTGTAAATATATACTGAAGATACATAGAAACATCCAGATACAGAACAAACATCCATGATAATCATTAAAATTATTTTTTATGTATATTTTTTTTGATACCTTACAAAAAAATTATTTCTATTGATATTTGATTTAGTTTCGCTTTCTCTCTACATAAAATACTCAATTTTTCTTATCATCAACATTTCAGTCAAAAGAAAACCACTTTCATATATCTATGGGGAATTGGCGGATGGCCCATAGGTTTTCAAAAAGATCTGTACTCGTGCGGCCTCACTATTGTTTCTACTACTCGTATAGTACATTTTATTAAACTGTGATATTTTGTTTCAGCTCGGGTTAACCAATACATCAAAAGATGTTAAACCAACATTACCACAGAAGAAACAAAATCTGATCAATGGTAATTCAAACGAAATTCCTACCGACAAAGAAATACTCAACATAAAAGTAGAACCCTTGGATAACACAGAACAATCAGACAAAAACAAAATGGATGTTGATATTCCAAATACAGAGAAAGTATTTGTCAAATCTACAACATGCGAAGGTAAACAATCTGTAAATGGGCAGAGTAGACCAAAAATATTTCGTTTAGACCTCCCGGAATATCCAGATGATTATGAAGAACAGTTGTGTGAGTTTGGTAAAAATGTAGCTGAACAATTGTGCTGTTTAAATGTAGAAGACGCTCGAATGGCACAAATGGATATAATATCTGCACTGTCAAAGTTTACAAATAAAATAATACTAGAGCCAAGAAAGTCAAACTGCATGGTCGAGATTGAAATTCAAACGGTGAATCCTGGTATACCTTTAGTATCGTCAAAGTCGGAAGTTAATGCAAAAACACAATCTCAGTTTTCTGTGAGCCAAACTTCACCAGTTCTTGGGTCACCAGTTACACCAGTGAATGTTCTCGGGTCACCAGTGAGCCAAACTTCACCAGTTGGGCTGTTAAAAACTCAATCTCGAAAGATGGTCAGGTCAAAATTTACTAAAGCTGCAGTGACGAATGTAAAACCTATTTCGTCACCAGTTGTACAACTTAGAAATACAGAAGCTATATTGTCATCTCCCATATCTAGTACATCTATTGGATCTATACCAACATCGCCCCAATCATCATCAAATATAGTGCCTTCTGGCTCGCTGATTAGCCAGACTGATTTTTCAAAAATGGAATTCTGTGAGATAACAGTGAAAACAGAATCCGAGTCTGAATTTACGCATAGTCATGTAAATGTTTATGAAGATATAGAACAAGAACAGGAATCTCTAAATATTAAATATGAACCGCAAAGTGATAATGAAACGTGACCTAATGTTTTGTAAAATAGATATAGAAACTTATTGTAAGGAGTTTTAACTTTTAGTGTCCCCAACTAAAGGGAAATAAAATGAAATATGCAGAATATTAGTATAATTATATTACAGCGCCATCTAGCCCCAGACTAAGCAAAGCTTGAACGCCGGGATCTAAATTGCTGATAGAATATTTGTATACTTTTTTGTAAATAAATAAGTAAAAAATAATAATGCGACATTTCACACAACACCATCTAGCCCAAACTAAGCAAAGATTGTATAATGGGAACTTGTAAATACATACTTAATATAAATAGTAGTATCTAGTTAGATACAGAATATTAAAAAAAGTCCATGCTCTCACGCAAATTTTTGTCATGGGTGAGAATCGAACGCATAACTTACAGATTAGAAGACAGACATAACAATAACTGAGCTGTGAGGCTAGATATTTCGATCCATATGAATACTTTGCGAGAGAGAAAGAGACATCAAGTAAATGTGATACTATTTTGAATGTATATAATGTTTTCTAACATCTTGGGATTGTACACCAAAAAAGAAAAAAAACTTAAAAACAACAAAAGAAAAGAAGAAAATACAAAACAATAACTTTTTCACGACATTAATATTTATAGGTACTGTGGAAAACAGTGGCATTATCACATAGATAATGGAAGAAACCTCTCTTATTTATAAGGCCATTATAATTTCGGCAAGTAAATTGACTTTATGGCTATTTCTGTGGAAAGTTTTTTTTTTTTTTGATTTTTAAGTTCAGCCTGTCGATTCTCTAAGCTAAATGCCCGTTCAAGTGAAGTGAGATCCTAAGTGAATTTCCATTTTTTAAGCTGGAACTGCAGATAAAATAATGTCAAAATATCGAGTGACCACAAGGAGGTAGCTGCCAATTCCATTTTCGACTCTATATTTTGATATTTATCTGTAGTAATAAGAAAAATACAAGTTCACTTAGGGCCTCACTTCACTTCTGCGGTCACCTGTTTAGAGAATCGACAGGCTGGTTCAATCTGTAATTAATATCAAAACAATAATGTATGAACGAGCAAGACAGAATTCGCCATTTAAAGATCCTGAATAAACTCTGGGCTTGTCTGTAGATAGAGGAGGGTGTATTCCTCTTAGATTTTTCGATAGCGAGCAAACAAGAAGTTTATGTTTTAATAATTATGTTTTGATATACTTAAGTGTTTTTTTAAATCTTGAAAAATAAGATGAATAAAGAAGCGAAAACTTTTAGCTAAATGGAGTTGCATTTTCTTTTCTAAACTGTTGAAGTATACGTACATACTCGTAACCTTGTAAATCATTTGAAAAGGATATTGGTTTCTTGTTTCATCTTCGCCGAGAAGTAGCTTTTCAGTATTCTTTAGTACATATTACGGCGAATGCGCCCAAGACATACTTTTATTTATCCGACTGCGTAAGAAGGAGGGTTATGTTTCTACGAGTGTATGTATGTATGTTTCTATATGACGGCCTACAACCTAAACGGCTTGACCGATTTTAATGTGCAAGGTGTCGTTAGATTCGTCTTCTTTTCCTGAGTGTCATATTTTTGAGGTTGTCATATTGAGGCTATATTTTTTTGTTAGAATAATAATACAACTCGGAATTTTTTTTTTTTTTTTTTCGTTACGTCCAATAAACTTTCTAAACGAGTGATTTTATTAGATAAATCTCAAGAATACGCATTTATAATCTTTTATAGTAATTTTACTCATACTTTTTCACAAAAACGTACACTCAACAGCGTATCAAGCGTAACAAAATCGTGTAGACTGCAAAAACGGCTTTTCTGCAGTCAAGTATTTTCGACGTTTTTTTTTTTTTTTAGGCAATTGTATTTTGACCTTGAAACATAACGTGCCTTGTCAGTAAACCCGACTCGTTTATATAGGCCGTGACCATAGATAGACTTCTAGCCGTGACGGTATATTACCGGTCGTTCATGCCGCAACGCCCGGCTCCTTCTATATCCTAAACCATTGCTCTTGTCTCCCTTGTGTGCTTATGCTATACACTTCCCTGCTACTGTGTATGAGTTGTATACTTTAGTATACCGTGCCTACGAAAATTAGGACATATAATCTGGTCATTTATTAGACAAATCATGTACGTATATTATTCAATTTTTCTTTTGTTGCTTTCAAAAGCGAAACTACCATTCAACTTGAGAGTTTTTTTTTCTTAAAAAACTTGAATTTTTGAGATTAAATGATATTTTTGTGGAACGCGGGTTCCTACTTTAGCAACACTCCCGAAGTCCCGACTTGTCTGATTTTCTTTTCTTCAGTTCTTCACGGTCCAAACATGTAACAATATTTACTTTTTACATCTAGGTCTAATAGTTAAAAGTTAACCCCCAACGATATTAGCAAAGAGTACTTTGTAATATACGGAAAGATATTAGTATCGTTGGTTACCCCACAGATTTATAGTTCATAAGTTTGTGAGAGTGTAAGTTAGATGGATATATATAAATAATGTTCTTTGATTAATTTGATTTATAACCTGTTTGTCGTTAGTAAGATCTCTAATCTATGTAGTTTGTGACTCAGACTCTTTGCAAAACAAGCGAGAGTCAAACAAAATGTTCATGCGATGCCAAAGAAGGAAAGAAATAAAATAGAATTGTTTTTATTTTTACGACATTAGCAGCCCATCCACTAACGCTCATTCCTGCCGGAATCTACAATCCTTACGGAATGAACGCCAGTGGGTTTGCAAGAGCGAGAAAGAATGACGGTATTATAACCCCGCGACCCCTCCCGTCGTGAAGGACGCGACGCGCTCTGTGATCAAGTTAGTGCCTGTTCATTTGTCCGGCGTGATTGAGCGCGCGTTTGTAATCATTTTGTTTGTGTCTGTCGTCTCGGAAGGAAAATGGATTCCCAACAAGAAATCGACGATAAAGCTGACATTAGAAATGTGCCAAGCACATAATAAAAGAACTAATATGTACCTACAAATCTCACCCTGCCTTATGGCAAATTAAAAATAAAGTTTAAATAGATATTCACTCGCAATAAAACTCAAAGCAATAGCAATCTGTTGCTTACGGGTGCACATGTTGTTGCAAAATGATTAAATCCATAAAGATAATTCAAAATGACGCGCATTCCTTTTAAATGACAACAATCTTCATAAAATGTTAGGATTATAACCATCCACAGACACGCAATCCCTCGGTATGACTGACAAGATGCAAACTGACAGGAATGTACCTAAACGTGTGTATGGTCACTAAAGGATTGTTTTTCCGCATGCGGTGGCGTGTGGTGATAAAGTCAGGGGAAAGACCGTAGGATTGAGGTTATTTAGTGGCTTCAACGGTTTTATTTTATCCCGTCGATTTTCTGTAGGTACAGTTTGCACGACGGGATAAGTCGGAAGAAATGAACGTTAGTGGATGGGCCGCTATTGTGTTTAATTATGCTAAATGTTAGATTGTTTTAAGTTTTTTTAGTTTTATTTACACCTATAGGTGAAAGTGACGAGCAAAGCGATTAAGAGGACACAAGAAATGAGTGACGATCCAAGGGGTTGCATTGATATGTTAAATAAGTGTGAACAACGTTTTGACCATGAAACCCATTCAACCGATTCAAACCAAAGGTAAGTAAATCATAGGAATCTGCGCTAATAATTTAGTAGGTATTTTGTTACTTTTATAAATGACAGAGATTACAAATTTGTTTAGGTAATTACTGACATCAATGAGCGGTTTGTTTAATATTAATACGTATCTTTAATTTATTGCTCACCAACAGAAACATTACCTACACAAACAATAAAATTACAGAAACAATGTTTGGCAATACAATGGGCGGTCTTGTCGTCTAAAGCGATTTCTTCCAGACAACCTTTTGTTTACTGTGTACACAAAACGCTAAATTCATGTTTCCGATCTCCTTTCTCTCTATGTGTGGCTTACATTTAATAAGAAATGAAATATAGCCAATATTTACTTCAGTATTTTTAAAGCAAAGAGATAGTTGAAAATAATATTGACTAAATAATTTGAGCCATATTGACCGAGCCAAATTGAGATAAAAAAATATCAATACCTCACTGTATTGATATTTTTTATCTCACATTTTTTAAAAATAATTGTATTTAGGTAGTTGTTAAATAAATTCATTTTGGTTGTACTGTCAACATGGGTAACTTTGTCTGTGTTGAACATTGTATACTTATAGCTCTTTTTGAAGGTTTTTTATTTTATTCCCAAAAGATTAGTAGTCAATTTATTCAATTAATTAGCAGTTTTTATTAGCACTACTAATCTTTTTGGAAGAAAATCAACACATTTCGAAAAAAGCTATGACCACAGAATATATCCAGCGTTTTCCCGCCACTTGTATGAGTTCATCTGTCCATCTTGTGGCTGATCTTCCTTCATATGCATTAGTAATTTACATAATATTTTATTTATTTATGATAAATACATTTTATAAAATAATATTATTTAATTATCAACAACTTAATTGAAATAAATATTTAAAAAAAAAAAACAACATAAGTTCTTCATCTCCATTGATAATTGTCACATCTTATGATTCCTATACTAGTAAAAAAATCTTCTTTAAACAATTTAAAAAATGTGTTTGTAATTTAGAATGGACAATAAGGCTGCTGAACGTAGTCGTTTGTATAGAGAGCGACACCGAGAAGAGATCAATCAGCGAAGAAGAGATATCAGGCAACATCAACGAAGTCTTAACCAAATCCATACATCTGATCTACGGAACACCGATGAAATTATGCAAGCTACAATTCAACTAAGTTCAATTTCACATACACAGAGACAACAACGGTACTATGAAAGGCATAAAGAAGAAATAAACAGGCGTAAAAGAGAAAACAGGCAAAAGCAAAATATGTTACGATCAATTCCTGCTACGGCTGCGGAACGTAATCGTGCCTATCGAGCAAGAAAGAAACAAGAAATTAATGAACGGAGAAGATACAGTAGGCTACGTCAACAACTTGTGCAACAAGTACAAACAGAACATAATTTAAACAACATAGAAACTATTGAACAAATTACAAAAGTGGTAAGTAGTTTCATATCTGTTGGGCGTCCAGTAATGGCCAACTTTACTACTTTTTAACTGACCTCCAATACGGAGGAAGTAGTCAAGATTACGGGAGCTTCTGGATGGATGATGGTGTTTTACTTGAAATTAATTATTAATTCATCATCATCATCATCATCATCTCAGCCATAAAAAGTCCACTGCTGGACATAGGCCTCCCCTATGGATTTCCAAAAAGACCGATTGGAAGCGGCTTGCATCCAGCGTCTTCCTGCCACTTGTATGAGGTCAAATTATTAATTAAAAGACCGAAATAGAGGTCCGCTCAGAAAGACTTGAGCTTATTTGATCAATTAAATCATAAACTACATTACCGAGGCGACGCGATGGTCGGCGCATCACTCAAGTATTAGGGTATAATAAATACAGACCGTAGGAATGCGACGCGTATTTGCTACAGGTTGATAACATAAATAGGTTCTCAATGCGCCAGAATCTTTTTTTTACTTATGTTCCCCGATTACTCAAAGACGCATGGACCGATTCGAAAAAAATATTTTTCTGTTTGCAAGGGTCCCAGTTGGTCCCATAGAAATTTTATCAAAATCGTTCCAGAATTTTGGTTTTTTTAACAAAATAACTGAAAAATATATCAGTCGGTTTTTTAGTTCCCTAAATGATTACTTGTTCTTTTAAATACAAATCTTCTTTGTATCATCATCATCATCTCAGCCAGAAGAGCTGCATTTCCTAAAGACCAGTTGGAATTGGCTTATAAGTAGTGCCTTTGTGCCACTTGTATTACATTATATTTTTTTATAATTGTATCATTTTGTTTCAGCTTGTCTTACCTAAGATGACAAAAAATGTTAAACTGTCAACATCACAGAATCAACAAAATCCGATAAAAAACACAAAAGTTTCTGCTGACAAAGAAATACCTAACATAAAAGTAGAACCTTTAGAAAATGCAGAATATCTTGAAGTAAATAAAACAGAACTTGATACTCTGAATACACACAAAGTTCTTTTCAAATCTAGATCACGCAAAGAAAAACAATGTACAGTTGAGCAGAGTAGACCAAAAAAATCTCAATTAGACCTCTCAGAATATTCAGTTGATTATGAAGAACAGTTGTGTGAGTTCGGTAAATATGTAGCTGAACAATTACTATGTTTAAATTTAGAAGACGCTCATATGGCGAAAATGGATATAACAGATGCACTGTCGAAATTTACACATAAAAGAATACGAGAACCTAGAACATCAAAAGTTAAAGAAGAGAGTCGCATGGTTGAAATCGAAATTGAAACAGTGAATCCTGTAACATCTAAGGCACAAGTTAATACAACAACGCATTCTCAGTTTTCAAACGTCAATATTGCGGATTCATCTGTGAGGACTGTGAGCCAAACCTCACCAGAATATATTAGGTCATCATTGAGCTACAATTCACCGATAGGGCCGTTAAAAAGTCAATCTCGGAAGTCTGTCAAGTCAAAATTGACTAAAGTTGCATTGACAAATGTAAAACCTAGGTCACCACCAGCTACCTCAATATACAGAAGTACAGAAGCAATGTTATCATCTCCCGTATTGAGCACATCTATCGGATCTTGGTCTGTGTCAATGTCTCCCCAATCACCTTTAAGTCTAGTGCCCTGTGGCTCACTAGTGAGCCAGACAGGTTCTACAAATATGGATTTATCTGAGATAACAGTGAAAACAGACCCTGAGTCTGAATGGACGTATAGTCATGAAAGCATGCATGAAAGTGAAGAACCAGAATCGCTAGACGTCAAATGTGAAGCACAAAGTGGTGGTGAAACGTGACGTAATGATTTGTATTATAGATATTAAATATATACTGTGTATGTACTATGTATGTAAGTGGCATGGACTAACTTAATCTAATAGGACCATAGATAAATAAATTAGAGATAAATTCCCCATGTAAACATCCCCTATTACACCACCCTATTTATCGTGCCTGTCGTCAGGAAAAGCGTAGTGTAATAAGAGAAAAAACTTTAGAAAAACAATATTATAAGATTTTCTTATTAAGTTTATAAGGGCTGTTTTTAATGGTACAATTGTATTCGGCTATCATGATGGTATTCCAGTGACCCTGGTACCGCTCTCCACAGTCCTGTCCTAATATCTTGATGGAACCGTCCCCTTTTTATTAATTCAGGTCACTATAATTTTCAGGAAAACATTCCAAATGGCAGTGAAGGATGTGTACTTTGATGCTCATAATACAACCAAGCTGCTGAAAGTGCGACATCTCTTCAATATGGTCCTTGCAGCTTGTTTCTCAGAAAAAGAGCTGTTAGAGAAAAATTGACAGTAGATTTGGAATCAACAACCTGGATTCAGTAGACAGTGGCTATAAAATTCAATGCAACAAAGTCTAATTTTGTTACCTTGTGTTACCTATGTTTGAAAAATAAATTGATTTATCATTTCGTCCTGTCCCATTACAAAAGTGTACTATTTATAAAATCAATTACACAGCTGTGCAAAAAAAAGTTGCCCTCGATATCTTTGCATATTTTTATGTTTTCAAGTGCCCAGATTACGAATAGGCCGATATTCATGAAAGTACTGAATGTGCTCTTGTTTTTTATGATTTTTATATATCTTATATTTTGAACAAATTGTCACATGATGGCAGATTACTGCTGGTCTTTAAAAAGTGTCCCCTGAAAAATTATAAAAGAAAAGCTCATAGACAACTCATTGAAGACGTTTTATGGAAATATTCAAATCATTTATTTCATCTAATAAAACCGGACTAGTGCGAGTCAGACTCGCCATCGAGGGTTCCGTACAAAGATAAAGAGAGGAAATCATATATATTTTTTATATTTTCCTTCATAAACCGAAAAATATACCTACATCGTAAAAATATTTAAAAATAAAATATTTATAAAAAAAAATGAAATATATAAAAACGAAAAATACAATAATAATCGTAAAGATTGTGTTGTATTTTTACAAACAGATTTTGCTGTAAGTATATTCTGTATATTTATATCTTCAAAAATGTATCTCCACAATTTAGTTATTTTTGCTTTCATATGGCAACACTTCCATCGCACACATTTATAAATAAAACCGGACAAGTGCGAGTCAGATTCGCCCACAGAGGTTCCGTACAAACTAGTAAATAAAAGGGGGAAATCATTTTTTTAATTTTCCTTCTTATACCGAAAAATATACATCGTAAAATATTTAAAAACCTGTTTTAGCTTATGCTAATGAAGCTCTTTCATATAATACCCCACATGATACGGTTAAAGAACTTTAAAATTTGGACCCTCATTCCTTGCATAAAGACACTATTTTTTGTGATTAAATTAAAAATGGCAATTTTTCGGATTTTTTCCTATATGTGTACTCTAATACAATGCTTCTTGCCAAATTTCATAGTTCTGGGTCAACGGGAAGTACCCCATAGGTTTTGATTCCCATGTTATTGTCGAAATGTGCGTTTTTTACGACATATTCAGCTGTAACCTTTTTTCACGAAAACTGAGAAATTTGATTTTTCTTTCTGCAGCCAGAGACTATGGATCTGCGTATCTGTGGTTTTAATTTCAACACGATACCTTCACGCGTTCCCGAGATAAAGGTCGGACAGACGGACAACAAAGTGATCCTATAAGGGTTCCGTTTTTTCCTTTTGAGGTACGGAACCCTAAAAATATTAGTACATATCATAAAAGTTACGCCACTAATCATCAAAATATGTGAATTTAATCACCCGTGTCTTGATAGATTACGTCATCATTGATAGTGATCCTGATTAAGTAAGTACATGTCAAATTAACATTAATTAGTACAATACAATGTCAATCATTACAAATTCAAAATATCAAAACAAGTTTTCGACATTTTACTCTCTATTTATTTATATATTGCGCTTATACATAGCTTACAAAATAAGTACACGATTCTGTTAGGGCGCCGCAAACAGAGGCCGTTAATGAATATATCTTTAAATACCTAACATTGTATTACCTATCTATGGATAAATGTAGGATAAAATGTAAAAAATGAGAAACCACCACTTCATGTTCATCTCAGCCTTATGAAGTCCACAGCTTCTAAATATTCTTTGATGCTGTATAGTACAGCTTGATATAGTACTTCGATGTATCCTAATTTTTCAAAACAAAACTGATAAATAAGTAGGTATATCTGTTATTTTGTTTCTTGTTTTTCGATTTTTGTAATAAAGAATGAAAATAAAGATTTTAAAAAACTGGAGCAATCTTTCAAAATCATTGATAGTTTCATGAATTGTGAGCATAAATATAACCAAAATCAATCATACAAAACCACTGTAGAACAGTGTTATTTAACTTTAAAATTGATGGATCTAAAAATGATGATGCATCTAAAAATAAACAACTAATATTAAACTACCTTATCAGTATCACTACCTTTATCAAATTAAGAATCAATTTACAGCCCAGAGTAGGATAGAGACCGTCACATTGTTTTCTCTTTCACTCCGCAGTGAAACAGCATAATGTGATTGTAGCAATCATGAAAGAGAAAGATTATGCATTTTTGGTCTTTAGCGATGTAGCGGGTTGAAAATTGTTTAGTCGTCCCCACAGAGTACCTTTTATATTGGTCGTCCCGTTACCGCCTACCTAATAAGTAAAGGCTTAGGGACACAAAATTCACAATTTAATCACAAATAATTTTAAAAAGGGACTATTAGGTAACTTAAATAATATTGAAAACGATGTCGTTAGTGGTAAAATGGTGAAGTGTGTTGTTTTAGGTTGTAAAAATAGAACTGCTAGAGGTTTAAAAAATGTTAGTTTTCACAGGTGAGATTTTAACATTTTTTATGTGCATGTTTTCGTCTCATGTCATCGCAAATATAATTAAAGGTTAATTGATGAAGGGACAATTCCTATAATACAAAGTATTTATCCAAATCCGTTCAAAACGTTAACGAGGTATAGAGAGAAAACAATGTGACGTGTTTTCTCTTTCACTCCCTATTGAAATAGCATAATGTGATTATAGCAATCATGAAAGAGAAAGATTATGCATTTTTTGTCTTTGTCGATGTAGTGAGTTGAAAATTGTTTGGTCCTGTTACGCCTACCTAATAAGCGATGGCTTAGGGGCACAAAATTGACAATTTGCGAGTTTATAATCTCAAATAACTATAAAAAGGACTAAATTAACGAAACTTAACTTCAATAGTATAGAAAACGGTGCGGTTAGTGGTAAAATGGTGAATTGTGTTGTTTTAGGCTGTAAAAATAGAAGTGCTAGAGGTTTAAAAAATGTTAGTTTTCACAGGTGAGTTTTAATATTTTTTATGTGCATGTGTTCGTCTCGTGTCATCGCAAATATAATTAAAGGTTAATATATTACAAAATATTTATCCGAATCCGTTCAAAACGCTGAAATACACATTTATATAGAAAGATCATACGAGGTTATGTTTTCGTAAGTTTGGCAGTGTTGCCAAATTAATAAACACTTTTTCCTAGTTAGTAAAGGCGTAGAGAGAGACGCGATGGAGTAACTCACATTTCTTTTTCTTTCATTCCTCAGCGAAACTGCATAATGTGATCGCAGCAAGTGTGAAAAAGAAAAATGTACGCATTTTTTTCTTGAGGCTTTTAAAATAAAATTGGGCATTTTTAACCTCCGATCCAAAAAGAGGGGTTTTATAAGTTTAATTAGTGTATCTTTGTATCTGCACGTGGCATAATAGCTCTCAACGGATAAACCGATTTTGATGTAATTTTTTATTTATTAGAAATAGGATGTTGTCGAGAATGTTTTTAGGTACGTTTTATCAAAATCAGTTCAGCCATTTTGTAGGGGGTTTTTGTGTTTTCTAAACTTATATTTGTAAAGTCGAATTTTCAGTTAAATATTTAATTACATACTTACCCCCATACAAAAAGTGTTCATTTTCAGTAAAGTATTAAAAAATGTAGAAAACATTTTTCTGTTACTTGTTTCTCTATAGTTGTAAACCATCAAATAATACAACCATAATGACTAGCCTTTACAATTTTTCATTCTGCCTTTTAACTTTTTTTAAACTACTATTATAAAAGCGAAAGTAACTCTGTCTGTCGTCTGGCACTCTGTCAGTTTGTTACCTTTTCACGGTTAAACAGCTGAACCAATCGTTATGAAGTTTAGAATAAAGATTCTGTAGGACCTAGGTACATAGGAGCGAATGGTAATATACTGGAGGCGGGACGGCATAAAAAGCGACGTGCCAAGTTCCACCACGTCATACGTCGTGTACATTTACTCACAAGGGCATCGCCAGCCCATGGCCTAGCCAAGTTAATATTATGGAGGATGAGAAAAATATGAATTATAGGTACCGGTACAATTTCACGCCCTTAGGACTTTGGTTGCTTTGCAGTTGGCTACATTTTTTAAGTCTCGTGTCAATGTAAATATCATTCAAGGTAAATTGATGAAGGGACAACTATTAGAATTTTAAAATGTGTAATTGAAATACGTTCAAATTGCCGAAATAAACAAAAAGCTAAAAAGATCATAACCTTGCAAGTTTTTTTTAATGTTTCACGGCAACTTTGTAAGTTAGCCTGGCAGGGTTGGCCATATTAGGATTACAATTTTACCTTAGTTTTCTATTAAAGGCGTAAAGAGACAAGCAATAGAGTAAGTCACATTCTTTGTCTTTCACTCTCCAGCGAAACACAACAACACAAATAATAATATAAGCACATTATACACTGTTTCGCCGTGAAAGAGCGTGAAGCTTTTTAAACTCCAACGAACTTCTTCGTAATAACATAATTACGTGATTTTACTAGAATTATTCTAAAGAATACGTATTTATAATCTTTTACAGTAATAAAATCACTCGCACATACTTTTTCACAAAAAGTGCACTTAACAGCGTATCGGAGCTTAATGAAGTCGTAAGTTACTGCTAAAACAGGTTTTCTGCAGTTGGGTATTCTGTTTTTATTTTAATACTAGCTACCCGCCGCGACTTCGTACGCGTAAGATATTCGTTCATGTCACGCTCCTACTTGCACTCACTGCACCCCCACCCAGCTAATGCTCCTGTACCGCATCTGCCCTGCTCGTGTTTCACTCCTAACTCAATCTCGCCGCACTTCAGTCCTGCTCTAACCAATCTTCCGACCCAATCTATTAATGTCGAGTCAGTGGTATAACGTAGATTTTTTACTATTTCAATGAAAAATAAAATCTCTACCCTTTCTCGCCCGCTCCAACCCTGCTCCCGTTCGGCTCTCAACTTGTTCCTGTTTTGTTCTTCCCGATCTCAGATTGCTTTCACTCCAGTTCCACCTTACACTCACTCGCTATTCTGCCTCGCACCTTTCGCACTCCCACTTTGTTCTCATTTTACTTTCTCCTCGCTCCCACTCCGTTCCGTTCCGCACTTGTCCCGTTCCCGCCTCGCTCCAACCCTACTGCCGTCTCACTCTCATTCAACTCCTTTACTCATACCGTTCACACCTTGCTTTTCTCCCGCTCTTACCTCGCTCCTACCGCACCCCACTTGACTCACCGTTCCTGCATCCCCCTGACTGACACACCGATACCGTTCCACTTCTGTTTCGCTTCCACCTTGCTCCCAGCCCGAGTCTGTTGCTCCCTTTTCACTCCCACTTTACTCCTGCTCCATACTCACCCCCTTCCACCGTAATCCCACCCCTCTCACTGTAATCCCTCCAGTCTTACCTCGCTTACGCCTCACTCCCGCTCCACACTCTCTCCCACCTCACTTATTTTACCCCATTCTCACCCCGCTCCCGTGACGCTTCCATCCATCACACTAATGCCTCACTCTCGCCAGCTCTGCTCCCTCTTGCCCCGCTCTCACCCTAACATTCAACCCTGGAACATCTGTGTAATCTTTTAACTGCCCTCCCCCCCCGTGTATAACTCTTAATTCGTCCCTGTCGTTACGAAACTATAATATCAGTATTCGTTTGCACCTCTTAGTTAATATAAATACTGGAATTAATACCCCCAAAATTAAAATCTTGTAACTTTTACACAATCAATTATCCCCGTTTCCTACCCCTTAATTCATCCCTGTCGCAAAACTATAATAGCAGTATTCGTTTATATTTGATAGTTAATCTAAATACTACATTTCGTGTCCCTAACATTAAAATCACGGAACATTCATACAATCTTTTTCTTCCACCTTTTAACCCTAAGTAGCAAAACAATAGTAGCCGTTTTCATCTGATATCTGTTAGTTCTATGTATTAAGGCGAATTCTGTGTGTTAGTTAATCTAAATGAAAAACTTAATTTCCCTAACATTAAAACTTTGGACCTTTCATTCCTTTGATTTATTCTTGTCGCAAAACTATAGCAAAAGTATACGTTTATATGTAATAGTTAACCTAAATACTAACCTACGTTCTATTTTTGCATAAAATTTTGTTCTATTATGAATACTTTTCGCAGTGCACGCGATGCAACATGTAATAAAACCGAACAAGTGCTAGTCAGACTCACCGAGGTTTCCGTACAAACTAAATAAAAGGGGGAAATCGTATATTTTTTTAAGGTTCTGTACCTCAATAGGAAAAACCGGAACCCTTATAGGATCACTTTGTTGTCCGCCTGTCCGTCTGTCCGTCCGTCCGGGTGTCAAGACCTTTATCTCGGGAACGCGTGAAGGTATCGAGTTGAAATTAAAACCGTATACACAGATCCATTGTACCTATCTTGCTGCAGAAAAAAAATATCTCAGTTTTTGTAAAAAAAAAAGTTACAGCCGAATATGTCGTAAAAACCGCACATTTCGACACTCACAGAGGAATCAAAACCTATGGGGTACTTCCCGTTGACCTAGAACTCTGAAATTTGGCAAGAAGCATTGTGTTAGAGTACACATATTATAGGAAGAAATCTGCGATTAGGATCTGCGTATATGGTTTTAATTTCAACTCGATACCTTCACGCGTTCCCGAGATAAAGGTCTTGACACCCGGACAGACGGACAGACAGACAGACAGACGGTCAACAAAGTGATCCTATAAGGGCTCCGTTTTTTCCTATTGAGGTACGGAACCCTAAAAATGTTACTCAACTTTGATAAACGTCTCAAATTCTGTCTTCTTTCCGCAAGTGTCATTACGTGTCAGCGAGAAGTTGACAAAATATATTATGTTTACTCAAATAAAAATATATTATGTTTACTCAAATATGAGTAACGTATTTCGCTGCGTGGGGCATCTACAATGAAAATTAGACTTTGACTTCTTATTTTCATTGTCAATGCACGCACGTTACGTACGTGAACGCGGCCGATGGTCATACGGAATAAGGGCCCAGCCATCGGCGCGGAGGCGCGCGGCGCGACGGCGTTTATTTTTCTATTAGTATTTTTTTAATTCGTAATATCTTTTGAATCAATGTCCGATTTGAATGATTCGAAAAGTAATCTACAGGTATTGAAACAGTCTTGAATACAAAACGATTTATATGGATAAGGATTAATACCAAGGTATGGATAACATGGTCTGATTTTGGTCGGCATTTATATCAACTTTTCAAATGTAAAAAAGCAGTTATAGTGGCATAATAACAATAGTTGGACATATGCCATCACGACGTTTTTTGTAGATATTGGTATGTTTTTTAATACTGTAGAATTTTTTTTTGTTCTATCATCAATAGTTTGCGCAGCGCATGCGATGAAAGACATTTTATGGCAAATTTTTTACACCTTGCGTTATATTATTGAAGTTTTAGTAGGAATCCCTAATTTTGTCTGGTATTAAATATAGCCTGTTTTCATCAGGGATAATGTAGTATTCTAGTGGCGAAAGAATTTTTGAAATCGGTTCAGTAGTTTTTGAGTGATAGTTTGTCAAACATACAAAAATACAAATCTTTCCTCTTTATAATATTAGTGTAGATAGATCCTTGTTACAGATTTCCATTATCAGAGGCTGAATCGCTCGAAATTTGGACGAAAGCCTGTGGAAGAATACGTAGCTGGAGGCCTACGAAGGACTGTACAATATGCTCAAAACATTTCGAGGGCCATTTGTTTATTAAAAGTGGAACTAAAACACATTTGAGACCACATTCTCTTCCAACGAAACATATTTATGTAAGTAGCAAAATAGTACCTACTTGTGTTCATTTAAAACAGCATATTTGAACAAAAAAAAAACGGACAAGTGCTAGTCAGCCTCGCCCACTGAGGGTTCCGTACAAACTAGATAAAATAACTAGCGGGCGAAGTTAATAAAAGGGAATCCCCCTTTTATTAACTTCGCCCGATAGTTCTTTTATCATTATTTTTACATTTTTGGTCATAAATCAGAGTGTCATAGGCTATTGTTTTGTAATAATAATAATGCATTTCTTGAAAAAATAAAAAATATTCCTAACCTCTAATGAACTATTTCGTAATAAACAAGTGATTTTACTAGATTTATTCAAAAAAATGCCCATTTATAATCTTGTACGGCGATTTTACGCATACATTCTCACCAAATAGGTACACTCAATAGCGTATCAAGCGTAACGAAAACATAAGTTAGACGCCAAAAAATCTTTTTGCAGGCGCGTATTTTGTTTTTCTTTTAATATAGATACTTGTTTAAAGTAGTGATTTATATTGAAATTCTACCTTATGACTACTTAAAAACTGGTAATAAAGTGGCTCTAAAATGCTTTTCATGGAAATAAATTTTACTATATTGTTTCAATGCCATGTGTGAACTTATAGCATTGTAAGGTCTAAGAGTATCCCTTTCACAAATCATACATCAGCTCTAATAATGCTTGTTTATCCATATAAGGCCGCAATAATGCATTTGTTGTGCCATTAATAAGCGATGTGAACTTATAATACCTTACTTATAAGTTCAATTTGCTCCCAATTTAGCATTGCAGCAGCCTGGTTATCTTCCGTCTTCCTTATAAATGCTGACTATGCGCATTTTAGTTAAACAGTGTTTTGTTCTGTTCTCGCGTGTGACAGTTTCCGTCTGATAGAAAGTGACAAGTCTTTATACAGTGAATAAGATTTTAACATGAATTTATAAGTAAGACGGCTAGCTTAAACAGCACTACATAATAATGTCGTAAGCCAACTATTAAACAGCTTCCTTGTGTTACTTGGACGCTATTCCCGCTATTGAAGGAAATTACAAATCGACAGCGCGGACATACCTACTAAGCCTACGCATCGCAGCGGTAGCCCTGTATCTAGCTAGATGTGCTCCTATATACCTACTATAACGATATCCCGTTTGCATGCATGGTGGATGAGTCTGTTCGAGCTAAACGGACATACGTTACGGTTGTCAATCAGTCTTGATCGAAATTTAGTAGTCAACGTCTCATTGTATTTTCAATGTGTGGATATTGGTGATTAAAATGCCTTCCTGTGCATTTGAGAAGTGCTACAATCATTCTAGAAAGAAAAATAAGACAAGTCATTACTTTTCACGCATGAGTATGCTTAAAAACGTAATTTTGCTGAAAATGATATTTTTCTCTAAAGCTCCCGTTACAGAGTACCCAACAATTTTCATTGCTCCAAAGAATAGGGTTTTTAAGCGTGTTACGTTTTTAAAGTCCTGCTAAACAGTCGTAGAACTGGGGTCTCGACAGGGTTGTCCTTGGTTGTGGCTGTGTTGCACACCGCGTCAGCATTACTGTCTACAAGATATTCTAGTTAACCACATTTTACATTCTCTTTGACTCTGCCCAGTAATCTTGTGCAGACATGTCGACATAAATGGCTCTTTACTTCATTCTTTACTTGGACATACTTAGCAGTGAACAACAACTAAGAAGATAATTAGTATTTACAGATGGGACTTAAGCCTGAAAATTAAGCCTGATCATGTTACTTAGTTTTTTTTAAATAATAGTAAACCATTACGGATTATTTATAAAAAAAAATGAAATATAATTAAAAAAAAAACAGTAATAATCGTAAAGATTGTGCTGTATTTTTACGAACAGATTTTGCTGTAAGTATATTCTGTATATTTATATCTTCAAAAATGTATCTCCACAATTTAGTTATTTTTGCTTTCATATGGCAACACTTTCATCGCACACATTTATAAATAAAACCGGACAAGTGCGAGTCAGACTCGCCCACAGAGGTTCCGTACAAACTAGTAAATAAAAGGGGGAAATAATTTTTTTTTATTTTCCTTCTTATACCGAAAAATATACATCGTAAATTATTTAAAAACCTGTTTTAACTAATGCTAATTAAGCTCTTTCATATGATACCCCACATGATACGGTTAATTCACTTTAAAATTTCGACCCTCATTCCTTGCATAACGACACAATTTTTTTGTGATTAAATTAAAAATGTCCGGTTTTCGGATTTTTTCCTATATGTGTACTATAACACAATGCTTCTTGCCAAATTTCAGAGTTCTAGGTCAACAAGAAGTACCCCATAGGTTTTGATTCCTCTGTGAGTGTCAAAATGTGCGTTTTTTACGACATATTCGGCTGTAACTTTTACGAAAACTGAGAAATTTTATTTTTCTTTCTGCAGCAAGATACTATGGATCTGCGTATATGGTTTTAATTTCAACTCTATACCTTCACGCGTTCTCGAGATAAAGGTCTTGACACCCGGACGGACGGACGGACAGACGGACAACAAAGTGATCCTATAAAGGTTCCGTTTTTTCCTATTGGGGTACGGAACCCTAAAAAGTAGCTTCAGTGTGATGTTTTACCGAGTTACGTTTTCTTTTTATTTTGTCAGAGCTCCCAACTCCTAACCTATTTTCCCCGATTTGGGAATGTTATACAATGGTATCAATATCGCTATCTCTTTCCCGGTTACACGGTCCTTTCGTCTATCTATTTATTCTATGCATCATAACATAAAAGCCCAGAGTAGGATAGAGACCGTCACATTTTTTTCTCTTTCACTCCCTAGTGAAATAGCATAATGTGATTATAGCAATCATGAAAGAGAAAGATTATGCATTTTTTGTCTTTGTCGATGTTGCGGGTTGAAAATTGTTTGGCCCCATGCGGCCAACCTAATACGCGATTCCTTGGGGACAAACAATTGAGAGTTTGCGTGTTTTTAATCTAAAATAAATAGAAAAAAGGACTAAATTAACGAAATTCAACTTCCATATTAAAGGAAACGGTGTGATTAGTGTTAAAATGGTGAAGTGTGTGGTTTTAGGGTATAAAAATAGAACTGCTATAGGGTTAAATAATGTTAGTTTTCACAGGTGAGTTTTTAGTATTTTTTATGTGCATGAGTCCGTCTCGTGTCATCGCAAATATAATTAAAGGTATTAAGGTAATTAAAGGTAACTAAGCTATTTATCCAAATCCGTTTAAAACGCTGAAATAAACAAAAATATAGAAAGATCATACAAGGTTATGTTTTCTCGTAAGTTTTTTTTTTTTATGTTGGCATGACAGTGTGCCAGATTAAGATAACACTTTGAACACAAAATGAAAATAATCCGTGCATCTAAACGCGGTGCGAGCGCCGCGCCGCGGTGTGGTGGTGGTGCTAAGCAACGGCCGCGCGGGTAGCGGGGGAGGTAACATCACGGAGCGAGCCATAACCGCGCGTATTCGCGCGAGCGTCGTCATGCTGCCCGGATGTGTATCAAAAACCTACCTATAAGTTTGCAATTTACTACTTGGAATTTCGTTGATTTCTCGTTATTTTATACGATTTTCTATTATAGATGATAGTACGGAACCCTTCGTGTGCGAGTCCGACTCGCACTTGGCAGATTTTTTATTATTATTATTCACTTACAGATTCACAGACAGCGCTGAACGAGGAAGAAAATAACACTTTATTAAAAGACCACAATACAGAAATATAAATACAAAGAGAATAATATTACAGCTAGGTGATTTAATTGGCGGCCTTATCGCTTAGAGCGATCTCTTCCAGGCAACCTTGCACGGATAGGATAGATGGTAACAGATAGTGGCCTTAAAGCAAAACTTAACTAATAAATGGGTATACATAAAAACAACAGTAGCTAATTAAAGTATCTACCATAGAACTAAAGGGATAAAGGGATAAAAAAAAATCAACAGTTCTATGACGTCACAGTTCTATAGAACTAATGGGAGTTACCGAAGTTTTTGCAGTCAACTTACGATTTTGTTACGCTTGATATGTTGTTGTAAATGATTATAAATGCTCATTCTATAGAATAATTCTAGTAAAACCAGTTGTTTATTAAAAGTTCGTTGGAGGAGTACGGAGAAACGTTTTTTTTTTTTTTTTTCGAGAGATGTATTATTACTAGTATTCTACGAACAGTAGACCTCGCGAGAGACCTTATTTGAAGCTCACCTTGGGTTATCTGTTCATAATACCTACATAAAGTTGGCTTAGAACATCTACACGCCCTCACTGTTATACGCAATCTCAAGTTGGTTGTCATATCTCGACAACCACTTGACCAATTCTGTTTATTTTTACGTCAAGTTAACGTTTCATTCTCAGTTCCCACCAAAACTTCAATTTCAGTTTTGGATAATGCGCATAATTAATTATCTATGTTATTACCTATGCTATATTGTAACTATTGCATAATGATAGATAATTATGTACTTAATCTACCTACCAAATATAATTAAAATCGGTTGGTAATTAGCGCCGCAGTAAACTTCCCCCCTTTTTATGGGAACCACCCCTTCTATAAAAAATCGCCGACGACAAAAAAATAATTAAATAATCCATAGATCCTATACGCCAAGTTTCATCAAAATGGTTCAAAATTACCCCCTGTACGCGAGTACGAACATACAAACTCACAAACAAACTGACAGACGAAAGAAAATTTGGCCAGTTGATGCAGAGACACTTCGCTCGCTCGGTCAATTATTCAAAAAAAATATTTTTAATTGGTTTGTTTTGAATTTTTTGAGGTCGGTGTCAGGCCCTACACTATCATCAACTAAGTCCTATACAGACACCGACCTCAAAAATAGTTGGTTTACGTACCTACTTAGGTAGACGCCCAGTTTTGATTTTTTTCGAGTTATTTCTTTAATTCAGTTATTCCTACAATTTCAGTTCAGTTAATCACAAAAATAGGGTCTTTACGCAAGGAAGGAGCATCCAAATTTTAAAGTGTTTTAATCGTATCATGTGGGGGTATCATATGAAAGAGCTTCATTAGCACGTTAACAAGTTAAAATATTTTTTTTCCATCAAATATATTCATCAAACATTTCAAACAAAGTTTTTAATTATTCTCACGCTCTCACTGTTACACGCAATCTCAAGTTGGTTGTCATAACTCGACAACCACTTGACCAATTCTGTTAATTTTTACCACAAGTTGTAATAATTATGTACTTTCTCTACCTAACAAATATCATTAAAATCTGTTATTAATTAGCGCCGCAATAAACTTCCCCCTTTTTTTATGGGAACCACCCCTTCCATCAAAAATCGCCGCCGACAAAAAAAAAACCATAGAACCTATATGCTAAGTTTCATCAAAATTGGTTCAAACTCACAAACAAACTGAAAGACGAAAGAAAATTTGGCGAGTTGATGCAGAGAGACACTTCGCTCGCTTGGTCCCTCCTATACGCATAGTACCAACCAGTACCAACAAACGTCCAGATTGAACAAAGAAAATTTTACTAGTAGATGCAGACAGAATTAACTAACTCTAATCATTTTCCTAACATTATGATACTTGTTCCAGAAATGCACATGGGCGACGCAACCAAAGAAGAAGCCATCACGACCACAGAGACAGGAGTGTGACCCACTACAAGAATTCGCAAACGATTCGACCAACAAAGAATCCACTGACATGAAGGATGAGTCCACAGACGAAGCAGACCTTTCAGATTATCCTGAAACAAAATTGATACGTTCACAGAGACAGAGTTTAGCAAATCTTTAAAATATAGTGAACCATCTGATTATGATGGCACACGATCGAAACGGGCTCGCTTCGACGTTCCTGAAGTGCCACCTGACTACGCAGAACAATATTACGAGTTCGGTAAATTTGTCGCGGAACAATTGATGTGTTTAGATATAGAAGACGCACGAGTGGCACAAATAGAGATACGCGATCTACTGATGAAGTTACATGAGAACAAACACCGTGTGGCAGAGATTATATCAAATGTTCAGCCAGAAACAGAACGGAGCTGTCCAATATCAACATTGAGTCCTGTTGAGTTTTCGTTAAATTCAGGGTCAAAAGTGAATACAGCTGGGTCATCTATGACCCACAATTTGACCACTTCTGGCGCAGTAGTATCACAATATGTACATTTACGGAAAACAGCTGGACCGTCGGTGACCCATTCTGTGACATTAAGTACTACCAGATCGTCAATGACCCAAAGTTTATCACAAGCAAATACTAGACAACCAGTGGCTCGACCGAGTTTAATAATAAATCCGTTAAGACCATTGATTGTTCCATCTAAACCGATACACATATCATCGTCATCAAAGTTTGCGGTGCTATATGCGAATCCCTTTGCGACAAGGCAGAAGGTTATTGTGCCAAGAGTGACCGTTCCAGGCTATTTGACAACTCAACTCTTGACAGAAAGACCACCCGTGACCCAATGTAGTTCTAAAACCTCTGTTGGATCTACAGAGACCCAGACTGAGTCAATAGCTGTGAAGACAGAAAACATTACTGAGACATCGATGACCGATCTGGAGTCTTATATTTAAATTTTTCCCGAATTATCCGAACCTGAAAGTGATACGTTACTTAGTTCTACAAATTTAATGTTGTTGAGTCAAGTGATGGAGTTACCGAAAACGTTACTGTAGATATAAAAACTGAGTCAGACAATGATTATTATTAAAGACATTGATTATTATTAAATAAGTTGTAGAGTTTTGTTACTTAGAGAGAAGTGTTGTCACGCGCTCTTCCATACAAATATTTTTTGTTTGCTTTTTCAAATTTCGTTATAATTCCTAAGGTCCTATGTAATAGGGCGAATTCTGTGTTCTTAAGTTAAAAACGTAAAAGTTTTTTTTTTTGTTTTTACTTACAGAATTTTGCTAAAAACGGCTAGATTTTAAAAACTGCTGCAATTCCTGATAGGGGCTAAAATAAAGGTCAAAACGCAGGGTTCCGCTAATTCTGGTCACGCTGATCACCGAAATCTGACGATGTTTATGTTTATAAACATATATATCTATACTTAAAATATATATCTATTTGTATAAAGGGCGCGCGACAACTTTCTTCTTATTAGGGTAATATTTAGATACAAGAATAGTTTTTCTTATTTGAATAAATGTATATTGTGCTGCGACAATAGAGTACTCAACGATTTTGAGAAACACCTACTAGCATGTTTATTTCAGCTATGCTAGGGCTACATTAGCGGGCAAAGATTCGTGTCGTGTTGGCGCGCTAAAAACATCGTGTACGGGCATACGCGATGTTCTTGTCTACATTAGGCGGACTAAGATTCGTGTCGCGTTGACGCGATACATCGTGCCGGGTTGTGTTGTGGTGTGCTGTGCGGCTAGACATAATTCAAAATGGAGGCAGTAGTGGCGTTGCATTCTATGTTTTTTCATACAAGCTAGCATGGCCGTAGGCAGGGGGGGGGGGTTTGGGGGGTCCAAACCCCCCCCGAAATCCTGGCCATTATAAAAATTCTTCCAGGCTTCAATAATTTTATACAATGCTTCAAAAACTTTCGCGCTCGCTTCGCTCGCGCATGATTGTTTCATGTTGATCTTTATTTGTATTGGTCATTAAAGTGCCGTGGTGCCGTTAAACTTTCTAATACGAGCAAATAATTCACTAAAAATAGCCACTAACCAAAATTTTTTGCGCGTTCTTGTAGGTATGTTTGTAATTTTCTATAAAGTCATATATTTATATTTAGGATTATTAAATTGGCAATCAATTCATTCAAATGGTTGTATTTATAATTTTTGATAGCGTTAAGTCGCTCTTTACCAGTCGGGTATTTCCTTTTAACACAGTTACTTGTTTGATTCATCTGGTCCACGAAAATCTAGAACTCGCTAACACGATCAATGAATCAAATCACTTCCATGATTTAGTATTAAAAACCTTAAAAAAAATCTTTTATTTTGACATGGAAGTACTGTGGGTTCATTAATACGAGAAATAAAGCATATTACTATAAAAACACCACTAAAATTTTCGCGCTCGCGCACTATTACTATTTTGACATAGAAGTACTGAGTTCACAAATACGCCAATTTTGCATATTACACTAAAAAAAATCGCGCTCGCTTCGCTCGCGCATTCATATTATGTTGACATGGAAGTACTATGAATTCACTAATACGAGAAATAAAGCATATTACTATAAAACACTACTAAAATTTTCGCGCTTGCTTCGCTCGCGCATACTTATTACCTATTTTTGTTTATATTTAGGTCATGCAAGCGCTGAGTGCTCGTTAAAACGAAAAAAATATTTTTTTATTACTACCCAAACACAGTAGTACATTTTGCTATGACAAACTTGGTATTCATTTGGGACATTAAAGTGCTCATTTTTTTTTACGCTGCACATTATACGTTAGATATGGGACAACATGGCCACAGACTCTGCCCCCCCCCCCCCCCCCCCCTCCCTGCTATGAGAAGGCTATAAGCTATGCCCATGTCCATTGCTGAACTCCCCCCGAAATGAATTCCTGGCTACGGCCCTGCTGAAGTTAGATCTACGATTGACCACCAACTCGCCTGATGTTAAGCGACGGTGTGGCTGAGGATGGAGCTCGTCGATATCTAGAAGACATCTATTCACTCTAGCCTTGAAAATTCCAAGATTGTAGGTCTCAGGAAACAGAGATGGCGGCAAAGAATTCCATTCTTGTGCAGTACGCAACAGGAATGTGGATCGATCTCGCTGAGTACGGATTTTTGGCATTTCAATGAGAAATGGGTGGTCGGTAAGTTATTATTTATTATAATTGTACGAGTATCATTTGCATTTGCTTTTCCATTACTCGTTACTCCACTCCATGATGTACCAAAAAACTCAAGCACGTCCGTCCCACATCAATGTCTGGGCGACACGTTGATGCGGGATGAAGTGACGTAAGTGTAGCCATCCAAGCGAATATTGTCGCGACAAATCTCTTTGATGCGCGCCAGTTTACCGACAGTGCCCCGATAATACATCGTCTTCGCCCGAATACTAAGCGTTGCAACGATCTACCCGGCTACACTCATCTCGTTAATACGAATGTTCGCCGTAGCCCGCTAATGAAGCCCCAGCATTAGTGCATAGCTTAAATTAAAGAAAAAAGACTGATTAAATAATTAGGCAGAGTAGATATTGTAATAGCATATAGGGTATTAATAGAATTACATACAAAACGGACACTCTGCTCTGTACCGAATTAGTTTTAAATCTAAAGCAACAAATGTCGCAAAATAATTAAACTTCGTTCTGTTAAACTATTTGTTTTGCGAGGGTACAGTACAAAGAGGGGGGGGGGTTAAGGACTCGTTAACCTTTTTAAACTTAAAAAATCATTGAATAGAGACATTAGACGAGTGAGAGGCGAATTTGTTTATTTAGACAGAAGAAATAATTAAAAAAAAGTTTTTCTTGTTCTCAAAACTGAAATATTTATGTTCTTCTTCTTCTTTTTTGTATTGGACCCGCATTAAAGCATTTTCCAGTGTAAAGTATTAGGTTTTTTCAAGTTTCTTGAATAAAACAAGTTGTGAATGTTCTAGTCAGTCTAAGTCACGTATTACAGTCAATTTATAAGTCGAGTCCTGCTTCAGTAAAATGGTGGCGACTTTACTAGGAGCTTCTATGGAGTTTTGTCGACAACGTAAAATGACACGTTTCACTGCTTCATTTCACTTGCACACACTCACCTACTTGATCGAACACATAATGAATAAAACACCACCATTTTTATCGCATTAATATTCAAAATAACACAAGTTTAGGAAAATAAAACAAAGCAACATCATGTTTCGATGACGTTCCCGCCAAAAACTCCTAAGCAAATGTTATTTTATTACTTGTTTTTCGATTTTTGTAATATAGAATTTAAATAAAGATTTTAAAAAAACGGGAGCAATCTTTCAAAATCATTGATAGTTTCATGAATTGTGAGCACAAAAGAATATATCCAAAATCAATCTTATATCTAAGGCAACAAAACCACTGCAGACCAGTGTTATTTAACTTTAAAATTATGTACCTATCTAAAAATTTAGATGCATCTAAAAAATAAACTATTACCATATGTTTATATGTTTTTAAAATTGCTCAATTATTATTTTGATTTGTATAGACCCCAGAAGATACGAGACCGTCACGTTGTTTTCTCATTCACACCCAAGTGAAATAGCTTAATATGATTATAGCAACCATGAGAGAGAAATAGTATGCATTTTTTTGTCTTTGTCGCTGCAGAAGGTTGAAAATTGTGTGCCCACTTACCGTTGGTTGACGTGAGGTTGACGTGAAATTGACGTAAGTTTGACGAGAGGTTGAAGAGGTTAATGTGAGATTGACGTGAGGTTGAAGTGAGATTGAAGTGAGGTTGACGTGAGATTGACGTGAGATTGACGTGAGAATGACTTGAGATTGACGTGAGGTTGACGTTTGATTGACGTGAGGATGAGGTGAGGTTGACGTGAGATTGACTTGAGATTGACATGAGGTTGACGTTAGAATGACGTGAGATTGACTTGAGATTGACGTGAGGTTGATGTGAGATTGACGTGAGGTTGACGTGAAAATGACGTGCGGTTGACTTGAGATTGACGTGAGGTTGACGTGAAGTTGACGTGAAATTGACGCGAGGTTGACGTGAGATTGACGTGAGGTTGACGTGAGATTGACGTGAGGTTGACGTGAGATTGATGTGAGATTAACGTGAGACTGACGCGATAGTGTAAGTTTGATGGTCCGGTGTAGTCTCTAAACTACTGATCCGGAACCCGTGGATTTATGATGGATTTCATGGATAATTAAAAAATATTCTAAAAATAATAGTATAAATTAAAAGGGACTGGAATCAAATGGGTTGTTCGCTGGTTATCGCTGGTTAGCTGGAAGTTATAAAACATTTTTTCCAAGCCAAAAACTGAAATGGCAAATGCAATAAACGTACGTAGCCAATACAAAAATTAAAAAGCTACTGCGTAGAAATAGGCATGTGACTGATTTTGAAAAACTGTCCTATTGTACCTATTCTAAAGTGTCTACTATTAACAAAAAATATAATATTTCTGCAGAAAAGAATGTTTTAATAGAAAAAAAAAAGATGTTAGATTTTAAGTTTGAAATTCGCTCTAAAACGACCGCCGGTGTCATGGCGTCTGCTTGTGACGTCACGCGTAAGTAAATACACTGATAGTGCTCGCCAGAGTAGTATTTTTAGGATCTGTGCCGTAAACCCTAGGGAGCCAAAGCTACTACAGTTATTTTGCGTGTTAATATGAATTCTAAAGTGTATAAGTGGTGTGCAGTCCCTCAGTGCGTTAACACGTCGATAAAAACTCCTAGTAAACTATTTGTTTCCGTTCCACGCACCAAAACTATGCGAAATAAGTGGTTTAATCTTGCACGGCGAGATCCAACAGCAGTACAAATAAATTCTCCAATTTATTTCTGTGAAGATCATTTTGACGTAAGTATTTATTTTATTAATTAATATATTTAAAATGATGTACGACTTTGTTTCATTAATTTTGAGGTTGGATCTCATCTCTTGATTACATTCACCACTTTTTATACAGATCTGTGTTTTTATATTAATGGGTACTTTAGCATTTAACATTTCTAAACAAATGTCTAGTCAAAAACTAGCAAAAATAGTCTTACGTAATAAATGAATGGCCCATACAGACTCACGCCGAGAAAGCCCGACAACCCCCGAGAAGCGTGAATGTGAGAGGTTTCTCTACTCTACGTCTCGTTCTCGGGCTCGCCTGTTCTCCGATCGGTGTCGGTATTTCTGCCCGCTTCAAAGGGTGTCTCGGGCGAGAAAAGAGAAGACTCACATTCTTGTTCGGTCTCAGTGCGAACTAGGAAGCGAAATCAAGTATACGTACGAGTTTATCCGTTTATAATAGGTATATCTGTTACCATCGTCTGGGTCTTATTTTTCTTGGTTTTTTTGTTACAAATTAGTATTGTACAATAACACGTCCATAGCGGGTGGGAGCGAGAACATAAGTGACAAGAGAACTTAACATAGTGAGTGTGGACAGTTTATTAAGTCTCGGTAGAAGTCTCGGCGAGACTTCTTGCCGAGACTTCTCGGTGTGAGTCTGTCTGTACTGTCATCATCCATAAGTTGTGTCAAGTGTCAACTGTTTTTTAATCTAAAAATGAATTCATATTACAAGTACTGTATAGTGCCCCAGTGTAAAAGCACAACCATAAAAACGCCAGACAAATTATTTATATATGTTCCAAACAATCAACCCACACGGGAAAAGTGGTTAACACTTGCTAGCAGGAGTGATGCTCATTGTTTATCAAAATCATCAAATAGAAGAATGTATTTTTGTGAAGATCATTTCAATGTAAGTTCTACACACAATCTCTGACAAACTAGAAGTGTAGCTCTGTGTACACAATATAATCTACCTTTAAATATATAGGTATTTTAATAGGTAATTTAAATGTAAAATAAACTAATGTATTTTGTTCAAGAATATTAACATACTAATTTTAGGTACCTATTTTGATTTAGGTTTATGATTTAGAATCTTTTTAAGTGCTGTATTCATTGTATTAAATAGTTTTTTATTATTCTAGTTGCCAAACGATATGCTTAATTATACCGAGTATCATATTATGGGAAAAGTATCACAAGTGCGCATGATACCAGGTTGTACTCCAAGTAAATTTGAATGTCAAGAACACAGAAGAAAACGGAAAAGCAACAGCACAAAACTATCAAACATATTAAAAAAACAAAGAATGGCGATAATAGAAGAGTGTCTGAATAAGCCAGAAGAGTGTTGTGCGCCAAGTTCGTCTCTTAAAGATACTCCTCATACAAGTTCAGGTATGTAGTATGGAGTAATAAATAACACAAATTATTTTAAACAACAAGTACCTAGTTTATAAACTATATTGATAATTACTTGCATTCATTTTGCAGATTTTCAAACAGTTGGACAAAATGAGCCCGAAATTATATGTGAGCAAAAGGTAGATAAAGCAGTTCAAGCATTTATAGCAAATAAATTCAGAAGTAAGTCTGTCCAGACCAATATAAAAGCAATAAACCAGGCATTATCTCCCATGAAACCATCAATAATATCTAGTTCCACATCTCCATTGAAAGCTGAAACTATTAAAAAATCACATCATTCTGTCTCCAACCAAAGAAAAATTACAAGAAATATGTTGATTGAAGAAGAGCATTCCGGCAGTGCCACACAGCGGGCTATGGAGAGGGCTATGCTCGGAGTCTCTCTATGAGATCGTATTAGAAATGAAGATATCGGTAGGCATACACAAGTCACCGACATAGCACAGCGGATAAGCAAGTTGAAGTGGCAGTGGGCAGGGCACATAGCACGTAGAACTGATGGCTGATGGGGCCGAAAAGTTCTCGAATGGTTTCGAGAACTTTTCGGCCCCATTGCATTGCATTTTGCTTTTTTTTGCGGTTCATGGTCTTCAGACAAGCGTAGCATAGGAAGACCAGCCACAAGGTGGACAGACGATATCTTACAATTGGCAGGAAGACACTGGATGTAGGCCGCTTTCAACCGGTCATTCTGGAAATCCATGGGGGAGGCCTATGTCCAGCACTGGACTTCTTATGGCTGAGATGATGATGATTCTGACAGTGATATTTCATTGTATACACCATCTGTGGCTACATGCAGCTCACCATCAGTGCATTTATTGAAAATGATATCATCTTCTGACTGTAGTGATTTAATTGCAGAAGACAGAAAACTAGAAGCTAATGAAATACTGTTAAACACAATAAAAAAAAATTGAAAAGAAGCCCCATTTGTACATTGGCGTTCCAAGCAGTTGTTACTACTTGATTGAAATAATAAAAGTTGAATTAAATGATCCCAAGCATCACATATTGCTATGTTTAAACAAGATAAGACTGGATATCAATGAATTTAATCAACTATTGTCACTTTCTGTCACATGAGAAAATGGAACAAAACACTTAACTAAAATGAGCTTATTCAGCGTTTATAAGTAAGATCCTTTGAGTCTAAAAGTCTAAGATTCCAGTATAAAACGACCTTCACCAAACTGGTTAATGAATGAAAAGTATTTTATATCAAATTAAATATGTTTATAAATATATTGCAAATGGGTGGACTAAAAAATTTCAGCTCAGAATATGATAAATTAACAATTTAAAAATTATTTTTTTGAAATATTTCACTAGTATGGTTAATAGACAAATTCCATACCAATTGAAAGTATGAAGCCTATAGAAATAGAATATGCAAACGTTAGGTTGACAATTTTTTTCCCGTCACTTTTTCCATCACAACTCTTGGATACTATTTGTATGGTGGGGTTTATAAAACTTCGCGCCCACCTTATGGACAGTTTCCACAAACCTGTTATTGATCTCATCCACCAATGTGCAGCTCTCCAGGCACTCGAAGCGATTTGATAGTTCGAGCTGAAAGCTCTCGGGGTCTTGGATATGGGCGCGAGTGGGTCGGAGTGTATGTAGACTTCATCATACGGGACCTCTCTAGTTTAACATTCATATTCAAAGTGCCTCGTACCATTCGGTGATCACTTCCGGTTTTAACCATGTTGATCACAGAGACATCATTGAATATTTGTTTCTTGGTGGTCAGGATGAAGTCTATCTCATTTCTCGTAGAACCATCGTATCCTAAGTTTCATCAAAATTGGTTCAAAATTACGCCCTTTACAACTACGAACATACAAACTCACAAACAAACTGACAGACGAAAGAAAATTTGGCGAGTTGATGCAGAGACACTTCGCTCGCCCGTCCCTCCTGTACGTATAGTACCAACCAGTTCCAACAAACGTCCAGATTGAACAAAGAAAATTTTACTAGTAGATGCAGACAGAATTAACTAACTCTAATCATTTTACTAACATGATGATATTTGTTCCAGAAATGCACATGGGCGACGCAACCAAACAAGAAGACATCACGACCACAGAGACAGGAGTGTGACCCACTACAAGAATTCGCAAACGATTCGACCAACAAAGAATCCACTGACATGAAGGATGAGTCCACAGACGAAGCAGACCTTTCAGATTATCCTGAAACAAAAATTGATACGTTCACAGAGACAGCGTTTAGCAAATCCTTAAAATATAGTGAACCATCTGATTATGATGGCACACGATCGAAACGGGCTCGCTTCGACGTTCCTGAAGTGCCACCTGACTACGCAGAACAATATTACGAGTTCGGTAAATTTGTCGCGGAACAATTGATGTGTTTAGATATAGAAGACGCACGAGTGGCACAAATAGAGATACGCGATCTACTGATGAAGTTACATGAGAACAAACACCGTGTGGCAGAGATTATATCAAATATACAGCCAGAAACAGAACGGAGCTGTCGAATGTCAACATTGAGTCCTGTTGCGTCTTCAGTAAATTCAGGGTCAAAAGTGAATACAGCTAAGTCATCTGTGACCCACAATGTGACCACTTCTGGCGCAGTAGTATCACAATATGTACATTTACGGAAAACAGCTGGACCGTCGGTGACCCATTCTGTGACATTAAATACTACCAGATCGTCAATGACCCAAAGTTTATCACAAGCAAATACTAGACAACCAGTGGCTCGACCGAGTTTAATAATAAATCCGTTAAGACCATCGTTGTGTATCGGTTTAGTTCCATCTAAACCGATACACATATCATCGTCGTCAAAGTTTGCGGTGCTATCTGCGAATCCCTTTGCAACAAGGCAGAAGGGTATTGTGCCAAGAGTGACCGTTCCAGGCTATTTGGTAACTCAACTCTTGACAGAAAGACCAACCGTGACCCAATGTAGTTCTGAAACCTGTGTTGGATCTACAGAGACCCAGACTGAGTCAATAGATGTGAACACAGAAAACATTACTGAGACATCGATAACCGATCCGGAGTCTTGTTTTTCAAATTTTCCCGAATTATCAGTGAAAACTGAACCTGAAAGTGATACGTTACTTAGTTCTACAAATGTTGTTGAGTCAAGTGATGGAGTTACTGAAACAGTAACTGTAGATATAAAAATTGAGCCAGACAATGAAATAGACATTGATTATTAAATAAATTGTAGTTTTGTTACTTAAGAGAAGTGTTCTCATGCGCTCTTCCATACAAATAGTTTTTGTTTGCTTTTTTCAAATTTCGTTATAATTCTAAACTGCTAGATTTTAAAAACTTGCAATTCCTGATAGGAGCTAAAATAATGGTCAAATCCTGCTAAAATTGCAGAATTCTGCTAATTCTGGTCACACTGATCATAGAAATCGGACAATGTTTATGTTTATTTATATATTTGTATATAAAGGGCGCGCGAAAACTTTCTTCTTATTAGGGTAATATTTAGATACAAGAATAGTTTTCTCTTATTTAAATAAATGTATAATGTGCTGCGACAATAGAGTGCACAACAAGCATGTTTATTTCAGTTAGTGTATAGGTTAAATTAAAGAAAAAAGACTGATTAAATAAGTAGGTAGGGTAGATATTGTACTAGCATAGAGGATATTAATAGTATTACATACAAAACGGACACTCTGCTTTGTTCCGATTTAGTTTTAAATCTAAAGCATGTCGCAAAATAATTAAACTTCCTCGTGTTAAACTATTTGTTTTGCGAGGGTACAGTACAAAGAGGGGTTTTAAGGATTCGCTCAACGCGCGCAGCTATCTCTCTCATGCATCCACAACCTTTTTAAACATGTAAAATCATAGAATAGGGGTATTAGAGATATTAGAAAAGTGAGAGGCTAATTAGTTTATTTAGACAGGAGAAATATTTTAAAACAAGTTTTTCTTCGATATTTTTTAAATTGGCTGAGAAATAAGAAAATAGGTATATGTTTTTTTTCTAATTCCGTCGCCAGTATAAATGATATCTGATTAAACCTTTTTTTAATGTTTCTCCTATCTAAATAAACAAATTTAGCTCTAACTTTTCTAATATCTATAACTCAACGATTTTATATGTTTAAAAATGTTGTGATGTGCGAGAGAGATAGCTGCCCGCTTTAATCTCGACCAATTGTAAATATCTCGTCATGATCCATTTTTTTTCATGTATTTCCAATGGGATAAAATCCCTACTCAACGATTTTATATGTTTAAAAATGTTGTGATGCGCAAGAGAGATAGCTGCGCGCTTTAATCTATTGAAATTGTAAATATCTCGTCTTGTTCCTTTTTTTTCATCTCTGTTGTTGTCTCTAGTAGAGCATTGTTTATTGTCTAATTGTCTATGTTTGCATAGCTGTCAACGTGGGTAATTTTGCATTCATGGAAAAAATCCAGCACCTTCGAAAAGGCTGTGTACAATGTTTGACACAGTAAAAGAGGGTAATGTTGACAGTATTGTATTTAAACTTTTTTTTTGTATAAGTACTTTAGGCAGTTGTCCCACCACCGGCGAGGAAGCGACTAACTATCGGCTATTTTCTCGCTCAAGAAACGTACAATAGATATACATTCCGTGTAAATAAAAGAGATGCCTATATTAATAGTTGATCTTTGACTGTTTACACTGCCGGCGAGGACTCGCTTCACTAGCTTGTCACTGAGCGACAAGAGCTATCAAAGATAATTCTCGCTGAACGATGCTCGCTTGGCGGGTAGAATTCACGCCGAGAGACCAACTAGCAATCAAATAAAAATACATTTATTTCCGAAAACTTGAAAAAAACAACTTGTAACTACCCTCATTTTAATTATTGTAATAACAAAGCACAATTAATCCTATTAATATAGTGTATCTAACCAGTGGGGTGTTCCGTGAGCAGCCGTGCTAGGTAATACCAGTGTTACAGCTGCTCTTGTTCCTTCCTCCAACTGTGTCACATACCATAACATCATAAGTACAATTACAAAGTATTTTGAACCTACAAGGGAAACTAAAATACACAATTATACTACCAATATACACAAAAATATAGTTTGGAAAGCCCCCAAAATAATACTTGTATTTTAATAATCTTATGTCATTTCTCTACAGTGCGGCTTTAAAAGTACACGCGCTCATACACTCGCTTATAGCCCAGCGATAAAACTATCGGAACTGCACACTCGCTTCCCGCTGCTCGTCAACTCGTTTCTAGTTTCTAGCTCTACTCGCTTCTCGCTCATCGTCGGCGGTGGGACAATTGCCTTATGCTGTGTCCACATTTGTATCATTATGCCATATTAAGATTACTTGTATCGTATAGAGTATCTGTTTTCTGACCAATGGGGATATTAACTACATCGTAGATTCTGTTTACTTATATTTCTATCGTGTCGAAAAAGGGGAACTAACGCCTCGTAGTAGGTACATACTACTGTAGTATGATGTGGTCTCTACAAAACAAAATAATAAAATAAGGACAACGGCGCACTCAATGCCTTAATCAATCTTAATTATATGGTTTGACGTTAAATTGCATATTGTAATAGGTACTTATTAATTTTATCAGTTTGCAATGTCCGCTGTCCATAAACTGCCTTACCGAAAAACGTTACTTAACTTTAAGCAATGCTTAACATATTTTGTCAACTTTTGGCTGACACGTAATGCCACTTGCGGAAAGAAGACAGAGAACTTAAGACGTTGGTTAAAGTTAAGTAACGTTTTTCGGTAAAGCCCTTTTTAACCCCCGACGCAAAAACGACGGGTTATAAGTTTGACGTGTCTGTGTGTGTCTGTCTGTAGCATCGTAGCTCCCGAGCGGATGAACCGATTTTGATTTTGTTTTTTTTTTTGTTTGAAAGGTGAAGTAGTCGGGAGTGTTCTTAGCTATGTTTCATCAAAATCGGTTCAGCCCTTTTTTTGTCGGCGGTTTTGAGTTTTCTCAATTTATACTTGTATTCATATTGCTTATTTGTGATGCATGGGCTAATAATCTACGGAAACTTGAAACGATCTGGGGCGGGAATGAGTGTCTGACAAAAGAGACTGGTCAGGCCATTCCCGCCCCAGATTCCCGACTCGATCTAGATATGCGAACTATAATTTACTGATAAGTGTTAATTTTATTTCTGATAAATCATTATTATCAGAACAATCATGGAAATTTATAGACTGTTCAAAAATTCCACACCCGACGAGAGTTGGACTTGTGGAACTTTTGTACTGTCAAAACATTTGTAGATACTAAGTGTGGAAAAAACACTTCAAAAATACTGAAAATCAAATTTTCATCGTCACCCTTGATATCACAGCTGTCTTTGTCTGATTTTACTGGAAGCACTGAGTTCGTTGTTTATGCGATCGTGGCGCGATTTTCACGTGGCTAGCCGATTTGACCATAAAGTTTTTTTTGTAGTTCTTTTTGAAAAACTTCTTATATAATGTGATTACAACGCTGTCTGAAAATATCTCAATTTCGTAACGGACTCTAAAGTCAGTTTGGATCATAGACCAACTTATTATTGGTCTATGGTTTGTATTGAGAACTAATTGGCATTGATGGCGCTGGTGTCCTTATTTCATTATTTTGTTCAATCTAGATGTTAGTTTCCATTTTTTGCCACTATAGTTCTCTGCCCAGACAGTCTTAATTGTTTTGATGTGAAAATAAAACTGTTTAATTTTACAATACTGACTTATGATTTTTTCGCGTCACCTTATGCGTTTCTTGATGCAGTCTTAGCTCTTTATTTATTCAACTGAATATAACTATTTAAATAAGCATAGGTGCATTACTTATTTTAAAAGTCATAATTATCTGTCGATTCGATACTACTAGGTTTCATGGAAATTACCGCTGATACTGAGTTTTTTACTCCCGACGCAAAAACAACGGGGTGTTATAAGTTTGACGTGTCTGTGTGTGTGTCTGTCTGTGGCATCGTAGCTTCCGAACGGATGAACCGATTTTGTTTTTTTTTTGGGTGAAAGGTGAATTAGGAGTGTCCTATGTTTCATCAAAATCGGTACAACCGTTTTTTTTGTTGGGGGTTTTGAGTTTTCTAAAGTTATACTTGTTATACTACTAAAGTTGTCGTAACAGAATAATTGTAGTCTAATAAACTGAAAAAACAGATTGTTGAATTCGTAATAGAATCTGAAACTAAATCTTCATATTTGTCATCCTGTTTCGAGACAATAGAGATGGAGATAGTGTCCGATCTGATTCCGAATCTGACAAGTTGCCAATAGGCCGTTGTTGGTTACCTATACGAGAAAGAAGCGGGAGGTTGCTTTTATTTATTTAAAAAAGAGCGATTTTGAATCAATCGCAAGATATTCGCATACTCTTTCGAACGACAACCATTAATCTTACAGAATGAAACTGCTCGCTTGATTTATATCAAGCGAGCAAAGTGAGTGAGTGAGTGGTTTTATTGTATAAATCCATAAGAAATTCTCTAATCTGTGAAATAAATTTTGGTTATTCGAATCAAATAGCGCAGGTAGCGCCATCTAATGATCTTTTTGAGAACTTTTTTTTATAAAGAAAATCGCTTGTTTAATTTTATCAACATTTATTATTGTTATCTTTCGAAAGTTATCGAAAGAATCGAAGAATCTTGCGTGTGATTCAAGGATCATAATCGATTTTTTTTCTACTGTAGAAAGAGGTAAGTAGATAGAAATAGCTTACGCGAGAAGTTTGGTGGGAATGTAAAAGAAATGTGTTAGTTACTTATTTTTATAAAAATGCACTGTTTTAGTGCAAGTTTGCAGTAAAGTCATCATCACTTACTGAGGCATGACTATTTAAGACTTACCAGTGATTTGTTTTAACGTACTGAAAAAAATAATTTATTTGATGTTGTTCGTCAAACTAATAATTATGGTTTACAGAAGTGAAAAAACCGTCTTCAATATACGCAATTTGTTTTCTTGAATGATATTTTTAGGGTTCCGTACCTCAAAAGGAACAAAAAACGGAACCCTTATAGGATCACTTTGTTGTCCGTCTGTCCGTCCGTCCGGGTGTCAAGACCTTTATCGCGGGAACACCTGAAGGTATCGTGTTGAAATTAAAACCATATACGCAGATCCATAGTCTCTTGCTACAGAAAGAAAAATCAAATTTCTCAGTTTTCATAAAAAAAGTTACAGCCGAATATGTCGTAAAAACTCACATTTCGACACTCACAAGGGAATCAAAACCTATGGGGTACTTCCCGTTGAGCTAGAACTATGAAATTTGGCAAGAAGCATTGTGTTATAGTACGCATATAGAAAAAAATCCGAAAACTGGACGTAAGTAAGGAGGGTCCAAATTTTAAAGTTCGTTAGTGGCTAAAACAGTCAAAATATTTTTCGGTTTATGAAGGAAAATATATGATTCCTTTTATCTACTAGTTTGTATGGAACCCTTGGTGGGCGAGTATGACTCGAACTTGTCCGGTTTTAATTCAGTAATTTTATAAACTCTGAGGTATTTATTACCTATCAAACAAAAAAAGAATCATAAAAACATAATTTTAACAAGTTCATAATTGGTGGAGTAATCCCTGAACAATCATACAAAAAAAAACATGCAGTCAGTCACAATTGATAACCTCTTTCTTTTTGGAAGTCGGTTAAAAATCGATTATCAAATGCACTTGCCGCGCATGCCTATTATCGCCAGCAGAAGAAAAAGAGAACTGAGCAGGGGAATGGGAGAACGATATCTCGTTCTACACAAAAGGGAAAGAGACCAATGATAGCAAGAGCAATCAATACAATTGACAAGTACACCTAAGGTTACTCTGCTTCCTATTGTGATTTTCAAAATATTTATTTATCTAAAATTGAAACACGTACACAACAGTAGCCATGGTATCGTGTTCTTTTAGCAATTGTGATGTGACACAAACAAATAATCCGGAAAATTATACATTTCACAGGTAAATATATTTTTTTTGATTAGTCTTTTTGAACGAAATTTTATACAAATACCTATAAACCGGCTTCAAAGTTGTTTATACAGCAGAATAAGTTTAGATTTCCTCTTTCTATACGTGTACCTAATTCATAATTAGAAGTACTTATCTATCTAAGTACCTATAATTATTTTTCTAGCGGAAAAGTACAGAATTCGCCCTATTTACAGTAACTCTTTGCGGAAAAGTATTTTCTTTTGGTGCTTTGGCGGGAACGTCAGAAACATGTTGTATTTTGAATGTTATTTTTTTTACGCAAAATAGATCTACGATTGACCACCTGATGTTTTTAAGATTGTTAAGTGACGGTGTGGCCGAGGATGAAGCTCGTTGATCTAGAAGATATATTTTCACTCTAAGAGCCTTGTTATTGGTATAACAATAGTGATATTTTATTCATTAAGGTGGGGCTTGTCTTGGGGTTCTATATTGCGGACGCGTTTTGAGCCATTGGGCTTTTTTGTGGGTGGGGGTCAAAGAGCGCAGCTATCTCGCTTTAGCATCACAAATTACTGAGTGGGGTGGTAATAGATAAGTGAGAGACAGAAAGAGACAGACAAAAACATTATTTAGTTTTCTTTTTTCCGTCTTACAACGCTGATAAATGAGCATTTCATTTAAACAATATTTTGTTCCGTTTTCGCGCGTGACTGACAGTAAGTGACAAGTGCTCAGTGAATAAGATTTTAACATGCGTTTATAAATAAGACGGTAAGTGTGTATGATTTTTATTCTCTGTTGTATGTTTTTGGTACAGTAAATTTATCTATGTCTAGAATTGTTATTTGAACGGAGAAATATTACAAAAAATATATTTATTCAGTTAAAATTTATATTGGCTAGGGAGTAGTGAAAACTTAACATTTTGGAACTCCTCAGCAAAGTTAAACGACAGCGAAGAATTTTAATATATAATGTATTTACTAAATATAAATAATTCTGTCTCTCAGTTTTTTTATATCCCCAATCCAATTTTTTTTTTTTTTTCGTAAAACCCATGTTGTGATGCACGAGAGAGATAAGCTGCGCGCTTTGAGACACACCACGATCGACGATACTGTTTTATAATTGAAACGAAACAATTTTTAATGGATTTATGGCGTTATTGTACATAATTTTAAGATCTAACGTTTCGTACACTGCAGCGTCCGTGGTCACAGGTCTCGATGATATCAGGTCATTATATTTAATATCTTTAAACGAGCAATTCTTGTATAAGTATATACCTATAATCTGAATCTCGGAAACGGCTCCAACGATTTTAATGAAATTTGGTTTGTAGGTAGATTAGGGGACGATAAATCGATCTTGCTAGGTTAGTGAACCCGGGGTTTGCTCGTATTTTCATTAAAAAACCGAGTGGAGCTCGGTCGCCCAGGTACTGTAAAATATTCGCCGTAAATCCGTTATTTTTTTATTCATTTTATTGAGTACCAATCGCGAAATTTAATTTCTTTTTGTGTAAATAAAAATATGTTTATTTTTTGTTTACTAAGGATTCCATCTCGTCCAGAAATACGTGAGCAATGGAGAAGAATTATAAACCGGGAAACATGGTCGCCGCACAGAAATTTTGTTTGTAGCAAACATTTCGCTGAAAGTTGTTTTATTCAAAGAAATCGAAACTGTATGTTAAAGAAGGATTCGATGCCTTCTTTATTTGTACCCGTAAGTATTTTAAAAGTGTTATTTAACATTTAACAAGTATTCGTTTAGAAAATTCAAAATCCCCGAAAAAAATGGTTGAACCGAGTTTGATGAAACATAACTAAAGATGAAATATTATTTGAAACAGAAAAAACACTAGATCAATCAGTCCATCAGTTTGAAAGCTACGATGCCACAGACACACTAACTTATTAACTTAACACCCCCTTTTCGGTCGGGGGTTATTAAATAAGAAGACGCATTACGTGATTTTAATAAAACAAAGAACTTGGCTATTTTTTAATAATTTATAATTTTAGGTGATATTCGGTGTCAATTAGATATTTTTTATTTATATAAAATATTCTAAAGAGAAAAAGAAACTATATAAAGAGTGCGCGATGGGGACAGGAACGGAACGGGAGCGGGACAGGAGCAGAACGGGAGCGGAACAGAAGGCGAGAAAGAGATGGGAATTAATTTAATTTTCATTCAAATAGATCTGCGCTTGACTACCGACTCAACACTGATAGATTGGGTCGGGAGTTAGATTGAATCAGGACGGAAATGCGGCGAGAGCGAGCTAGGAGCCAAATAGGAGCAGGGCGGGTGCGGTGCAGGAGCGGGTCATTAGCTGGGCGAGAGCGCTGCGGATGTGGTTAGGAGCGTGAAGCTTTACTAACGTTATTTTAATGCGCACGAAGTTGCCAGTAACAGCTAGTTAGTATATATTTTGTCATGTACTTACACGACTGCCAAAGTAATGATATGCAAACAGATGATGTAGGGATGTATATCTAATTCTTGGAAATGCTCTACAGCCCGAACCGTTTGATGGATCAACATAATATTTATGAAATATCAATAAGTATATTTGTCTCAGTGGTGGTAAAAATTTTTGGTCTTACGTTGTGGGAGTGACATTGAATATGGCGTCTGTGAAAAAATAGATAGATAAACTTTTTATTGTACACACCATAAAATTTACAATCAAGAGAAATTAATTAAGAACTAGTGAAACAACTGACGGCCTTGTCCCAATAGATATCGCTATTGACCCTCTATTTCCTCTCTCTAAGGTTGCCTGGAAGATTCCAGGCAAACGGAGAGGAAATAGAGGCATGATTACAATTAGTGAGTGTCGATTGTGTCTACATTATGTAATCGAGTAAAATACTCGTTTTTATTCAGTAATATTATTTATTTTGCAGATTAAATTGCACCTAAAACGATCAGCATGGTCACCATATCATATACCAAACATTATACGAGGACGTCAGCCGAAACAAACTGAGCCTCTACAGCTATCACCTGAGCCATCACCAGCTGAAGTACCCCAAGTAATTACACCAATAAAAAACACACTTTCAGAGAAATATGAACGCTTGAAGAGAAAAATGTTGGATAAAGTTAGAATTATTAGGAATTTGACAGGGCAAACAACCAGAATGAAGAAAAAGCTTAGAAGCTTACGTTTGGTTAAAAATAAAAATACATCAGGGGTCAATGATGACGGGAATAAGAGTCAAGGTGCATGTGCCAATAATATAAAATATGTTGTGATGCGAAATGACGCTTGGAAGAACTGTTTTGTTGTACCGACGGATCACGTATGTAATTTTTTTTCTCTAAATATGCATGCGAACAACGATATTATAATATGTGGTTTTGTCATGTTTTCGGGGCTTTTAGAGCCCAGTTCTGAGGAGCTACAGATTTTCAATAATTATGTAGCTATTGTTGGAGTAGCTCTGCCTCGTCTCACATTTTTGTTTTTTAAGATATAGTGTCATAATGGAATGTTTTTAATTTCTGACCTTTTACCCAAAAATCCTATAAGTAATTTAATATTAATTCATCATTGTCATCTTGACCACAAGAAGTTCAATGTTGGATATAGATATAGACCTACCTGGTACCTATTTGGGGCTAAAATAAAAAGGGCCAAGTGATTCTTTCTGTTACTCGTGCACTCATGTGAGGTTGTCTACTGGAAAATAATAATGAGACTTAACTAAAATTACGACGTTTTCTTCCAGTTGATGTTACCTCCTAATATATCTTCCACGACATCTCAGCTACAGGATCAGAAATATTACCCACAAGAATTCACAAATGACTCTACTGAGGAGGATTTCACTGGCATGACCACAGACAATGTAGACCTACCAAATGACGAAACAGAAAATAATACACTGCTTAGACAGGCACTCTTAGGCAAGAGTTTCAAGAACAAGGAGAGTCAATCAGATGATGGTCACATTAAACCAAAACTGGCTCGCTTAGACAACTCTGATATTTCATCTGACTATGCAGAACAGTTGTATAATTTTGGTAAGCTTATCGCCGAACAATTGATGTTTTTAGGCGTAGAAGATGCACGTGCAGCACAAAAGGGAATAGGAGATTTACTGACGAAGTTTTATGAAAATAAACGCGTGACAGTGGCGAGTACTTCGAGTGTGCAACCAGTAACAGATTGTACATGTGCAACTTTAGGGATCCGAACATTAACACAAGGGAATTCTGCATCTTCCGTAAAGTCAGGATCTGTAATGAATGCAGCTGGGGCGTCAGGGACACAACATATAAACAGTATTAGACCGTTAGTGACCCAATTAGGTTTAAAAGTAATTACTTCTAAACCTGCAATGACCCAATCTGTGAACAGTATTAGACCTTCACTGATTCAATTAGGCTTAAAAGTAAATTCTTCTAATTCTTCAGCCACCCAATCTGCGAACAGTATTAGACCGTCAGTGACCCAATTAGGCTTAAAAGTAAATACTTCTAATCCTTCAGTGACCCAACCTGTGAACAGTATTAGACGATCCATGACTCAATTAGGTTTAAAAGTAAATACTTCTAACTCTTCAGTCACCCAATCTGTGAACAGTATTAAACCGTTAGTGACCCAATTAGGTTTAAAAGTAATTACTTCTAAACCTGCAATGACCCAATCTGTGAACAGTATTAGAACTTCACTGATTCAATTAGGCTTAAAAGTAAATTCTTCTAATTCTTCAGCCACCCAATCTGCGAACAGTATTAGACCGTCAGTGACCCAATTAGGCTTAAAAGTAAATACTTCTAATGCTTCAGTGACTCAACCTGTGAACAGTATTAGGCCGCCAGTAACTCAATTAGGTTTAAAAGTAAATCATTCATATCCTTCGGAGACCCAATCACAGTCACTAATAAATACTGCCAGCTCGTCAACTACCCAATCAGACTGCGTAGTAAATACTTTCAAACAATCCATAACTCAATCTAGTCTAATACACTTACCATCACCGCAAAGTTTTCTTGTTATCTACGAATCCCGATGGATCAGGGCCTAAGTTTGTTATTTTGCCAAAAGTAACTGTGCCAGGCTTTTCGATGTCTCAACTTGTGAATACAGAAAGACCATCGGTGACCCAATCCGAATCTGAATTATCTCCTAAATCAACAGTGACCCAGTCAGGGTCAATTCGCGTGAAGACAGAAGACGCTACAGAGACATCGATAACCGATTCAGAAACGTCTAGTGCATTTTTTTCAGAAGCATCAGTGAAAATAGAACCTGATAGTGAAATGTCACATAATTCTGCAAATGTTATTCAGTCGAGTAAAGTAGACAATGAAAGGCTAACGTGCGAGATAAAATTTGAGCCAGACAACGATATAGATATTGAATATTAAGAAGATAGCAAAGAATAGATTTGTCCAGTAAAAAAAAAGCTGAGATATAAATCAGGTTTTTTGCTACTAAACAAATAAAAAAAGAAGAAACAAAATTTCCAAAAGTTTTGTAATTAGCCAAGTGCAACAGACACTATAACACTACAGTTTGATATGAAAATTGAGCAAGACATATATACTCTATTAAGAGAAAAGTGTCTAAAATGGGGAAAGACAACTAAGAATTATTTGTGATTACTTTATACTTATATTACTTTACACATACTTCATAAATAATGTATTTTAAATACTTAATAGTTATTTATTGTACTAGGCTGGAAAGTTGTATTTTATCGTCGAGTGTCTACCAATTGAATCCTGAGCGTAGCGATGGGTTCAAGAAGACACGAGATAAAATAACTTTACAGCCGAGTGCAATACAACATTTTTCATCGGAACGTATCGTGGAAATGTTTTAATTCTCCTATTGTCTCGAGTAGAAAAATCTGCTGGGTATTTTATGCAACTTTACTGTCCTCAATAAAGTTACAATCGTTTAAAAAACTAAAAAAAAAACGACTTCAAAATACGTAATTCGTCTACTTGGATAACATATTTTTCCAGGTATACTTCCCAGGTGGTCCCATAGAAATTTTATCAAAATCGGTTTTTATAACAAATATAATAACCAAAATACTGAATATGGGAAGTATACCTGAATTATGATAACTGAGAAGTTTGATTTTTCTCTCTGCTGCAAGAGACTATGGATATGCGTGTATGGTAAAATTAATTTCAACTCGATACCTTCACGCGTTCCCGAGATACAGGTCTTGACAGACGGACAGACGGACAACAAAGTGATTCTATAAGGGTTCCGTTTTTTCCTTTTAAGGTACGGAACCCTAAAAAGATTCTGACGAATAGAGAACCCCTTGCTTTTTGGAAGTCGGTTAAAGACTAATTTAAAAAATGTATTGCGACTGAACTACTGAAAGACTTTAATGATAAAATTAAATTCAAACTAGGTATGGAACTAAGGATATTGTAGTCTTACAGAGAGCTTATCTGCCAGCAAAATATTTATAGTTTGGCAGAAAATAAATATAATGTTATTTTCTGAAAGAAACGCTTTATTTTCTTTTTTATTTACCTATTGATATCCATTCTAAATTAAAACTTTTTGGTACTAATAGTGTGTGCTATTAGAGATGACATACGTCATACAACAAACGTGATTTTTTTGCTCATTATTGATAACGGCAACCGGTAGATGCTTGAAATATTCACAGAATATAGAGTTATATTATTCACTTTAAAAGTAAATAATTAAATTAAAATAAAATTAATATTTAAGACTCCCATACAACAGACATGATTTTTTTGCCGTTTTTATAGATAATGGTACGGAACCCTTTGTGCGCAAGTCCGATTCGCACTTGGCCGGTTTTTTCTATGTCCAGCAGTGGACTTCTTGTGGCTGAGATGATGATGATGATGAGTACTAATATAATGTGCTAATTAAGCCGCGGACAGAGGCGGACGGAAATGGTGAAACTACATATAAGAGTTCTTAGTCGACTACGGAATAACTAACTTTTATCCGTAGTCGACTAAGTTCTTAGTCGACTACGGATAAAAGTCAGTTAAGAAGATTGAAATATAAATGTAAATTCAAAGCTAATATTAAGTTACAATTAGTCTATTTAAATACGTGGTGCGTTGTGTCAAATAAGCTCCTTGACTGTTGAGTCGATGTAGCGGGTAGTAGGGGTAGAGACGACGCGGCACGAGTCTCTGCGGGCTGTTCTCGCAGCGGACTCGCACCAGCCAGCGGTCCTGCTCGGTGCTAGAGTCATCCGGGCGCGCGACGCACTCACAACCAGCTGGTAGCGAGCCGGCAGCGCACTCTTCCTGCGCCCCGCACACCATGTCTTCAGGAGACCGCTCGCCTACCAGTCCGCCGCCGACGCACCGCAGTCCTCCAATACCGGGCAGTGCATATTGTGCACGGTAGTGGTCCAGCCCTAATCGCGCCCAGTACATGTTGCAGTCGCATTTAATCTCCGCGTCCATCTCCACTGTGGTAAAGCTGGGCTGCGCTTGCTTCGCTTCGTTGTACTGCTCCCTCGTCACCCGCACCTTAGTTATCGGTGCACCCCGCATCAGCACTTGCGCTCTCACGTCTCGCTGATACTGCAAGTCTTCGTACTGGGAACGAGAAACACCGCAGTGAGAATACTCGTAGCGTCGAGACATAAACCGATATCTAAAGTCTCTACACATGTAATCGTTAAGCAAGTGTATCTATATTAAAAGAAAAACAAAATACCCGACTGCAGAAAAGCCGTATTTGCAGTCTAGATTACGATTTCGTTACGCTTGATACGCTGTTGAAATGTACGGTTTTTGTGAGAAAGTATGGGTATATAGAATAATTCTTGTAAAATCACTTGTTTATTACGAAATGGTTCGTTGGAAATTACGAAAAAACGCTTGTTTTATTTTTTGCAAGAGATGTATTATTATACTCTATAATTAACCAAAATCTTCAAATTTTTTAAAAATTTTTTTTAAAAATGTAGCCTATAACACTCAGGGAGTGAAGACGATTAAGAGTAATACGAGTGATGTAGTCTCATTTGAACTTTTGTCTCATACTCTTAATTACAGAAAAAGTAAGACCTTGCTGCTCGACTTGGCCGGGGTCACTGCCGTGCCCCCAGATAAAAACGAGCGCGAGTCAACTTTGCATCCTTATAAAAGTTGAGCGAAACCATTGAGTTGTATGTACATTTTTCGTATTTTGAGTTAAGTTATTTCAAATATTATCACAGTTAAGTAGTGCCTTCAGAATAGCTCTTACTGTAGATATATATGATCTAGACTCACCGACAGCTGTGATATGCTCGTGTTACTCAGGTCCAGCATCTCGACACGTTTCTTGAAGAGCCAATGTTGGCAAATCTGGTGGACGCCGGTGTTACTCAAGAATATTTTTTTGAAACAGCTGAAAATTAGTGCATATAGACCTGCAAATGGAATACGTGTATAATTGTATACGTATATAATATGTATATACAAAACTGTCACTAGAGTATGAGTTATCAACTCGTTTTTGTTTAGTATGCAAAAACCTACAATAATCATGGGCGTACCCAGCTTCTGGTCTAGGGGGGGGGCAAGTCAGATTATTTAGGCGCGGCTGTTTTGTCATACACACTACACAAAAATACCTACATGAAACATAGCGGGGAGGGGGGGGGGGTGGTGTAACAATTTTATGGTTAGTAATAAAACATAGGTAATAAATAGCGCGAGCGAAGCGAGCGCGAAATTTTTTGTAATGTTTTTATAGTAATATGCTTTATTTCTCGTATTAGTGAGCCCACAGTACTTATAGATTAAATTAGAAAAATGTTAAACGCGAAAATTGAAAAGGTTATTTAAATTAAAATTTGTGAATTATTTAATTGTATTAGCAAGTTCACAGCACTTTTATATTTAATACAAATAAACAAGTATATATATTAAAAGAAAAAATAAAAACCCGACGTGTAACTTACGATTTTGTTACGCTTAATATGTTGTCGAGTCGCAGAACCGCTGTATAAACTATAAATGCGCATTATTTAGAATAATTCTAGTTTAGGCTTTCCGTTTAGGCTTGTAGGCGATCTTATAGAAACATACCTACATACATACATTTACTCGAATAAACTTAACCTTCTTTCTTATGCGGTTGGGTAAAAATAATAGTAAACAATCAGGCGCGAGCGAAGCGAGCGCTAAAATTTTTGAAACTTTTTTTCATATTTTCATCATCATCATCTCAGCCATAAGAAGTCCACTGTTGGACATAGGACTCCCCCATGGATTTCCAAAAAGACCGATTGGAAGCGGCTTGCATCCAGCGTCTTCCCGCCACTTGTATGAGGTCAACTGTCCATCTCATGGCTGGTCTTCCTACGCTGCGCTTGCCGGTACGCGGTCTCCACTCGAGAATCTTTCGGCCCCATCGGCCATCAGTTCTACGTGCTATGTGCCCTGCCCACTGCCACTTCAACTTGCTAATCCGCTGTGCTATATCGGTGAATTTTGTACGTCTACGTACAAAATATATATTTAATATATATTTTTATATTTTAATTGTTTTTAAAGTAATATGCTTTATTTCTCATATTAGTGAGCCCACAGTATTTCTATGTTCAAGTAGTAAAAACGCGAGCGAAGTTAGCGCGAAATTTTAGAAGGTTTTTAAAATTAAATCTTGGAAGTAATTTGATTCATTGATCTTGTTAGCGTGTCCTACGTTTTGTGGCCCAGATGAACCAAACAAGTATTTATGTTTAAAGAAAAATGAAATAACCGACTGGATAAAAACGACTTTTACGCTATAAAAAATTATAAATATAACCATTTGAATTTATTGATTGCAAATTTATTATTCCTGATTAAATCTAAACATAAATTTAACATTTACGTTATCAAAAATTATAAATACAACCATTTGAATGCATTGATTTCAAATTTAAAATTCCTAATTAAAAAAAACATGACTTTATAGAAAATTACAATTTTTTTTATGACAAAGTACCGCTGTAAATGAATACAAATGAGCATTATTTAGAATAATTCTAGTGAAATCACTTATTTATTACGAAAAAGCTCGTTGGAGTTCTAACGACACCTCGCACATCAGAATCTGTCAAGCCGTTTAGGCTTGACAGATTCTGATAGAAACATACCCATATACATTAATACATACACTTGAAAACCACAACCCTCCTTCTTACAGTCGGCTAAAAATAATAGGAAATAATCAGGCACGAGCGAAGCGAGCGCGAATTTTCTCGAAACTTTTTATCAAATTTTAGGTATTCATATACTGATTTGCTGTTAATGTTGTCACAGTACTGACATGGCTCAAAATACAAAGGATATTAAATAACTTTGAACGATCGGCGAAAATATTGGCTTAACGAACCAGCTGGTTAATTTGCCCTATATTGTTGGCGGCTTGCTGTCCTTGGAAGACGCAGCTCTCAAGATTCAAAGCATAACATGTCAAATAAAATAAATGCTAGTCGCTCGCAACTCCCTACCGCCAAGAATACGAACGCTCTGTTAGATTCGGTAATCTTCGTCCGCCATCGTCGCCGCGGCGGTGGCTGACGACTGTAGCGCTTGCTCACTGCGCGGTTTTTTTATGGCAATAATAATTGCACCGTGCATTTTACCCGTTTCTACTCCGCGGTTTATTTAAAAGTTAGCATATAAGGCCCCGCTTACACTTTGATTAGTAATTAGGCGAGTTCATACATTTTCTGCGAGGTTTCCAGGGGGGGGCAGCTGCCCCCCCCTGCCCCCCCCTGGGTACGCCCATGACAATAATCAAAAAGAAGTTTATTTTTTTCGAATGTAGACCGAAAAGACTAAACTAACATAAATCTGGTAAAGTATGAGTTTCACTCGGACACCGAAGCTTCCGTACTTGCATGAAAGTATGCGTAAAATCGCCGTAAAAGATTATAAATGCGCATTCTTTAGAATAATTCTAGTAAAATCACCTTTTTATTCCGAAAAAGTACGTTGGAGGTATACTTTATCAAAGTTGGAGGTTAAAAAAAACCGGACAAGTGCGAGTCAGACTCGCCCACCAAGGGTTAATTCCATACAAACTAGTAGATTATAACTAGTAGGGGCATGGGCGTACCCAGGGGGGGGGCAGGGGGGGGCAGCTGCCCCCCCCTGGAAACCTCGCAGAAAATGTATGAACTCGCCTAATTACTAATCAAAGTGTAAACGGGGCCATATGTGCTAACTTTTAAATAAACCGCGCAGTAGACACTGGCAAAATGCACGGTGCAATTATTATTGCCATAAAAAACCGCGCAGTGAGAAAGCGCTACAGTCGCTAGTCGCCAGCCACCGCCGCGGCGACGATGGCGGACGAAGATTACCGAATCTAACTGAGCGTTCGTATTCTTGGCGGTAGGGAGTTGCGAGCGACTAGCATTTATTTTATTTGACATGTTATGCTAAGGCTTTGAATCTTGAGAGCTGCGTCTTCCAAGGAGAGCAAGCCGCCAACAATATAGGGCAAATCAACCAGCTGGTTCGCTAAGCGAACATTTTCGCCGATCGTTCAAAGTTATTTAATATCCTTTGTATTTTGAGCCATGTCAGTACTGTGACAACATTAACAGCAAATCAGCATAATATGAATACCTAAAATTTGATAAAAGTTTCGAGAAAATTCGCGCTCGCTTCGCTCGCGCCTGTTTATTTCCTATTATTTTTAGGCAACTGTGTAAGAAGGAGGGTTACGATTTTCAAATTCAAATGGTTATATTTATAATTTTTTATAGCGTAAAAGTCGTTCTTATCCAGTCGGTTATTTCATTTTTCTTTTAACATAAATACTTGTTTGGTTCATCTGGGCCACAAAATGTAGGGCACGCTAACAAGATCAATGAATCAAATTATTTCCAAAATTTAATTTTAAAAACCTTCTAAAATTTCGCACTCACTTCGCTCGCGTTTTTACTACTTGAACATAGAAATACTGTGGGCTCAATAATATGAGAAATAAAACATAATACTTTAAAAACACAATTAAAATTTGAAAAAAGTTTAAAAAAATTTAAAATATAGCTTATGACACTCAGGAAGTGAAGACGAATCTAACGACAACTAGCACATCAAAATTGGTCAAGCCGTTTAGGCTGCAGGCTGTCATATAGAAAGAAACATACATACTTACACTCGAAAAACATGCACAAGTAGTATAAAGCAACTTATAAGTAGTTCTATTGTAATATTTGTTAGAATAAAGCATAACTTTAGCCATGGTACACAACATGGGTCCCTTAATAGAATTGCGTTTATTAAATGTCAATGTCAAAGTGACAACTGAACTAAAAAGTCAGAATGTAAAAAGGTGGGGAATCGCTCTCTCGCTTGTGAAGGATTGTTATAAGCATTTGCATAAAATAATACAAGATACTTTTTAATCACTGAAAAAAAATGAAAATGAAAAATGACAACCTACAAACTGACAAACTACATTCGTTTTCATATTGCTGGGATGTAGAGTTCAGATCCTTTATATTGTAGTTGGGAAGATAAGGCTCATTGAAATTATTTAGAAAATGTTAAGAGTAAACCAATGGGCTATAGATGAAAGGATCTGTACTTGTCCCGCCTTTTTTGGGTATAGCATTTTCAATATTTTAATCTGTCTGGGAAGCATTTTACTTCAAAAGTTGGATGGGTTACTATCGTTATAGATGGTGTAAAAATTATAGTAAAAAAAAACTGAAAAAGCTGACTTCAAAATACGCAATACAATATATACGCGACTTGCTGTTAACTTTTCTACAGGCACTTGGATGATATTTTACCAGTTATTTTGTTATAAAAACAAAAGTACTGCATCAATTTTGATAAAATGTATGCAGTAGGTACTTTACAGAAAAACCTCTGAAATATGACCTACCAAATACAAAAATAATCATCAAAATCAATGCACAATGCTCTATGATGTTGTTGAGTTGAAGTTGAGAGTAACCGCCCTGGCCCCCCAGGGGTTACACTCAACTTCAAACTTCAACTTTTATAGCGATCCAAAATAAGCTCCTGCTCGTTTTTATCTTTCTTCGTGAGACATAAAGAAGTATAAGAGTTGATTATCCCCAGATACAGTTAGAGTTTTATCAAATCAAACGAATGGTGGGTTCCTTAACTTGCTACGGAACCCTAAAACAGGAAAACATTTTACAATTTATAGATTTTATTGGAGGGTACACTCACCGTCACCGTATTCGCACATGTTGTTGATGCGAGGATTGTGTGAAAGATCCAAATCGATCGAATTGTCGTTGACGTCTAATGCACCTCCCAGATAATGAAAAACTTCATTGTCCAAGTCGTTCGAAGCCAGGTTTAATGCCAATAGGTTATTTGAAGGTGAAATTTTAAATAGCCTGAAAATATTCAATAGTCAATAAATCAACATTAAAAACTTTTTACTTTTCTGTACAAGAAGGCAGTAGTAGTAGCAGGTATTGAAGATTTATCCCAAGGAAATCATTTTCAAAGAGGAAAAAAACCTTTAAAGTCAAGTTTTTATTTGTTTCGTACATCGAGGCTTCCCTATCTCCTTCTTCTCCTCACGCCTACTCTAGTTCATAAGCCATAGGAACATTGGATTGATTGATTTTGATTGTACAAATCCATTCACGGCGATACTTTATAAATAAAATATTGATGGACATTTCACACAACACCATTTAGCTCAAACTAAGCTCAGCTCAGCAAAGCTTTTATGGACACTGAATGTATAAGAATAAGGATATTTATTAGCCTTGAATAACAATAGGTAAGTCAGAATTAGGTACATCATCATCATCATCTCAGCCATAAGAAGTCCACTGCTGGACATAGGCCTCCCCCATGGATTTCCAAAAAGACCGATTGGAAGCGGCTTGCATCCAGCGTCTTCCCGCCACTTGTATGAGGTCATCTGTCCATCTCGTGGCTGGTCTTCCTACGCTGCGCTTGCCGGTGCGTGGTCTCCGCTCGAGAACCTTTCGGCCCCATCGGCCATTAGTTCTACGTGCTATGTGCCCTGCCCACTGCCACTTCAACTTGCTAATCCGCTGTGCTATATCGGTGACTTTGTACGTCTACGTATCTCTTATTATTAGGTACACATATTATTAAAAATTAACTAAACTTTACGAACACATAGCAAATATTATACCTAATATTTTTGCTATGCTTGACTGTGCTTGCTCTGTCTTTGTAAAAAAAAAATGGATTTTGAAAGATCTACCTCGGTATAGATTTCAATCGATTGCCTTCCAATACAACTTTTTTTAGAGTTGTTATGTTATTCAGCAGACCTTCCGGCAGGGTCTCTAGCGCTCCCTGCCTGAGTATGAGCTCCACGAGTCTGTGACTTATGGGACTGAACAGTTTTTGTGGTAAAGTGGTTAGGTTACGCGCGCCATCTATCTTGAGCGCCTTCAGGCGCGAGCAGTTTGCGAGCCAGCCATCCGGCAGCGCATGCATCGCCGGCGCCAATAATGTAACATATTGCAGCGCATCACAACGTGCAACCGGCGGCGGTAGCGGCTCTACCCAGTGGCTCAGTCGGAGTGTGTAAAGCGTCGCAGGCACAGCATCCAGCCGCAGGGTCGTCGTAGCGGGTGAATCCAGCTCCAGATAGCCTAATTGTGGCGGCATGGCTCCCATGTCGAACGGAATACTGCTCGTGATCATTAAAAACGTCACGTTGGTTGATGAATGGATAGCTTTTGGTAGTTGCTGTATGTCTATGTTCATGGATAGAACTTCAATCGAGGGCGATAGTTCTTGCAGGTCACTGACAGACAGCGTTACTCTCTTTGTAAATAGGTTGCGAAGTCTCTTGAACATTTTTAAAAATCCGTGTTCGACGTCCATATGCATGTTCTTGTTTTCTATACGCATATCTGAGATGTGCTCCAGTCCACGGAAATGTTTAGCACTGAGAAGTGGAGTGATTGGTGTGTCGATAAGATAAACATCGCAATATTTCGAGACATTTTTACAGATCGACAGGTTGACCGCTGCGAACGCTTCACGTATCGAGAGGACAGCAGGCAGGGGACAGTTATGTAGGTCGATGCGGTTTACAGACTGTGCGGGCTCGAAACGTGGAAGAGCAGGGGACTCCAGCACGCTGGCTCCACCACAATCCATATCTAGGAATGTATTAAACAAAATCCCCATCTCTATTGTTTTACCTGCAAAAGATATTTATAACCATTTGATTAAAATAACTTTTATCTCGTAATGTTAAGTTGTTTGTGTTAAAAAAATAACATGTTTTGTCAATTTTGCGTTCCAGACACATGAGTAAAATAAATTATTTACAACAGAGTCAATTCTGTTATAATTTTCGCTACTTATTTACCGTCACTCTCCAAATAATGTCACGAAATTACACACAAAACAGTATGCGATTAGTTTATCTGGTGCTTTCGCCGTTTCACCTGCGAATTGATAAAAATGTAGAGCTTATAATATGTCCGTGTCCATCGACTGCAGTCATGTAAATCGAAACTTTCAACAACAACGAAGTCACATTATATATAAAGAGAAAAGCGGGTCGAAAGTTCCGTGAGTGCTTCGAGAAAAGTGTAGTACGGTTAGATATGGAAAGGTATATACTGCCGTGTCCACAGATAATACCACAGAGTTTTCATATCTACCTTCTACTTCGTAGTAGGCGACTTTGTTCTTCGTATAACGACAGCTGTGGTGCCGACAGTATGGTTTAGATGGCTCCAGGCTTTCATCCTTGATTGCCCACCTTGAGTCGTCCGCCTGGTGCGCGTGCGCTGGGCTCGCTAGAAGCACTGCCGCCGCCAACATCCACATGCCATACGCACCAGCACTCACAATCACTAAAACATGATGATCTATTGGTCTATTGAATCAAGAAGATGTACAGAAGACGCGGTACTTAAAATTAGCGAACTAATAAAAAAGACTTGATGAAACAAGCAAATGAAGCAGTAATTAATGTTACCGAACAAATAAGTAAAAATTTGATGAAATAAGTAAATACATAGGCGTATTTCTCGACCTGTCAAAAGTTTTGAACACCGTCTCCATTCCCATCCTTTTGTCGAAACTAGGAACGATTGGAGTCCGAGGGATCACTTTAAAATTATTCCAAAGTTACATACAGTGCGGATCGGTAATGGAATCACTGACGAAAAATTTATTAAGTTTGTTGTGCCGGAAGGCAGTATATGTTAGACCCAACACTTTTCCTAATTTACATAAATCAACTGTGATATATTTATTTCACACATTACGTCAGGGGAAGGTTATTATATATGCTGATGGCACATTCTACGGTAAAACATGGCATGAAGTGCAGGTCACACATGGAGGGTTAGAAGTAGTGTCAGATTGGTGTAGGAGAAACCTGCTTTCTTTAAATATATCAAAGACAAATATAATAAGTATATTATATATATACATATAAGAGAGTACAAAAACAATATGGAAACAATATACTCTAATAAAATAAAGTCTAATTTTTAACTAATGTTAATGTAAGGCTGCAAGTCCCACGCATGCAGACCCTGATCTGAGAGTCCTCATCACGCTCGCAGCGTTACCACGCTGAATAGCCAAGGATGTCTATATATGATAATATGTATATCTTCAGTATATTATATATTATAAATATGTGTACCATAAACAACAGATCCACAGTTACGTCACCACTCAAACTCAAAATACACAAATCAATGCGTGATAAAAATTGCTTATGTATGTATGAGAATCTGAAGAAAGTATCAGCATTAGGTATAGCCATACCGGATAGCTATTTAAATTCGGTTGCATATATAAAACAACTTGATCAAAAAAATAAGCGGCCAAGTGCGTGTCGTGACACGCGCAAAGTTAAAGAAAAGTTTGAGAAAAAAATAGAATAGAAAATTAATTATAATAGAAAACTATCACGGCTTTACAAGTTAACGTAATAGTCAATAGATAGATAGATAGATAACTCTTTATTAAAAGACCACATTGTACAAACACATTTAAAAGACAATATTACTATGGCTAATGTTTCAATAGGCGGCCTTATCGCTTAAAGCGATCTCTTCCAGATAGGTGGCACTGATAGTGGCCTTTAAAACTAAAACATAAAAAAAAACATTAAAACTTTATGTTTTTTTTTATGTTTTAGTTTTATATATATATATATATATATATAGTATATTATATTACATTTAATATGAAAAAGAAAGGAAAATAATTTATTTACTCATTTAAATAGTATGCTTTCACAAGTGTTTTAAAAACATTTATAGAGGGAGGGAGCTTGATATTCACTGGCAACTCGTTCCACAGTCTGACTGCTGTTACTGTAAAAGAGGAGACATAAAAATTAGTTTTGTGCCGAGGAATATCAAGGGCAAAGAGTATTGTACTAAACAGGATCAAGGGTCAAATTCTCTGATGATTTAAGAAGACGGGAAAGAAAAGAACGACGAAAATGGAAACGTTCCTGAAGATAGTGTGGCGAAGAAGGGTTAAACAGAATATTATAAAGAAGAAAAAGTATTTGAGCATCCCGGCGACGGCGAATGGGTAACCACTTGAGTTTAGCACGGAAGTGTGAAACATGATCATATTTACGTAAGTAATCCAAATATGAACCTTATACAGAAATATTGGAGGCGCTCAAGTTTGTTCAATAATTCTTCAGTAAGATCCAGATAACAGACGTCGGCGTAATCAAGGATAGGAAGTAAGAGGGATTGTACAAGCGCAACTTTAGTGGTAACCGGCAGAAAATTTCGCAATCTGCGCAGAGAACTCCCTGAAGCAAAAATTTAGCGGCTAGTTTCACCTATTTGCGGACCCCAAGACAAGCACCGGTTAAAAATTATACCTAGGTTCTTGACTGTGTCGCTATAAGGAATTACGACTCCATCTAGAATTACTTGAGGTAATGAGTCCCATCCAATTTGGCTAATCATACGGGGGCTTCCTACAATAATGACTTGCGTCTTTGTTGGATTTACTTTTAGGCCGTATGATTTGCTTCATTTTGAGATATAACGTAGGTAATCATTTACAGTTTCCACGGCTTCGGAAAGCCATTCATACTCATACTCATATATTTATTGCGTCATATGTACATTACAAATGTCTATATAAATATCACAATGAAAATACATATGGCCCTATAAGGGCATGGCAACATGAGGTTCGGAGCGCTCTATTTTGATCTTTGCAAATGTATCCTTAAAAAATTCTTCAAGAGTGTAATAACAATTGGCTTCCAGATATGTTTTCAGATTCACGACAAAGCTATTTTCTGTATCTAGATCCTTTAATTTATTTGGTAACTTAATATATATCTTTATCGAGTTAGGGCCAGAACTGTGCATTACAAGAGTTGATTTTGGTACAACGAGCTTATGTCTATGTTGTGATCTAATTTTTCGCGGATTGTCTCCTTTTTTTCAAAATAAATTGGGGTTATTTTCGGACAAATTTACAAATTTCAAATATATACAATGAAGTCAAAGATAATATTTTTAGTTTAATAAAGTACGGCTTATGAAAGTTTTTTATTGTTATATCAGGAGCTTTTATATTGGCTAGAATCCGTATACATTTCTTCTGAGCAATGAATAGGCTATCTGCTTCCACTGAATTTCCCCACAGTATTCCAGTGTAGCTTGGCAATAGAGTTGCAAATCATCTGCATAAAGGTGGTAGGAAGAAGTGAGATTACGAGAGATTGAGTTTATAAAGATAGCGAAGAGCAGAGGAGATAAGACAATACAAAGTAGTGGTCGATCAACTTAGAAAATGTACTCAGAGAGGTAAAAAAAAAAAATTATATAAATTATGGTGTGCTACTTCTTGATCTAAAAAAAAGAAAAAAGAAAGTCTATAAAAAGTTACCTTACTTACAATATTAGGTACTAGCTTGTCTATTCTTGAGCGATATAATTATTGAATACTCTTTACGACACAAAGTAAACTTTGTGTTTACCGATATACCTCCCTAATCACCAAACAGGTTTTGGGAAGCGAACATACCGATATCAATGCCCAATGATTTGTGAGATACCAAGGAGATTTTATCTATATAGGGGTAATATCATTAAATATGAAGTAAAAACATGGCAAATCTCAATTTTCAGTACTTTCGACGATAAGACCACATCCTTTTTACCATCAGCTTTTTAGTATCTTGGCTTTTTATATCTTGGTGTTGCACTTTCTAAGCACACATGATATAGCATTGTCACTATTCACGACACAAAGCGTCTAACAGCGTTGTCCGACGTGTCGCGACTGAAGACGATTCCGGCATTTACCTTATTTGAGACTTGCACACAGAGCCTGGGAAAACCTATCTACGTATCATCATAATTATGGGATGCACTGCACAGTTGTGAATTTTACCACAAATACTAAATTATATACACAGCAGTTTCCGTATAATGTTGAAATGATAATTAAATCATAACTAAAAATTTAATAAATATTTTATTTAATATTTTTGTCTGAGAACTGCTTATAGTCCATAAATCTGTTTTGTCCTTAATTATATTGTAGGTGTAACTTGTTTGTAAGTTGCCATTAGAATAAATAAAAAAATTATTATAATTTATAATAACTTATAGAACGTATTCTCTTCGATCGTTTCTAAGGTAAAAATAACTCTGGATCATGTCGTATTTAAAACACAAACAGCATATAAATCGAAATCTACTTATTAATTAGCTTCTTCTATAAAGAATGGATAAATTCACTTACTTATTCGTGTAGCTGGATCGTGATCAGTGAAATCGATTCCATGGTTTCACAGAGACTGGCCACCCAGAGCGCTGCGTAGACGAGCTTTGTACCATGGACCAAGTAGAGAGGCCTTGTAGGCTTGTACTAAAGTGGTGTTTCGGGAGAATTTGAGACGTCACTCACGTCACATGAGACGTGACGTCTCAAACTTAAATAAAACCGGCGAAGTGCGAGTCGGACTCGCGCACGAAGGGTTCCGTACCACTATCTATAAAAACGGCAAACAAATCATGTCTGTTGTATCGGAGCCCCCCTTAAATATTAATGTTATTTTAATCTAATTATTTATTTTTAAAGTGAATAATATAACTCAATATTATTTGAATATTTCAAGTGTCTACCTGTTGCCGTTATCAATATCGAGTAAAAACGAGCAAAAAATCACGTTTGTTGTATGGGATTAAATATTTATTATATTCTGTATTTTAGTATTTGTTGTTATAGAGCAACAGAAATACATCATCTGTGAAAATTTCAACTGCCTAACTATCACGGTTCATGAGATACAGCCTGGTGACAGACGGACGGACGGACGGACAGATAGCGAAGTCTCAGTAATAGGGTCCCGTTTTTCGCTTTGGGTACGGAACCCTAAAAATGGGGGGTTCTTGAATTGCAGTGTAATTTTGAATTTATTTATTTATAAGTAACAAAAAATAAATTCAAAATTACACTGCAATTCAAGAACCCCCCATATTTAAGGTTTGAGAGCCATCCGTGAGTGACGTCACAAATTCTCCCGAAACTCACTTTAGTACAAGGCCTCTCTACTTGGGTCATGCTTTGTACCACGACACAAGTATGCAGGCATATTATAGTAATAAAGTGGTGTTTGGAGAGTTTGGGAGTGTGGCCGACGTAGAAACCAGCGTTCCACAAAAATCTTATCCGGGCTGATGTTAGGTTAGGCTGAGGCTAGGTTTTTGAACGCAAAAAATTAACGCAAATAGAATAGTTTCATTAAAAAAAAAATTACAACTGATATGTCATTTGCCTAATAATAAAATATTTCTATATACATTTTTAACAGATGTCGCTTACAATTTAGCTAAATAAACATCGTTTATAAAAGCGCAAATAACTTTGTCATCTGTCTGTTTATTCATGGCTGGCTCTATTATTATGATATTATTATAAGCTATATTTTATCATCATCATCATCACCGTTTTACATCACTACACGGGGTGCAGCTTGTAAGGCATAAACTATACTATTAATTTATTCAAGCAAGTATAGGTAGTCTACTCAGACTCACCTATCTATTTGTATGTGAGCGATGACACACCGCTAGAGATTCCATACGTCATCGCAAAAACACAAATAAACAGGATAAACTTCATATTTAATTGCCGTGGCCTTGAACACTTATTTCGCCAGTACCATTTTGCGTCTAAAATTACAGAATATAGACTTTATCCTCACAAGAATAAGTTCTTAGGCGACCTCTGTTACTGCCAGTCGACCATGAGATTCATGATGAATATCCTGTACCAAAGAGAACGATCATCATCATCTCAGCCATAAGAAGTCCACTGCTAAACATGGGTTTCCTCCGTAGATTTTCAAAAAGACCGGTTAGACGCGGCTTCCATCCAGCGTCTTCCTGGGACTAGTATTAGGGTTTCTGTTCATCTTGTGCATAGTCTCCAGCCCCCGTTATTCAGAACTCATTCGGATTCGGAATCTATATTTCCGTCTCTGTCATTCTCTATGGATAGACAGAGACGGAAGTATAGATTCGATCCCGAATCCAAATGAGTTCTCAATACGGGGGCAGTTCTCCACTTTCGGCCCCTATGCCCTGCCCACTGCCATTTCAACTTGATAATCCGCTGTGGGAACCTATCTATAGTCCGAAAGATATTTGTTCGAATCTTACTTGCCCAAATCGTTTCATAGAACTGTCTTATTCCAGATGTTTTACTGGCACAAGTTTCTGATTCCACAAGTGCGCCATCAGTTTCATATGACCAACCAGTTATTAGGTCATGTTCGATAGGTGTTATTATATCCAAAAACTTTATAATTTACAAAGGTTCGGTTATCAGATATATAAATTATTAGGTTAGGTTCGGAAGGTTTCTTTTTAGGTACTATTCAAATAAACTTTCCTATTACAAAGATTCGGTTATCAGACGAGTTGTCAAATGAACATTCGGGATTTTGATAGTCCTTTGAAAAAAAATCGTTTTTGGGGAAATGATACTCGGTATTTCAAAATTCGAATTATAGATAGGTAACCTCTGTTGTGATATGTCGGTGATTTTCTCTTACGTACCTATTACTTCATTTCTGATTCAATAGTAAAGAAACTTCGAGCATAGCCCTCTCCATAGCTCATTGTGTGATTTGGAGCTTCCTTATATTATGGCCCATAGTGAGTGACCACGTTTCAGTGCCGTATGTTATCACTGGTAAGTCTAGTAACACAGACTAGTCGTAAACTTTTGACTTACATTCAATAAATTTTCTACTTAACAAACATTTATAGGAATAATAAAAAAAAAAACATATTACATGATAATGTGTAATTATATTATATGTATAATATTGTGAGTGAGTGTGTGAGTTTGTCAGTTGGTAGTATGTCTGCCTGCTAAGCTGTAGGTCGTGGGTTCAATCCCCAACCAGAGCAAATATTTGTGTGATGAGCATGGATATTTGTTGTGAGTCTGGGTGTCTGGGTTTCTATGTATCATAACATAAATATGTAAGTATATAATATGTGTTCTATATGCCATCTAGTCTCCATAGTTCAAGCTTTGCTTAGTTTGGGCTAGATGGTGTTGTGTGAAATGACCACCAATTTTTTTTTTTTTTTTTATGTAGTGAAGTAAACCTATTGTAAATATAATATTAGGTACGTAAGTATTTAGTCCATGGCTTACTTATTATCTACCCACATTATCTTCATGAACTATAAAACAACAAAACGACGTGTTGACATTGACAACAAAATTAATTAATATTGTCAATTAAAACAAAAAGCTTCATTAGGGCTTTATCAAAAGCAAACATCAGCATTTAAGAATGGCCTCAACGCGCAGCTATCTTTCTCGCGCATCACAATATTTTGAAACATATAAAATTATTGGTTTGGGATATTAGAAAAGTGAGAAATGAATTTGTTTATTGAGAAGAGAAAAATTTTAAAATGTTTTTCTTTGATATCTTTTAAATTGGCCGAGTAGTAGGAAAACATGTTTTATTTTTTAATACTCCGTCGCCAGTGATATATGAATAAAACTTTTTTCAAATATTTCTCATATATATAAATAAAGTCATTTCTCACTTTTCGAATATCACTAACATATGTATAATATATGTTTAAGAACATTGTGATGCGCGAGAGAGATAGCTGCGTGCGTTAAGCATTGAACTGTGTTGACTCTTGCAGAGGTTCCTAAACTTTTCAGTTCGTGGCGCACTTATTAGGCTTAGGGCATTACCGAAAAACGTTACTTAACTTTAACCAAAACGTCTTAAGTTATTTGTCTTCTTTCCGCAAGTGTCATTACGTGTCAGCAAGAAGTTGACAAAATATGTTAAGTATTGCTTAAAGTTAAGTAGGTAACGTTTTTCGGTAAGGCAGTTAGTGTTTTGTAATATAAAACAACCCAAATTATTGTCGCGGATCCAACCCTCAAAATAGATCACGGCCATCCGAAAATCGGCGAATTTAAAGAAACTAAGAATTAAGAAAAATAAAGACTAAGATAAGAATTTCGGAAGGGGAATTTCGCAGCCATGTCCTATATGGATATATCCCATGGACATGTCTGCGGAACCTTACCACGTGTCTCAATATACACTTGATTATACTTTTGTTATTGTGTTGTTGATTGATGACCATAACAATCTACAAGCTTATAAACATTTAAAAGGGCAATCTGTCAATTATCTAAGACTTACATAGAAATTTACCTTTTAGTTTTACCGTTTAGTTCTATTATTCCATTCAGTCATGCTAACGCGTTTATTCGCTACGTCGTTTTTCGTACTATCGTCATGTCTAAGCGGAAGCTGCTTAAAATTAAATCCAGCCCAAGACCCCCCCGAGAACATTCCTGGCCTAAATTGTATAGTAAATATAACGCATCAATATTTTAAAGATATCAAAAGCGTCGTCGTCGTAAATAACAGCTGGGGCACCAAAAATGTATTAAAAATGCTGCATTCGATAGAGATCGTTTCTTTCAACGAAGGAGTCTCAGATGTCATTAATCCTCTCAAGGCGTATGTGATGTTTTTCATAAATGTACAGGAATTCCTACGCAGTAAAGAAATACCAGTACACGAATTGAACTGGAACCCATATGCCCGCTTTCTTGTTGTATTCAAAGAATTAAGAACAGAAGAGCTGCAGCAAGTATTCGACGTGTTTCTTCAGCATCGTGTGAGCAACATTGTCATTATGAATGATACCCTCACCACAGAACTGTATACGTACAATCCATATGAAAACTTCGCTTGTGGAAGATATTATTCTAGAATAATCTCCTACGGAAAGTGTACTGATGTATCATCTAATATTTATCCTGAGAAAGCAGTCACAGGTCTTAAGAACTGCTTTTTCAACGTGTCTGTTCCCTATTGGCCTCTTTGGGGAGTCGATCCTGCGAAAATGAACGTTGCACCAGATTTAATGGGAACTGAACAATATATTTTTCATTTAATGAGCGAAATAGAACAATTCAAATACATGTTTGATGTAGGTTACGATCCTGAAGATTTCTCTACCGTATCCAATAATACGATATCCGGACCGATGCGTCTACTAGTTGAAAACAAAACAGACTTCATTATGGGAGGGCTAATGCTGATATCTTCCCGAGCGAATTGTTTTTCTTACGTAAGTGGGCATCTCGATTTCTATGACGAGATCAGGGTATTGGTTAAAAAATCAAAAAAATCGGCAGCTTGGAAAAACTTCTACTTAGAATTTTCTCTTAGCACTTGGGCTTCATTAATGTTCGTTTTACTTGTGTATTCGATGTTGGTAGCCGTCTTGCTTAAAACTAAGGATAAAGGGCGTGTTTTATTAGTGCTGTTGGATGGTTTCTTATCTCACGGTTCTAGGTGGCGCTGTCGACACTCCGTGAAATGCGTCGTGATCATTTGGGTGATATTCGCGTATTTAATCAGCAGTTTTTACACCACTGCAATGATGAGCATGACCACAAAACCCCCAATAGATTACCAGATTAGTAATGAACAGTCTGTTATAGACCGTCGTCTAGAGCCTTGTATAAGTAAGGTTATGGGAGGATACTTGAACTCAGAGCAAAACTATGGAGAGCTTCTTAAGGACATCAAAGTTGGTACCGATGGCTGTCAGCAACTATTTGATAGTATCAAGACTGTAAGCGAAAATAAAGATCGTTTTACAATCGTCTTCTATATGGTATACTTATTCGACCATTTGAAATTTTACGATGATTATGGTAGCCCTACGGTTTACTCTTTCAAGAAGCCGTACACAAAAGTGATTTTCGGAATATATTTTAGCAAAGGATTAGTTGGAGCAGATAAGCTTCGTAAACTAGCTATCCGTATTCGAGAGAGTGGTCTATCGGAGAGATATCTCAATCATCAATATTTTAACCAAACTCTCTATGGGGGTAAAGATCGCCATTTTAAGTCGAAACCAAATTTCGTGTCGCATTTTGCCTTACCATGGAATCTTTATACATTTGGTGTGTCCATTTCTATCATAACTTTTATGGTGGAGCTTGCGTCTCAACACAATAAAGAACAGATTAGGAATCACAATAAATTTGGAAGAAAAGTAGCATAAGGAAACTACTTTTGTTCCAACACTGATTTTTGGTAGCATTAATATCACTTGCACAGTAGATATACTCCGGTGGTTTGTCTAAAATTTTGCACTTTGCATCGACTGTGTGTTTGATTACATAATTATGTACTTACGAGTTAACTTCGACTTATATAAATGTTATAGTTATTAATTAAGTACTTTATAGGTACGAACTAAATAGAGACCAGTGTCGGCTATGTGCTCCCGATAATAATTACAGATGTCGTCGTCTTTATGCTGATTGCATCTGTTGCATGGCGGACGGTGGCTCGCTCTAAGTCGCCTATACCGCGTACTCACAGACTAGTAAGAGAGTTCGCGTACTATTACAGCGCTCATAGTCTAGTAAAATTAAGATTTGTGATAACATAAAAAACAACTAAGTATATTGTTATTTAAATGAATGTACTGGTGTTTTGAAATACATTTGACACAATTTCATAATGATATTATAAAAGCTAATTTTGTTACCTTTATACGCTCAAACGGCTGAAGCGATCGTTATGGAAATTAGTATAGAGATAGCTTTGGACCTGGAGACGGACATAAGCTACTTATCATCATCATAATCATCACCGTTTTTCATAACTACGCGAGTGAAACCGCGCAACGCAGCTAGTCTATAAATCGGGGGTTATTGTTGATCTATGATTTTTAGTTATTTTCCTATCATAATTTCAAAGAATCCCCTCAGTTGCAAATACTGTGATCTGCTCCATACAAACGGATTTATTTTTACTAGACTATCAATGCCTTGCTGGCTCGGCCATTTGGAAAGGATGGGAGAGGATCGTGCCACAAAAAGGGCCTACTTGGGAATGCCGCAAGGGAGAAGGCCCGTCGGGCGCCCCAAGTATAGATGGAGAGACGAAGTGGAGAAAGATCTGAGGGAGCTGGATGTTCATGCTTGGCACGAACGTGCACAAAATAGAGAAGAGTGGCATCGTCTAGTATCGGAGGCCAAGACACATTTTGGGTCGCTGCGCCAATAAATATATAAATATATATATAATATCAATGCCTTGCTGGAAGTCAACCCTAACTGTGATGTGTTTGCAGATGAATATAAATGATAGGTGATATTGTCTGAATGCTTGTTGTTTTGTGAGAAGAATGTATGAATGTTTGTTGTGGACCTTAAATTATTTATTTAATTTATTTGACTTGACTTTCATGCAATATAATTATTATTAGTTTGACATATATCTATTGTAATTACTACCGTGACATGTTAATTAATTATTAACAATATATTATGTAATTAGTGTTTTACCGTACTAATGAAATAAATAAATAACTATATTAGTAGTTTTTATGTGTATCGCTCTTGTGGACGAACATGTCGAATAAAATATATACCTATTATTGTTATTTGATATTTTTGAGTGTTTCACACACTGATGTATCTACAAAGGAGAGGTCAAAAGATGTATGGAAGAAGGTACTAAAATAACTACGGTTGCCTTAACAGAGCAAAAAAATTACAAAAAGTTAACTTTTAGTTCAGAAGACTCTAGTAGTACCTACTACTTAATTTTAGCTGTCGGATTATTTGAAAAATGAAAATAGCGACATCTATTGACAACTTTGTGACCTATTTGCGTCCAAACTAAAATGATAATGTTACTTGCACTGACAATAAACTAAACTAACAATGTGTCTTTGTTCCCGAGTAGTATTTATATAAAAAAGAACTAGGTGGCGTTGTGTCCGTTTTTATAATTGTCCGTGATTATAGAACGATCTCAGTAGAACAATGCACGGCTATTTTCGAGAACTGGCGCTGGTGCGTACTGATAGTACGGCACCTCTGACTCGACAAGCCCGTATTGAAGGGCAAGCTGCTGGTGGATGATCCTGGCTACTTGGTTGTGTCTGTGCAAATACTCGCCGTTAGCAAGATGCGAACAACCGGAAACAATAAGTCGGAGAGACTCTCCGGGACGGTGGCATGCCCGACAGATGACCGTACCGTCCTTCATGATATATTTCCGATAATTGTTCGTCTTGATAACTTCATCTGCTATTGCACAGGCAAACCCTTCAGTTTCCCCAAAGAGGTCACCGCAGCCAGTTCACCGACGCAGGCAGGTCTACATCGGGTCCTGATAACACCCTGTAGAACCGCCCGTGCAACTCCTTGCCCTTCCATACGTCCTGGCGGTCTTCGATGCTTAGCACCGTTGGTTTGCGCCAGTTTTCTTTTGCCAAGGAGAGAGGCGTCAGGCCCATATCAACTGCCACTACATCACAATGCATACCACACTCGTTGTTTCGGTATTAGTCCCTGAGATTGCACACCTCACGGTTTTTAAGGTTCTTGGCGTTTAAAAAGCCACGACCCCCCCACTTCCGCGGGATGTACAGTCTCATAATCAGACGAGCGTGGGTGTAACATGCGATGTAGTGTCAGTTGATGACAGACCCTCCTCCTATCCAGGGCGTCCAGCTCAGTTTCGTCAAATCGCAAAATTAATCAATATGATCGTAGTATCAAACAAATAGCTTTATTCTAAGTCCGTATACAGTGAAGTGCAACTACGGAACCCTACACTGCCCGTGTCCCGATACGCACTTGACCAATTATTATTACATATTTATGCCCTATAAAAGTCTGCGAAAAATTACTAGTCTTTCAAAAAGCCACTGTTTCGTGATTTTTTCCGAATATTTTGTCAGATTCATTGTAAAAAAATACTTTTAAAATATAAAAAGAGCTCGTACACAAAAATCTTAAAAGTGTGGAAGTGATGTCACTCATTAATTCGTATGTACACTTATTGTATAGTACATTACATAGAATCAAATAAGAAGCTTTTCTATATCTTTTTTTTTTTTTTCTCTTTTTTTTAGTTATTCTAATGTGCGATTACGGAACTCTACATTGTACGGGTCTGACACGCACTTATCCTATTTTTTACATGAGCTTTAGGTATTATTAGCTACGCCCCGCGGTTCCACCCGCGTGGTGACAGATTTTGACCCGTTACAGTCTTATTATATGTATTCATTTATTGCGTAAAACTAATTTACATGTCAAATGGTACAAAAATTTATAAATAATTATAGATATAAGCAATAGTCACGGTAGGGTGAGCTCAAATAATATTCTATGTTAAAAATAATAAATACAAATAATAAATAATTAGTAAATTCAATTGTAGAATTCAAAATACAATTTTGTAAAATTCGTCAACGCTATAGAATGCTTGCTCAACAAGCCAACGATGTAGCCGACCTTTGAAGCTCGGCAGAGTAGGAGCTGCGGTGACGTGTTCTGGTAAGCGGTTGTACACGTCGGGACCCATGACATGCGTTAATTTGTCAGACTTTGTCAGCGTGCGTGTTATGTTTGACAGCTTGTTCGCTGTTCTTGTGGGGTATCGGTGATGGTTAACACAGGTCTCGTAAGAGCTTAGGTTTTGTCTTACGTACATTGCTACCTGTAGTATAACTAATGAGGGCAATGTAAAGATTCCCAAGCTCTTAAAATAGGGTTTACTGTGGGTGTCCTGGTCCACGCCCACTATAGCTCGTACGGCGCGTTTTTGGAGTCTGAAGATCTTCTCCCAATCTGCGCATCTTCCCCACAGCTCCGCGCCGTACTGTATGAGCGAGTGCACTGTGGCGAAGTAGCAGGCGCGGGCCACGTCCACCGACACAACACACAACACGAGCTACGCGCCGCAACGCGAAGCATGCGCTTCCGATCTTACCGCGTATTATTATAATTATATATATTACAAAAAATATAATAACAATGCTCTAGGAAAACTGATAGGAAAGTAAAGATGAATCTAACAATACTTTGCATATCAAAAACAGTCAAGCCGTTTAGGTTATATAATAAAATATAGATAAATTAAATATAATAAACACACACACGAAAAAATTACTCTCCTTTTCGCGCATCGGATAAAAAAGTGTTTATGATAATTTGATATTTCTCCCTATACACAAGTACTATGGAATCTTTAGAACCTCATTTTTGCACTTGAGCTTTTCAACTTGGTCAAGTACAAACTAAGTTAACTAAGTTAGCCTCCCAAAGCCAGTCTGGTCGTATCGCCGACGGGACGCGCACGCCCGTTCCACAACTTAATAATCGTAACTTAACGTAACTTACTTATATAACTTAGTCCTAACAAAACAACATCAAGTGTTTTAACTTTCGAAGCTTGTTCCTCAAGTTCCGTTTTGAGTATTGTGTCAAAAACAATTGAAGGCTTGTGTTTGTGTTGTTTTTGTTTTGTTTTTGTGTTCGTGGAATGCGAATTTTCGTCGGGAGGCTGTGTTGTTTTTGTTTATATTTGCTGTTGAGTTTACTTAAAAAAAGGTGGTACGATTTTTATGCAAAAGTATTTTTACCAAATATTGTCGAAAACATATACAACAATGAAATTCATGAATAGCTTCAATATCGGTTTTTATTGGCGGCAAATCCTATTTTTTGGAGAAAAAGTTGAGACTAATAGCAAAAAAAGGCAATATTTTACCATGAGTTTTGATAAAAATAAATATTTGAATAAAATTTGTTACGTTTGTTAATTATTTATTATTGTTTTCCGCCATAAAGACCGATATTAAAACTGAACATAATTACTTCATTGTAAAACTATACTCTTTTTGACCATGATTGGTAAAAATCCTTTTGTATGGGTATCATACCACCTTAAGATGGAGATTAAAGCGCGCAGCTATCTCTCTCATGCATCATAACATTTTTTTGCATATAAAATCATTATTAGGGATATTAGAAAAGTAAGAGGCCAATTTGTTTATTTACATAGGAGAAACATTAAAAAAAGTTTTAGTCAGATATCATTTATACTGCCGACGGAATAGTGAGAAAAAAAATATATTTTTCAATCCCTCAGCCATTTTATGAAATATCGAAGAAAACTTTTTTTTTTTATATTTCTCATATCTAAATAAACAAATTGGCCTCTCACTTTTCTAATATCCCTACTTAATAATTTTATGTGTTGAAAAAGGTTGAGATGCTCAACTGAATAATAATTAATATATGTACTTAGTTGAACAACTATCTATAATAAAAGAAAAATAAAATACCCGACTGAAGAAAAGCGGTTTTTGCAGTCAACTTTACGCTGTTGGGTGTACGTTTTTTGTGAGAAATTATACGTAAAATCGATGTAAAATGTTAACACATGCGCATCATTTAGAAAAATCCTAGTAAAATCACTTATTTATTACGAAAAAGTTCGTTTGAAGCGCATTTTTTTTGCGAGTCGTATTATTATTACACACCTCGCACATCAAAATCGGTCAAGCCGTTTAGGCTGTAGGAGGTAATTAGACACATACATAAATACACACATTTGAATTTAGAACCTCCTCTTTTTTGAAGTAGTTTAAGTAAGTATATTTGAATAATTATCATGAGAAACATTAATTATACTTGTTTATACACATAAACACATATGTACACCGTAAAACATTAACTCCTTGGGTAGTCGGATAAAAAGTTACTATTCAAAAAGTATTAATATTTTTCTAAAAACTTTAATAGAAAAAGTGCACGGAAATCAAAAATAATTAGGAGGCAAGGGGGCCATTATCCGGGCCCAAGTCGTTTCTATGCCTCCCCCAATCATTGTAATTTTAAAATCACAATGGATGAGGCAACAGCGTAACTAATTTCTTTAATATAGGAGCGACAACCATAATATCGTGGGGACGTTTAGTTAACACGACACGACAACGACACGACTCGCGTACGATTTTTGAAATCCGACATTTAAGTCCGTTCAGTTATTGAGGTCACTCCAGACGACCCGCGCTAATTGCATACGGCCTTACCGAAAAACGTTACTTAACTTTAACCATCGTCTTAAATTCTCTGTCTTCTTTCCGCAAAGTGTCATTACGTGTCAGCGAGAAGTTGACAAAAATGTTAAGCATTGCTTAGAGTAACGTTTTTCGGTAAGGCCGTAAAAGTGTGCAGTGTTGCTAGCAAGAATTATTAAAACCTGTGTCACGTTATCTTAATCCTAACAACTAATAAAAAAGCGAAAGCAACTGTCTCTCGTATGTTTGTTACCTTTGAACTAGGTAAGAGTGATAGTTTCATTCAAAATTGCGTTAACAGTTGAAACCAAAAATCCATAAAAATATTTACTTGGCCGTAACTACTCTTTTTGTCGCGCGCATGAGCGTTCAAAGAAGTTTCACGTGAGTAGAACTTTATGTTTAAGAGTTAGGAGGTGAAATTGTGCTAAATTTTGCTTACCTATCGTGTCTAGTGACGGTTAAAGTTATGTAACCCAGCCTCAAAAGGCTTACTAAAAGTTGCTTCACTGAGCAATAGGCTACTCGCATTTTAAGCCTATTACTTTTATGACCTACGTGATATAAATACCATCTCCGACATTTAGATGAATCTTTCAATCAAGCTTCAATATTCCTACTTGATCAACAATATTTTAACCGACTTCTAAAACGGAGGAGATTCTCAATTCGATTGTATATTTCAAATTCAAATTCTTTATTTATGTTTATGTTTTATGTTTGTTATCGCATAACTCCGTCATTTATACACTGATTTGGAAAATTTCAGAGAAATGTCATCAAAAATTGCGTATTTAGTAGTCGGTTGTTTCAGTTTCTTACTTACAATAACTTTTTTTTTTTGAAAACCAGCGTGTTTGTTACACATTTTTATTTTGAACAAACGGGTTACTCACTTCTGTTTTCGAGCCGAATTCTCCAACTATAGTTTCAACCGCATACGGCGGTCTTTTTACGGCGGCGGTGGTTGAAACTATGGTCGGAGAATTCGGCTCAAAAATAGACGTAAGTAACCCGTTTGTTCAAAATAAAAATACAATAATTTATGGATCGTAGGTTGTAAAGGGCTCTGCTTCAACAACAATAACGTGGTATTTTTTTACCTTATTGTTAAATCTGGTTTAATCCAGCGCTGTGAGCTCTCGATAAAAATAAATTCTTGCGCTTATTTATATCTAGCCGCTTTTTTTTTTGAGAAATGTTATTTCAGACTAGAGATCTTAAGAGAAAATGCGCGATCTTTTGCCAGTAAATTGGACGTTCAGAACAAAACTGTTATTCATTCCTAAGTATTATCCGATTTCTATAATTCTTTTTTAGGGTTTCGTACCCAAAGGGTAAAAACGGGACCCTATTACTAAGACTCCGCTGTCTGTCTGTCCGTCCGTCCATTTGTATCTGCATGTGTATCTCATGAACCGTGATAGATACAGTTGAAATTTTCACTGATGATGTATGTATTTTGCCGCTATAACAACAAATACTGAAAAACAGAATATAATAAATATTTAAGGGGGCTCCCATACAACAAACGTGATTTTTTGCTCGTTTTTGCTCGATATTGATAACGGCAACTGGTAGACGCTTGAAATATTCACATAATATTGAGTCATATTATCCACTTTAAAAATAAGTAATTAAATTAAAATAAAATCAATATTTAATCCCATACCACGTGTTTTTTTTGCCATTTTTATTGATAATGGTACGGAACCCTTCGTACGCGAGTCCGACTCGCACTTGACCGGTTTTTATATAGTTGTTATTAGCTGTGCATCTATGGTTTGTTTTTCAAAATTAAAACTTTTTTTTAATTCGGAATTATAACGAAATTTCAAAAAGCAAACTGTAGAGGCTTTGACATTTATGATTTAAATCAGATAAAAAAGAGTCACCGAAATTGGTTAATGTTTGGGGGTAGAAACCAGTTTTTTCCTATTTGTATGGAATATCGCGCTACATCGCTTTTTGACCGACTTCCAAAAAGAAGGAGGTTATCAATTCAGTCTGTATGTTTTTTTTGTATGTTTGTTCACTGATAACTCAGCCAATTGTACATTTATTTCGATGATTCTTTTTGTATTTGGTAGGTCATATCTCAGAGATAGTCCCATGTAAATTTTATCAAAATTGATGGAGTACTTTGGTTTTTATAAGAAAATATCTGGTAAAATATCATCCAAGTGCCTGTAGAAAGTTAACAGCAAGTCGCGTATGTGTTGTATTGCATTTTTTCTAGTCGGTTTTTTCAGTGTCTTAAGCTATAATTATCCTATGAGGAAGACAGACAGACAGACAACCACTTTTCTGTGTGTACTTGACATAAGTACCTTTGATTGAATTTCATTACGTATTTGCGTGTTTTATAATCGGCTTTAAAAAGGAGAAGGTACTCAATTCAACTGTTATTTTTATTTCTGTTACCGCATAAATCCATAATTTATAGATATATTCGAAAAATTATTTTTATTTCAAAGGATTGGTCCCAAATAAATTTTATCAAAATCGGTTCAGTAGTTTAGTTTTTAAGCAAAAATGCGCATTTTGAAGTCGATTGTTTCAGTTTTTTTAATTTTGCAGCCAGTAATTGAGCCTTGGATGGACTCAATATAGGACCTTATCAATCGCCAAGTCAGGTCAGAGGCGTTTCGGCGGCTTAATAACTTTGACACTAGGGTTGGCCACTCAGTGTATACGAACTTACTAACCTGATATAGGAGCCAAACATAGATTTAAATCTATGGCGCCACAGTAAGCGACAGCGTGCAAAGGGAATGTTTTGCATATTTTCATAACAAAAAAGACAACTGTCAACTAATCTCATCTATGGCCACAGACGCTGCAAAGTGTTCGAAACGTCAGGATCACAAAGATTATGTAAAAATATACGCGACAAATCCGTTAAAAAACGTTTAATTTCAATGATCTCGTAAAGGAGCCATTAAATTCATATATTGTAATCCGCCACAGTATTTTTTAAATATTGTATCGAAAAGATTTTTATACTTTATTTTTATTTTTTTTTTTCTCCCCTCTTTATTACTGCACGCCCCATCATTTTACTTTCTTTTCGTTCCTCTCCATCCTAAGGTTGCCTGGAAGAGATCGCTATTAGCGATAAGGCCTCCAGTTTTTACACTAGTTCTTAATTAATTTCTTTTGATTGTAAATTATGGTGTGTACAATACAGAGTTTATCTATCTATCTATCTACTAGCACAGGTAGTGTGCGCTACTCACCATCGGTCAAAGATCTCTGAAGCTGGTACCTGGATAATCCCATGTCGTCTAGTCACCCGTGAAACCTGACTGCTTCTAATCTCACTAAGCTCTAGTCATCCATTATTTAGATTGTATTTAAGGTGGTATGGTTTCGATACAAAAGTATTTTTACCAAATATAGGCAAAAAAAATTGTTTTACATTTAATTAATTGTTGTTAATATCGGTTTTTATTGGCGGCAAATCATATTTGTTGAAGAAAAAAGTTGAAATTAATAGAAGAAATGTCAAATATTTATCAATTATATAACTTTCGTTTTTTTTTTTTTTTTTTGAAATCTATTTAGTTCAACAAATATGATTAGCCGCCAATAAAGAACCAACCTAACTATTTCTTTGCAAAATTATACTCTTTTCGATCATAATTATGTAAAAATTCTTTTGTATACAACTATGTTCTTAAGGTTACGAATATGATTCCCATAGGAACCGTTGCCAGTATTTTTTACCGACTTCAAAGTATAAGGAGATTCTCAATTCAGATGTATTTTTCTGTTTGGTGTCCCATAAATCAGTTATAGTTAGTACGGTACCCTAAAAATAAGTACAATGACCCCTAAAAGCACGTTTGTCGTTCACTTTACAGTAAAACGAGTAATGAATACCGCGTTCTGATTTTAATTGAATTTAGGTGAATGGGCAGTATTTTTTTACCGACATCAAAATAAAAGGAGATTCTTAATTCGGATTTGTTTGGCGTCCTATAAATCAGTTATAGTTAGTACGGTACCCTAAAAATAAGTACAATGACCCCTAAAGCACGTTCGTCGTTCACTGTACAGTAAAACGAGTAATGAATACCGCGTTCTGATTTTAATTGATTTTAGATGAATGGGCAGTATTTTTTAACCGACATCAAAATAAAAGAGATTCTCAATGTATTTTTCTGTTTGGTGTCCCATAAATCAGTTATAGTTAGTACGGTACCCTAAAAATAAGTACAATGACCCCTAAAGCACGTTCGTTGTTCACTGTACAGTAAAACGAGTAATGAATACCGCGTTCTGATTTTAATTGATTTTAGATGAATGGGCAGTATTTTTTAACCGACATCAAAATAAAAGAGATTCTTAATTCGGATGTATTTTTCTGTTTGGCGTCTTATAAATCAGTTATAGTTAGTACGGTACTCTAAAAATAAGTACAATGACCCCTAAAGCACGTTCGTCGTTCACTGTACAGTAAAACGAGTAATGAATACCGCGTTCTGATTTTAATTGTTTTTAGATGAATGGGCGGAGAATACTCGTACATATACGCGGGTAATTACAAACTTCAGTTAAACGGAACTTAAACGTTCATGGTGTCACAGAATACATAATAGTACAATTGAAAGACCATATTTATTTTTTGCTACGATCCAATATCTTCCTTTATTTTTTTCCCGGTTGCCATAGATAGATAGATAAACTGTTTATTGTACACCATTAAACAAATACAATTTTACAGAGAACTTATAAAACTAGTGTGACAACAGGCGGCCTTATCGCTAAAAGAGATCTCTTCAAGGCAACCGTGGTATGGAGCTCAAATTATAAAAAAAATAAAGCGGGTGTGCCATATTGAAATAATATACTTACCATAAGTTACTCTCACGACTTAGACGGATGACACAACAAACTACTAAAGTATACTGAAACCATAATATATGTTAAAATCCGACAAACGCCACCGCTTTAATTCCACTTTCATCGTGCGGACTGCTAGATTGTGGAATACGCTTCCTGAGTGGGTCTTTCCCGATAGATATAAACTGGGTGTCTTTAAATCGCGAGTGAATTGGTTTCTTACGCTCCATCGTAGACCGCAACGTCGCTTAACATCAGGCGAGATAGTGGCCAAGGGCAAACCTATGCCTACATAAAAAAACGGTTTTGTTGGTCTGTTGAGCGTGCCAAAAAATTGGACATACATAAAAAAACGGTTTTGTTAGTCTGTTGAGCGTGCCAAAAAATTGGACATACATTATACATACGCTCAAAAAACATACTCCTCCTTCGGCAGTCGGCTAAAAACTGTTTTTGGAATGCACACCAAATTTAGGTAAAGTTATTACTATCTGCAAATATTTTTTTTATTAAAGTATGTAAATAAATATATTTTGCAACAAGCGGTTATATCTGTAGTCGCGCGATCTCGAATAGAATAGGCGAAAACTGGTTTCTATCCCTCTTTTTACCCGACTGCGTAAGAAGGAGGGCAATGTTTTTCGAGTGTATGTATGTTTGTATGTATGTATGTGGATATGTATGTATGTGAAAGCCTACCAGTGTAGGCTGTCATATAAAATCGCGCAATTTCCTGGCAAAAGAACTCGGGACAATTCTCTTATTATTACAGTACATATGTGATAGGTAGATAGATAATTGTTATTCTAGCAGTGATCACTATAGCCT